>VZDJ01000155.1:17464276-17595629 GCA_008694505.1 Cyanoderma ruficeps | reverse complement strand
CAACCTCCCCTGCTGCCCCCTCCTGTCAGGGAGTTGTGCAGAGCCAGAAGGTCCCCCCTGAGCCTCCTTTTCTCCAGGCTGAGCCCCCCCCCCAGCTCCCTCAGCTGCTCCTGGTGCTACACAACATTAAGTGGTTGGACTGGACCTTAAAGCTCATCTCATTACACCCTCTGCCATGGGCAGGGACACCTTCCACTAGCCCAGGTTGCTCCAAGCCCCATCCAACCTGGCCGTGGACACTTCCAGGGATCCAGGAGCAGCCACAGCTGCTTTGGGCACCCTGTGCCAGGGCCTGCCCACCCTCACAGGGAGGAATTTCTTCCCAATATGTAACTTAAATTTTCCCTTATCCAGTTTGTACCCATTACTCTGTCCTATCTCTACAGTTCCTGATGAAGCTGGGGGTGTTGGGGAGCAGAAGGTTTAGAGGGGTTACCAGCTTGTCCTTCTGTCCATCTGGTGATGGGACATGACGTGGAGCTGGGGCATGGAGCCCTCCTGAAGTGTGCTGTGGGCCAAGCATGGAGAAGACTCCCATGCCACCATTAAATTGAGTGGTGTAGGGCCTGTGACAAGTGACTTGTGAGGCAAATGTGAGGGAAAGATGTTGGAAAATAGGTTGCACTGCCTCAAAATCAGAATAAAATTGCACTGAGACCCTCCAGGCAGAAATTCCTAATCATTCCATGGAATAAATATGAGCCTACGGTCCCTGGGAGGACCCTGAATGTGCCAGGTAGCATCTCCAAGCTCCAGTGTTGCCTTCTGGTCCGTGAAGATGGTACTGCCTGGGTTTTCACTGGTGCCAGGCTTTATTCCTTTTTTTCTGTTAATTTTGCATTTTGCAGCGAGAAGAACACACGAGTGGTTTCATCCCCAGAACAGGGATATAGCCCTTCTTACCTCCTGGAGCTGACAAGTGCCCGTGGCAGTTCAGGAATGCTGTTCCCAGGTGGTCTCATCCCTGCCAGAGCCTCTCACCTGAACACTGAGCTGCCAGCAAAGGGTAGGAGGGACACTGAGGTGCTGTAGGGGCTGAGCACGCTTTGTCTCAGCCTTCCCTGCCTCCAGCATCAGCTGTGCTCAGCCTGATACGGAGGAGGCTGGCTGGGCTCATTGTCTGCAGCCGTTTGGGGAGCTCACGGAATTCCGGTTGGCTTGGAAACAAGGCTGCAGTCTGGCCCAGAGGAGAACCAGCTGCTCCCCCCTCTCCGCCACTGTTCACCATGGATGTGACAGCCTGGCACAGCCCGGGAGGGCTCCAGGGCCACCTTCTCCCACTGGTGCTCACCTTCCACTTCCTCATGCCCTGGGGAATGATTTCTTCCCGGGGTGAAATGGGGCCCATTCGGATGTGGTGATGTTATTCACCCACTCTGCCCGGATGAAGATGAGACTCATCAGGGCAGTATGTGGTGTAGGTGTGACAAATTTCATCAGGTCTTTGGGACAGGAGTCATCAGATGCAGCAGGATCCTGCTTCCTGCTTTGGTCTCATACAAATCCCTTGTGAAACAGGAAGAAAATTAGAAGCTGCATCCAAAAGGGTGTTTATTTCCTGATGCAACATGGCATAATGATGGTCACAGCCACAGGGGTTTACACGTGCAGGTGCCCTCAGGGGTCCGGGGAGATTTAAGTGTCCATGGCCTGACAGATGTCTCTAGAACCCTCGGTGGGTACCCAGCTGCATTTTCAGACACACAGGCAGCTCCCTGGGTGCTGCTGTGCCCGGGTAGGAGCACACAGGGGCTGTGGACTGGGCATGCACATTGCCCCATGCCATGTTACCTAGTCAATAAAGCCAGTTCTCTAATTACCCAACTTAAGGGGAATTGCAAAGGCTGGAGCTGTAATCATCCTGCCCTACATACATTTAAGTAGCCCTGACTTGGTTCAGCTCCAGATGCACCACTGGACATCTGCCAGGCTGGTCCCACCTCACATGTCGTGTGGGCTCAGGTGGTTGCTCCAGGTCGTCACCCCGTGCGTCATCCCCAAGGGGGACTGTGTGTCACCCCCCTGGGAATCTGAGGTAGTCCTGCCCAGCTGGTGACATGCCCAGCTCCTGGCCAACAAGGCACAAGGCATTTTGGGGCTGCTCCATCTGCCCACGGCACTCCAAGAAAAACACTGAGTGGAGTGAGGTTTGGCTTTATTGAATTTTGGCAGCTTTGGACACGAAAACCCTTGGCTGAGGTGACCTTCCCCTCAGGGACAGACCCAGGAACGTGTTTGGGAAGCAGGTGTTCCTGGGAGCAGGGACTGGCCATCTCCAAGTGCTGCAAGAACCTCCACACAGCCCTGTCCTGGCCCTGGCCAAGGATGCAGAGTTCAGCCCAGAACCTGCACAGAGCACAGAGAGAGGAGGTTCTGGAGCCAGGCTGGGAGAGCTGGGGGTGTTCACCTGGACAAGAGAAGGCTCCAGGGAGAGCTCAGAGCCCCTGCCAGTGCCAAAAGGGGCTCCAGGAGAACTGGAGAGGGGCTTGGGACAAGGGATGGAGGGACAGGACACAGGGAATGGCTTCCCACTGCCAGAGGCAGGGTTAGATGGGATACTGGGGTGAATTTCTTCCCTGTGAGGGTGGGGAGGCCCTGGCACAGGGTTGCCCAGAGCAGCTGTGGCTGCCCCTGGATACCTGGAAGTGTCCAAGGCCAGCTTGGATGGGGCTTGGAGCACCCTGGGATAGCGGAAGGTGTCCATGGCAGGGGGTGGAACATGATGATATTTAGAGGTAGGGACCTACCTTCCTACCCAAAACATGCTATGATTCTATGATGGTTCTATGATCCCAGTAATAAATATTTATAAACAGTGATGGGATCTTCCCAATGACATCTCACAGATAAAGGAAACCAGTTCACCTTCTACAGTCCCAGCCCTATCTTTCCCAACTGCAAGACAGGGCACTTTGCAGCCAGTTACTCCAGCAACAGTTACACTAACACATCTCAGAAATGCTCTTTGGAATGAAATTTTAGCCATGCCTTTTGCAAAAGACCTTTCTTTATTTTGAAATTTCCAACCAATGATCACGTAGAAAGCCCTGGTCACCCACCAGCTTCTTGTAGGTGGTTGGCAAAAGGTACCTAAGAAAAGGAGGGCTGCTGCCTTTAGCTCATTCGGAGGGCATCTGCACTGTCTCTGGGGATTTTAGGACTCTAGCTACTGAGGAAAGCCAAAAACTGCTCCTCTGCCCACTCTGAAAAATGATTTAGATCTCCATAGACACCTGGTGCTTTTTTCACTTTATTCTTGCAAGAGCTTAATTACCCAAGTGATTCTGGTAACTGTTAACACCGAAGCTGACAAGAATAAAATATTGCCTTGCAATCACCTTGCTCCCCAAAGTTAAGCACATGTTTACAGGATTTATGAGAGCATCGTCTCTGGGCACAGGGAGTTTGTCACGGTGCATCCACAGGTTCTGATTGATTCCAGCTCAGTCCCACAGCCATGACTGGGAGCAGCCAGGGACAGCAGCCACATGTACTCAGCCTCCGCAAGAACTTGCAGCATCTCCTCGTGACAAGCCCTGATTCGTGATACCAAAATGCTGTGAAAGTGCTGGTGCACCACACCACAAACCTCCTGCAGATTCGGGGTGAACCTCCCACCCCACCCAGATTCCTTCCTGCTCCTGCATTCCTTGAGGCAGGCAGGATCTCTGGAAAAAACCTTTCTCCATCACCAGAGACACACAGAGCTCCCACGCTGGGAGAAAGGAAATCCAGAAGATTTCTCAATGCCTAGGGTATGATTTTGCGTGTCTGCACACTCTTTAACAACCTCAACCACAAGCATGGGCTGAGCAACCCCTGGGATCACCACCCCAAAGCTGTGCAAGCTGGAGATAACCCAGAAGAAAAAAGGCTTTGTGATAACATCAACAGTGGAAACACCACCAGGCTGAGCTCAAGTCAGGACCCCAAATCCTCCACACTAACATGTCTCACTTCAAGCTTTTTGCTTTAAACTCCACTCTCAAGCTCATAACTGTTGAAATATTTCTCCTCATTGCTGCCTGCTTGCTCCAAGTCTCCCAGGCCTCACTTCCCTCACACATGCTCTCCCAGCTGAAGAGATCCCTTCTGTTAAACCAAATCTTTGTGGAGAAATTCATTCAGCAAGTGCACCTACTAAACAATGGGAGAGCTAGGGGTGTTCTCCTGGACAAGACAAGGCTCCAGGGAGACCTCAGAGCCCCTGCCAGTGTCTAAAGGGGCTCCAGCACAGCTGGAGAGGGATCGATGGCAGCATTGATAAGTAGTGATAACTATCAATGGCAGAATTGATAAGTAGTGGTCTGGGTGGGAAGGTAGGGATATGGAAATTACGTATCCTGTGCTTTGAAAAGCACTGGAATGCATCCTTGTGGCTCCAAAAGCATCCCACCAAGCCTGCTTTGACCCCACAAAACATCAAGGTTCCTCATGGGCTGAGTTGTTAGAGCGTGAAAATACCCTGGATGTGGATTTAGCATCTCATGTTTAGGATCTTCTTTGTGCACATGCTACAGCTCCACCAAATGTCTCTGGGGGCTCCTGCTGGGTGTTTAAATGTGAGCACCCCTCTGCTTGATGATGAGCAACATCATCCCTGAAATACCAGGTTGGGCAACAGGAGAGTCCACACCTGAAAAGGTCTGGCACATGCTGACCACACTCCCTGCAGATCACCACCACAAGTAAGGACACTTCAACCCTGCAACTCTTGTGCTTGCAGTCCAAATCCCATCCTTATTTTACTAAGGATTAAAGTGAAGATAAACAAGCAAATGGAGACAGTAGTTTTGCCCAGAAAGGCTCTGAGATGCCAAAATTCAAGTTAGAGGTCTTATAGGTATTTCCAGGAGATGATCTGTGTTTTCCAAAGCCCTCTTCCAGCCACACCATCAGCAGGTCCCTTGAGCTGGGAGTTGTTTCATTCGGGAGCAATTTTCCTACACAGTGTTGGCTCCATGAGCAAAGCAAATAGAAAACTCATGCCCTGTAAAGGTGTTCATGAATGGCTTTCTCCCTTCCCACTTCACTGTCTCAGATGCTTCTCATCAGAAGAATCTGTCTGCAAAGCACTCCCCTGGTTAAATGAAGAAGCAGCCACCACTATAGGGAGTTAGGCAGGACAATAAATGGATTTATATCTTTTAAAAATGCTGTGGCACAACTGTACTGGTAGCCCAAAGGACACCTTCATGCCCCGAAGGTAAACAAACCAGAAAGACTCAAATGTGACACTAGCCAGGTTTTATAATTCATATTGGAATAATTAATTTGGATTGCTACCAAATTCATTGTAGCAAGCAGGTAATCCTGCAATGTCCTGGCACAGCAGTTTTTTGCAGTTCCCCAGCTTTTGCATCAGATATGACAAGTGGGGTTTGTAGGTACTCCTACCATAGGTCTCACCTGAGCCAGTACAGCCCTGCCTCGGGTTCAGTCCTGGTGTGTTCCTTGGAAAAGGAACTGAACTACCTTGGAAAAGGCCTCCCAGGTGGTTATATCACCCTGCAGGTACGCTCTGAGCCCACGAGCTGGTCTGTTGACAGGCTACTGAAGAGCATCAGCAGCTTCTGGCTGCTGGGGCTTTGTGGCCACCACAGGACAGAGTGTAAACCAGGTTCTGTCAGCCAAGCTCCAGAGTTAAACACACACTTAAGCAGTTTTCTTATGTAAAGAAACATTTGAAAATCAGACTGTTAGTCTGGATTAATGCCGGCCAGCTACAGATGAACTTCAATGAGTCATCCCCCAGAGACATCAGGTCCCCTAAAATAGCATCAGCAATTGAATGTGTAGAAAGGCTGGAATATTTGGACTGAAAGCTCTGATCACAATGCTTTACATAAGCTGGCAAACATGCCACTCTCCTCAGGCTGAAATGAGAATTCGCCTCAAGCCAGGGCACTCCCACAGTTCTGTCTCATGCACTGGGAAGCGCAGTCCTGACATTGCCTGATGCAAGACAGCAACAAACTGGCTTGTTTGGGGTGTTTTTCCTTCCGCTGGAATTTTAATACAGTCAAACTACTTGAGGACAAATCCAGAGATACTGGAATCAATCAAATATAGTCAGAAAATGGTGGCAACAGCTGGTGCTCCAGAAGTTTGCACCAGGAAAAGCAACAAACCCAGCTCAAGACCACAGAGGCTTTATATAGACTGGCAGCAGGAAACTTGAACACAAAAGGAATGGCAGGAGCCACTTTCCCAGAGATCCGACACAATCTGGAATACAGGTGTTCTCCCCTGCTTTGTGATGAGCACAGAGATAGAGAAGGGCCACAAAATCCTGCAAAAAATAGTGAGGAAGCAGCCTGGCATGTGCCATTGGGTTGAATTTGGGCCCTGCCACCTCTGTAGGAAAAACAAGGGAGGATTTTCAGGAATCTGAGGGAACCAACAGGCTTTAATTCCTCCAATCAGCCTCTCCTGGGACCTCTGCCCATGAACTCCATAAACTCCATTCAATCTGAGGTCCAGGCAACCAGTTCTTCCTGATCTCTGCTGTGAGTGTACCTGCTCCTAGGTATTCCTAGATTGATGTTGGACTTTAGTTGGTGCCTTTAATTCTCTGGGTGATACAGAGCACAGGTCCACCCCTGTGCTCTGTTAGCCTGGCTGTGGAGATAGACCCACCTGGTAAGGCTGTGCCTGTCCTTGGCTCCTGGCTCACCTTCCTGTTTATGTGGACTTTGCCATTCTACACAGCTGGAAAGTAAAGATGCAGTGCTGTGTAAGTGCTGAGCTCATGGCAGCACCATTTGGCTCTCTTTGACCCCTTTCCTGATGGTGCCCAGCTTCTCTATCTCTAGGTGACCCTAAGTCCTCTCCCTGCCTTCCCCGTCATGAGCCCCCTATTAATTTTCATCAACCTCATTAAATTCCCACAATCTCATTTAGACCCAAACCTGACTGTGATCTCCTCCTGGTGCCTAGTCTTCCCACAACTTTTTCACCTCAACGTCATCCCCAAGAGCTTCACTGGAACCTCACAGCCTCCTTCAACATTGGAGAGCACCTCCCTCCATCTCTCTCCCACCCCACTGAAACCCTTCCATGTCTTCCCAGCTCTTTTTCTTTCCCCATCAGTCCCCAGCTTTGTGCTGGTGCTATTCTAACCTTTGACAGCAAGTTTCTTGTGGTTTTTTTATAAAATGCTTTTTTCCTGTTGATCTTGTTCTCTCTACACTGCTCCTGTGAGGGACAATCCCTTATATTCCCCACCAGACCTTTCCATAGTTATGTCCTGCTCTCACAGGGTGGTTTTTCCTCTTGTGTGATGGGGCCATCTCCCTTGTCATGCTTTCTCCCGTGCCACCTTTTTAATTTCCTGCTTGCTCCCATGCCTCTGGCTTGTCTCCCAGCACGCCTGATACCTTGGAGTTTTCTGGGACAACAGGTTTTTAATAATTCGATGGAGTGGGTTCCCTTGTAGGTTTGTGCTGGCAATTAGATGGGTAAGACCTGAGCTTAAGGCCCTTATTTGAGTTGGGGATTGCTAAGGAAAGCAGAGCTGGAGGGAGGAAGCAAAATTAAATAGAGTTCATCTGAGGTTAAGGCTTCCTTGGAAAAGCCAAGCACTGCATGGAAAGCATCCTTGCAATACTTCACTGTGAGGATCCACCATGGGATGAAGCCCCTTTTATTTGTACAACCCAATCAATATTTCACCAGCCACATATAAAATATCCTTGGAAACCTGTGCAAAGGGTGAGTTATATATAGTATTATAAAAGCTTATAAAAATACACAGCACCAACAGAAGATGCCCAAAGCCAAGGTGGATCCAAAGCACAAGGAGTGCTGGTTTTAAACTGAGAGAGGGTCTAGTTAGGTTAAATATAAGGAAAAATTTATTTACAATGAGGGTGTGGAGGCCTTGGTTGCCCAGAAAAGCTGTGGCTGCCCTTGGATCCCTGAAAGTGTCCCAAGGCCAGGTTGGACACAGGGCTTGGAGCAATGTGGGAGAGAGGAAGGTGTTCCTGCTCATGGCAGGAGGCAGAATTAAATTGTCTTTAAGATCCTTTCCAACCCAAAACACTATATGATTCCACGAAAAAAGCAGCACGGGTGAAATACGTGGTTTAAACCATTAATCTCCTCAAACCCCGAAGCAGGCTGCTGAGGCTCCCTGACAGCAGAAAGGATGNGAGGGGGGCTGTAAGCCTGGGAACTGCGACAGAAATTACTTTCGGTGGGAGCTGGAGGGGTTTGGGGCCTTTAATTGAAGAGAACGAGGCAACGGTGAACAACTGGGGGAGGCTGTGAAGCGAGGGGGCAGCGCGGGGAGTGCCGTGAGGGCGGGCCCGAGCTGCCATTTCGCGGCCGCCCGGCCCCCCGTTGTCGGGCGGTGCCGCCTCCCTCAGGCTCGGGCGCGACATGGCGGCGGCGCGGGCGCAGCAGCTGTCAGTGCTCCGGGTGCTGCTGCTGCGGCTGCTGCTGCTGCTGCGGCTGCTGCTGCTCCCTCCGCTGCTTCTGGCGCTGCTGCCGAGCCCGGCGGGGGCCGTGTGGCCGCAGCCCCAAGTCCAGAGCTCCCCGCCCGGCGCCGGCCGCTGCCCGGTGCCGGCCCGCCGGTTCCGCTTCGCCGCGGCGGACGGCTCGGCCGTGGGGCCGGGGTGCGCCGTGCTGGACGCCGCCTTCCAGCGGTACTGGCCGCTGCTCTTCGGCCGTCCCACCGGTGAGGGCCGCGGCGGGCGCTGACCCTTCTTTCCGTGGCTTTGAGCATAACAGCACCCCACACTCTCGCTAATTTGGGGATCAGACCACGGGGTTTGGTGGTCGTCTGCCTCCCCTCAGTTCTGCGGCGGCAGGTGGGGTGGGAGTTGTGGCTTGGATGGAGTCTGGTGGCAAGGGCCGCAGTGGGTTGGGTTTTGGAGGGCAATGCCTATGGCACGTGTAGAAGAAATCTAATCGAGTTTGGCACAGCACTAGTTGTCTTCCTGCCAGGATTTAGGCTCTTGCTATCAAGGGTTTCTTCCATCTCATTTTTTCGTTCCTCCAGGTAGTGCTACAGCTCCCTATTGCTTCATTTTGCTTCCTCCTCTTGTGGCTGCAGGGAGAGCTACTCCTGGTCTTGCAACCATTCCGGCTTCAGGGTTGCTGCTTAGTCTTGGCTGTTCCCATTCCTAACAGCTATCGGTGTCCTGTGTGAGGTCTTGCCTTGAGGAAAGACTTGCTGCTTTGTGTGTGTTCGAAGTACGTACTTGTGCCATGGGGCACCTCTGCCTAAGTGGGGCTGCTAAATGTCCTGAGGCAGCATGGCTTTTCTGCCAGGGAGAGATTAGCTCCTGGATTAATCCTGAAATTGTAGGATAAAATGAGGAAACGAAAAGGCTTTGAGAGTGTGGGTTTGCTTTGGGACAGGGTCTAAAGGTTTCTTGAACCCAGACTTCTTCATGGTAGCACCCATTGCTTGTCTGGGATGAGCTGCAGGAAATCTCTTGGCTGTGTAGTTGACGTGCAGGGATGCTCAGTAGCTGTGTGGGTCTGCTGCAGCCTGAAGTGCTATATCCAGGGAATATGAAGCACTTCATTCATCAAAAAGAGATAGTAACTCTGCTCCCAAGTGTTTTAAATGTCAGTGTGAACTCTGTCGCTGCTGATCAAAGCAGAGAAGAGTGGCAGTGTTGGAAGCCGCTTGGCTTTGTCTTGAGTACATCATACTTTGAAAGAAGCAGGTTTGAAACAGAGAAGCCTTTGGCTTATTTTATTTCTTCAACTCTTGTGAGTAGCAGTAGAAATAAATTTTGATTTGGGAGCCAAAAAGACTCCTCTTGGTTCTCTTTTGCTGCTAGGAACTAAAAACAGCTGATCTAATTATTCACACTCTCCTGTTCCACTCAGAGGGGAAATGTGACCATCAAATCACTTGGAGCAGCATTGTGATCACAAGATCCAGCTCACACTCGTCACTTTCCATATGCCCTGCTTTATGATGCTCAAACTGCACAAATTATTTTAAGGCCTTTTTTCCCCTCTTTGCCTTCATTTTGTTTTGGTCTTTTTTTTTCCCGCATGGGTGGTTAGTAAGAACAGGCATGGAGACCCTGGATGAAAGGAAATAATTTCTATTAATGGGGGAAATAAGTGGCAGAAACCATTTTCTGGCTGCGCTGCCTTGCAGGTATGGTGACAGAGGTGCCTGTCTGCACCTTGGCCTAGGAGGCTCTGTTTGGGCTGGGAAGTGCCTCACCAAGCAGGTTCAAACGTGGTGTGTGGTGGTGGGACCAATTCTGTCGAGGCTCCTCAGCAGGATGAGTGTTCCCAGCCCTTAGAGTGGCTGTTACCAGTGAACTGCTGCCTTCCTGAGCAGAGGGAGCAGGTCTTGCTGTGCTGCTTGCACATCTGTGAGGTTGCCTTGGCTACCAGCTTGTCTGCAACTGAGAGAAAAGCTCAAAACAGGGCTGGCTTCAAGCTGTTTTCCTTCTCTTCGCAGAGGTTTCGTCATCCCTTCATGGAGAAACGGGATTTCTGTGAGCTGTGGAACAGGGGCTCTCTGCATTTCTCTGAAAAAGTGCCACAGTCTCTCTGGAAACTTCTTGGTGCTCTTGGCTCATTCAAAGCCAAGCTCTTTATTTTCAGTGACCACATTGGGCATTGGCTGTTCCTGGGGATGCTGTAGTGTAGGGATGTAGGCATGGACCTTGGCTGGGATGAACAGGATCCCACCCTGCTACCCCATGCTCCTCCTGGCAACTGATTGCTGCAAGTCTGTTGCATCTTAGCAAAGGTTAAATATTCTTTTGGAATGGGGGAGTGACTCAAGTGGGAATTCAGGTTTGTGCATCGTTGGAAGTGCTCTTCAGTTAGGGAGGTGTGCCCAGAGCTCCTGCTTGAGGTCTAAATGTGACTGGGTTCTTTTCTCTGGCTGCTGCCCCTGGGACCTGCTCTGCAGAAGGTGAAGTTGGTCGGGAGCTTTTCAGAGCTGGGTGAAACCTTTTGATTGCATCTACTCAGCCCAGTTTAGCAGAAACTATTTTTAAAAGGTTTTCTTTGCCCTTTTCCAGAAAGTTCGGGTGGGGCAGAGCTCTTGGGCTTGTACTTTTTTCCAGTGCTGGAAGAGCTTGGAAACAAGAAGCTCTTCACCTTCCTGCAGAAGCTTTGACTAGTCATGGCTGTAGCTTAAGAGCCAGGGCTGGTGTCCAGGAAGCCTAGGGGGCTGCTGCTAGTTCATATTCTGATGTTTCTACTCTCTTGTGTGCTCCTTTAAGCTTCCCTGTGGGCTTCCTCACAGGTTGAGATCAGCTCATGTTCTCCTGGTTGGCTGTGTTGAAATTAGCCCCTAATGAGCACTGTGGTGTCTGTTTTGGCATGCAGGAACAGTGCCTGTTTCTGCCTCCATCCCTACCTGGGCTGGGGGGATGGTGGTAGGCTTGGAAGCAGGGAAAAAGCTGGGATGGCGTTGATGTGCATGGTGTGTGTTCTTTGCAGAGAATGAACCGTCCTGGGAAACACCCTGCACCGAGCTTCTCGTCTACGTTTCCACTCCAGGCTGTGATGGCTTTCCCAGCCTGGATTCCAAGGAGAACTGTAAGTGCTGGGGTTGGGAGCAGGAGGGAACGTGGCTGTCTCTGTGCCTGTCACTGGGAAGTAGCACTGTGCGGTTACCCTTGGATTTGGGGAGGGCACCAATTCCCTGCCCTTGAGGCACTGGGGCAGGGCAAAAGGAACATACCTGAGGGGGCTGATAAAGCAGTGGGGAGAGGTTTAAAACAGCAGGAGAGGGCCAGAATTCAGTTCTGTGGGGTCCCGAGGTGCAGTTCTGTAGCTGAACCCTGTGCAGTGCTGTGGTGGCCGTGTGGGACACCCCTGATGCTGTGTTTCAGATAAGCTGTCTGTCTCCAAAGGCTCCATGCTGCTCTCAGCAGAGACCATCTGGGGGGCTCTCCGAGGTGAGCTGCGCTTCCTGCCGGGCATTCCCGCTCTCTTTCCTCGGGCCTGTGGGGATGTCTCGCGGTGCCTCTCTCTTTCCATAGACTTCTTTGTTAATTGAGCTCTGCTCCTTTGGGGGTGTCTGTGCTGAGAAAGGGGCTGTGTGTTTTCCTGCAGGTCTGGAAACATTCAGCCAGCTTGTTGGGAGAGATGAGAATGGCACGGTGAGTCCTGGCATTGTCCCCTGGGAGCAGGCAGCTCTCCATAGTGCCTCTGCCTCCATGGAGACAGGTTGAGGGTTGCTGGGATGCTTGGGATGAGTGGGCACAGCCTTGCCAAGGGCCAGGTGGGAATTCATGGATCCAGCCAGATCCCTGCCTTCTGAGTGGCTAAGGAAGCACTGCAGCTCTTTCTGGGCAGTGAGGGCACCTCTGTCTTGCCAACCCTGGGGACAATGGTGGCCCTCAAATGTCTCTTGCTAATTGCCATTTGCCTGACATCCTGCTCATGTCTTCCTCATGTCATCTGTGTGCAGTACTACATCAATGAGACAGAAATCGTGGACTTTCCCCGTTTCCCTCACCGGGGACTGTTGCTGGACACCTCTCGTCACTACCTGCCTCTGAGAGCCATCCTGGAAACTCTGGTAGGGCACTGTGCTGGGAGATGAGATGGTTTAATTGTGTCCCTTCCCCTGTGACAACTGAGCTCCCTTGTTTGGGTGATTTCTCAGCTACCTTTGTTAAAAAGAAAACCCTGAGGTATTTTGGATTCCTGCAGTCCAGGCTACTCTTCAAGGCTGCGTGGTTTCTAAGGCAAGGGAAGACACTGGCAAGAGTGAGTGGTGGTTCTGTGCTCATCCCAAGCAGAATTAAACTTCCAAGTCTCTACCAGTGGCTCAGTTACAGGGAGAACAGGGATTTTACTTAGCAGAAATATTCCTGGCCCTGTGCAGCTTTTCATGTTTAGAGAGAGGCGTCTGAATCCTTCTTCCCTTTGGATCCTGGGGAGCATTTAGGGACTCTGCCTTGTCCTTCTGGAGCTGGAGGACCTTGTCCTCTATCTGTGGCAAGCTGGGTGACCTTTCAGGAGGGATGGGGCATGTTCATCTTTGTCCCCGTTCCTTCCCAGGACGTCATGGCTTACAACAAGTTCAATGTCTTTCACTGGCACATTGTGGATGACCCATCTTTCCCTTATGAGAGCTCCACATTCCCAGAGCTCAGCAGGAAGGTAACGATCATCACGTGGTGCCCGGCTCTGGTGAGCACATCCCTGCCTCTGCTCCTGAGCAAGGTCCTGATCTTTGCCGTGTTCCCAGGGAGCCTTCAATGCCATGACCCACGTGTACACAGCCAGTGACGTGCGCACCGTGATCGAGTACGCGCGGCTGCGCGGCATCAGAGTCATCGCCGAGTTCGACACCCCCGGGCACACCCTCTCCTGGGGGCCAGGTGAGGAGCACACCGTGCCTGCTGCTGCTCTCAGGAGAGTTGGAGTTGTCCCAGGGGCAGGAATGGGTGCTGCAGTCTTGACCCTAAAAGCTGGGTGTGGGCAGCAGTGTCCCACAAGTCGGCTTTGACAAGGAGCAAACCATTATTTGGGGGATGTGGGATCCAGTGGTCCAACTTCTGGGCAAAATCCCAAGAGAAACATTTCCATCTTTTCTTGGGTCCAAGCTGGGTGATTTTTTTGTGGGAACATCTGCTCTGCAAAAACATCATGGCTTATTGCAAGAACCTTCTGTTTAACTGAGGGTACAGCTGGCCAAACTTCCTTGTTCTGCTCAGCTGTGTCCCAGACCTGACACACTGCTCTCTGCTCCAGGGACTGAGTCTCCTATGTCTAGAAGTGCAAGAAGCTCCAGTAAAACATTCCATTGTCTTTTTCTCTCCTTCCCCTGCCTTCAAATGCCGAGGCCCATGTTAGAATTCACCATGTGTGTGGTCACAGCTGGAACTGTGGCTGTCCCTCCTTCCCTGTCCCCTGTTAGGCCCTGAGCTGTGCTAAGGGCATTGTAGAGGATCATGGTCACACTTCGCCCCTTCCTCACCATCCTGCATTTGTTATCATCAGGTGCTCCAGGCCTCCTGACCCCCTGCTATCTGGGCAAGACTCCTTCTGGAGCCTATGGGCCCATCAACCCCATTGTTAACAGCACCTACAAGTTTGTGACCAGTTTGTTCCAGGAGGTCAGCACTGTGTTCCCAGACTTCTTTCTCCACCTTGGTGGTGATGAGGTAGATTTCACATGCTGGTGAGTCTGAGATGAGTCTGGATGGGGATTGGGGGTAAGCATTTGGGATTGAAGTCCCAGCCCATGGCTTCTTGGTCATGATCTTTGGTGTCCTGCTCTCCCAGGCCAGGGGTGGTGGTGGTGCTTGGGATTTTTGGGATTTCTGTGCTCATGGTGGTGCTGGATGTAGAGAAGTGCTGGTGCTGGTCCAACCTCAGCTCTGCAAGCCTTGCACTGATGTGGGAGGGACTTGACCATGCCTTGGCCTTAGTCCAGAGCTCAGATTGCAATGGTTTTATTCCTTCTCTTTGGTGCACAGGAAATCCAATCCAGAAATCCGTGCTTTCATGGTGGAGATGGGCTTTGGTGAAGATTACAAAAAATTAGAGTCTTTCTACGTCCAGAGGTAAGGACAGGGCATCCAGGTCTGCAGTTGCACTGTGTGACCAGCTCAAATCTCAAATGTCTTCTGTCTTGGGGAACACCAGATCTCCTTTTCGGGAGCATCCCCATTGGTCATGTCTCCCTGACTCCAAAAGGGAACATTTCAGTGGGAGATAGACCACAAGAAGGCCTGGGGCTGAGGAGAAAGAAGCCCCAGAAGAGGCTGTGCTCTCCCCCTTCTCCTTCAGAAGCACCTCCACATCCTGCTGAGGATGTTGAGAATATCTGTGCTGCTCCTTTGGCTGTATGTAACCACTGAAGAGATGATCAGTGGGATCACCCAGAATTTGGTACTTCTTCCACTCTAGGGTTCTGGACATTGTCTCTTCCCTTGGCAAAGGTTATATTGTGTGGCAGGAGGTGTTTGACAACGACGTGAAGGTGAGAGCTGCCTCTGGTGGAGTGAGCAGTGCCAGCCCCCCAGCCTGACACACTGGTGTGCTCTGGGGGTCTGTACTGGGGTGAACAGTGCCAGCCCCCCAACCTGACACACTGGTGTGCTCTGGGGGGCTGTACTGGGGTGAACAGTGCCAACCCCCCAACCTGAAACACTGGTGTGCTCTGGGGGGGCCATACTGGGGCTAGTGGGGGTTACTCTGTAATGGGACTGGTGTTGATCTCAAGATGGTGCTGCTAGTGAGCTGCCCTCGTCACAGCTTTGTCACTGCTACCAGTGATCTGCTCCCTCTAGCATGCAGGTTTTAACCCTGCCCAGGACACTCTGCAAATGGCTTTATCCCTCCTGTTGTTGATTCAAACCAGATGGGAAGTGGCTCAAAAATCAAGCCCAAGTCTGCCTCAGCTTCCTTTTGGGGATGTGGAGGAGTCAGGGGACTCTGCTCTGGGGAGCAGGTGATGCTTCTGTCACAGCACTGATCCTCTGCCCTGTGTTCACCTGTGCTCCTCAGCTGAGGCCTGACACCATCATCCACGTGTGGAAGGATAACAACATGCAGTACGTGAAAGAGATGGCCAATGTCACCAGGGCTGGCTACCACGCTCTGCTCTCTGCTCCCTGGTACCTCAACCGCATCTCCTATGGGCAGGACTGGATAGAAGCCTATAAGGTGGAGCCCTTGAGCTTTGAAGGTGCGTTCCTTGTGTTCCCTTTCTGCATTGCCAGCTGGCTTGGCACTCAGATGTAGCACCAGAACTGGCTGTTTTGCTGTCCCCTCCACAGGTAGCCCTGAGCAGAAGGCCCTGGTGATGGGTGGTGAGGCCTGCATGTGGGGTGAATATGTGGATGTCACCAACCTGACCCCCAGGCTCTGGTAAGGAAAGCCACAGGGAGGTCACTTGGGTCTTGTGAGGCCAGGCTTGCATCCCTTTTCTTTGCCACTGAGTGTCCTGTGCTGAACTGGTGGGTTTGGTCTGCACATGGTGCCTGTCTCTGTCACCACTGTGCTGGTAACAGATTCACTGAGGCTGAAATGAGAGTTTGCAAGGCTGTAACAACCTGCTGCTGCAACCAGGTTGTGTTTAACACCCGTCTGTCCTGTCATCCTGGTCTGCGCCTGATGGGCATTTGTCCAGGAATAGATCTTGGGATACTTTGAAGCCTTTGTGTGTGTAAGGAAGCTGGTCAGGAAAGTGTTTGGGAGTTCAGGGCTTCACGTGAGAAGCTTTTGAGCTCCCCCCTGTCGTGACTGCCTGTCCCTTGTCTTAAAGGCCGAGAGGTGGGGCTGTAGCTGAAAGACTCTGGAGCAATCAGACTGTCAGGAACGTGGAAGACGCGTACACCCGGCTGGCGGAGTTCCGCTGCACCCTGCTCGGGTAACCGTCCTGGGACAGCTGCCCGTGGGCTCAACCCTGGGGGGGCAGCGAGGGAAGGGCTTGCCCTGCTGCAAAATGACCCTTGTTCCTCTGGAAAGCCCTGGTTTTTCTGCTGCCTGTGCGTGGGCAGAGCTTGCTTTGTGCAGCACTAGAAGAGCGCTCCTGCTGCTGGCGTAGGCTGGTGGCTCTGGCGAGGAGAGGGCTTTGTGCTGAGGAAGGAGGGGACTTGTCAGCTCTTGCCACTCCTCCTGCAGCACCAGCTTCCCCAGGAAACCTGTCCTCACCCTGTGCTCCCACACATGAGCAAAAGACTGAGTTTATAAGCACAGGATGAAAACCGCTCCCTCCCTGTCACACCTGAAATGGGGCACCCATGGCCACCCTGTGCCACTGGAAGCCCTCAAACCTGTGCCTTCTCCCTGATGCCGTCCTTCTGTTCTCTTCCCAGGCGTGGTATCCGGGCACAACCTCTCTACGTTGGATACTGTGACCATGAATTTGGCGGGGTTTGAAGGGAAAGCCCCGCTGCCCTCCATCTCTGGAGGGCACACAGAAGGAATGTCCCCACCTCAAAAGGGCAGAGGGACCCCTTCCCACCCCACCTTCTGCTCTGGCTTCATTGCAACGAACATTTCTTTTGCCTCGGCACGCACTCTTCGCCTCTTTTTCTATTTTTATTTCTTTAAATCTATAAATAAATGACCCCAAAGAGGAAAAAGGTGCCTATTCCTGCTCATCTGGGGCTTGGGACCCGTGCAAGGATTAGCAGGATATGGGTAGGGCTTGTTTCAGAGATGCTGGTGGAGAAGAATCATCCTGGCAGCTCCAGAGCTTGCAGAGTGCCTGCTCAGCTGGATGAACTGTGCTTAGCCTCTCCTGCTGTCCCAGGGTTTGCTTCTGCAGTCACGCTGTCCTTGTCCCTCCTCTCTCCTGTGACAGCCAGGCCTGCAAGCCACCACCTCTGCTGCCCTAAACCCTCACTCCTGCCACCTCCTCTGGCTTCTCAGCAGATGACACCCTGGAGCCTCTTTGAGGAGCCCTTGCAAATCTGCTGAATGGTGCATGGGTATGATGAAATCTGTGCTCAGCTCTTCAGGCTGTCATCCCTGCCTGGGATTTGGCCAACTGACCCGTCCTCCTCCTGCTCTGTCATTCTCAGGGTGAGGAGCTCAGCTCCAGGTCTCCTCCATCCAGAGGGGCTGGTTTCAATGGTGTTTTCTTTGGAGAAGAAACCAGTGATGCTGCTATCCCATAGAACTGGGACAGGTGTGATTGTTGTCCTTCAATGGTTGGGATTGCTGTGCTGGAAGTGGCATTCAGCTGAAAGCCGGAAATATCTCAGGGAGAAATCCTGACTGGCTGGGGCTGTTGTATGTGTGTCTTGGTCTTAAGTGAGTGAGATGTGCTGTTATGGCTGGAAACCTTTCATGACTGAACTTTAAAATAAAAATAGTGAATTANTTTTTCTTTTTTTTTCTTTTTTTTTTTTCCCAGTGTGCTGTAAAGTGGTACCTTGGCTTGGTGCTTTTGTCACTGCAGGGAGCTGCTGCCAGCAGGGCTGAGGCAAGCAGGACCCTGCCCTGGGAAGGGTGCTCTGTTCCCAGGAATGTTGCTCTGTTGCCACAGGTGATGCTCTGCAAGAGAGGCTCCTCACCACCCTATCCCAGCTCCCTGCCCTCATTCCACCTGCCCTTGCTGGGCTCCTTTTCATCCACAGCCAGGTGTGAGATCCCCCAGGGCTTGGGATGCTCATGGAGGACACCCCAACATTGCACCTTCTACTGAAGCCTGGTACTGTGATCCAGGGTAAACACCACCCGTGACCCCATTTCCTAAGGTGTCTGCACCAGCGTCTTCCCAAAACCACAATCGTGGAGGTGGCTCAGTGACGTTTCCACCCTTGGACGGGCCGGGATCCCGGAAGCACCCCGCTTTCCCCGCTGTGGCTTCGCTGGGTGGCCCGTTCCTTCCAGAACATCTATTTTGGTCGTGTAAAACTTGCCGGGGAGCAGGGAACAGGGAACAGGCAGCGTGTGAATCACTCGGGGCCAACGGGTTTAAAAATAAACCCAAGCGGCGGCGAGGAGCAGCCGCCAAGCCCCCGGATTCCAGCAGGATTGTGCTCCACATGTCCCAAACCCACCCGTGGGCACTGGCACCAGCCAGGGGAGTTTATTGGGACACACTTGCAGTGTGTGCATCGTGTGTGTGTGTGTGTTTGTGCTTGTAAACGTGTGTGCATTGGGTGTGTGCTTGTAAGCGTGTGTGCAACGTGCATGTGCTTGTAAATACTTGTGCGTGTGTGTTCCGTGTGTGCTTGTAAACGTGTGCGTTGTGTGCATTGGGTGTGTGCTTGTAAACGCGTGCGCTTGTGCACACGTGCACGTGCTTGCACACACGTGGTCATGGGTCCTCACATCCACTCGTGCACACACATGCATGAGGGTCCTTGAACACGCATGCATTAAGGGCCCTTGCATGTGTGCACTCACGCACATGCACAAATGCAGTTGCTCACACGTGAGTCCTTGTACACGTGCACTCCTGCACAAACTTGCACACATGTGCATATAGGTCCTTGCGTACGTACACTTGTGCATATGCCTGCACAAGTGTCCGTATGGATCCTTGCACACTTGCACACATGTACATGTGTGTCTTTGCCCTCGTGCATATACTTGCACTCACATTATACACCTACACACTTGCACTCCTGAGCTAGGGAGTCCTTGCTCACGTGCATATAGGTCATTGCACACATGAGCCTATGGCTTCTTGCAAGCCTGTACATTCCTGCACACACTTGCACACATGTGCAAATGCCCCCACACATCATTGCCCAGACTCACACACAGGCCTGAAGCCACATGTGCTGTGCATGCCCTTGCACTTACACACACATGCACTCTTGCAGCACCTGTGTGTGCTTGCACATGCTTGAACACACATGCACGTGTTTGTGTAGACTTGCACACGCTTGCACACATGCTCACACACAGTTGCACACACTCACATCCCTTCCCACACTCACAAGCCCCTGCACACACGAGGCAGCATGCTGGGGAAGCCAGGCCTCCCCTCACCTGGCTGCTGCTTTGGGACTAATTAATTAATTAACGACAACACCAGGTATTAAAGCTGCTCAGTCTAATTACAGATCTTTCGGGGTGACATGGGATGCAGGAGGGAAGTACTCCCCTCCTCCCTCTTCTGGGGCAGCCCCAGGGGGGCAACAGGGGCAGTGTGGGGTCCATGGAGGTGAAAAACTCAATGAAGGGTTCAAATTGACCCTTTTTGAGCCTCTTCTGTGTGTTTAAACCGTGCTCTGAGGTGGGGAACAGAGAGGAGCTAAGTCAGGAGGCTGCTGAAGGGCTGCAGAGGGGAAGGTGAGAGGCTTCATAGCTCCTTGGGCAGCCCTAACTGGGGCTGGGGGGATGATGGAGGCAAAACGGGGATGGAGGTTGTGGGGGATTATGGGGGTGATGGGGGAAGGGGAGGGACATAGGAGGTGGTGGGGGATGAGGGGAAAGGGGGTATGTTGTGGGGTATGAGGGGAATGGGGAGTGGCGGGGCACGACAGGGGGTGATGGCGGTCATAGGAAGTGATGGGAGGGATGAGGAGGGAGACCCGGGGTTATGTGGAGGGCGGGGTGATGGGATGATGGGGGTGAAGGGAGTTGATGGGCAGGGAGGAGATGATGGTGGACGGTGATGGAGGTGATGGGAGGTGGTGGGGGTGATAGGAATGATAAGAGGTAATGGGGGGTGAGGAGGATGATGTTCGTGATGGGAGTGATGGTGGTGATAGGGATAATGGGAATGATAGGGGTGGTGGGGATGCCGGGAGGTGATGGGGGGATGATAAGGATTCTGGTGGTGGGGCGGGGAGCGGGGGGTGTGATGGTTATGACGGGGGCTGATGGAGGGTGATGGGGTTGATGGGGATGACTGGGATGATGGGGGTGACGGGGGCCGAATGGGGAGACACGGCGGGCGGTGGACGCGGGAGGGTAACGGCGCGGGGGGGATTCGGGGTCAGCCCGGCAGGGCGCAGCAGTGGGCGGAGCCGGGACACGTCCCGCCCCTCTTTCCGCCCCCTGGTTCTGATTGGCCACCGCCCCCTCATTATGCTAATACAGCGCCTCTGGGCGGGGCCGTCCGGCTGACGTCACGGGCCCGCTGGCGGGCGCGGGCCGAGCCGAGCCGAGCCGAGAGGTGCCGAGCGGGGCGGTGCCGAGCGGTGCCGAGGCGAGCCGAGCGGTGCCGAGCGGTGCCGAGTGGTGCCGGGCGGTGCCGAGCGGCGCCGGTCGGGCGGGGCGGGGCGCGGAACGGGCCATGGCGGCGGCGGCGGCGGGCGAGGCGGCGGGGGCGGCGTTCAGCACCGCGAACAGCGGCCGGGTGAACGGGCTGAGTCGCCCGCCCGGCGCCATCGCCATGAAGGACCACGACGCCATCAAGCTGTTCGTGGGGCAGATTCCACGCAACCTGGAGGAGAGCGACCTCAAGCCGCTCTTCGAGGAGTTCGGCCGCATCTACGAGCTCACCGTGCTCAAGGATCGCTTCACCGGCATGCACAAAGGTGCGGGGGCGGCGGGCCGGGGGACACCCCGGGTGGGACACCCTGACATGGGACACCCAGGTGTGGGGCTGTCCTGAGGTGAGGTGGGACACCCTGGGGTGGGGGAGACCCTCCATACCCCCAGTGAGGTACCGCTGTGGTGGGACAGGCTGAGGTGGGGGGGATCCTCAGTGAGTTACCACTCTGGTGGGATGCCCTGAGGTGGGGGGGGATCCTCAGTGAGGTGCTGCTCAGGTGGGACACCCTGAGGTGGGGGGGATCCTCAGTGAGGTACTGCTCAGGTGGGACACCCTGAGGTGGGGGGGACCCTCAGTGAGGTACTGCTCAGGTGGGACACCCTGAGGTGGGGGGGGCCCTCAGTGAGGTGCTGCTCAGGTGGGACACCCTGAGGTGGGGGGGATCCTCAGTGAGGTACTGCTCAGGTGGGACACCCTGAGGTGGGGGGGATCCTCAGTGAGGTACTGCTCAGGTGGGACACCCTGAGGTGGGGGGGGCCCTCAGTGAGGTGCTGCTCAGGTGGGACACCCTGAGGTGGAGTATCCTGCGATAGGGGACCCCTCAGGTGGGGCATCACTGAGATGTGGCACCTGAGTATGGGCCACCCGTGAGGCAGAACAAACTGAGATGGGGGGAGCCTCTCAGGTGAGGGGTCCTGTGCCTCAGGTGGGATACCCCTGAGGTAAGGTACCCCTCAAGTGGGACAGCCTGTGATGGATCATCCTGACAAAGGGATACCCCTCAGGTGGGATGCCCTGAGGTGGGATGCCTGGAGGGTGGGGACCCCTCAGTTGTGGTATCCCTGTGGTGGGATAAACTGAGATGGAGCACAATGGCATTTGGGGGGACCCCTGGGGTGAAGACACCCCTGAAGTGGGAGACCCTGAGGCAAAGGCACCCAAGTGTGAGGCACGCCTGAGACAGGGTATCCCTGTAGTGAAGGCACCCCTGAAATGAGGTTCCCCATCAGATGAGACAACCTGAGGTTTGGTACCTAAGTGTGGGCCACCACTGAGGTGGGATGCCCTGAGATGAGGGTACTCCTCATGTGGGACATCTTGAGATGGAGCATCTCAAGATAAGGGTACCTCTAAGGTGGGACATTCCTGAGGTGGAGGCACCCAGGAGGTGGGATAATCTGTAGTGGAGCAGCCCGAGGTATAGATGGGATGGTTTGAGAGGGGGCACTATGATCTGGAAGTATGCCTGAGGTTGGAGACACTGGTATGAGGCACCTCTGAGACGGGGGTACCCATGAGGTGATGTACCCCTGAAATGGAGGTACCCCTAAGATGAGACACCCTGAGGTGGGGTGCCCAAATATGGGGCACCCATGTTGAGTTACACCTGAGGTGGAGATAGCATTCATCTGGAGGACACCCAAAAGTATGGGGCACCCCAAGGAGGGGAAACCCCTGGGGTGAAGGTTCCCCTAAGTTGGAGGCAACACTGAGGTAGAGCACCCTGAGGTGGGAACACCCCAGTATGGAGCGTTTGGATATATGGCCCCTCCTAAGACTGGGGTACCCCTGAGGAAGAGGGGAGCACTCACCAGGGGTCAGGGTGCTGCTGTCTGGCTTGGGGGCACCCCTGGGATCAGAGCATCACAGGGCAGGGAGCACTGCAATGGATTTTAGAACATCTGCCTGGTTTGGGGGCACCTGTCTGGCATCAGCACACCCACATTGAGTTCTGTGCAGCCCTGGAGCTGGAGCACCCCTGGGATACAGGCACCCACTGTGGATGGGGACACACCATGTCTGCAGTGTGTCCCAGGTGCTGTGGCACTGTGACACGGCACGCGGAGCACGGGCACATGGAGCAGCGACGCACCGAGGGGGTCACTGAGGCACCGCTGAGGTCTCCGCGGAACCCCCCAGCCAAGAACTGGGGTGTGCAGCGCCAGAGCAGGGTAAAGGCACCCCAGGTGTCACCCAGACAGGAGCCACAATCTGACACCAAACCCCCGTGCCACGGCCAGCACATGCCTCACTGGGACTTTCCTGGGAAGCCAAAACTCGGTGTTTGTGTTTGCTGCCTTGTCGATGCCCTCTGGCTGTGGGGCAGCCCGGACTCTGTCATTTTTGGCACTGTGGCCTCCAACATTTCTCCAGGTGTCTCTGAAGCTGCTTGTGTGCCTGGATCAATGGGATTTGCACCCTTCCAGGCCCCCTCGACGCTTCCTCCAGCGCGGGCTTCAACGTCTGCGGCCCAGCCGCGTGATTTAATTGCGGACGCTCCTCTAATTTGAACGACATCCTCCCTCCCGGCGAGCCTCCTGAGCAGAACCGCTCCTGCGCCAGCCCTCCGAACTTCTCCAGAATGCCCAGGCACCGTCTACATTGTCGCCTGCAGGAAAAACAGGGAAAAAAAAGAGAGAAAGAAGAGCGGAGAGCAGGAAGCCAACATGATTACAGATGGTAAACACTGGAAATGGCACCGGGACTGAGGCGAGCTGCTGTGCTGATCTCCCCTTCCCACCTGCAGCGGGAGAATATTGATCCAGGGGGATCTCTCCTTGCTCACCGTGAGGGCAGATGTCCCCAACACCCCAAGGCGGGCGAGGGACCCCATCCCGCAGCATCCCCCGCCCCGTCGCCATGCTCCTTCTTCTCCCAGGCACGCTGATTGTACTTATTAAGAGTTATTAATACTTAATCAACTGGCGGATTTAATTGTGCCAATATTAAAAATGCATCAATGTCAATTTTATTCATTAAATATTTACTTTGTTGAAGGGAAACTGTTTTGCTGCTGTTTTAATATCACTTTCAGATGCTTTTGGATGTGACCCCAGCAAACTGGGGGGGAGCCCTCAGGGAGGGAGCAGTACAGCAGTGGCACAGACACCAGGAATGCTTCAGGAGAGACGGAGGGAAGAGGACCGGACCCTGTCCCCAGGGCTCGCTCGTTGCTGCCAGCTCTGTGCGAGCAAGTGGCTCGGCAGCGTGAGTCAGCGTGGGAAAACCTCACCCCAGGCGTATTCCCGATTTCCAAAGCGCCATGATGTCGAAGGAGCCGAAGCGTCTTAGCCACATGAATCTCATCCCAAGGAGGGTGCTTAAGGCTGGGAGAAGTGTGGTGGCAAGACAGGGTGCACAGCCTTGATGGCCGGAGATCTGCTTCCTGGAGGACTTGGGCTGTGGCTTTCTGCAGGGCTGGGGCCAGAGCACCACTGCCCGTGTGCTGCCTGCTCCTCCCTGGCTCCTTCCTTCATCTCATTGCTCCATCTACCCTGTTCTGGGAGTGAATTGTGACCCTGTGTGCGTCCATCTGGATATAGAGTACCAGGGTACCAAGATGCTGGATGCCATGGGGCCAGGGTGTCAGTGTGACGAGATGGTGGATGCCACAGTGCTGAGCTGCTGGATGCCACTGTGCCAGGGTGCTGGATGCCATGGTGCCAGATTGTCAGGGTGCTTGTTGCTGGATGCCATGGTGCTGAGGTGATGGATGCCAGCACGCCAGAGTGCCAAATCCCAGGTTATAGACTGCCAGGCTGTCAGAATGTTGGATGCCAGGATGTCAGGATGCTGCAGTGCTGAATGCCATGGTGCTGAGGTGCTGGATGCCACCATGCTAGGTTGCTGGGGTTCTGGATGCCACTGTGCCAGATGCCAGAGTGCTGGGATGCCAGGTGGCACAGGACCAGGGTTCTGGATGCCAAGGTATCAAGTGCCATGGTGCTGGGGTGCTGGATGCCACAGTACCAAGGTGCTGGGGTGCTGGGTATCACTGTGCTGGATGCCAGGATGCTGAGGCATCACAGTGCCATATCAGCTGTGCCACCAGCTCCCTGTGTGCTCAGGGCACTTGTGGCAATACCAGGCCGGACACTGATCCCATCTCCCTGTCTCTACAGGCTGTGCCTTCCTCACTTACTGCGCCCGCGACTCCGCGCTGAAGGCACAGAGTGCCCTGCACGAGCAGAAGACACTGCCAGGGGTAAGTGACACCAGGGAGTTGAGGTGAGTTGGGGCAGGGGCTGGTGACACCTCCCTGAAGCACGGGAGTGTTAAGTGACAGCGAGGTGGTCGAGGTGAGGCAGAGCAGCACCTGGTGACACCTCCCCAAGGCATGGAAGCCTTAAGTGACACTGGGGGATTGGGGTGAGCCAGGGCCGGGGCTGGTGACACCTCCCCGAGGCACAGGAGCCACTTCCAGCGGCCGCAAACCGAGGCATCGATTTTCCAGCCACCCGCGTGCTGTTGCGCTTTCTGTGGGCTCCGACCTCCCGAGCTTAACAAAGTGAAAATAAATATTTAATTATTCGCCTAAATAAAAATCAATAGGCCCGCGGGTTGGCTGGGGAAAGAGCCGGGGCCCATGAATATCAATCCCTGCTCTGTGTGTGTGGAGCTGACAGAGGGGGATGAGGTTTGCGGGGATGTGGCTTCCTGAGCTGTGCTCTGACCAGCGGGGCCATGCTCCAGTAGGTTCAAGAGTTAACAGCCCACCTTGGCAGCCTAAAGGAGGCCAGGGCCAGGCCCTGCCTGGGGGTTCTCATCAGACACACACATGTGTATGGCTGCTGCTAGCTTGGGGTGTGTGTGTGTGTGTGTGAGCACACGTGTGCACGTGGACGTGCGGGCACAGGCCCCAAAGGGGCTCATGGCTGTTCCACCCCTCTGTGTGTGTGTGTGTGTGCACATGGCGGTGCAGGGGACTGTGTGCTTGTGCTCATACCCTTGTGCCCATGCAGGTGCTCACACCTGCGTGTGCTCACACCTATGTGTGCTTAGCTGTCTGTGTCTCAGCACACCCTGTGAAGGTGCTCACACCTGCGTGTGCTCACACCTGCGTGTGCTCACCTGTCTGTACCTGAGCATCTCTTCTCTGCTTCTGCACACTCAAGTGTATGCACTTGTGTACACTTGGGTACACACCTATGAGGGCCT
Source organism: Cyanoderma ruficeps (assembly GCA_008694505.1). Lineage (NCBI taxonomy): Eukaryota > Metazoa > Chordata > Aves > Passeriformes > Timaliidae > Cyanoderma > Cyanoderma ruficeps. The sequence continues at coordinate 17,569,828 of VZDJ01000155.1, read as the reverse complement.
GTGAACACACCTCTGTGTCTGTGCACACGTTTCTACTTGTGCACACAAGCACACCTGTGTGTGTTTATGTACAACCCCTCTACCTGTGCACAACTCTCTATACTTGTGCATCCCTCCTGTACATGTGGTCACCCCCTCTACCTGCTCCTACTCCTTGTACCGGTACTCACACAGCTATTCCTGTGCTCACATACCCTGTACCTGCTCATACCACCTGTACCTGTGCTCACCCCCGTATCTACACATCCCCTGTATGTGTATTCACACAGTGTACCTGTGCTCACCCCCTGTACCTGCTCACACACATCCACCTGTGCTCACACCTGTCCCTGCTCATACCCCCTGTACCTGCACTCACACCCCTGTACCTGCTGACCCCCTGTACCTGCGCACCCCCCGTGATCCCACCCTCGCCCCCCAGCCCCAGCCAGGCCCCACCCCCGGCGTGTCGGGGAACCGGGGGCGTGTCCAGACGATGGTGGGCGTGTCCCCGGTGAGGCCCCGCCCCCGGTCCGGCCCGGCTCGGCTCGGCGGGGCTGCGGCCGCCCCGCCCTGTGCCCCGCCCCCCGCGCTCCGCTGCGCGAGCCCAGCCGAATTCAGCCGAGCCGAACCGAACTCAGCCGAGCCTAGCCGAACCCAGCCTAGCCGAGCCCGGCCTTGCCGAGTGGAGCCGAGCTAAGCCGAGTCCGGCCGAGCTAGCTCGGGTGGAGCCGAGCGCAGCCGAGCTCAGCCGAACCGCCTGGTTGGAGCCGGCGGTCCGGCCGGTCCGGCCATGCAGCTGCCGCAGGTGCCGGCGCCGGGGCCGCGGCCGCCCGTGCTGTGGGTGCCCGCCGGGTCCAAGATCCTCTGCATCGAGGTAGGGCCCCGCCTTTGTCTGCCGCCGCCTCCGCCCGGCCCGGCACGGCCCGGCACCGCCCGGCAGCCTCCGCTCGCTCCGGGGTGGGGGGACTGCACTGGGGGGGCTGTAGGAGGGATGTGGGTGATGGGGAAGGGTTGTATCTGCTCCCGGGGATGCTGTGTGGGAGTGGGGATGATGGCGAGGATGTGGATCCTTGCTCCCGGGAATGGGCATGGAGGGGTATTGATGGTGAGCAGGGCGTATCTGCACACAGGGATGAGGATGGAGGGGTGTTGGTGAGGGGGTGCATCTGCTCCCAGGGATGGGCTGGGGATACAGCAGTGTTTGTGATCAGGGTGTAATTGCACACAGGGGTGGTGGGTGTGAGTGTGGGTGTTGGTGATGGAGTGTATCTGAACCCGGGGATGGGAATGAGGATGGAGCAGTGTTGGTGAGGGAGTGTATCTGCTCCCAGGCATAGCATGGGGACGGAGCAGTGTTGGTGATTCGGGTGTATTTGCACACAGGGACCGGGATGGAGGGATGTTGATGAGCAGGGTGAATGTGCACCCAGGGTTGGGGTGTGTGAGTGGGCGTGTTGCAGGGTTTATCTGCACACAGGGATGAGGATGGAGGGGTGTTGGTGGGGAGGTGTATCTGCTCCCAAGGATGGGGTGGGCGGGTGTGGGTGTTGCAGGGTGTATCTGCACACAGGGATGAGGATTGGGGGTGTTGCTGACAGGGTGTATCTCCTCCCAGGGATGGAGGAGTGTTGGTGAGGAGGGTGTATTTGCACAGAATGGCGTTGGAGGGGTGTTGGTGAGGGGATGTATCTGCACCCACAGATGGGGTGCGTGTGTTGGTAGGGTGGTTGTTGGTGATGAGGGTGTATTTGCACTCAGGGATGGGAGCTCTGTGTGTGTGTGTGTGTGGCCGAGAGTGTGTATCTGCACCCAGGGAAAGGGAGGGTGTCAGCAGAGGGGTGTTGGTGAGGTATCTGGACCCAGGGAGGCTGTGTGTGGTGTGGGTGTCGGTGAGGAGGGTGTTCTGGCACCCAGGAATGCTGCGTGGGGGTGTGTTTGCAGGCAGGGATGGAGGATGATGGTGAGGAGGTGTATCTGCCCCCAGGGGTGGGTTTGGTGTGTGTGTTGGCTGGAGGGTGTGTTTTTCCACCGCGGGTTTGTGTGTGTATGTGTGTGTGTGTGTGTGTGGTGCAGGTGTGCAAGGGGCAGCACTCGGGGGGTGCTGCACCCGCAGGCAGTGGCAGGCATTGGCAGGGGTACAGCTTTGACCCCCGGGTGTGTGCAGGTGGGTGTGCAAGCACGTGGGTGTCTGTGTATATGGGAAGAGGAGCTTAGGGTGTCTTTGCCCCCAGTGATGGTGACAGGGTGTGGGTGCACATGGGCTGGGGAAGTGGCAGCAGTGGGGGTGTTCAGGCGCACTGGGTGTGACAGGGAGTGTGGGTGTGCACAGGTGTTGCACTGGGCTCAGGTGTGCATGGTGGCCCTCAGGATGGGATGTGGGTGCTGCTGGGGGTGCCATGAGCCCACCCAAGCTGTCCCTGTGTCCACAGACGGCTCCCGGGGGGTCCTGCTGCTACAACGGGGAAACTGAGGCAAGGGGCATTGTATCCCCAGCGCTGGCTGTACATCCCGGGGTGTGTGCCTGTGGCTGTGTGTGATCCATGGCAGCAGGGAGGGCTCTGTGGGTGTTGTGTGGCATGCAGACTGGGGCTGTCCAGGTGCCCGTGGCGGTGCATGGCCGCACGTGGGTGCGCAGCGGTGCTGGGACAGACATGCAGCGTGTGCAGCACTGCATGGGCACAGGTGTGTGGCTCCAGAGCTCTACGGCTGTGCTGGGGGGATTGGGGGTGGGTGTGCTTCCGGATGCTGGGGGTCTGTGGTTGTGTTCAGAGGTGTGTGGGTGTGCGCAGGCTGTGCCAGGGTGGTCACGCACATGCAGGGTTGTGCAGTGGTGTGGCTGTCCCCAGGCTGGCTGTGTGGCCTCGCTGTGGGTTACCCCCGGGGCTCTATCAAGCTGTTCCCATGATGAGTGACTGTCAGTGCCTCGGTTCCTGTCTCTCTGGCATGGCATGGACACCAGGCTCCCACGGGCACTCGCTGCTCCAGTGTCACCTGCCACCTTCAATCTCATTTGGGTACATGGTGGCCTGCTGGATCCTCTGGCTGTTGGTTGTGAGGAGAAGGAGTGTGATGGCAAGGAAGGAACAAAGGTCAGAAGTGACCCTGTCCCACTGGGCACATCCCCCAGCAGTGATTCTGTGGGCTGGCTCTCCCTGGTACCCAGACTCTTGAGGGGCTCTGAATTTGGGGGGGGGACTGCCTGAGCAATCAGGAGGTGGTTTAGCCACTGCTGGTGATCCCCTGTACTGTGAAACATCAGTTTGGCCATGGGTCCTGGGGCTTTGTGGACTGTTGGTGATGGTGGGTGCTGTAACACCCCAAACAGGGTGTCACTATATCCTTGGTGTGTGGGAGATGGCTGGGAGTTNTGAGGGGATGGATGGGTGTTGAGGGTATGGATGGAAGGTCTTGACAATACAGATAGATGCTATGGGAATGGATGGGTGTATGGGGATGGATGTTGGGAATATAGATGGATGCAATGGGGATGGATGGGTATTTGGGGGTGGATGGATGGGTGTTGGCCATATAGATGGATGCTATGGGAACAGATGGGTGTTATTAGGATGGATGTTGAGGATATGGATGGATGGATGCTATGGGAATGGGTGTTGGAGTATGGCTGGAAGATGGGTGTGTGGGTGATTGTGTGGGTGTCCAGGATGGATGAATGGATGGATGGGTGTTACAGGGTGGGCAGGTAGGTGTCAGGAGCAGGGGGAAATGCCTGGGTGGCTGTTTAGTGTGGGAGGATGGATAGAGGGCTGTATGGACATGGTGCAGGGGTGCTGTGGGGACAACCAGGAGGTCTGGCTGCCACAGAGGGTCACCGAGCACCCTGTGGTAGGTATATGGCGATGCCAAGGGTGCCAAAACCCCCTTCTGGGACTGTCTAGAGGCCAGGACAATTTCTCTTCAGTGTGGTGTGGCAGCCCTGGGGTAGGTTAGCTGGTCCCCGAGGCCTGACATTTATAAACATCAGCCGCTCCCGGGGAATCAATACAGTTTAATAACCGGCGAGTGGAGACGGGAGACACATCAAAATGACACTCTGCGGCTCCGTAAATGTTATTCTAAATCATCCTCACTGGGTTTATTGCATTAAGCATACAGCAGCGGGCTGTATGGGTAATTTATTCCATCAAAGGCCATCGTGCTGGTAAATGGGGCTGGCAGGTCAGTGGAGGGGGGCAGCCCCCCCCAAAATGGGGTTTCCTCCTCCCAGCCGTGGCAGGGATGTGAGGGACAGCGGAGTTCTGGGTTTAGGGTCTCAGTGCTGTCACAGCCTCCTGAGTTTGGGGTGAGCCAAATCCAGCCCCGGCACAAGGTGGGTGTTTGGGGAACTGGTGACATAATGGGTGACACTGTGAGGTGTGCCTTGGTGCCACCCTGTGCCACACCGTGACTCCTGGGGACTCAATCCCTTCCCTGGACCATCCCCAGCTCTGCGCTGACATTTCTCTCCACGTTTCCCTGGAGACGAGGCGGTTGCTGTGGAAACCTTCCTCCTCTTCTCTCTTACACATCCTCTTCCTCACCCTGATGGGGGGGGAACTGGCTCTGCCCCCATCCAGCCCCAAAATTTAGGGACCCCTTCCAGGGGTGTGGTGGGGAGCACCTGGGGTGGGGGTGCACACGCACGTGGGGGTGACTGTCCCCGTGTGTGCTCAAGGCGTGTTCGTGTGCACACCCCCGCGCCATCATGTGTGACATCTCGCCGTTGCCGTGGCGACCCCATCGAGCACATGGTTCTGGCTCCGCAGCATCGTGGGGGAAGCACGCTTGTTGCCATGGAAACGGCCATAATTGTAGCATTTTTCGGCTAAAAGAGGGGAAAAAGGAGGGGGAGAGAGGAGGAGAAATGGCTCCGTGGGGCAGCAGGCCAGGGATGTGCCTGCCAGCCCAGCGTGTCCTGCTGCACACGGGTGTCACGCTCATGGGAGCATACAGCGGTGACAAAGAGGAGGCCAAATTTGGGTGAGGTTTGGGAAAAGGAGGGCAATGGTGCCAGAGGGGCCGGGGCCGGCGGGGTGCTGCTGCTGCCTCTGCAGTCCTTTGCAGTCGAGGAAAGCGGGCAGGCGGCCAAGCCTGGCACCGGCAGCCCCGCGGGCGCCTGCAGCACTGGGTGCCCATAGCCAGGGCCCGGAGCATTGCCCTTTGCACGTGGCATCCCTGGATCCCTGTGGCCACAAGATCTGTTCATGTAGGTCCCTCCCCTTTTCCCCAGCTCCCCGTGCCAGTCATTGGCCAAATCCTTCTGTTCCCCATTAAAAGGGTTTGAGGGCCACCACACTGACCGCCAGCTCTCGCTTGTGTTGCAGATGAACCGCCCTATCCAGGTGAAGCCGGCCGACAGCGAGGGCCGAGGAGGTAGGTCCCCAATTCTCTGGATGCCTGGCACAGGCAGGCAGGCACAGGGTCACCCAGGGGGTGGTGGGGCACATGGTGGCATCACAAGGGCTGCTGTGGGAAGGTTGGTTTGCAGAGAAATCCAGGAAAGGAGCTGCCTTTGCTGGTGGGATCCAAATCTGGGTGCAGAGCAAATGCCATCTGTCTCCCTGTCTGGTCAGCTGGAAGGAACATCCTGATGTCATCCTGGGAATGTCCTGACATCGTACCATGAGCATCCCAACATCCTGGGGAGCAGAGTACCAGCCAGCTGCTCTCCCTCACCACCTTCATTTACCAAACAATGCAATTCCCTTCCCCAGAGCTGCCTGTGCAGACCCCGGGGCAGGAGCTGGCTCCATGTGGCCCAAGCCCCTCTCAAACTACCATCCCCCCAAATTCTTTGTCAGCATGTGGCACTCATCAAGCTGTGTCATTGCCAGGCTGAGGTGATCATTTGGGCAAAATCGCAGGAATTGGATCAGAATCCCACGTCTGTTGTGTTGCTGGGCAGGCAGGCGCTATCGGACATGCAGGATGCTCCCGCGGGGCCGCCTGCACTTGGCAGGATGGCTGGGGTAGATCCCCCCCATCCAAACCCTGTTATTAAACACACCGGGAGCTGGTCCCAGCACATCCCAGAGGGACCTGGCAAATAAATTACCCACTTACGGAGCGTAATTGGTGAAGGATTAAAAATCGATGCGTGAGCTGGGGCTCCCATCTCCAGCCCCCCTCACCCAGGAGGCAAAGCTGGGCTGCCCAGCCCACTCCCCATGGGAAGTGGTTTATGTTTAACTAGACAACACACGAGCCCTATTCCCTTAACTAATTTTCCTGGTACCTTAACGGACGAGGCATTCATCGTCTCCTGCCATTATTTATTTATTTCCCTGGCAACGCTCTTGACAGGGCACCTTATTTTCTTTGTCAAATGCCATTAGCGTGCAGCGGGAGCGCGTGGCCACGCAAGACAGATGCTGGTAATAATCATGAAATTCTCATTATTTACTATCCCTTCTCTTGTGTTTGGGTTATTGATGTCCCCTGGGCACGCCTGGAGGCTGCGGGTTGTTCTGCGAGTCGATCACATGAGGGTGATCACCTCTGGTTTGTGGGTTCTCTTTGTTCCACTGCATCCCGCCCGAGTGCTGGGGGAGCCAGCCCCCCCATCCCCGGGAAAAGCCTCAGCACCACTCCCTAAACCAACAGCTCTTCCAGGATTCACCCCTCAGCAATTTCCCCACAGGAGAGGTTTTCCCACCCTGAGTGTTCTGTAGGACGGAAATTATAAACCCAGCACCTTCTCCGTGGGATCGGTGTCACTCCCTCCCTCTGATGTCACTCGGCTCCTTCCCCTCCATGCAGCATTTGTGATGAGGGGTTGGGATGGCGAGTGACCTCCCACCCTCTGATGGGCTTGGTTTTGTTTTTAGAAGACAGGAAGCTCTTTGTGGGCATGCTGGGGAAGCAGCAGAGCGAGGATGACGTCCGCCGCCTCTTTGAGCCCTTTGGCCAGATTGAGGAATGCACCATTCTCCGAGGGCCTGATGGAGCCAGCAAAGGTGGGCTTTGGGGCACCGGGTGGGCACCCTATGGACCTGCAATGGCCAAATCCAACCTGTCCCGTGTTCCCTCTGTTCCCTTAGGTTGTGCCTTTGTGAAATACGGCAGCCACGCCGAGGCACAGGCTGCCATCAATAGCCTGCACGGCAGCCAAACCATGCCGGTAAGTGCCAGGCTCACACCCTGCCCCAGCTGACCCCACGCTGCCTGCTTAATCCAATCACCCACTAATTTGATCCTCAGTCTAATTGCATCAAAATCCTACAGACTTGCAATTTGTTGGCCACATCACCCCAGGTTCCTCCTTGCCAGGGTGCTGAGCCCCAGAGGTGGGAGCGTGGGGCTAATTCTCTCCATGCCAGAGAAAGGGGCAGTTTAATTAATGCTGAAGGTCAGAATTGTGGACAAGGAAAGAGAAAGGAAGCAGAGGTCAGGGAGCTGCCACTGGGGAGAAAAACTGGCTATAATTAAACCTCACATCGATCTTTGGTTACTGCTGCCAAGCTGGGCAGTGTCCTGAGGGCTGAGGATGCTGCTGACGCTGTGAGCCACACCCATGGTGGGTACACAGTTTGGGGGCATTGCTGTGGTCCCACCATCAGCCCCATCTTCCCCCCACCTCAGGGCGCCTCGTCCAGCCGGGTGGTGAAGTTTGCAGACACAGATAAGGAGAGGACCCTGCGGCGGATGCATCAGATGGCGGGGCAGCTGGGCATCTTCAACCCCATGACCATCCAGTTCGGCGCCTACGGGGCCTACACGCAAGCGGTAGGATCTGGTGCAGACCAGGGGGGCTTTGTGAGACCTTTGTAGGTGGGGTGGGGCTGGTTTGGCCCATGAAAGCACCAGTGCCAGGGGGTGTGGATGCCTGGCAGGACTGGTGTGTCCTCTTTAGGGGCAGATGCAGGGCTTCCTCCCCGCATCTGAGGTTGTAGGGTTCAGTGGTCCCACATTTAACATCACCAAGACCCAGACTCTTGTCTGGCAGTGGGTGGCATTCATCCCTCTGAATCCATCCAAAGCAGAGATGCTGATTTACCCTCCCCTCTCTCTCCTTCTCTCTGCCTCTCTCTCTGTCCCCTTTCCCCCCTTGTTTCCCGAAGATCATGCAGCAGCAGGCAGCCCTGATGGCGGCTGCACAGGGCACCTGCCTCAATCCCATGGCTGCCATCGCTGCCGCCCAGATGCAGCAAATGGCTGCCTTCAATGTCAGCGGGCTGGTGGCTGCCCCCCTCACCCCCTCTTCAGGTAGGATTCCCTCCTTTGCCACTTGGCATCCTCGGGGAGCACTCGTGGGGTGATGACAGCACTGATGCCGTGCTCCTGCAGGTACAAGCACCCCACCAGGGATCAGCACGGCACCGGTGCCCAGCATTGCCACCCCCATTGGGGTCAACGGCTTCAGCCCGCTGCCACCCCAGACCAACGGGCAGCCCGCCTCTGAGACCATCTACACCAACGGCATCCACCCCTACCCAGGTACAGCCCTCGGGGCTAGGGGAGCGTGCTTGGCTCGTGTGGGGTGTTCAAGGGGTGCTCCCTATCCCAGGAGCATGCGGGATGAACCAGCCGTGTGCTCCCGTGGCGGGGTGAACCAGCCGTGTGCTCCCGTGGCGTCACTGCAGGGAAGAGGGAATTCAGGCAGGGGGCAGCTCTGCCCCTCCTTGGCAGCACTTGGCCAGGAGCTCTTTCCCGTGGGAGCTGCACGTACATCCCTGGCTTTCTCTGGCTTATTCTACCTTCCTTCTCCTTTCTGTTCTCTTCCCAGCTCAAAGCCCCACGGTGGCAGACCCCCTCCAGCAGGCCTACGCCGGCATGCAGCACTATGCAGGTCTCAAACTTCGCTTCCCACTCCTTCCCTCTCTCCCCTCTTTGCTCCTCACCCTTATTTTTGGGAGGTGAACATCACCCTGGGGTGAACACTGGGCTGGGGCAGCGCATTTGGGCATGGATTCACGAGAGGAGCAGAAGGTGCTGTGCCATGTCAGGAGCTCCAGGGTGGTGATGCTGATGAAAGCACCATCCCCTCATCCCTCACTGGCTCCTGTCATGGCCCCTCGTGCAAACTTTGGATGGTGCAAAGTGAATTTTAATACACATGGGGCTGAGAGAACTCCATGGGGGAGCCCTGGCAGTGGTATTGAGAAGAGAGATTTGGGAAGTGACACAGGGGCAGCTCCACACCAAGGCACCAAAAGTCTGGATATTCATCACATAACCAAATGTGATGGCCAAGGACATGGGCTGTGGAGGGAAGGGAGTCAGAGCCTCTCGTGGAAACATGTCAAGCCCAGCAACCATTTAATTAGGAGCATTGACAGCAACATCCAGATTTGCAACAGAAAATCAAGTTTTGGACCTCAGATCTTTGGGTTTTTTCAGCCAAAAGTACCATCTTTCCTCAGCCTTGAGGCCATTTTACTGCTGTGACCAGCATCCCTCCTAGGAGAGCTGTTCCCCATCCCTGGTGTGTCGGGAGGGGTGGGAAGGCAGAGCCGGCCGCCGTGGGGCAGGAGAGGCCCCTCGACTGCAGGTGGCAGCAGAGGCCACGCCTGTCGCAGCCCTCGCCGTGGTGCCGCGGCCTCAGCTTCTTGTTTCTCTCTTCCAGCAGCATATCCCACTGCCTACGCTCCCATCAGCCAAGCCTTTCCCCAGCAAGCGCCCCTCATCCCACAGCAGCAGAGAGAAGGTGAGGGGTGGGGGTCACCCCGTGTGGGGCCGGTGGCTCCCCGGTGTCCCCCCAGGGTGACCCCCACCTCGCAGCTGACATGTGCTGTCCTTTGTGTGTCACCCAGGTCCCGAGGGCTGTAACCTGTTTATTTATCACCTGCCCCAGGAGTTCGGGGACGCAGAGCTCACGCAGATGTTTTTGCCTTTCGGCAATGTCATCTCTGCCAAAGTCTTTGTGGACCGTGCCACCAACCAGAGTAAATGCTTTGGTAAGTCCCAGGGTGTGGCTCTCCCTGGTGTCCCAGCTCAGGCCTCCAGCTCTTCCCAGTCCCCACCTCAAGGTTCCAGCTATCCTTAACATCGCAGCTTGGAGCTCTGGCTCCTCCTCAATATCCCAACTCAGGGGTCTGGCTCTCTTCAGCATCCCATTTCAAATATCTGACTCTCCTCAACATCCCAGCTCTCACCAGTCTCCAGCTCTAGAGTCCTGTCCTCTCTGGTCTCCAGCCTGGAGGTCCAGCTCTTTTAATATTCCAGCTCAAGGGGTCTGTCTCTCCCCACATCCCAGCAAAAGGGTTTGGCTCTCCCCAGTCTTCCCAGCTCAGGAGTCTGACTCTTCCTGACACCCCAGCTTAGAGCATCTCCATCTCAGGGGTCCAGCTCTCCCCAAAGTCCCTGCTTGGGAATCTGTCTAACATCTCAACTTGGGGATCTCTCTTTCCCTAGTCTCCAGCTCAGATCTCCATGTTTCCCTGCTGTCCCTTGCTTGAGGTCCAGCTGTCCCCAGTGTCCCCAGCTCAGGGATCTGTATCTCCCTCTCACAGACCTCGGTGTCCCCACAGACCCTGTCAGCTTGGTCCCCATAGACTCTTTCACTGTGGTGTCTTTGGAGGCTCAGTCACCTCAGGGTCTCTGCAGACCTGACCTCCAGATGTCCCCTGAGCCCACACATCCCATCTTGGTGTCCCCACCGACCCCATCACCCTGGTATCTCCACATACCTGCAGACCTTTGTGTCTCCACAGACCCCATCACCTCAGTGTCCCTGCAGCCACTATCACTTTAACAGACCATGTCACCCCAGTAACCCCACAGATCCCATCCTGTAGTGTCCCTGCAGACAACTCCAGTGTCCTGTGGACCCTCTTATGCTGCTGTCCTCACAGCCCTGTCACCTCGATGTCCCTGCAGACCCTGGTGTCCCTGCAGGTGCCATCACCTGTCACCCAGTCCCGTGCAATCTGGGGCTGTGATGTCACTGCGGGACCCCCTCTCCCAGCACTCCCAAACCAGGAGCATCCCACAGGATTTCAGCACCTGGGTTGAGGCGAGGCAGCCGCCCATGGTGTGTGTCCCTGTGTCCCCTCCCCGCCAGGTTTCGTCAGTTTTGACAATCCGACGAGCGCTCAGGCGGCCATTCAGGCCATGAATGGCTTCCAGATCGGCATGAAGAGGCTAAAAGTGCAGCTAAAGCGGCCGAAAGACGCCAACAGACCCTACTGACCCCAGCTCAGCCTGCGGAGAGGTGAGGGGGCCTGGCCTTGGAGGACATCCCGGAGTGTGTGCGGGGATCTCTGCCTGCCAGCACCCACCCCATGGATCTGGGTCCCTGCCTCCATCCCCCAGAAGCAGGCTGACAACCTTCTCCTTCTGTTTCAGGTCGGACGTCCCGCAGTGTCTGACGACTTTTCCCCTTCCCCAAGTGCAGTATCCAAACCCGTAACTCTCTTTCTTTGCAACGCATCCCGGAGGAGGAAGAGGAGGAGGTGAATGAGAAAACGGCGAAGAAGAGAGTGTTTTGATCGTAGCTTTTCCTTTTTGAATTTTTACCCAAACTGGTCTTGTTTGTTGTTTAACGGGAATGAGAGGAAGACAAGGAAGGAGGGGAGCGATGCGGCGCCGGGGCTGCGATTCGCCGCCGGCCGCTCGCCGGGACTCACCGGATCCCTCGCTGGGAGCAAGGCCGATGGCTCCGGGCAGCCGGGCCACGATCTACCTTTGTTTTTTGGGTTTTTTTTTAAAGCACTCATTTGCTGCTACCGATTTCCCAGGAGAAACGAGGAAAAGAGGCTCCAAATGGATTCTTAAACCAAAGCCGGTGGGACGGGACCAGCCTCGGGCGCTTCACCTGGAGGATGTTTGTTTGGAAAATAAAGAAAAACGGCAAGATTTTCCTTTTTCCCTGCATTGGGGAAAAAAAAAAAGAAAAGAAGGATCTAAGTATGTTGGACTTATAGAAGATATATATAAATAAGTATATATATATATATCCCATGGAGCAGGGTGGCGGGACACACGCTTCCCCTGCTTGTCACTGGCACAGGGACATAGGATTACTTGTTTCAGAGTCATATCATTCCTTAGAGTTTAGGGACCAAAGGACTATTGCTTTTTTTAAATATATCTATAAATAAATTAATTTAAAAAAAAAAAACAAAACAAAACACAAAAAAACGTCGGGAAAGGAGGAGAAAATCCAACAAAAATTAAGAAGGTTGAGTAAAACTCTCGGGCATTCAGAGCCACGAGCGTTTCCTACAGGGCTGATTTGGGGGGTTCAAGGGCTCGGTTTTGGGGGCCAATTCGTGGCTGGGGACTGGGGGGATGCAGAGGGAATTTTGGGGGGGGTTGCAGTGGCTCCCCCAGCTCCATGGCCCAGGGGGAGTTGGAGCCTCTCGGTCACCTCTGGCAGAGGGCGGAGTGATGTGGTTCTTTGCATTTCGGGTTGGTCTGGGGGGATTTTTGGGTTGGTTTTTTTTTTTCCAGCCAAAAAAAACTTAAAAAAAAAAAAAAGAAAAATGTGAGGTTTCGGCCGAAATGAAGTGAAGCGAAATAAACTTATTTTGTCAAAATCGTCACCTTTGTTGGTTCTTTAGAGCAATCGCTGCCGCGTCCATCACCCAAACACGACACCGGGGCCCCTTCATGGCCAGCTCAGCTCCAGCTGGGCCAGAGCATCCAGCAGGATTTAGTGAAGCTGGGAGGGGACCATAGGCCTCTCTTTTTATTTGCTTTTTCACAAGGATTGCTATTTTCTGGAGGGATTCACCCTGGCTGCAGAGGCAGTCAGGACAGGACACAGCCCAGTGGTTTCACTGATCTTTCCAAGGGACGGAGGAGATTCAGGGGGATGTGGCCATGTCCCTTGTGGGTACAGCTGAGTGACTGCCATGATCCTGGGAAAGTGACTTATGCTTTATTTGAAGAGAGGAAAAAAAAACAAACCCCACAAATTTAAGCAAAACCCCTGCAAGGGGTGGGTGGCCCGGCCAGGAGGAAGGGAATGGCTGCCAGCCCAGGTTTGGGTGGCCCTTGGTACATGGAGCAGCCAGTGTGGGATAAGTGGGGATGGACAGATGTTGGGATCCAGGCAGGACAGAGGACAGGGACATGACAGAAGTGACACTGATTGCACCCATTGGTGTAATGAACCTCAGGACTCAGGTGGTGACTGTACCAAAACCAGGATAATTCTCACATGGATTCTTCAATTCCATCATAAATCCTGGCTGAAATTGTGGCCTCATGCTGCTGTGACTGACCCCAGAGAGCCCCTGGACTGTGGGGACCAGCAGTGCCCAGTCCCCTCTGCCTGCCCTGAGCCCTGGCAGCCCCTGTGCTATCTCTGCTGGGTTTCCATCCAGGTTTGGGTGTAGCAGGATGCAGCTGTGCTGGCACTGCATCTGTGTCCATGGAATTACTGGGATTGCCTTGGGCTGAAATAAAATGCTGCCCCTGGGAGGTTCCTGCTCATGAGTCTCTGCTACAGCACTGGTGCCTGGGGGGGCCGCTCCATGGGGTCCCATGTCCCCATCCCTGAGGCACAATCCCTTCTCAGTTGTGTTCCACCTCCACAGCACCATCCCTTTGCCATGGTGTGATGGGGGAGTGGTTCCCTCCCAGCCCTATCCCAAAGCTGCATCAATTCTCTATGACACTTCCCCACCATCCCATCCCTTCCCCTCAATCCTATCCCTTCCCCTCAATCCTATCCCTTCCCCATGCAAGTTTCCTTTCTGCATGATCCCCCCTTCTTCTCAATCCCATCCTTCTCCAAAATACCATCCCTTGTTTCCCACCACTTCTCTACAATCCTATCCTTCTTTCATGATCCCATCCCTCCCCTGTGCCCCCATCCCCTCCCCAGGTTCCAATCCCTTCCCTGTGCCCCTATTCCTCCCTCACATCCCACCCCTTCCCCTGAATCCCACTCCTTTCCTGTGATCCCACCCCTTTCCTGTGCCCCTTTCCTCAGACTCCCATTCTCTCCCTTTGCCCTCATCCCTTCCCCAGCATCCCCTTCCCACACCCCACACTTTAATCCCAGTTAAATCCACAAACACCGATTTTTTTTTTTTTTTTTCCTGTTTTTGGGTTTGTTTTGGTTGTTCGTTATTTTTTTTTTTGCTTCGGTTTCTCATCGCTGATAAAAACGCCATCGCTGCCAACGCCAGGAGAGGCAGCCCCCAGCCACGCCGGACCCACGGCTCCTTCTCCACGCTGCCACAGGGTCGGGGACAGTGGGAAGGGGACAGGGAGGGGATAAGGGACCGCTGAACCCGCCTGGTGCTCACAGGGTGCCCAACGCCTATGTACAGGTGGAGCCGCCGGTGCTGCCGGGGCTCTGCCCTGCCCGGGGGGCTCAAAACCCACTCGGCCCCTGACCAGCCTTGCCCGGGGGCTCACTCGGTGCCCGGGGGGTCCCGGGGTCCCACCGCCACCACTCAGTTTGTGTACACCTGAGTCCCGATCACACGCATGATCTCCTTCTGGATTTTGGGGTCCTGAGTATTGATATTGGCATCTCCCACTTGGCCATCTTCGTACCTGGAAGAGGAGAAGGGGGTGAGGGGGGTCCCGTGGGGGTCCGGCAGGTGCGGCAGGGTGGGTGCAGCCGGACTCACACAAAGAAGAAGCGTGTGCAGACGTGGTCCGAGACAGGGCAGACCCAGATGTTGCCGTGTTTCTGCAGGTCCTTGGAGGTGATCACTGCTGGGGCAAGGGGCTGTTGGATGTGGGATGGGGGACAGAGGGCCTGTCTGGGCAGAGCCCACTGGGGGGAGCCTCCACCCCTCCACCCACCTGGGGACCCCATGGGTGCTGCCTGTCCCCCCCATTATCCCCCCACATCCCCACACCTTCGCAAAGCGCGATGCAGTTCAGGTTGCGGCTCTGGAGGAAGCGGGACTGGATGGAGCGGGTCTGTGGGAAGAGCAGCTGGTGTCACCCTGTCCCCAGCACCCAGGGGTGCCATGTCCCCAACTCCCATCCTGCCCCGGTGTCCCCTGGCCCATCACCTGGGGGATGGTGTTCATCCGGTTGTACCGCTGCACCAGCTCATCCTTCGACGGCATCCGGTGCTGCCCTTTCCCCATTCCTGTGGGAGAAGCAAGGCAGGGGCTGTCAGTCTCTCAGGGAACAGCCTGGGGTGATGCAGGGACACATGCCACAGAAAGGGATCGCCACCCTCAGTGCTTCCACCCTGCAGCTGGGCCCTGGGAACCCCCCAAAGGTGTGCGCAGCGGCTTCTGAAGCCTAAAAAATGTTGGGGGTTTGATCCTTTGGGGTGCGGGAAAGCCCCAACCTGGCTGGGAAGAGGCTGGTGTGATGGGATGGATATGGGGGGCTGTCACTCCCGCCAGCACAATGCCAAACCTCCCCGGGCCCATGCAGGGAGTGGGAATGGGAGCACAGGCAGGACCAGGCAGCACAGGCAGCCTCTTACCTGAGTATCCAAAGGAAATACTGGAGATGGGGCTCAGATAGATGCCCTTGCCATAGGCTGCTCCATGCAGCTTGTGGGAAAATACCAGGGTGAGCGTGGTGGGATCACCCCGTCAGCTCGGGCACGGCAGTAGTGGAGGAACCCTGACAATTCCCAATGTTTGCCCCCTCCCTGCCTTCCTGCCCCCTCCCTGCCCGCCTCCTGCCCTGGGCAGTGCTGGGTGCAGGGAGCAGAGCAGTACCTGCAGTTTGGTGTAGGAGGCGTTGACCAGCCCGTTACGGAGGATGGAATGCCAGTTCTCAATGTGAGAGCCACTGGAAAGAGCCAGCCCCACATCAGCCCCTCGTCCATCAGCCCCACGGCGCCCACCCGGGGTCTCCCACCATCCCCCCACCTTGGCAACTCACTGGAAAGCGAAGGTGCTGCCGTAGAGTTTCTTGGCCGTGCGGAACCGCGCTTCCTTGGCCGGGGGGCTGCTGAGCAGGAGGAACTGGTGGGAGGTGTGCATGAACTTCAGCTGCTACCAGAGGAACGGGAAGAGCGACGGCGGTGCCGGCAGGAGAGAGGACAGACAGACAGACAGACAGAGATCATGCACGGCCGCCCGGCCCCGGGTCCAGCCCAGCCTGGCTTTGGCAACTCCAAGTTTGCCAGAAGGGTCCTTGGCATCCCTGTTGTGTCCCCATCCCACAGACCGTGTCAAACATCCCTCTTCCTATATCCTGACTCCCCTATGTCCCAGAGGGAGACAGAACTCAGAGGGATTCATCCGACATCCCAGACCCTTCCATTGCCCATCCCATATCTTACATGCCTCATCCTGCATCCTGCAGCCCACAGACTACATCCTGCATTGTATCTCCTGTACCCCTCCACCCCACATTCCACACCCTGCATCCCACACGCCACCTGGAGCCTGCCCTGGCCCCTTACCCTGCTGAGAGGCAGCTTGACAATGTGGGATCTGTTGCTGGAGATTATCCTTGGGAAGAGGAGGAGGAAAAGGAGGAGGGTCAGAAAAGGTGGTCCCCATCTACCCTGAGATCATTAGATGCCCGTGACCCCCCAGGAGAAAGGAGAAGAGAGGGTTGTGCCATGGATACCTGGCTGCCTCCCACTCCATCCCATGCCCTGGGGAATGTGGGGCAGTGGGAGGGACAAGAGGCAATGGGAGAGGGCCACAGCCCCTTGGCCTTACCACTGCAGGAGGGGATGTGCCAGGGGGTCCAGCTTGTCCATCTGCTTCTTGATCTCCAGGTAGGACCCCTGGCAGAGGAAAGAGTGAGTGCAGCTGGGTCCCCCAGCACTCACCCAGCCATGGGCAGATGGAGATCGGCACCAAAACGCCACTCCCAGCTCGGATTTCACACCGGGGAGGTCACATGGGGCCACACCACCTACCTGAGTCATCTCCCGGATGGACATCACACTGTCCAGGGCCTTCTGCAGCCGCTCGTAGTTCTTCTTCTGCACATGGGGCAGGAGAGGGGTGGCCATCAGAGGGGTCTTTGGGGCTCCCCCATGGTGTGTGGGAGGACTGTCCCCCCCAGCACTTACCTTGGGGTTGAAGGCCAGAGTTTTGGGGTCGTTGGGGTCCACCACAGAGGGGTAAGGCTCGAAGATGATGCTCTTGCGAGGGGACTCGAGGGCAGCACGGCACATGGCCACCAGCAGGTCCACCACCTTGGGGCAGAGCAGGGAGTGAAGGGGCAACCCCCCCATGGGGTTGGAGGGGTCACCACCACGCCCAGCCCTACCTCGGCGCCCGTGGCCACCTCCTCGGCCGCGCCAGACATGACGCCCAGGGTGTAGAAGGAGAAGACACAGAGCTCCCGGGTGCACACGGCCGGCTGCGGAGGGGACAGGAGAGTTCTGAGTG
Organism: Cyanoderma ruficeps; assembly: GCA_008694505.1. Lineage (NCBI taxonomy): Eukaryota > Metazoa > Chordata > Aves > Passeriformes > Timaliidae > Cyanoderma > Cyanoderma ruficeps. Next base: position 17,552,618 of record VZDJ01000155.1, on the reverse strand, counting down.
TCAGGGATGGTGACACAGGGGCACAGCTCACACCTGACCTGGCCCTGCCACCCCACCTTCAGCATGGAGCCGTTCTGGAAGACGTGCTGCTCGTCACACACCACACAGTACTCGTTGAGCGTGGGGATCCGCTGCTCCGCGTACTTCATGATCTGAGGGGCAGGACGGAGGGAGTCAGGTCCTGCTGCAGACACGGAGCTTCGGGGGATGCTCCAGGCAGTGGGACGGGGATGGGTGGGACTGTGGTCAGTGGGGAGGATGATACGGCTAGTGGAGTGCAGATAAGTGGGACGTGGGGCACTGGGGAAGTTGTTTTGGGCAATGGGACAGGGCTGAGTGGGATGTGGGACAGCGAGAAGAGTACTCTGGGCATCAGGATAAGGAAGAGCACAACATGGGGTTGTGGGGAGAAGGCTCCAGATGGCGGGATGTGGATAAGTGGGAAGTGGGCCAGTGGGGAAGAATGCTCTGGGCAGCTGAGGATGGGCAGGATGCAGGACTCTCACCTGGACGAGNAGTGGGACCCTTGACACACCAACGCCTCCTGGCATAGTGGGACCCCCAACATGCCAAACCCCTCCTGGCACAGTTGGACCCCCTACATCAGAACACCCCCTGGCATGGCAGGACCTCAACATGCCAACATCCCCTGGCACAACAGGACCCCCAACATGCCAACATCCCCTGGGACAGAGTGGGGTAAAACCCCACTGGACCCCCACAGCCAGGCCCCACCTCCCCAGAGCACCCAAGAGTGAGGACAAGAAACCCTGCAAGGGCTCCCCCCATCCCATGGGGGTCCCAGTACCCCATGACAAACGATGTGACGGGAAGAAGAGAAAAGCAAACCCCAAGGCGGGGTGGCACCCACCAGGATGTTGAAGGGGGCAACACCTGCCTGGGTGCTGGCGGGTGGGTAGCCGAAAACTTCCACCTTGGGATTCTTCACCATGCAGGACACAGAGCGGTTCATCAGGCGGTTCACGCGAGGCTCGGGGATGCCCAGTTTGCCCTTCAGCACTGAATCTTGGATAACAGGAAAGCTGGGAGACCTGCAGGCACAGAATCCCCTTGAGCACCTGTTTGTCCCCGTTCCCTGCTCCTCCATCACCCAACACCCCATTCACCCATCAGCTGCTTGTTGGGTGCAACCTCCACCTGCTTGGGATCTGGCAGGGAGCAGCAGCATCCAAGCGGGGAAACTGAGGCACAGTGCCAGGCCTCACCCAGGATGAGGGGATGGAGGGCTGGTCCCTTGTGGGGACAGCACTGGGACCTTACTTGGGGATGGGCGAGAAGATGCTGAGACCAGCACGGAACTTCTTGATGGTGCCGCTCGTCTTGAACCAACTGTGCCGCTTCTCCTGCTGGGTCTTCAGGAAATCGTTGCTGAGATGTTTCCATTGCTGCGATGTGAACATGCCCAGGATCCTGGCAAACAGGGGGGACAGCACCCGTGGGTGCTTGGTCATCCACGACACCCCCCAGCCCCTCCTCTTCCCCACACACAGATGGTGGTGAGCCTGTCACAGGATTGTGTGTGGATAAAAGGTGGTGGCAAGTGGACATGTGGCACGTGGCCGGTTTTGGGGTAGAACAATGACTGTGTGAGCCACCCCACCCACTGCCCTCGGGTCCCACCACATTTCAGCTCTTACTTCTTCAGCTGCAGACCCAGCCCGAAGCCCTCCTTGTTGGACGGCTGGAAAACCTCGATGGACGGTTCTGCGGGGAGAGAGGAGGATGAGCCATCACTCATGGAGGACCGCCACCACTGTGCCTGTCCTGAGGGCACAGGGACACCACATCCCGCCCTGTCCTGAGGGCACAGGGACACCACATCCTGCCTGTCCCCACTCACCGGGGCCATCGAGGTACTGGGAGAGGGAGAAGCGCAGGCGGAGGACGATGGGCTCCGTCCGCAGCACCTTCCACGCCGTCGCCACCTCCTCCTGCCAAGGGAGGGACACACTTTGGCACAGCCACGGGACCTCCACCCGGGCAGGGGGATTTGGGGATCCCCCAAGCACATGTGCCCACCCTCCCCATGCCAGGACTGCTGGGGGCACCCCAGGGACTCACATCGAGGAAGCTGATGTTCACATGGAGGTCGATGTCCACGTCGTCGATGGTCCCATACTCCCTGTGAAGACACAGCTTGATGACATGGTGCTGCAACAATGGCCCAGTGCCCACCATGCCAGGGTGGGCAGGCTCATGGGACAGTGACACTGGCACGTGTGGCTCCTCATGTATCAAGTGTATGCACAGGGGGATTGCCCAGAATGTGGATGTGAACCTGGGAATGCGTGAGCATGGCCAGGTGCTCAGTGGAAGCCATGGCCAGGTGTCCTAGGGCTGCCATGGCAATGGCACAAATGGATGCCCGGAGATGCCACAGCCGGGTGCCTTGGTAATGCCATAATCAGGTGCCCCGAGGATGGCACAGCTGGCTATGCAGGGGTGCCACTCCTGGGTGCCCCAAGATGGCATGGTCAAGTGCCTGGGAATGGCATGTCCAGGTGTGCTGGGGATGGCACTGCTGGGGGCCTGAGGATGGCACAGCCGGGTACCCCAGGGATGGTGCTGCCAGGTGTCTGGTAATTCCATGGCCAGGTGACCCAGTGATGCCACAGCTGAGTGTCCTGGATACAGCACAGCTGGGTGCCCAGGGATGGCACAGATGAGTGCTTGGAGCTGCCACAGCTGGATGCTCCATGAATGCCATATCTGGGTGCCCAAGGATAGCACCTTGCAAGGAGTAGCAAGGATTGGCAAGGATAGCCAAGTGCCCAGGGGATACCGTGGCCAGTGTCCTGGGGAGGGTATGTCTGAGGGATGGCTCAGCCAGGTGCCCTGGGGATGCCATGGTCAGGTGTCCCAGAGATGGCACAGCCAGGTGCCTCGGGATGCCATGGTGAGATGTTCTGGTAATGTCACAGCATGGTGTCCCAGAGATGGCATGCCAGGATGCCTGGGCATGGCACAGTTGGGTACCCAGGGGTAGCACAGCTGGATGCCTGGGGATAGCAGCGGGGTTGCTGGCACGGCCCAGCTGCGTGCCTGGCCATGGCAGTGCCCGGTGAGGGGGGGCAGCAGCACCCACCTGACGGCCACGGCATTCTCGCTGTAGATCTCCTTCACCGCCTCGATGTCGGCGTCCAGCTGCGGGTGCCGGTAGAGGTCGGCGGCGCAGGTCCCCTGTGGCACGGCACCCACAGCAATGTCACACTCAGAGTCTCCCACAGGCAGCCCCAGGCCTGGGACCAGGCTCAGGCTGGGGGCTCCTGAGTCTCCCGTGGGACCCAGCACCCACCTGCACGCCATAGAGGAACTCCTCGGACTCATTGTCCCCGTCGGAGTCATCATCCGTCCAGTACTGGCCCTTGAGGTCCTGGGGACAGAGCGTTGGGAGGCAGCAGGGATGGGGGAGAGGGTTGGGAAGGGGATTGGGGGAGCACATTAACAGGGAGGGAATTAGGGGGGAGCAAACTGGGGGAGCTGGTTCTGGGGAGAGGGTTGAGGGCAGCAGATTGATGGAACGATTTGGGGAAGCAGTTTGGGGGGAGCAGTAGGATAGGGAATGATAGGGGTTGGGGGGAGTGTTTGGGGGCAGCAAGATGGGAATGTGGGATGTGGGCAGTGGGATGGGGGGAGCAGGATGGGAGGAATAATTTTGGGGACAGTGGGATGGAGGAGCAGGTTGGGAGAGGGAGGATGGAGGGAGCAGATTAGAGGGGTGCAGGATGGGGACAGTGGGATGGGAGTGCGGGATGGGGGAACAGGATTGGACAGTGGGATGGCGGAGTGAGATCGGGGAGTGTTATGGGGAGCAAGATGGAGACAGCAGGATGGGCACACTGGAATGGGAGAACAGGACGAGAACAAAACGATGGGGGAGCAAGATGGGAACAGAGATGGAGGACCAGTGTGGGGGAACAGGATGGGACAGCTGTATTGGGAAGGAGAATGGGAACAGCAGGATGGAGGACCAGGATGGGAACAGCGGGATGGAGGACCAGGATGGAGGACCAGGACAGGGACTGCGCACGGAGCTCCCGGGGGATGCCAGGCCGATCGCGACGCGGGGCTCCCTCCTCCTCCTCCTCCAGCCCCATCCCCGCCCCCAACCAGGGGACCCCGGGACACCGAGGGGGGACACCGAGGGCCGCTGCCCCTCCTCCGCCCCGGGCCCCCGCAGGCCCGTCCCGCCCCCTCCGCGGGCGCGCTCCCCCCGCGGCCGTGGCCGTGTCCCCGTGTCCCCGCGTCCCCTCCCGCGTCCCGGCCCCTCACCATGTCAGCGCGGGCCGGCCTGCGCGGGCACGGCCGCCATGCTGCCGGGGGGCCGGGCCTGACGTCAGAGCCGCCGCACCGCGTCACCCAGCGGCGCCGCCATGACGTCACCGCCGGGGACCCCCCCGGCACCCCGGAACCTTCGGGGGCGGGGCAGCGCCATGGTGGGGGGGGGGACGGGGGCAGAGAATCTCCAGGGTCCCCAGTGTCCCCATTGTAGGGGCTCCCTACAGTGTAGGGTCCCAGCACAGGGTACCCCATGGGGTGGCCATGTTGCATTTTCCCCACAATGACCCCACGGTCCAACACAGGTCCTGTGTCCCCAGCACTGGTGACCATTTTGGGTCCCCTCCATGTCTGTCACAGTGTTCCCACAGCCCAGCCCAGTGTTTCCAGTGTTTCCAGTGTCCCCAGTGTCCTCAGTACAGAGTCTACAGTGTACCCAGCACAGTATCCCCAATGTCCCCAGTACAGAGTCCACAGTGTTTCCAGTACAGCACCCCCAGCACAGAGCGACCATTTTGGGTCCCCTGCATGGACCACAGGGTCCCCAATGTACCCGGTACAAGACCCTTCTGTGGTCCCAGCATACAGTCACAATTTTGGGTCCCCAGATGGCTGTCACAGTGTCCTACAGTCCAGCAGAGGGTCTGTGTGGCAGGTCCCTGTGTCAATGGCGTGTTCCCACTGTCACCACGCTGCCAATGTGGAGCCACTGTCATGGGTCACCAGCAAAAGGTCCCCATGGTTCTGGGACCATGTCCCCAGTATCTCCAGTGTGGGCTCTCCAGTATTTCCATCATGGGGTCCCCACTATCACCAGCCAAAGGCCTTTCATGGATCTAGCATATGGTGTCCATGTTGGGTCCCCACACAGCTGGGACAGTGGCCCCAGGGGCCCCAGCACAGTGTCCCCAGCATCTCTAGCTGGCCGCTCCTTGACCCCAGCATAGTGTCCTCAGTATCCCCAGCACGATGTCACTAACATGTCCAGCCTCATGTCCCCAGTACTGTCCTCCTTGCCCCACTATAGAGAGTCCACATTGGTCCCCAGCGTCTCCATTGGAAGGTCTCTGGACCTTCCAAAGCACCTCAAAACACCAAGAGCCGCTGTCCCCCCAGAGTGAGGGACCTCTGAGGTGTGACCTGGATGGTCGGTGTGAGCTGTGGCCGTCAGTGTGAGTTGGGGGCCCTGGTCCCTTTAAGAGCATCGTGTCGGGCCGCGGTCCCTTTAAGGCGCGGCCGCTCTCCATCCTCGCGCGCGGCGGCTGCGCCGCCTCCTCATTGGCCAGCCGGGCGCGTGCTGTGACTCATTCCATCACCTCTGTGCCTTGTGCGTCCGCTAGTGGAAGTAGCTCCGGCGCCCCGCCCTTCTGGTCGCCGGCAGAGCCGGCGGCGGAGGGATCCACGGGGGGCGGTGCTTCGGCCAGCTGGGATCACCTTGGCGGGGCGTGTGGGCAGTGTGCAGAGCGGCGGCGGCGCTCCGAGGGAGAGGTCTGGTCTGCGTTGTGAGTGGACAACGGTAGGTAACGGCGGCCTGTGGGGCGGCGAGCGGTGGGGCCGGCCGCGCTGGTAACCGCCGTTATCCCCGTGTTGCCGCTGCCGGGAGAGGGTCCCCACGGGCGGCGGCTGAGGGGAGGGGGCGCGCGCCTGGTGGGACGGTTGAGGAGGGGGCGCGCGGGGGGCTCGCGGCCCCGAGCACGTGGCCGGCGGCCGCCCCAGCCCCGCGTCCCCTGCCTCTGTCTCCGCGAGCATCCCCTCGAGACCCCACACTGGGGACCGCCCTTTCCGAGCATCCCCCTGCGACCTAGCACTGGGGATCGCCCGCTTCGAGCATCTCTTCCCATCCCGCGCCCGGGAACGCCCGCTCTGAGCATCTCCTCTCGGCCCGCACCGGGAAATGGCCACTCCGGGCACGGGGGGGCGGCGGGGGTCCGGTCTGTGGTGCGAGGGCCCGGGTGAATGAAGCGGGACACGCACAAGCGGGGAGTTCCCCCCGTGCCCTGCGGTCGTTCCGGTAAGCGGAGCGCGGGGCGCCGCTGCGGCTGCCGCCCGGTTCCTGCTGGCCGGCCAGTGCCGGAGAAGCTGCTGGGAGGCTGAGTCAGAGGCAGACGGAGTGAGGCGCTAGGCCGCCCCCCCGCTTTGCCTGCACTCACGTAAGAGCCGGCAGTTCCCCGAAAGGCATCAGCTTAAATCAGCGTTCGGCTCACTGCACCCACCACTGATGCTGCAGCCTCTTCCCGACCCCCCCGGGAAGAGAAGGCCCCTTCTGAATTAATCTTCTCCCTTAATTGTGCCTGCTTAAACACGTCCAACTGATTTGGACAGTTTCTTGAACTGTGAAAACCTCTCAAACGTGTTTAAAACCCCTTTGCAGAGCTACCAGGGCATGAATAGCGCTTTTGTCGGCGGACAATGGCAACCTCCCGACTGTCTCCTCAGACTACTAAAAGTAGACGGCAATCTTTAAAAACCTGCTTTGTTCTGATAAGGCAACTCTGTATCGGCGAGGTCCAGATTAACAAAAAGAAATATCAGTGTTTTATGGAGGTTTTTGTCCTGTTAAAGTGTTAACTTTCCTGCTGCTGCTCATCATGACTTGCCTTGGCTCAAAGGTGCGATGACAAAGAGGTTTTTGGTTACTCAGATGCGTCCAGGGACTTGTGCAATTGAAAGTGCTTAATAGAAAAAAATAAAACTCTGAAGAGTGTAATTTCATGCCCAAGATCCCATTTATAGAGCAGAATTCTGGCTAATATGAAGGAGCTCGATGGGTTAATGGGCCGTGCTGGTGCCAGCAGGTCTCTAGCCCATCACCGGATTAAGCTGAAGGTTTTTGTGTGAGGCAGTGAGCAGTGCTGCGAGCCACGTGCTTGAACCGGCGACTTCTGCCCGTGAAACCTTTCTGAGAAACTTCTTGCACTAGATAAAGTGCTTAGACAGTCTGCAGCAGCCTGCCGGGGTTTTTTTTTCCATTTTTAAATTTTCTAAATTTTTTTTTAAAATTTTTTTATTACCTACTCCTTTATCCATCTAAAACTATTATTTAAACCTTCTTCTGTTGCTGTTAGCCGGAGTGATCCACCGCCGGCCTTAATTCCCTTTCCACCCAGCAAGTTGATAATTTAATTTGATAGCAACAAGACATTTTCCAGGCCGGCTGGAGCACGTGCATAGTCCTTTATCTCCTGCCTGGCCGTTGTTCTCCCGGGGGAGGATGGAGACGCAGCGGGTGGTGATGGATGGCACGTAGAGAATGGGGCTGCAGTACCGGGGCACAGCCACGTGCAGCGATCTCCATCCTGGAGTGGGGGTGCAGCACGGTGGTCTACCCTTCTGCCTGGTTAAATGTGAAAAGAAACACCCCCCCCCAGCTTTCTTTTATCGTGTAAAGCAGGTTTTGACAGCTTGCTTGAAGGCAGCCTGGTGCTTTTTGCCAAGCCGAACTGCTCCTTGTCCTCTGCAAGGTTAAGCCTGTAGGTGTGTCCTACAAATACCCTCGAGATAAGTCTTTCTCGTCATCGAACTTCCGATGCTTGCCACCTCCTCTTTATTTTTTTAGTTAAGCCGTCCAGGGAGGGGCAGCTCAGCAGAGGCACGGCTGAGCCAGCAGCACACCTGGGAAGGTGCCAGAGCCAGCCTGAACTTCCTGTTCCCCATTGCCAAAAAGCTGGAGAGGCACCTCGGTTGTGGGTCTCTCCTCCCGTGGATCCGCAGCTCAATGCTGGGGAGAGTGTTGGCCAGCCGGGAGGAGGCTCCTGGGTTCCATCCAGGCTTGCAGAAAAGGGGTGGAATTTTGGGGTGGCCATTTTGTCCTTACCAAACGTCGAGACACCATCTCTGGCACCAGCTGCCTGACAGGAATGTGCTGTCCTCCCTCGCTGGGAGAGGGGATGTCAGGCCAGGGTAAAAACCTGCTTCTCTCCACAGCTGCATTTCTCTGTTGTTGAGTGCCTTTAGGTTCTGGAATGAGCAAGGCTGATGTTTTTCTCGGCTTCTTTTGGCAATCTGAAGGCCTGCCTGGTTTCATAATTCTGCCCTGAGCACTAACTCAAACCATTTCTGTCACTGGGGGTGAGCAGCCTTGTTCTACAGTATCCATGAGGTTGTGTAAGTGAGGCTGACCAGTAAATCCTGAATCATCACCCCCTGGGAGCCTCCTGGCTGGAATTTCTGCAGGCAGTGACACAGCTCTGCCGCCCTGGCCTGGGGACAGCCCCTGCTGCAGTTTCTACTTCCCTTTGCCACCGGTAACAGCAAAGACCTGGCCCTACATGGGGATTGCCTGGGTGGGGATTGCTGCTCCCTCTCTTTTCTCCATCCCCAAGGGCATATCCAGAGAAACCGTGATTTTAGGCTTTCTCTCTGTCCCATGGGGATGAGCTGGTTGGAATTAGTCACCTGGCTGCAGTAAAACCAGTCTCGACCTCAGATGGCTCAGTCTGGAATATTCAGGAGCTCTGCAGATACCAGACATCGCTGGGACATCCTGCCTGAAGCATGGGCAGGCCAAGTAATAAATTTGGGGATTTAATCGTTATTCCTTGAGGAATGAATTCAGGTTTATTCAGTGCTGGAAACATTCAGGCATTGTAGGATATTGCTCAGCCCCCCTTCCTCACTCTGCCCAGACTGAGTGCTCCGTGTTTTCTGGTGTCCTTAAAGTCCTCGCTCTTCTGTTTGTTGTTAAAAAAAGCAGAGTAGTGGGAAATGCCAGGCATTCCTGTTATAAATATGAGACTGGTCATTCCAGTAAAACTCAGTTGATTCCTTGTAAATGCACGGTGGTAGAAGGCAGGAGGGAGTATTAAAAAATCTCTTGGTGGTCGTGGTCACGGTGCTGTGGACAGATGGGTGTTTGGGATACTTTCTGCCTCCTGCGTTTCTGCTCTCGCCCCTGGACAAGGTCACTGTGTCTGCGGTTAATTTTTCTGAGCCCTCTGAACTGCTGGAAAGTGAAATTTTCCTTTCTCTTTATAAAGATTTCAAGGGTGTTAAAGTTATATTTGCAAATTACTTGAGTGGGTGGGGGATTTCCATGAGGCAGGGAGGATTCACTTGACTGTTTTTTAATAAACTTCCGAGTTGTGCTCTGGCTGCAGTTTCCGTGTTGGGATACCGTTGTTCAGTATTCCTCTTGTTCCTAGAAGCTGTGCAAACCTGTTTCCCTGTGCGTGGAGGTGATTTCCCAGCAAAGGCTTGGTTTTTTTGGCATCTGAGGAAGCTGACACTGCTGCAAGTGCAGAGGGTGCAACAGCAGGTGTTAGAGGGCTGAAACACAATGTTTTAGCACTGACCAGAGGGTTTTCCTATAATAATGAGACTTTGTTGGGCTTTTTATGTGGGCAGACCTTCTTGTAGTGACTCCGGTGAATCAGCAGCTTCTGGCAGGGCTGAGGGAAAAGAGGCTTTGCCAGGTCAAATTATGGTTTTTGCTGGCCTGGCTGCTCTGCGGCGCATGGCAGCGCAGTGGGGGTGAGTCAGGGCTGCCTGCGCGAGGATCTGCACGTACATGAGGAAGGGCTGTGGAGCAGGGGAGGAGCATCAGGGCCAGGCAGCAGAGCTGCTGTGGCACCAGGCAGGCTGGCAAGGCATGGTCTGCCCTTCACTGTGCTCAGTCCTACCAGCTCTGGCAGAGTTTTTGGGTTTATTGGTGCCTCTGTGTCAAAGCTGGATGTGCTGAGCTGGCTGGTGTGTGCCCCTCACAACTGTTCTGTGGTGTATTGGTGGGCTTTGTCTGCTTGGGGCAGGCAGAACAGAAGCCCAGCTCTATTCCTGATCCATCCCAGCTCTTAGCCCAGCCCCTGTTTCTATAAGCACATCTTGGAGATAAAGGCAGCTTGTGCCTGCTCTGAGCATCACCTGTGTGCCCAGGGCATGGAGATAAAACTTAAACCAATTTTTTAAAGGCAAAATGAGTGGTTTGCCCATGCCAATAGCCACCATCTTGCATCACTCATTTACCACAGGCTTTTGTAGTGCTGGAATTTTAGCCTGGGCAGGTGCAAGAGACAAAGCTTTGAGCTGCCACTACTACTTGAGAACAAAATTATTGCAATTAGAAATGCCTGGGGCACTGGCACTGCTGTGAAATGAGTGTCCTCCCATCCCAGTGGACTGTTAAACTTCAGCTCAGCTTCCTCTTTGAAGTGTAAGTTCCTGAAGAATAGGCTGGTCCTGCTGTTGTGGGGGCTCTCTAGTCCAGAGGAGGCAAACAGCCTGAGTTCAGAGAGGTTTTTTAATCCAAATGTTGAAAAATAAAACCACTTTTAGACTTTATAATAGATTTCTGGTGCCTTGTGTGAAGGGGAGTGGAGGGGGCAGGGGAGACCTGCAGCATCTTAAGTCAAGGAGGGCCTTTAAGTGTATTAAATCTTCCGTCTTTTACGTGTTCTCTGCCAAACTGTTGCGTTTAATCAACTCAAGTCTGCTTGCTTGTCCAGGCTTAAAGGACGGGGTTTAGGCTTACGCGGACTTTGCCGTGATTAGGTGCTCCTGGGCAGAAGGTTGCCCGTGTCCGGGCGTGCCGCAGTCACGCCAGCGCTGAGCTGCCCCGGTCCCAATTGGGACGGGAAGTGCAGTTGAGGCCTGTAGGAGAAATGAGTGGAGAGCTGGGAGGGAGGAGGCAGAACCTCTGCCTGCGCACTCAAGTGCTTGAATTTTGTTGCGTTGTGTAGCTCCAAGGGAAGACTGGCAATGAAGAGAAGCTATGAAGGGAACATCTGCATAGAAGGCAGGTGAGCTTTGGGTGGTCCATGTGGGGGATGACATGGAAATAGAAATGTGCCTTGCCTGTTAGGACTCTCAAATAGGAACATAAAGTTAGTTTGACCCAGTAGCAGCTTTCTTGTTACCTCCATATTCATCACATGGTTGTCTTGGTGTCTCTGCTTGATGGGCAGTTCAGGGTGGGTGATTCCCAAACCTGGCACTGCTTTCTTCTCTTCCAGACACAGGAATCGAGCAACCATGTCGAAGCACCATGATGCAGGGACCGCTTTCATCCAGACCCAGCAGCTGCATGCTGCCATGGCAGACACCTTCCTGGAGCACATGTGTCGCCTGGATATTGACTCGGAGCCAACCATCGCCAGGAACACCGGCATCATCTGCACCATTGGTGAGCCATTCCTAGAGAGGAGACAATTGCAGCTAGGAGCCCACACCTTGGTGAAACTTACTAAGGAAATTGTGAGAGGGATCTGGCTTTCATCCCTTGCCAGGGCTGAACTTGTGTGGTGAAGGAATATGACTTTCCCATGTTTGCCTAACCTGTGTTACTGCTGGGAGTGAATCCAGTATCCAGGGAAATGGGAATCGCTTGGGTTCTGCTGCACTCCGTGGGCAAGTTAAAACAATAATTGCTGCTGCAGCGCTGAGCAATGCTGTATCTATTTACCTTTTCTCTTCCACATGAAGTAACCTGGTCTGTGTGGGTTACCTCATTATTTTTCTAAAGTTAATGTTCCAACTGTTTCTTCCTTCTAGGCCCGGCCTCCCGCTCTGTGGACAAACTGAAGGAAATGATTAAATCTGGAATGAATGTTGCCCGCCTCAACTTCTCTCATGGCACCCATGAGGTAAGGGTGGGGTCTGAGCTGCTACAGCCCCTGTGTGTCCGCTGATCCTGTCCCTCAGGAAGAAGTCCTGCTTCATCCAGACCATCCTTGGTGTGGGAAGATGAAATAGCTGTTTTTGGGGAAACCATGCTGGTTTGTACATACTGAGCCTCACTGTCAATAATACTGAAGTGTGTTTTCTATTGTCATTTTGAAAGTAATTCAATTCTGCACCCTGCCCTGTAGCAGGGAGCCAGGTAACTGGTATTTGACACTGTGTGCCAACTGCTTGCCATGAAATCCTTCACTTCTTCCTCACAACCTGCTGTTCCCAGAGCAGCTGCTTCCCAGTGAGCAGCAGAAGCTGCGAAGATCTGTCCCTGTTTTGCACCTCTGCAGGAGGTCACACTATCAGTTAATCTCAATTCTTGTTCCATTGCTGGGGATTTCGCAAGCGGGCAATCAATGAATAACTCTGATCAAAAGGCATCTGTTATTAGTGATTTGATGTAATTACTGTGCTCAGGGGAAAGAATGGGCTCCTAGATTTTCTGGCTAACCAGCTGCTCTGAGTATGTTCCTGGTACTCTGGAAGGTTCCACCATGGAGTTTGGGACATGGTATGGTGAGCTTAGAAGAATAAGGTCAAAAGAAATCAACACTCCATAACAGTCAAGCCCTTATTGCTATAAATAGCTGAGATCCTCAGTGATACTGGAGGGGCGGAGGATCTCATTCTGCTGAGGTTTTTTTTTTCTTTTGACCTTGGCTGCTTTCCAACTTTCAAAATGTCACCCAGTAGCAGCTGTAGGTGGCTTTACTTAGTGACCCATGAGCCTCGTGGTGTGTAACAGCTTGGCCTTTCACCCTGGTGGCCTTTAATAGGCACAGGGCCATGTCAGGATTGAAAGGGCTGGTACTTAACAGTGGTCAACCATCAGACCATGACTAACCACCCTGGGATAGTGTCAGTGCATGTCTTGCAGTTGGGAAATCAGCCTGGAGAAAGAATAGTGTGGAGTAACTGCATCCCAGGAATCAAATCCTTGTGGCTTGGCAGCTCTTGGGCCAGGTGACGTGTCAGGGAGTTGGTGGCCAGGCTGAAACTGGGAATTCTCACACTGTTATTGCCCAGTTTCTGCAGTCTGTGAGCTTGGCTGAGGTCTTCCTGCTGTGTGTGAGGTCTGATTGTACATTTCACACCATCAAAGCCGACTGCAGGCTCTGGTGTTGCTGTTGCCTGCAGTGCGACCATCAGCCCATAGCCAGTCCTATGTTTGTGTCCCCTCCTGGCTCCTCCAAAATTCCACATTTTCCAGTGGAGCCCCAAAGAGTTTCCATCTTTCACAAGTGCTTCAGTTCTCATGTCTGCCCCAAAGCATCTACCAGGGCTTGAGCTTTAACAGAGGTGCTTTGGCACCTGCCTGGCTCCCTTTTATGTAGAATAAAAATGGCTTTTACCTTCAGCTCTGCCTGCATTCCTGTTCTGCATGTGTAACTGTTCAGAAAGTCAGACTCCCTAGGAGCCAGTTAGTCCTTGATATCAAACTAAAATGGAAAATTCCCAGATGATTGGGTTCAGATAAGTGTTGTGGCACTGTCAAGGCGTGTTCTCTGTGTTGCAGTGCCCGGAAGGATCAGGGCCAGCTTGCACATTCAGTCAATAAACTGACTCATTTTCTTGCTATAAAGAGTTATCAGCTGTTAGGTATTTCTGGCTGAGGGCACACATGTGAACTTCAGCATGGCTTTTTCCAGCCTCACCTTCCTGGTGCTGGCTTATCATCCCCGAGATACTGAAGTCAGCGTGAAGGGCTCGTGTTGGGGTGAGTGAGTGGCATGAGGGAACCGAGTGTTCCAGGTGAGTCAGGTCAAACTCCATCAGTCCATGTGGCACAGAGAGGAAATGTCTTACCTACTAAAGTCTGTCAAGTGTTACACAACTCTTACTAGTTGTAAGTAGCTAAGGTTATCTCTTAATGTTGTTTAAACAAGTAAAGTAAACTGATCTGCTGGCCATCTGTAGCACATTTGAGGGAGCTGGGATAGATTTTCTTACGAAAATATCTTACAGTTACAAAACTGGCAGCATTTAGTAAAATGCTCTCACAAACAAGGTTTGGAAGCCAGGTGTTGGTGCTGGAGTATTGAACTCTGGTTTGTGATTGCTTTGACTCTGGAAATAATCTGTAAATATTTACATGGTTACCATTCTTTTAGCAAATCCTTTATCTGTGGGAATTTAGGCCAGAGTAAAAAGCCTGTCCACCTGCAGGACTGATAGTGGCTCAGGCTGGGAGTGTGTGTGGGAGCTAGCAAGCAGTGTGGAGAGGCAGCTTCCCTTGCTCTGGTGGGAGGAGGAGCACAGCCGTGTGTGGCACTGTGACATTCTTCTGCCATCAGGTGTCTTTCAATGCACGCAATTATCCAGCTGCTGGTGCTGTGAACACTGTGGTGTGTTGAACAGGCAGATGTTCAGGAAAGCTTTTGGAAAAGTTACTCCTAAAGGCCTGTTCGTTGGTGAACCACCTTCAACTGGCAGATGTGTGTTCTCGTGGAAAATAACTTCAGCCTGACCTTGGGACTGTCTCCTTGAGTTGTCCTTCTGGAAGTAGAGCTGAGGGCATACCAGATAACTTCCACACTCCACGTTCGTGGCAGGAAGGCCCTTTCATCCTTGCACTCTGCTTTACTGGAAGCTTTGTGTGGGTTTTAAATTTTGAAGGTAGAACTGAAACTCAGAGCAGAACTGTCAGCTTGGGCACCCTCTGGGGTGCACAGGGGTCTTTTCTATGAGCAGCAGAGTAGAGCCAGCTGTAACAATTCCATATTTTTTCTTTTGTTGCCAGTATCATGAGGGCACAATCAAGAATGTGCGAGAAGCCACAGAGAGCTTTGCCTCTGATCCCATCACCTACAGACCTGTGGCTATTGCACTGGACACCAAGGGACCTGAAATCCGAACTGGACTCATTAAGGGAGTAAGTTGCTTTTTTTTTAATCCCACTTTTTTTCACCACATAGAGACTCGATACCATGTTAAGCCTGTGGCTGTTTCCAAACAAAAAAATATCATAGGAAATGAGATAACAAACCACCTCCCAAAAGTTCTGACATACTGCTGTGGGCTGGGAGGTGGTGGTGTGCTGGTATTTACTGGTTTTGTTGTCACACAGAGTGGCACAGCAGAAGTGGAGCTGAAGAAGGGTGGACAGCTCAAAGTGACCCTGGACGATGCTTTCATGGAGAACTGTGATGAGAACACACTCTGGGTGGACTACAAGAATATCACCAAAGTTGTAGAAGTTGGCAGCAAAATCTACGTGGATGATGGTCTGATTTCTTTGGTGGTTAAGGAGAAAGGTGGGTAACAGCCATTTCAGCTCTGCTTGTTTGAGTTTTCCTTAGGACATACTTGTGTTTTCCATCCAGTAACTGTTTTTTAGCTTGCATTTGTGTGTTGAAGAAAGGAGAATGTAGTTCTTGGTGGTATAGTGAGACTTGAAGCTATGTTTCTGTATCTCAAGTGTGGAAACTTGCCAAAAACTATCTTCAGCTTGGTTTCACTGGGCTGGCATTTAAATCCCATCCTCAAAGGGAAATGTGTGGTAAGGCCGTACCACTGTTTACAATCAGCCAGGCTAATTCATGCCATTAATGCAGGGTTTAACTAGTTTTACAGCACAGACCATGGGCTTTGTAGTTAGAGACAGAACTAGTTTTAACTGGTAATGTAGAGGCAAGGTTGCTTCCATGACACTCCCTTTATAGTGCTGCTTAAACAGCTCTACCCTCAAGCCTCTAATCTGTGAGTACGTAGGGAGTGGGAGGTGAGGCTTTTGGGGTGCTCAGTTTGGTGTTGCAGGACTCTGTGTGCAAAACTGCAACCTGCTTGCTTTTCTTGGGGGAGGCAATCCCATCCTCCTGCAGGGAACAGCTGATATCCAGGAACAGCCTAGAAGTTGTTTTAGACCAATCTATCGTGTTCCCAAGGCAAGCTGATGTGGTACAGAAACACTCTGAAGAGATGGGATGTGCTTTTTATCGCGTGTGCCTGTGTTGGCACTGCAGTTCCCAGGCAGGGAGGTGATGTGGGAGTGGTAGCAGGAGCTGTCCCATAAACACTGACCATGGGAACACATGTTTCAGGGAAGGACTATGTTATGACTGAGGTGGAGAACGGCGGCATGCTCGGCAGCAAGAAGGGCGTGAACCTGCCCGGCGCTGCCGTCGACCTGCCCGCTGTCTCTGAGAAGGACATTCAGGACCTAAAATTCGGTGTGGAGCAGAACGTGGATATGGTGTTTGCTTCCTTCATCCGCAAGGCTGCTGATGTCCACGCTGTCAGGAAGGTGCTGGGGGAAAAGGGAAAGAACATCAAGATCATCAGCAAGATCGAGAACCATGAGGGTGTGCGCAGGTGAGCTTTGTGCAGGGGGTGCTTCGGGTTTGTCACACTGAAATAAAGCAACTCACACTCCCTTTTTGTAGCTTCAGACAGCTTTGTGTAGCACTGAATATATTCTGTGCCTTGCTCCTGGTTTTTTTCCTCCTTCCTTGGCGTTGCAGGAACCCAAACAGCCCATGAAAAACGTGTGCTCCTTTCAGAGGACAGATGGGAAGGTGCTTTGCAGAACAAATGGGATAACACAGCTCTTCTCTCACTGTCAGGTTTGATGAGATCATGGAGGCCAGCGACGGCATTATGGTGGCCCGCGGTGACCTGGGAATTGAGATCCCGGCTGAAAAAGTCTTCCTTGCCCAGAAGATGATGATTGGGCGCTGCAACAGGGCTGGCAAACCCATCATCTGTGCCACTCAGGTACTGGAAGCACCACCTCTGGCTACTCACTGCCAGAGTCTGGCCAGGAGGGAATGTGGTTGAGGACATTGGTTAAAGAATGAGATGCAGAGAGGTTTTGCTCATATCTGAAAAGCTCATATTTAGGCATCCCTGTGTTTGGCATCTTTTCCAATTACATTACAGGACCTCTTGCCAAAGATTATACACCTCAAAACGTCAGGTATTAATGAGCCCTGACCCTGCAAATTCATGGGAAAAACGGCACGTGCTTTTCCTTGGCATCTTGTGGCAGCACATCTCTGCCTGACAGGGCATGTTTGCTGGGTTTCTCAGGTATCTTAGAAAATGTACCCACACTGTTGCTTCAGAAGGAACTGAGTGCAGGATCCATCTCCTTTTTGTGGGAGTGGTAGGGATCACATGCACAGTCCTCAAGCACTGGGAGGACTGGTTTCCTGGCTCCCCTTGCTCCACACAGAGGCTGTGAAAATGAAGACTCGTTAGACAGTAGTTGTTAAACAAGGTTCTGGATTTACAGTGGCATATGCTCCTTTTTCCTGTACTGCTACAGAAATGCAGCTGGAGCACAGCCTCGGGCAATGTCCCATGGGTGAAACAAATGGTGTTTAAATAAGTGGTGTGCTCCAGCTGGGGGGAAGCTGAGCACCTGAGGAAGATAGGAGAGCTGGCCAGACTTGGGGTGTGGAAAGGGATTAGGAAGTACTAATCTCATGGAAAGCTCTTCCATTTTCCATTCCTTTAGGTAGGGATGCTTAGAAAGCTGGTGGAGTTAACTGTTCTGAGTTACTACCTTGTACATGTTGTCTAAAGCATTTGAAATCTTGTGTTGGGAGAAGGTGACTTCACTGGTGCAGCCACTGCTCTTAATGATTTCTAGAATATGAAATCCTCAAATTTGAGAATGTATTGCTGGATTTGAACTTTCCATGAATATGTCTAATGCCACACTGCTCTAAAGAGCTCTGAGTTCTTTGTGCTGAGAAATTTGAAGTGGAAGGTTGGAGTATTTTGTCTGGGATGTTGTGTGGCTTAAATCTCCCTGGAATGGGTATAAAATGGAATGGGTTGTTTTCCTGCTGGAGGCTTTAAAGTAAAGCTGGTTTAGGGACCGGACTCCCCCACTCTATTCCATACCCATGGAGAACTCCTGGAGTCCTTAGGTTGCATCCCACTTTTTGCCCAAGCCATAAGGAGTACTGAAGTGCTGCTGCTTCCTCTGGCAGTGTGTTGATGATCCCTGTGGGTTTGTTCTCTCCCAGATGCTGGAAAGCATG
Organism: Cyanoderma ruficeps; assembly: GCA_008694505.1. Taxonomy (NCBI): domain Eukaryota; kingdom Metazoa; phylum Chordata; class Aves; order Passeriformes; family Timaliidae; genus Cyanoderma; species Cyanoderma ruficeps. The sequence continues at coordinate 17,534,667 of VZDJ01000155.1, read as the reverse complement.
ATCAAGAAGCCCCGCCCGACACGTGCTGAGGGCAGCGACGTCGCCAACGCCGTCCTGGACGGAGCAGACTGCATCATGCTGTCAGGGGAAACAGCCAAGGGAGACTATCCCCTCGAGGCTGTGCGCATGCAGCACGCTGTGAGTACTGCCCTGCCCTGCCCTGCTGGGGACAGGGACAGCACCTGGCTCTTGGCCACCTGAGCTGGCCACTCAAAGGCCTAAGTGGACCCGGCTGCCTAAAGTAGCTGTTTCTTTACTCACACTCTGCTGTGTGTGATGTTTTTGAACAAACGTGGTCCTGAGGGCCTGGACTCACTTTGTGTGCTCCAAACTTGCCAAGCAGAGCTGAGAGCTGCTCTGCGATGCTGAGATATAAAACTCGCCATTTCTTTTTGCTGTACCTCAATAGAAATTTCATCCAATGTCCTACTGCAGTGGCATACTAAATGCCTTAAACTTCTGTGGGATCAAGGAGTTGCTTTAAACAGTTTATCTATAGATAATGAAAGGTTTTGGCTGAGTCCTGCATGGGGGAGGGGGTGGGGAGGCTCCTGAGGGTGATTTACAGCACTGTTGCACCTGCTGTGTGCTGGGGGTTGGGGGGTTTGTTGCATGAGTACTGACAGCACCATATTTTTACATGCCTGAACTGCCAGAAACCTCTGCTCTGCTTCAAGTTCGTGTTTCAGCTGATAAAAAGCCTGATGTCAACTACCTGTGAGCATTGCTGCTCAGTTACCAGTACTGTGAATTACAGCAGTGGTAACTCACAAGTTCTAACTCTAACAAGTTTTTATTTGCAATTCAGGTTCTATAGGTTATTTAACTCAGCCAGTGTTGGTTTGCAGTGTGTTATGTCTTTTACTTCAATATGGAGTGGTGTTTTTTTGCACGAGGCAAATGCAAAATAGTACTACTCATGATCACTGGGCAGTGGTGCCCCTTTACAGGCCGAAGGCTAACCCTGCACCTTAAAGCTTCTCTCTTCTTTTCCAACCCCTAAATCACAAGGATCGACTGCCTACCAAGACTTGGGAACTTGCTGCAGCAAACCTTACACCTGGGTTTCCATCCTGGCATTAATTCTTTGATCTGGGCAGGTTGTGTTATACCTGTAGCCTGATTTGAGGATCTGTTGCATGTGCTTCCCTCATCCTACTGACCTGGGCATGGTGTTCATTCCACCAGGGCTGCTGGAGAAGCACTGAAGGCTTTAACACGGTGCAGAAATTGAAATACAGAATGACTAAATGTAAGATGTTGCAGGCAGCAAGGTGCCAGCTCTTATGGTAGGAGTACATACAGTGAGGATCTTTCCTCTGAGCTAATTCACTTGTTGTTAGTCAAGCCCAGCAACAATGTCCTGAGTAACCATGGTCTGGGAATCTGCAGCATGGCTGGAGCAGGTGGATGTTACCATTTGAAGTGGGCAGTAGTAAACTTCCAAATACTGGGCAGGCTGATTGCTGTAGCTGGGAGTGGGCATCCTTCCCTTTCCACTCCAGGATCCACCCTTCAAAGCCCAGCCTGGCCATGCTATGCTGCCTGATGGGACCAAGGTTTAAACAACCTCTCCATTTTCCTTTCTCTGACCTCCCTCGTATCTCCACCCATGCACCAACTGGAAACCCTCTATTAGCTATTCCTTTCTGAGCAGATCCAACTGTGGGGTGAAATTAAGGATTGTCATGCCCCTCTGCAGCCGCTGTCAAAGCAGACACTGTATTCCCTCATTACATTACACATGGGGAGTGCAGACTTCCCTCTAAAATCAGGTTTGCTCTGTTACATGGAGCTGCTGCCTTTGTACCAGGAGCAGAAAATAAACTGCCAGGCTTCCATCTCCTTCCTTTGGAGTAAGTGTTGTGATGCAAATACTTCCCTTTTATCTAAATCCAGCAGTAACAAAATGCTTTAGGACAAGTTGGCACTGGCCTGCTGTTCCGGCCTGCCGCCTGTGTCCTGTTATATTTAGACTTAAGATACTTAACTACTTTGGCTTAAACTGATAACTCTGGACAGGATAATTCCCAGCATCACATAAAACAATGCATTAACATTAGAGTAACAAAATTCTGATTTTTCTAACTCCAGAGCTTTCACTATAATGGCACATCAGTCTCTAATTTAACATGAACTTGTCATGCTTTGTGGAGCGGCTGGTCACTTTGTGGAGTAACTGGGTGAAGTTGTCCTTGAGAAGATCATGAACCTTTGCATGCTTTTCTAGTCTCTGCAAGCCTTCTTTATTGAGTTGTCACGCCTTCCAAGATGATTAAATGTGATGATTCCCAGGATTCTGGGATGAACAGGTTGCTGAACCCATTGCCAATGCTCAGCCAGAACACAAAGCCTTTAGTTGTACCTCTGTCCCTCTCATCTGTCCATATCTGGCACTGTACAAACACCCCAACATCCACTCTGTGACAACCCTGTAAGGAAGACTTGTTCCTGTTTATTTCCCTGTTATCGAAAGAAAGTTGGTATCCTACTCATATGTGAAGCTTTATTGACTCTCAAGTTAAAATAAATCTTTATTGGCTCTCAAACTAAATCTGTATTTGTTCTCAAGATAAGCCAAATCTTCATTGACTGTGAAGTTAAACTAAGTCTTCATTGACCCCGAAGTTAAGCTAAATGTAACAAGGCTGAGAGAACAGTCTCCCACCTTCAGGAGTGACATTCAAAGAGTGTTACTTGTATCTTGACTCCATGAAAACTGTTCCAGGAGCACTGTGCTGTTGGGAGCCTAGAAAAGGAAGTCAGAGATTCCTTCTAACAGAATTGCAAGCAGGACTCTGGGCAGGCAGGTAGGTGGCATAAGAGTCTCTCAAGGAAGTCAGAAGCAGCCATGACAAAGCATGGTCTGGCTCTGAGCTGGCTTGTTCTGGTCCTTGAAAAGTAATTTATGTTTGCCCGTTCTGCTGGAACTCCCAAACACAACAAAAATGCCATGTTTGGAGTACCTGCCCAGTGACTGGGACCTGCCATTTCCATGGTATGGTGAATCTTCGTTTGGGTTGCATTTAGCAGAGTCAAAACCTGAGACCCAAAAAGCTTCACAGCTGTGTCTTAATACCCTCCTGCATGCATTACTATGACAATTGAGCAAGTTAATGTGATCTCATGTTCCTCTGGTATATCTTTCCTTCTTCTCTTTCCTCTTTTCTCCTTTTCTCCTCCTTCCCTCCCACTCGGGCCTGCAGATCGCCCGTGAGGCTGAGGCCGCAATGTTTCATCGTCAACTGTTTGAAGAAATTTTACGCCTCAATGTTAACAACAGGGACCCTGCCGATGCCATGGCGGCGGGCGCGGTGGAGGCCTCTTTTAAGTGCCTTGCTGCAGCCCTGCTAGTCCTGACCGAGTCCGGCAGGTAGGGCTCAGAGAGGGGGCTTGGGCCAGCCCTTTCCGTGGCAAAACACGCTGCACTCTAACACTGCAGTCTTTGGCCAGCTGCTCGCTGCCTGTGCCAGCCTTGTGTAACCGCTGCCGTGTGAGCTGAGCCTTTGCCAGGGAGGGACCCCAGCAGGCAGGAGCAGAGCGAGAGTGCCTGGCAGTTGGCATGAGTGTCACCTGAGTGTGGGCTTGGCAGGGCGAGGTGCCACCATTCCAAAAAGAACCCTTGGGAATCGAGTGGTTCCTCTGCAGGGATGTGCTGTTGGGGTGAGCTCAGTCTGGGCTCGCTGATTGATGACCCTGTCAAAGGGTGGCAGTACAGATGCGGCACCCTGTGCTGGAGCACCTCGCCCTGCCCTGTGCCCGGGCGCCTGCCGTGAGTGTTGTCTCCGAACGCATGTTGCTCTTGTAGATTGCCCGGGAGGCCGAAGCCGCCATCTTTCACAGGCAGTTGTTTGAGGAACTGCGTCGTCTGACCCCCCTCAACTGCGACCCCACTGAGGCCGCTGCAGTTGGCGCTGTGGAAGCGTCCTTCAAGTGTTGCAGCGGGGCCATTATTGTCCTCACCAAGTCTGGAAGGTAGGAGGGGACAGGTGCCCCCAGGTCAAGCCTGCTGTGTGACAGGGTGGGGGAAGGAGAATCCCAAAAACACGGCTTTGAGAGACCGGTGGAGTGAGGTTCTGGCAGTGCCTGCAGTGCTGGTTCCTCAGTTGATGAACACACGTCCCTACACTCTTGAGTCCTCGGCCTGCCTCTGCCAGCGTGGCACCAGCTCCGAGCCCAGCCTCCCCTCACTGCTGCGAGTGGCAGTGGCGACAGCTGGAAGAGCCAAGGGAAAATAAGTGTTGCAGCTTCAATTCAAACTTCTTGGCAAGAAATCATCAATGTAACAGTGAGGCAGCAGTTCAGTGGATGCAAAATCTTCTTTTTTTTGTAATCAAGGCTTTGGCCTTTTGTAGCAGCATCCAAATTATTGGTCCCTTGCTGGACTTTGCAGTCAGCCCTGCTTGCCTGAGCCCAAGGGGTGAAGAGGGGCTGCGCAGCCTGGGATTGGTAGGCAGGGAAATGGAAAAAGTTGCAAATGTCCTCTTCCAGGGTTCCTTGTGCCTGCCTGCCGGTAATCTCTCTGCACAGACAGGCATCTGGCAGGCACCAGGTGAGCTCAGTGGCTGCAGGCAAAATGTGGTGGAACAATGTAGTTTGGGATTTCTGTCCAGCAGCAGTGACAGCTGCCAAGCAGAGACTTGTTCTTCCAGTTGTGGAATGGGAGGGAGCAGAAGCCTCATGGATCAGCTCTTCCATCTAGAGGAACTAGGCTGCCTGCTCCCAAAGCATGTCTGACCATAAGTCTCAGACTGCTTTCTGAAATGAAATTAGGATTTCTCACACTGGATTCACACCAAAACAGTAGTGCAACAGCAGAGATGTGCTTGTGTATGCTGAGTACCTGAAGATGTGGACCATTGGTGAAACCTTCACCAAAATGTACAGCTTGAAATGATTTTGAGCAGAAAGTTACTTTCCGCAGAGATGAGGTAACTATGAGCACCGAGTTCTGGATACCGTCGTGCTTCTAATGTTTCTTTGTCATGTGTTCCAACCTTACACTTGACCTTTTTAAAGAGATTTGAACTCTGATATTTGAATATTTTTAGCATTGGATTTGGTTAACTCTTGTGAGTACCTGAATCTCCTGGATCTCTCAGGAGGCGGCTCGGACGGTGTGGGAAGGATTGTCTGAGAGCTGGCACGTGTGGTTGGGTGCTTGGAGCAGTCTGCTGGCCCCTGCTTTAAGCAGCAAACTTTGCATCTGAGTGTTGCTGAGCTTGGCTCCACTAAACGAGGCTGCAAAAGCAAGTGGAGACAGCAGCATGTCCTTTGGAAAGATGGAGCTGCAGATGCCACAGCCTTGCAGTTTGAATCTGTCTGTTTGCAGATGCTCTCCCTCAGCAGTGCTCAGAGAAAAGAAAGCTGTAGTCTAGTCCCTACCCAGGCTGTGCTGCTGCTATTTTTAAGGCATTTTAAAGACTGTGTGTGCCTAACTTCCCAGTATAATAAACTTTGGCCTCTGCTGCATTTGCTTCCCATGGGGGTGCAGGAGCAGAGCTCTGTGTGGAGGAACTGGCCTGTTTGCTGGCTTCAGCAGGTGGCTGAGAGGCAGATGGCTTCCTCGTTGGCATGCTTTGGGCAGCGCTGCTGGCACCAGCTCTTTCCACCCTGAAAACCAGGAACTCCTCAAAACAGGGAACTTTCAGGGACCCCTGTTGAGATGCCAAGGCCTGCTTGCAGAGGCCAGAATAAATGGCACCTCGCCACCCTAACATAGCAACAGAAACAAGTAAAGGCTTGTTCAGGGACCAAAACACCCTGACGGCACTTGCTGAGCTGGGAGGTGAGGAGATTGTCACCACCAGCGGGTATAGCCAGTGGTGGTCTGCCCAGTTGCCTAAAGTGGGAGTCCAGCAGAGCATCAGGCTGGTTGGTGAGTGACTCATGTGAAGACTGGTCACATCTCCCCAGGGGTTTTGGGGAGCCCTCGTGGCTGACAGGCTTTGGCACTGCTGTGCTCCCACGGGCCGTTATTCCCAGGTGTGGTGGGTGTGTGGGGCCCCACCGTGGCTGTTTTCCCTGCAGGTCGGCACACCTGGTGTCACGGTACCGCCCTCGGGCCCCCATCATCGCCATCACCCGCAATGAGCAGACGGCGCGCCAGGCCCACCTGTACCGCGGCATCTTCCCCGTGCTCTGCAAAGACCCCGCCCAGGACGCCTGGGCTGAGGACGTGGACCTGCGGGTCAACCTGGGCATGAATGTCGGTGAGTGGCACTGCCCCCTCCCCTGGAACATGGCTCTGGTGGGACGTGGTGGCCCTGAGCACCTAAGTGGTACTTTAGGGTCACTGATAGGGACATGGAAGAGAGGAACTGGCTGCCTGTGTGGCAACTGGATCCGGCCAGGAAACGGGTGGTGGTTGCATGAGCAGAACCGTGTCCGGTTGAGAAATGGGGTGGTGGGTTTGGCACAGCTGCCTTTAGGGAATTTCCAACAGACAACCAGGCTGGGTTTATGGTGGTGGGTGATGGAACTGTGACACTCACCACTCCTGAGGGACAAGGAACTGGGGTTGACTCCTACCCTGCACCCCCTCCAAATCCTGTGCTGTGGAATTTTGAGCTCTGTCGCAGAGAGCCCAAAAGCAGAGGCGAAGGGTGTCAGAATGGTGGGCAGCAGGAAACTGGAGTTTTGATACCCTCCTGGAGCCCTGACGGCCTTGGTGACTTGGGGAGTGGGTGATGAGCACTGTTGCCCCATGGCTAGACAGGGTGGGACTGGGGTCTGACACCTCTCTCTTCTCTCCTAGGCAAAGCTCGAGGGTTCTTCAAGACTGGTGACCTGGTGATCGTGCTGACAGGCTGGCGCCCTGGCTCTGGCTACACCAACACCATGCGTGTGGTGCCCGTACCCTGAGTGCCCACTGGGCCTTCCTGCCCCTGCCCCACTCCCCTCCCACTGCCCCACTCCCCTTCCTCTGCTGTCTCCCCTTGCAGTAGACCAGCCATCGCTTGCGCTGTTCTCCTTGTCCCTAGAGTGGATGTAGGTTGCTAAACACCACCCAGTGCAGCAGCAGCAGGGGCAAGAGACCTTAAATCACTAAAAAAAAATATACTTGAAGTGTTTAGTTTTTTAAAAAACCTCTCCCTGTAGTTAAAGTCCTGCCTTCATGTGTTTTGGAGTCAGCGTAGAAGGTTCCTGTGTGCTGCTGGGACTCCTCTTTCCTGGTGACTGTCCTTGGGGTGTGAAATGACCCTTTCCTTGGCCCTGGTGTGGGGTTTTGGGGAAGGGGAGAGGCAATGTGTGGCCAACGGTTCTGCTGGACCCCTCCTTGCTCGAGGCAAGCTGCTACTCCCCACTCCTGTATGGCCACACGCCTCCCCAGACCCAATCCAAGGCAGATCCAGCCTTTCTCAGCTGGTTGTTTCAGGGATGGGGCAGGGGAAAGGTGTTGGATCCATGCACAGAGCTTCCCATGCTCCCCTTGCAGCGTTGTCTCCTGTGTTAGTCTTGTCCCCCCACCACTCCAGAGCCCCCCCCTCACTCAGCACTCTGATGGGCCCTGGGGTGGGAGAGCACAACTGTCCATCAATAAAGAGAAGCTGAAGCACCTGCTGGGCTGAGCTGCTCCCTGGGGGTTGGTGAGGGGTCTGCAGGGGTAGGGGGAGATCTGGTGGATAAGGGCTACAGGAGCTGGGGAGATCTCTGAGGGTGGGGAAGTGCTTAGGGTTCGGGATCTGGTGAAGGAGTCATAAGGGCTTGGGATGTCAGGTCTCGGATCTGCAGTAATTAAGTGGGGTCTGGTGTGGGGGTCTCCAGGGGCAGGGGGAGGTGCTGCAGTTTGAAGGGGTGCCAGTGGAGGAGTTTGCTAGGATTGGGGCTGAAGGGTGAAGGGGGCTCTGATGGAGCGGCTCTACAGGGTTTAGGCGTTTAAGAGAGGGAGCGGTAGGGCTGGAGGCGTCTGTTGGGAGTGGGGTGGAGGCCAAAGGCATCAGTAGGGCTGGAGCTGTACAGGGATTTTTGGGGGAGAGAGCCAGGGAGGGGAGCTGGAGCCTGGTTGCCACCCCGGGCAGTTTCTCCCGGGAGCACACTGGTCCTACCCGCGTGGCCTCAGACTCGCCCGGGGCGGGCAAACCCCAGAGCTCGCCGGCCGCGCGGCCCCTTTAAGAGGCTGTGCCGCGGCCCCTTTAAGGGCCGGGACCCCCGCCGGACTCCGGCCCTCGCAGCGGTGGGCGGGGCCTGTGGGGGCGGGAGGTGGTACACGGCGTGGCNAGACCCGGGACTGAGCGGGTTGGGATGGGAAAGGGGTTCGGGGCCGGAGGGTGCCGCGGACACGTCCCTCCCGCCGCCGCCGCGGAGCCGGTGCCGCCCCTCGGCCTGTCCCGGCCGGCGGCGCCGCGCTGAGGGGAGCGCGGAAACCCCGACACCCCCTCGCCCATTCCCTGAGGAGTCGGGCCGGGCCGGGCCAGGCGGAGCCGGAGAGGAGTCCCGTCGCTGCCTGGCGCGGACCCGTCGGTTTCGCCTGAGGGGCTCCGAGCGTGGGCGGGGATGGGATCTGCGCCGGAGCTGCCCCGGGCGCGGCGCCGGCGGTGTCCGAGACCCACAGACCCACCGTGCCCTCAGCGCCGCAGGTCGGGGGTCACCTCCTTACGTGCTCCCTCCGTGCCGCGGGGCGCTCGGAGCGGCTCTCAGTGAGACCCCAGCGGCCCGGGCGCTGCGGACGTTCCGGGACCGGGGTCTCGGCTCTGTCCCGGCCGTGACCCCCTGGTTCCCGGGGCGGGAAACACCGGGGACATCGCGGGAGGGACACACGGGGCTCCCTCCGGCCTTGACGTCGCGCCTCATTCTCTCCTGCCAGCGCCGCTCGGCTCCGGCCGTTCCCCTCCAGCATCCCGGCGTGGCTCCGCTCCAGCTCCGACACGCGGGACTGAAATGACCTTGGACGCCGAGACCAAGGGCAGCTCGCCGAATCCCGCCCGGGCTCGCTGGGGCCGCGGCCGCCCGCTCGCCGGTGGCTCCCTCCGCCTCTGAGCCTCCTGGGATTCACTGGGAGGCGGGATCCGTGCCCGGCTCGCTCCGGCTCCGCCGTGCGCTTCTCCGGCCGCGGGGAAGGAATCCAGCGGAAGTCGCTCGCCGACCGAGGGGCTCGTGCCGGACCTTTTCCAGGCTGGATCCCAGCGCCGCGTAAGGAGAGGGAGACGCCGATCCCGTGGGAGGGAGAAGCACTGGGTTTCGCCTGGCAAAACCTGGGGGTTTGGGGAGCCGGTGCGGGCAGGGAGAGAGTGTCAGGAATGGGCAAGGGGGCACCAGGTCGCTGGATTGTTTTTGCGTTGCTAGGAACTTCTACACTCACCCTCTCTGCCTCCTCTCAGGAGCTCTGAACTCCAGCTGTTTTTGTTCCACTTGTGTTTTGGGACGCTTGGGATGGTGAGCTTACCTCAGGAGCAGCTTCCTGCTCAACAAATTCTTTGAGGAGGATGACAGTATGAGTTTCTAGAAAGTTTTCCTCACTGTGCTGGTACTGGAAACACCTCTTGGAAGGGAAACCTCCCTGTGCCTGCAGCCCAAACTTACCCTGTACTCCCAAACTCTGGATGTGTATTCCTGATTCATCTAGGAGCCAGGATGGAGCAAGATCTGGCCAGGGGAGACAAAGCAGCTCCTGCAATGACCCTACCAGGGCTGAGGATGCTCCTCACAGCCCCTAGACTAGATCATCCCTTTGCCAGCACTTTGTCCAGGATCATTTTACCCAGGAGTTGTCCCTGATGGTGGCAGTGAGAGGGAGAGAAAACAAGGATGCAGCACTTCAAGTGCTTTCCAGCCTGTGGTTTTTTTCCTCATTTTAGGGGATTTCTGTGTGTTTGGTGACCTCAGAGGGGTTCTGATGCCTTTGCCTCTCCCTGATCCCTGTGTGGTGCCCCTCGATGTCAGCGTTGGTTGGGGATAAATCCGCTCACCCGGATTAAACAGTGCAGGCGCTTGGGGATTTAAGGGATGATGACGTGAGGGAAGCCAGAGAGTGCTGAGCTCTGGACAAGGAGGCTCCAGATCAGGTCAGAGCCCCTTTTCCTGCACTGGAGAAGGGCAGATGAAGGCTTTGGTACCTCCATGGTAGGAGTTTCAGCTTCAGGGCAGCATGGCATTCCCTGGCAGAAGATGCCTGAGGATCAGGCAGGGAAAACACCTTTTGGTGCCATGCCAAGGGATGTTATTTTGGTGCTTATTGTCAGTAAGGTCTCCCTTCCCTTCCTGACACATCCTTTGACCTGAGCTCCTAAACCCCCACAACCTTGGCATGTCCATCCCATCCCTGCAGTGCTCGGACTCCAGGGCTGTGTAGGCAGGTCTTTGCCAACAGTGGCTGTGGGGATCCAGGAGCTGTTTCCAGCCACAGGACACCAGTGATCTCTGTTTGGTTCTCTTGTGCCCCCATGTATGTTTCACATGTTGTGGGAGCATTCCCTGTGCCTCCAGCTGGGAGTCAGCCCAGCTCCATTGCACCTGGACAGTGTTTTGGTCAGGGCTCTGAGGCTGTGGGGATGTGGGAGCTCACGTAGCTTCAGATCTCAGCCCATTTGGGCTGAGATCCGGATGGGATCCAGCTGCTGGGATCCAGCACCCCTATCCTGGTTCTTCCTGAGTCAGGGGGGGTTATTTCCATGGGTTTTCCGTCAGATGAGCCCCTCGGAGAAGGAGCAGGATGTGTCTAGGGAAGTACAGGTGGCGAAGGAGCCGCTCTCAGAGTGTAGGAAGTTTGGTTGGCTCCTCGGCCTGGGCTCTGCCGCAGTGCCACGGCATCATCCCCGCGGGCACCGGGATGCACTCCAGCTCTGTGCTTGTCCCGCCTGCTGGCGCTCATCCTGTCCTGCTGGCGCCCCACCTGCCCCAGCACCACCCCCTGCCTAGTGAGCCGAGTGCTTTCCTTGGAATAATTTCCTCTCCATGGCTCTGTGGCTGTGTGCTGGCTCTGCTGTGCCACCGGTCCCCTGGGATCGTGCTCTGCTTGGCCGCCAGCGCCGCAGCAATCTCCGGTGGTGGTTTGCCGAGGGTGGAAGTGTCACCTTTGTGGCTTGCCAGGTGATAACCTGCCCTCGGCGCTGGGCCCGTGTTTACTTTGCCTGCTGTGGCTGATAAGCACCTCTGATAACTTTCCCTTTGGTAAATAACTGGCTGTAACCTGCCTGGTGATGGCTCTGCCCTAGGAAGATGGTGTTTTGCCGGCCGAGAGGAGCAGATCCTGGCTGAAATCCATCCCCCCGAGGGCTTTTGTAGACCTGTGGTTTTTTCCCATCCCAACTTCCAGCCCTTAAGGAGGAGAGTCTGTGCTTTGGAGGGTGTTATCCCAGGGAGCTGCAGCAATTTGGCTGCTCTGTTGTGAACGCTGGGGAGTCCCTGGCAGAAAAATGGCTTTTTTTTTTTCTCTCCACGTGACTTGAGAAATAGCAGAAATATTCTTGCTGTCCTTGAGCGGCACATTGTGAGGTCTCTGTGCCGACTGGGATTGAAGGGAACAGATTTACAGCTCCAGACCCATTTTTCCCCTTTCCCTAGGGGGCTGACAGGTGTCTCCTTGCAGTGCCACGTCGATGCATGAGAAGGCAGCTCCCCTGAAGAGCCCCGAGCCCAGGCACGGTCGTGAGAAGCTGGAGGTGTCCCACAAGCAGAAGAGTTTGGATTCCCTCGACGGCAGGTGAGGAGCAGCATCCCAGGGTCTGTCTGTGGTTGAGTTTCCTTCCTGCTGTGGCATTCCTGCTGTCTTTGAGCCCTGAATACTGCCTGCCAACTGGGGCAGGGCACAGTGGGGGGCCAACTTTGTTTGATCCCTGAAATATTGTAGGTATAAAACAGGGAGGTGAAAGGGGTTTGGGGAAGGGGATGGTATTTCCACTGCTGAGGTTGTAGGTAGGATATTGCACCCTCTGTGGTTTGTCCTTTCTGTGGGATGGACGTGGATGGATGTCCCTGTGCACAGCCAAAGCTGAGTCCTTCCTCCTGCTCAGGCATATTCCCAAATTCCTGCCTCTGTTTTCCCTTAGGAATCCTTGTCCCAGCCAAAGCTGCACATTTCCAGCTCCCAGCCTGTCCCAAGCTGCTGCCAGGTCAGCCCTGGGCTCCTTCCCTTGCAGCTGGGATGTGTGTGAGGTACCTTGGTCCTGGTGCCTTCACTGGCTCTCATCAGAGATCAGCCCTCAACAGCCAGTACTGAACCTCAGCAATGCCCAATGCCATGATAAATCATGGAGACACCCAAAATGTGGCTTCCTGGGGCCTGTTTTCAGTCCTTTACATTTTTCCGTGTCTCATATTGCAGCACACACGTTTTAGGGAGTGGGTGAGATACCTGTGGCTCTTTGTTTACCTGGTGATTATCATTTTTCCTTCCAGCCTCCGCCTGAATGAAACCCTCAAGGATGAGGAAATCAAGAAATGCCACCGGGAAGTGGTAAGCCTTCAGCTTTGGGAATCACCAAGCTGGTGTGTTGTAGCCTGTTGCCCCAGGAGGAGCCCACCTGGGGTCTCAAGTACAGGCTGAAGGAGCTGAAGGCAGCTTCTGATGTGGGGCAGAGCCTCCTGTGTTTAATTTCAGGAGACATGGTGATTTTGTGTGGCCCTTGCTCTGCCTTGCAAATGTTCCCAGGATTTTCCATCTAGAGCAAAGGAGAAAGTGGAAACGATGACTGAGAGCAGTTAAATTTCTGTCCTTTTGAACTCTTTTGGTTGTTCAGATATGGCCAAACTAGATGTTTTTTGGTCCATCTACAGATAAGAGGTGCTCTGGAAGGGGAAGGAGTGACAGGAAGTGGCGTTTTGCCTTTCCCTGTGAAGAAAATGGAGGAGAAAAACATGTTTTGATTTCCTCAGAGGCGTCTGGGAGGGTGACAGGGATTTGTGCTGGGACCAGGGGGTGTTTCTTGGTGGTCATGCCCTCCGTGTTCTCCTGGAACGCTCCCACTGGCACCCCCACCATCCCAGCGTCCCTCTGGGAGGTGTCTGAGCCACCTCCAGGTGCTGCTGAGTCTTGATCCTCTTAGGGCCCAGCTCATCCGGTGACAAGGTGCGCAGAGCAAAGGTGACCTTGTTCCTGTGGGCAGCAAAGCTCTGCCACAAACCAGCCTTGTTGTGCCAGCCTTCTCTGCATCCTCCCTTGGGATTTGGGGGGCAGCTGTCACCGCTGCGGGACAGCTGTATCCCCAGGGGCCAAGGGGCACAAAACTGCCTGGCAGGACCAGTTGAGCGGATTTATGGACGGCGTCGAAGCGCTTTGGAGCTTTACCTTGGCCACAGGAGTGTTTCGGGGCCGACCTGCTGAGTCTCCTGCCGCGGCTGCCAGCAGGCTTTGAAGCGGCGCCGGGAATATAAATAGCTGGATGGCGCGGCGCGATGGGCGCAAAGCAAGTGTTGTCACTGTGTCCCGGATAAGGGAAGAGGAGGAGGAGGAGGAGAGAAACCGCTGGGCAAAATAAACTGCCTGCGGATGAGCCCGGCAGAAAACCGGCTCCTCGCCGAGGCTCAGCAGCCCCCGTAGATATTAAGGGAAATGTTCATCTGGGAGGATGGCACAGCCTTCGCCGGGCGCCGGATCATCCAGCCTTCCTCTAATCCGTCGGGGCTCCCGTTCCCAGCCCGGTGGGACCCCCCTGCGCCGGTCCCGGGTGCGGGCAGAGGGAGGTTTTCTCGCAGCAGAGGGATTTTTGGGTCTCTTTATCGGCAAGGTCACCAGATAACTTTGCTCTGCTTTGCTTTCAGGCTGCTAGCAAGTACAACTCGCAGTACCACAAGCTGTTCAAGGACATCCCGACAGAGGAGAGCGTGCTGAAAGGTGGGTGGCGGGGTGAGGGATGGGCACGGAGGCGGCAGGATCCAGCACAGGGATTGCCACAGCTCTCTCTCTGCCTTGCAGTTTGCTCCTGTGCTCTCCAGAGAGACATCCTCATCCAGGGAAGGCTTTACATCTCCCCCAACTGGCTCTGCTTCTACGCAAACCTTTTTGGGAAGGACATTAAGGTAGTGTGGGCACCAGCTCACCCTGGTCCCTCAGGGCTTGTAACCACAGCTTAGCCTCTCCTGCAACCAAATACCACCAAAATCCCCAAGAGAAGCCTCCAGTGGGAAGGGGAGCAGGGCCGTGCCTCCCCCTCTGATGACCTGTGGTACCAGCCTGGGGAAACCAAATACTGGTTTGGTTTAAAATTCCCTGATGCAAAACCTCCTTCCAGCTGCAATGGCGCTTGAAGGAAGATCAAAGGTTTTAGGGGGGGCGAGATTTGAATCTCTCTTGGCTTTTCTTCTTGATTTACAATCTGATGTTTCCCCATTAGTCTTGTGGCTGACGGGGATCTTGGAGAGAGATGACTCCCTTTAAAACTGGGCTGAGGGACTGAATTATTTATATGTGATGCTTTAAACAAATACCTGAAGGAAGCTGGAGGTTTCAGCAAAGTTACCCTGCCAAAAATAACATCCTGCCTTATTTTTCACCCTCCCTGGGCTTGCACAGAGGGCTCTCCTTGTGGGTCTTGGGGAGACTGGCTGGATGATGCTTGTGCTGTGACCATCCCTGTGTTCCTGCCCTGCAGGTTGTGATCCCCGTGGTGTCTGTACAGCTGATAAAGAAGCACAAGACTGCTCGGCTGCTGCCCAATGGCCTGGCCATCACCACCACTGCCAGCAGAAAGGTAACACCAGCACCCAGCACATGCCCAGCTCCAAACTGGATGTGGTTTGAGAGCAGCGAACGAAGCGATTCCCATCCCTGGTTAGGAAGTGAGCGCTGCTCTCTGTGCTGGCTGCCAGCCAGGGCAAACACCACAGCTTTGCTTTTGTTCCTGAATTTCACTTTGTTCCTGGACAAAGCAAAGCCCAAGTGAAACTCGGCCGAGCCTGACAAATCCCTGCCAGGCTCACGTAAAACCTTTAAACTCCTTAAACACAAGCAGGGAAAGGGTTTGGGCTGGCGCTCAGCCAGGGCTGGCGGAAAACTTGGATACGGGGCTACGTTTCCAGTCTTTAAATCCCATTGGATGTTATTGGCTGAAGTGAGCTGATGCAGTGTGTCCAAGTCCTTGCCTGCCCGGGTGCTGCTGCCAGCACTGTGTGTTGCCTGTCCCTGCCAGGGAGGGGGTTGTTCCTGCAGGATTTTGGGAAGCAGTTACTCCTGCGGAATTTGGGAGGTGGGTTGTAGCAGGGAGTGGCACAGGGCAGGATTTGGGCGTTCAAAGCCGTGTGTGGCTGCCCTGCACGTTACCCGGAGGCTCTGTGTCAGGCATAGTGAGTGTGGCCCCATGTCCCTTCCATCCCTGGGGATGTTTTCCATAGGTCCTGGCACCGTTTGCTACCGTGTCCCTCTGGGTTTGAGCATGGGAAAGCTGTAGTAGCAGTAACTGAGCAAGATTGGCCCCAAAAAAATCTGGCCCAGGTTTTAGCAGGCTGCAAAAATAACATCAGGGAAATTCTTCAGGGAAATGCCTGTGGGGGAGACGTGGCTCCTGAAAACAGGGAGATTCAAGGGCATGACGTCTCTGCCTGTCCCTGCCTGTGGAGAACTGGACTCGGGGTGGGGGGAATCTCTCCCAACAGCTCCTCTTTTCCTCTTGCAGTACATCTTCGTATCCCTCATCTCTCGTGACAGTGTCTATGACGTCCTGAGGAGAGTCTGCACCCACCTGCAGGTACCCCCATTCTGTGTCCCACTGTGTGTCCCTGGCCCTGAGGCTCTGCACCTGCCCTTTGGGCTGAGCACAGCTCTTGGTTACTGCCTCCAAGGCTTTGAACTGCTCTCAAAGCCCTCTCCAATTCCCAGCATCCTCACTCGGCAGCAAGGGATGGGAAGAGGGGCAGGAGCCATGCCTCAGGCACGTTCTGTCCCTGTGGGCTTTTCTGGGTCATGGATGAGGCAGAGCTCTGAGTTTCTGCTCTCTCTCTCAGGGTGTGGGTATGAATTATTTATAATCTGGTGGTAATACTAGTTCTGCCACTCTTCACATTGATGCCTTTTGCCCAGATCTAAAGTTTTGAGGGGAGGAAAAATGTTATAAAGTTAAAAAAGAATTTAAATTAAGTGGGGGAAGACATCCATCAGCCCTTGAGCTGGAGAGGATGACTGTGGGGACCTCTTCTCCCTGACTTTGAAGCACGTGGGAAGCTGTGCAGGAGCCCTGCCCTGCCTAGGATGGTGTGTGCCAGCTGTGCCAGAGCAGCTATTTGGGTGATTCAACCCTGTTGCCAAACTGGGGGATTTAGTCTTTGAAATGTGCTGGGCTCTGCCCAAATGTACCCTTCTTTTTCTTAACCCCTGATGTTTTATCCTGTCCATGGAAGCCTGTGGCCCAACCGTGCCCCCACTGGGTTTTTGGTGATAGGAAGCAGTGGTGCAGTGCCCTTTCCTCATGCCCCAAAGCCCCATGATTGTAAGATCCAGCAGCTGCTCTTCATAGTCTCAGCAGAAGAGCCCAAATTCCATTCTGTGTCTGAGGCTGAAGCAGGGAGAGGTGGCCCTGGAATGCCTGATCCTTTCCCCCCCTCTAGGTTTCCAGTAAGAAGAGCTTGAGTCTGAAGGAGCTGTCGGAGGAGCCGGACTCGGTGTCACTGGTGAGGATCAGGGCAGCTCTGGGACAGGAGACACACCTGATCTCATGCTGTGGGTGGAGAGGGCTCACCTGGGCCCCTTGGTGGGTCTGACACTGTCAGGTGGCTGCTCAGAGAGTCGGGAGACAGTCGGTTCTTCTGTTGGTTCTTGTGTTGGTGTCAAAGGTTCTGCAAGGACGTGCCTGTTGCCATCATGGCTTGTCCTCTGGGACCCTCATCCCCAGACTTGGCAGGAGCAGATGGGTCAAGAGGACCCGGCTGAGCACAGCCAGTGACTCTGTTTATAGACAGAAAAACTTCAGAGTGATGTGGAAAATGCCGCCACTCCCCTGTTCACATCTGGGCATGTGGCTGAGTTATCCAAAAGTCTGTGGGATGAGTAGGATGGTAGGAGGGGGCTGAACCATGGCATGATCCAGGGAGCATGGGGGGCCACAGCCTGCAGCCTTTGGAGAAGGGTGTCCTCCATGGCTGCTGGTCCTGAGCCTCAGGCTGGGTCCAGGAGGTGACAGTTGGGGTGCACCAGAGGGTGATGGGTGGCATGTCACCCATGGCCTAGTGACATCACAGGGGTTAAAGATTCATTTCAAGGGCTGAATTGGGAGTGACTCAGGCAGCATCTCCTGGTGCTTTGGTGGGATGCAGCCCTTTGGCAGCTCCAGCCTTGGGAACCCTCTGTTGGGGGACCCCTCTGTGCCAGTTGCCACCCCACTTGATTTTTGTCTTTTTGGGGCACTTCTTTTCCCTATTTGGGGCATGCTGCAGAATTCCAGGTGACAGCCCGGAGCTTCAAGGAGTAGAGGAGGCAGCAGCTGGTATTTGGGGCAGGTGTGGGGTGTGTGGGCAGGTCCTTCTATGGTAGTAGGAACCTGCATTCCCATGGAGCCATCATGGAAGACCAGCTCTCCCTCAGGATGCTGTTTTGAATGTGCTGGTGCTCCATGGAGATGCTGTAAGGTTTGAGTTTGCATTTGGCCCCACCACATCCATGGCACTGCTGGTTTCATTCATGGCTCACCAGGACTGTTCCCACAGGAGGTGATCGTCCCGGAGGGCAAGTGGAGGAAGGTGTCACCTACCTCACTGTCACTGTCACTGCCAGATGCCAACTACCAGTGCATCCACCGGACCTCTGTCAGCAGCCTGAGCGCCAAGGAGAGCTCCTTCACCTCTGAGGAGCCACTGGTTTCGGGTGAGGGTCGTGGATTTGTGCCCTGCTCCACATGGTACTGGGTGATAACCTCCATAAAAGTGTGTTCATGCATCCTCTGCTCTGGTGCAGGGGAATTCTGCCTTTGGAATTCTCCCAGATTAGGCTGGGAGTCAGCGATGGAGTCCTGGGGATGGGCTGGGGTCTCCTGGCTGCAGGGTCTGAGCCCATGAAGGAGGAATATTTGATGTTTCCTGGTTGCTGGAGGACCATCAGCCAAGTGTGGCTGTGCTGCTGACTCTGAGTTTGCTTTCAGAAAGTGCAATAAATACTGAGGAAGAGCTGGAGGTGGAGCAGAGCTGTGTGGCAGAGCTGAGACCCTCCGACTACCAGCTCCTGAAGATCTTCATTGTGCTGTAAGTGTGCCGAGGGCTCAGGGAAGCTGGGGGGACACTGGGAATGTTGGTCTCAGTCTCAACTGGGTGTTTGGCTTGTTCCTCTGCTCCCAGCATCTGTCTCCTGGTCGTGTCCTCCTCGTACCTGGCGTTCCGCATCTTCCGTCTGGAGCAGCAGCTCTGCTCTCTGAACCGGGATTACCTCTCCCGCGGGCACAGGAGGTGAGGGACCCTCAAGGTCATTTTGGGACACCCAGGTTGTGCCATGAGCGCAGGGCTTGAGGGAATGTGGGTGCAAAGAGGAATGGCTCTGGCCTGTGATCTGTCTAAGGAATGGTTTGTCCCTTATCCTGGGCCGGCTGTTGGGCCAGGCAGTGACAGGACCCACAGTGCCATCTTCACACTGGAGGTGATCCCATCAACTGCTGCTTTGAGTGACTGGGAAGCTCTGCTGTCCCTGAGACTCTGGACTTTAGGAAGAGGTTTCCTCATTGATTTGGGGCTGGTTCTCCAGTTGTAGGAAGCACCAGGACATCTTGTTGGAGCTGGGCTGTGCCTGGGGGCTAAGGGCGTGGGTATCAGCATGGGATGGACAGGAGGGGAATCTCCTTGGGCTGAGGACATCAGAGGGCACTGGGATGGGATCCAGAGCCTCTGCAGTCACTCATCCCATTTTATCCTGCTTGCAGGTGACCATTCCCCGGCGCTGGCTGAGGATGGACACTGAGGTGGTGGCACCTTGCCCACGGATCCCAGTGCTGTGTCCTCCCAAACGTGGCTGTTACATGTGGTCCGGCTTTCTCTCGGCCGCTAAAATGGGACCAAGTATTTTCTCTCTTCCTTCGGGCACTCGCTCCTGGTGGGACTTTCCAGCCAGGTTCTGGCCACCAGTGCCAACTCCCCATCCCACAGGAAACCTGTTTTCTCCCTGGGACACTGCTGTGCTGTAGCACCGGACAATGACTCGGGGCTGCCAAGCACTTGGATCTTCCCTTAGGACTTGCTGCTAAGATGGATGCTGGTTTTTATTTCAGGCTTGGTTTTTTCTTGTTAAAAGATGACCTTGGGCTCACCAGGAATCCTCCAGAAATGTGGATGAGTTGCCACTGCTGCTCTGGGAGAACTCACCTGTTTGTCCCTGTCTCAGTATTCGTGGGAATGTTCCTGGAGGAATGGCCCTGAAGACAGGGATCTGTGGGGATGGGGAGAAAGGGCCCACTGGCCCTGTGGGGTGTCATTTACCCACACACAAGGTGAGGGTACAAGCGAGGGCCCCCCAGCCCTTCTCTCCTGGAGCACTGGGCTCAGAGGGGGGTGTGTGTGTGTGTAGGTGTGTGTGTCCCTTGCAAAGCACTTTAAGGTCCCCCAGACCAGGTGTCCTCGCTGGGTTCCACTCCTGGCACTGGTGGACTTTGTTAATCCTGCTCACCCCGTTAAGACGTTGGAGAGGAGCCCGTGGCTGGCTCTGGGGAATGTCCCGGAGTGCAGCTCTGTGCCCTGGTTTGTGTTAAGCTTGTCACCACATGGAGCTGAGTGCTGCAGGATTTGTCCCGCAGGATTTGTCCCACAGCCCCCCCTGGGGGCACACTGGGGCGGCAGGCGATACCCATGAGATTCCTTTGGGTTTCCTTTTCTGTTTTTTTGGGAACTACAAGTGCTGACGGGGCCAAATCCTGATGCCCTGGAGAAGAGCTCGCTCCTGGCTCCGGGCTTGGAACGGCTTTTAAATGAAACTAAAATAAACCCAGGATTTTCTAGCACATCACTGTCTCTAACCAGCGTCCTCCACAGCGGTGCTAGGCTGTGAACCCAAAACCGGGCACCCCCAAACCTGTGCTGTCCCAGTGTCCCTTCAGGATGTGGATGACGTGGGGACAGCCCATCCTCTCACGGGGTCAAGGGGACAGGGATGCTCCCGACGGAGAGGCCAGGGAGGTTATTGCACTAGATGGCAGCAGAGACTGCGGGATGTGACGCGCTGGTGGCAGGGCCACCCTGGGAACAGTGGTGGCGGGGAAAGGAACTGAGTTCCAGCCCCACCCTGCTGGGGTGGGCAGAATGAGCCTTCCTCTTTTTCCTCCTCCTCCCTGCACATCCATAAAATTCCGCTTCTTTCCCGGGCTTGGCCCATGCAGCAAAATGCATGAAAATGGCCCCACTTGAAAAGCATGGCGCTGGTTAAGTGGGGACAGGGGTGGTGTCACCTGTTTTGGGCGGGATTTAGCACCCGGAGGTGCCTGGGGGGGATGGTCTGGTCTCTTCAAAGCCCTGGAGTTATGGGACTGTCGGAGCCTTTGATTCCGTGGGTGACCTGGAGGATGGAAGGCGCCATCCTGTCCCTGCCAGAGACTCACCCAGCTCGCTTACCCAGTGGAAATGGGATTAGGGTTGTTTTTCCAACACACAAGTTGGTGTTTAGTGGGTCCAATCTCAAAGTGGGGCTCTTGGCCCTGAAAAGGGGTTCAGAGGTTGAGGACTGGGGGGGATTTGGCCTGATGTGCCCAGCCTGGTGTTCGCTGGGTGCTCCAACAGCTGGTGCTTGGGGTCCCTGTGCTGAGCCTGAGCCAGGAACGCAGTCTCCTCTCAGGACACTTTGGTTAAAGCCAGTGGTGGGACAAGCCATGGGTGCAGTGACATGCAGGAGGTTTGGAGGAGCACTGGGATGAACCCCCAGTGTGCTTTGGGGGGTCCCTGCTGCCAGGATGTGGTTGCAAGGCTCTGGTTTTTTTCCCAGCTGGTGTCTGCCCACCCAATTTGGTGCATGTTGGCTCTCCCAGTGACGCCCTGCTTGAGCCTATTTGCTTTTCTTTGTGTAAAGGAATGCCATGTAAAAGCCTCGGGTGCAGGGAATGTCCTCGGATGCTCACCTTGCTGGCCTGGAAAGAGGGATGAGGAGCACAGGGTGGTGCTGGATGAGCACACCCCCTGCCCTCAAATCTCTCTGCTGTTCCCCATGTCACACCCACCATCCCATATTCCTCCCTCCCCAACCCAAGCCAACCTCTAAAAATAGGATTGGGAGATTAAATCAGCCAAGAAGACACTGTCAGACGGATGAGTCAGAGCCATCATGCTGTGACATTCTGAGCCACAGCATCAGCAGGGACACCAAGGACTGGATGAGGCTGGGAAGCACAGTTTGGTCTGAGTTTTATTCTGAATTTGGGAGTGGCAGTGACGTTGCTCTGGCAAAGCCCCTCAGAGTCCAAAGGGAATCCCCTTCAGCGAGAAGCTGGATCCCTTTCTGGCTCCAGTTGAGCAGGTTTTCAGGGAGGGCTGGTGCTGGAGGCTGCTCTCCTGTCCAGGCAGTGTTGGGAGGGAGGGGAACGGCCCCAACCCTTGTCAGGCCCCAGTGCTGCCATGAGGGTGTTTTGGGGCAGTCTGGGCTGATTTCTTGACTTTCACTTGGAGCAAGGGAAGGTGAAGCCTTCAATCCCCTCGGTGCTGTGCTGCTGCACACACCGGTGGTGAAGAGCTGCAGGTTAAAAACAATCCTTCCTCAAGGGTTGTATTTAACCCGGATTTCCCTTCTCAGGTAGGGGTGTGGTTGCTCTGCTAGACACCACTTGAGCAACCTGCTCCTTCCTTCTCACTAGGTGAGAGATTATTCCTTATCCTGCAATGACATCTCAGTTTAATTTTTATTTTCCGCACTGCTAAGCCTGTCTTTAAGGAGAGGATCTACTCTGGGATCCCAGCCATCATCCAGCACGGGAAGAGAAGTGTTTCAGTTTTCTGAAGTGCATTAAGGACTTCAAGGAGCCCGCAGTTATCTTTGGCTTTTATATCTCAAACTCTGTCCTTTTGTTCTCCCTGGTGCGTTTTTTTTTTTTCTCTCAAGTAACAGAACTGGTTTTGTGTTAAAGCAGCGACCGCTAACAAGGGTTGGGGAGCACTGAGGAACCCTCCCCGCACAGAGACAACCTAAAATCCTAATGAAAACCCCCAAACTTCAAAGAGCGAGTGTTGCTTTTCATCTCAATTAAGTTTCTTTTCCTAGGATTGGCTTTCTCAGCTTCTAATTAATCTTCCAGCAATTCAGAGTCAGGTTTTAATTTGCAATAAGAATAAGCAGGGGCGAGGGACCAAAAAAAGCCATCTCTGTGTGGCCTAGGAGCACCTGGCTGATGAAACCTGACTTTGATTTTGCCCTGTTCTTAAATTAATTGTAGCATTTCGTTTGCAGTCTCATCTTTTTGCAGTGACATCTCAATGTCAGGTTTTCAGGGATACAAAATCCTGGCTGCTAAATCCCACATTGCTCCAATACTGTTAGCAGGAGGCACAAACTAGAACTGTCATGATAAAGCACTCAGGGGCTTGGGTTTAGGGTTTAAAGAGCATTTGCTAAATCTGGCTTGGAAGGACAATGCCTGGAGCCAACTAAAGCCACCTAATGAGGGTGTGTTGCCTGCTGGGCACAGGTGGAGAAGTCTCTTTAGCAACCTGTTTTGCCACAGCGATTACTGTAAAAATTTACTATGGAGAGGGTTTCTTTGAAAGCAAAGTGACTCTTGTCATTAGAAGTTGAAAGGCCAGTGATTTCAAGAGGAGAATAAGGCTTTTCCTGGAGGGAACGGGGTGTTTGGGGGCTGTAGCCATGCTAGAGGGGTTACATTCTTTTTCTTTGGGACAATCCTGCGCATGGGCATTCCCTCAGGCACTGGGGGTGCTGCCTCTTGGACTGGGAAGGCAGTTTTTGGGGGGCTGGAGGTGCATCCTCATCACTTCTGTGCCAGTTTTGTGATGAGAGCTTTCCACTCCGACCTCTTCTGCGTGATGTAGGAGGGGGTGAGGAGCTGCAGCAGAGGCTCCATCCGGCCCTGGAAGTACCCGTGGCACAGAGCCTCAGCGTTGCAGATCACATACATCCCACAGTCGTAGCTGTTCTGCTGCGCCGGCGCCTTCTCCTCCACAAAGGCGGCCTTGCCCCCTCTTTTTCCCAGAAAGGCCTCCAGTTTCCCTGCCACTTGCTTGGCGTGGACAGAGTTGCATTTACTGTGGGAATCGTAATGGGCGAAGCACTTCTTGTCCCTGAAATAAACCAGTAAGCTCCAGTGGGTGCCCCCAGCAGCCTGGCTGGAGTTGTCATTGATAGGCAGGAACAGCAGCTCCTTGCGAAGAAGGTCCAGCGGCTGCAGGAATATGGCTATTTCTTCCTGACTAAGGGCACACTTGATGAACTGAGCCACCTCGGGGCTGATGAAGCAAACACGGTGGCTGAACTCCTGGAACTGCTGGCTGGCGAAGTACTCGAAGGCGAAGCCGATGATGTGGTCGTTGAGCCAGTTTGGGGGCTCCAGCAGGGCCACGTCCGACTGCCTCAGCAGGCTGTCCATGTAGCTGAGAACCACGGGATCCATCCTGCGCTGCTCCGGGGAACCGCCAGAGCTGCAACAGAGAAAGGGAACACGCCTTGGGAACTGGATCACACCTGGGACATGATACAGCCCAACAAACACCTCAGCTTCCTTCTCAGCAGCAGTGAGTGAGAGCCCAGGATTCCCAAATGGATATTTGCAGGACCGTGAGCAGATGGAGAACACAGTGTTGGGTTGAGCAGCAACTTACTGTGGCTCCAATGAGATCAACCTTCCGTCCTGAGGATCTGAACCTCACAACAAAGGAGTTTCAGAGCAGCTCCTGCACAAAAACCAGGAGTGATCCGGAAATCAGGTGGTGTTTGGTGTCTCAGTGTTTCACCTGTGCAGTGACAAGCACTGGAGTTCTTTGCATCACAGGTGTTCCCCTAAATAAAAAGCTTTTTGGGCTGTCTGACAGACATATGGTCCCTTTCTACGAGCACAGAGGCATGTGCCAGAGGCATGACCTATTCCAGGAGAACCTGCTGGGCCACCAGCACAGGAGGCACAGCCTTGAGTAAGGAGTAACAAAGCAAGACGAGATCACACACAAACCAGTTCTTGACCATGGGAATCTTTATGATAACTCTCTACATAGCCAGAGTAGGATTTAGGAGATTTTCCATAGGGAAATTTGATTTAGAGCCCCTATATCTACCCTGGTTTTCCTTTAGGTCTGACACCCCACAGCCCTTCCAGGCTCCTCAGTGCTGTGATGCATCCTCAGCCTGTAGCTCCTTTCCTGGCCGGGACAGGGCTGGAAATGCCACAACTTGGGACATGGGTGACATGGAGCTGGTATTGGCCTCACCCTCCCCTCTTCTGTCCCAAAGGCAGCACAGAAACACCTGCAGATTTCTGAAAGCCTCATGTGAAAGCTCAGAATGGTAAGATCACTTTAATATGATTCACTATAAATAAGTCACCGATTTTCCATCATGATAAAGATGAACTAAGTAAATGGAGTGTTAGGAAGAAGTAGATTCACACTTCTTATTGCAACATGAATCATGAGGAATAACCCTTCTCAGCCTGGCATGCATAAATTAAGGGATTTATCTCTCAAAAATCTTGGCAAGGTCCCCTGGCATGTGACAGGCAAGGAACAAAATGGATGAGCCACGGTCCATGTGTAACACGTCGGAAGGAAGGGCCGAGGTGAGTGTTTGGGGCATGAAACAGCCCGTGAGCGTTTGTGTGCGGCTGGTGGGTCCCGGAGATGCCGAGCAGCAGGAGTCACCAGAGGAAGGGAGCAGCCCTTGTTTATGCTGAGCCAAACACAATGGTATTTGGACACTCTTCTGACCTTAATGAGCTCCAACTATTTCCAAGCTCGTGGTGCAAACCCTTGTAGTATGAAAACAAGAAATCCAAACGGAATCCCAGCAACTCCTCAGCCTGCCCGAATATAGCCTGGTTTAAAGATCTGGACATCCTCCAAACATCCTGTTTGGGGATTTAACATGGGCACTGCCGAAATACTTCTTGTATGTGCCCATGAAATGCCCAAATTTTCCTCTACATTGTGTTCTTTCTGCTTCATCTTCTCCTGGACATGTAGAAATCCAGCCAATAGCTTTCCAGTCCAGTCCAAATGGGATTAAGGGCAAGGGAAGCGTGTGTCCCGTGCTCTGTTAATTTTCCACTCTGCAGAAACATCATTGCCTTTTTTTTTTCCTGTCATGACATTTGGCGGGTTCCTCCAGTCAGGAAGGAGAATGGAAGTGCTTAATTGCCACTAGCTACTACTTTTAATTTTACTGCCATCTGGTATTTGTGAAACTGCCTGTGAGTTCTGTGGGATGACTCACCACATGCAACTCCAAGGAAAACCCTTGGGAGGCTCCCTCAGAGCCAGGTCAGGTAAGCAGCGAGGACCAAAATAACCTGGTGGGGCTGTGAAAAGCCACTGGTGAGGTGGCTTTGTTTGGGAGAACCTCCCATTAGAGCTAAAGATGGATCTGCAGAGGAGCCAGGACGTGGATCCGAGCCTCTGAGAAGTGTTGAAATCCTGACGTGGATTGTGGGAGCAGCTCTGCTCAGCCACAGCCAGGACTCTCTTCCTGAAGGCGCAGGCACGCTCTGTTCAGTTTCCATAAAAATAGGAATTAATACTGGCACAGGCCTGGAACATTTGCTGGAGGTTGCCAACAAGTGTCTTGCTGGTTTGTTTTATTTGCATATTAGTAGTTGGAATTTGTGCAAACACCCTGGAATCCTCAGCTCCTACGAGGGATTTCAGCTGCCCCATTTCCAATGCTGACACAAGGCAACCAGGGAGAGAGAAAGGAGCATTTCAATACCAACACCATCATTTCATTGACAGATTTGAAAATGCTGCTGTGTTGCATCAATAGGGCAAGAGGTCAAGTTTCCCTCACTGAAATTATAATAATATAACAAATTAGCTGCTGACATTAGTGCAAGTTCAATCCATAAACAGATGGGGCTCCCTCATGTCCAGACGCAAAGCAAACCCTGTGTTTTCTAAAACTTGACAAAAAAAACACCCCAAACCTGTCATTTTCACACCATTAAAGACAACAACCCTCTGCAGGTAATTGTTGAAGGCACCTGAGAGCCAAGGAATGAGACTCTTTAGTAACTGAGCATAAAAAGGCAGTGACAGAGCAAGAGGAGTGTGAACTAAGGATGAATCAGACTCCTAAAGTGTATTTTAATAAATTAAAGGTGCTAAGGACCTCCAGAGTGAATAGTTTAAGGTGACACGTCACTAGAGTCCTGTTCCTAATTTAAAGAACATGGAGGTAAATAGGAAAATGGTCACCTGGAAGACAAAAAATACAGCCTTTATCAGGGAGCAGGAGGAAGGACAGAGAAGGTTTTGTCTTTTGAAGATCAGGAGTAAAAAGACCCCATGGTTTAACTTTCTATTCATTTTTCCTGGAAATATGGGGTTTAGATACCATGTTTGGATAGTTGTTAATGGAGCAAGATCAGACATGGAACATTAATTTCTATTTACCAGCAGGAGCCAGACTGGGTGACACCTGAATCTCTGGACTTAAGTGTTTCCTGACAGAGCCAGAGGAGAAACTCAGGGAAAATTAAACAACTCAACCAGAACGGAGGCATAGTTGTCTCCCTTTTTGTTGAATATAAATAATCTCTCTGCAGCTGTAGGTTATAATTCCTGTACGATACAAGAACATCCCACTTCTGAAGGTTCAACAGGCCATGAGTGCTGAAATCAGAGGAAAATACTCCAAGCTCCATATTCGCTATCGCCAAACTTTTCTGTTCTGGACAAATTCTCCAAACCAGAGATTGCAACCAAACCCAGAACCTCTCTTGGTGTCACAGCATCTCCCAGGGCATGAAACCAAGAGTCACAGGAACAACATCCAATGGTTTTTGCTCCTCAGGATGGGGTTGACCAAAACACCGAGTTTAACAGGAAAAAAACCCTCAGCGAGCAGAATGCCTGAGGATGAGCGATGGCACCAGGAATGTCCCAGAGCTACCGGTGGGATTGGTATCGATGGGATCCCAGCTCAGACCCTTGACCCGAACGTCGATGCACTCCTGTCTCACCTCCCACAGAAAGGGTCTAATCGAGAGAGCAGCAGGAAGCACGGGGAGGAAATATAACTCACCTGAAAGACCTGGAGGTCACGGGAATTTGGTCAGGAGTGGGAATTCGGTCAGGGGAAGCGATTCGGGGTGTCCTACGCCCCACGGTGGAGGAGCGATGTGCTGACCCCGAGCCTGACCCCGAGCGTGTCCCGGCGCTCAGGTGCCGGGATCAGAGCACGCCGGCGGCCCCGGGAAGACCTCGCTCATCCCATCGCTGCTTTTATGCGAATAAACGCCAATTACGGGGCCAGGAGGGAGTGCACCCGGGCCAGGCGCAGGGTCAGGGCCTGGCTGGGGTGGGAGCAGAGACCACTCACAGCACCGTAACACACCTCCACTCCTCTACCCATTTTACCCTTTTTCCCCCTTAAAACGCAGTCTTGAACCTTCCGGGCCCGAGGCCGGCCAGCACCGACCTCCGACGGCTGCGGCCGGCGCGACCCCCAGGCATACCCCACAGTGCTGGGACCTCACCGGCACCGTGTCCCGCCGTGTCCCCCCGTTTCCTCCCGTCTCCCCTCCCGTGTCCCCCCATGTCTCACCCGCCGCCTCATCGCCCGTCGCCGCCGCCGCCGCTCGGTTACCACGCACTGCCGTAAAGCGGCCGCGTCGTAAGGACAGGGGGCGGTGTTCAGGGGGCGTGGGTGTGGGCGTGGCCACGGCGGGGCGGGGCGGTGCGCGCGCGCCTCCCTCCCTCCCTGCCTCCGACGGGCGGGCGCGTGAGGGCGGCGCGCGCGCGCGGGCAGTCGGGCAGCGCCCGGGCGGCGACAGAGGCGGAGGGAGCGCCCGTTCGCACCCCCCCCCCCTTCCCGGGACCCCTCTCAACACCGATCCCCGGGACCCCCGGACCTCCCTTAGCACCCATACCTCTCAGCGTCGACTCCTGGGACTCTCCTCACCACCGACCCTTGGGACGCTCCTCAGCACCGACCCTCCTCATCACAGACCCCCGGGACCTCTTTTCAGAACCGACCTCCTTCAGCCAACGACCCTCGGGACCCACCTCAGCGGCGGCGGCGGCTGCGGGCGAGGGATGCGCCGCGCCCCGACACCCAGGTGAGCGGTGGCGGCGGCAGCGGGGAGCGGAGCGGGGCGGGGGCCTCCGTTGCGCGCGTGAGGTGGGAGCGGCGGGGCGGGGGTCGTGAGGCGGACCCCGATGGAGCATCGCGGGGCCGGAGGGAGCCTTTGTTCGGCGGAGGAGGGCGAGTCTCCCCGGAGTCGTGGGGTCTGCCCGGTGTCGCGGAGTCCCCCCGGTATGTGGGGTCCTCCCCGCCCGAGCCGCCCCCGGTGGGTGCGCGGTGCGGGGCAGCCACGCGCGCCTCTCTCGTGCACGGGGTTTCACCGCCCGCTGCCGCTCACCTCCATCGCGGATGGGTTGGACACCCAGAACATGGAAAAACCAGCCTGGGGGGGAGGAGATTTACCTCAGAGGCGTCCCCAGTGTCACCAGTGGGGCCGTGGGCTGTGTCTTTGAGTGTGTCAGTAGCCCTGCGGCCACGGCTATGGACATCGCGACGGGAGCAGGTCGCGATCTCCCGCGGGCGCCCCGTGGCTCCGGCAGCTCGGTACGCCACGCAGAGCCATTCCCGAGTACCCATCAGCCATTCCCACCCATCGGAATGAGGTATACCTGGATTTGCTTAGCGCAGTGTTGGACTTCACGGCAGGTCCCACCCTGGCACGCCGGATTCCTGTGGGAGCACTGCTCCTCCGAAGGTGAAAACAGTCGAAATTTCTTTCTTGAATTTTCCTAAACGTAGCCAAAACGGCCTTTGCCTTGTCCCAGAAAAATAAACCCCCTCAGACGTGACCTGTGCTAGGACCTGCCATGAGTTTGGAGCCGGGCGTTTTGCCGCCCTTCTGCTGCTCCATCGGCTTTCTCCTCCTCCATTTACGTTTCCCCATCCCCAGATCAAGCCGAGGTTGATAAAGTGGGGAGCGTGAGCTCAGCAGAAATCATGGCTTTCCCATCCCTCGCTGCAGCGCGGTCCCTGCCCATCGGCGGATCAAAAAAATAATCACGTAGCGGCAGAGGAAGGAGATTTGCTGCTACGGGAGGAAAACCGGTGCGGTGTCTCGCTCAGTCGATAGCCAAACGCTGTAATAAATCGCTCTGTAAATAGATTGCTAGGTGGAGAATTGGGTTTCTGGCCGGCTCAAGTGTTTTTCTGACTCTTTTCTCATGGGACTGCTAGGAAATGACAGGGGAGCGTTGTGTTCCTGTGGAGGGGTGTGTGGATGCTGCGGTGATGGGCTGTGAATCCTTAAGCGTGACCTCACAAATGTGAGCTTATCCATAAACTCTGGCTTGGTCAGAGCCTGCATTATCCCTGAAGAGCATCATCTTTTCAGCCTCTCACCCTACAGTCACACGATTTCCCCTATATCCTTGAGTAAACTCACCCATTTCAATGGCTTTTCTCATTTTTACATTTTATTTAATTAAAATAAGAGGGTTTTGCATGCCTTTTCCCCTCAGTTAGGCTCTCCCAGCCTTTGCCCTCCTTCTTGGCTGTAATTTTTGATCCTCAAGACCATTTTGAAAGCTGTCAGTCAGGCTCCTGATGTCAGGGAAGGTAATTCAGCAGCCCTGGCACACAACTAAAAAGCTTTTGTTTCCTGGGTTATCGACGATGATGCAACTTCATATTTATTTATTTTTTAAATTTATTTATGTATTTATTGTGATCAATGCATAAATCAGCGTGGCTTTAGAATTTCTCCTCTGTGTTGAAAGGCCTGGTGTCCATCAGCAGCACTTGGAAAAAGCTTTACTGGAATTCATCATGTATTTAAAACGTAGATCTGTTTTATGAAGTTTTTGTTCTGTGCATGTACTGCTCCTGTTATGATTTATAATCTCCACATTTTAACCTTTTTTTCCCCTTCTTATCTTGGGTGAGGAAGCTGCATTTTAAGGTTCAAGGTATCAAATGCCTAACATGACTAGTGCTGTTACAGCATCTTTCACAAACACCCATACTAAACCACTCAGACAGTAAAACCTTTGGGATCCTTTGCTAGGCAAATCTGGATGCTGTATGCCTAAATTATTTTGTATCTGGGTTGTTTATGGTGCATTTCGTGAGCATTGATCAGGTTTGCAGGAAAACCCCAGAGAATGTGAAGTGCCTGAGGTGGGTCACTTGGGAAACATGAAACCCGAGTTACCTGTGCAGCCTTAATTTAGCTTGTGCCAAGGTATGGCTGGATTTGAAATCCTCATCCCCTGCTTGATTTCTGGGAGAACAGTATTCTGCTCTGAGTGGAAGAACGGATCTCTTCTTCACATGCCTGCAAGTCAACAGGGGGAGTCCTGGGAGCACAAGGGCAGTGCTGGTCCCTCCACTGGTTTTGCAGGTTGGCACCACCAAACTGGCCAGGAAGACCAGCGCTGGCCATCACAGGCTTGGGACCACACATGTCCTGTAGTTTGGAGCTTAAACACCTCAAATCTGGGGAAACCAGGAAGACACTTACAGTGACTGAAGGGGGTGTGCAAGGAAGGCCAGAGAGGGACTCTTCATCAGGAGCTGTAGTGCCAGGGCCAGGGGGAATGGCTTCCCACTGCCAGCAGGCAGGGTTAAATGGGATATTGGGAAGAAATGGTTGGCTGAGAGGGTGGTGAGGCCTTGGCACACACTGCCCAGAGAAGCTGTGGCTGCCCCATCACTAGAAGTATTCTGGGCCAGGTTGGACAGGCCTTGGAGCTACCTAGGATAGTGGAAAGTGTCCCTGCCCAAGGCAGAGGGTGGAACAAGATCAGCTTTTGAGGTCTCTTCCAGCCCAAACCAGTCTGAGATTCTGTCATTCAAGTGTGACTGGAGAGTTTTTAAAATCATTTGGGATGGCTGGTTTTGGTGAGCGTAGCGTGGCCATTTTCTGCCCAGTTCTAGTTCTTGCTCTAAACCGTGCAACTTTTGAACTCAATTCCTTTAAAAATACATTTATGAGGGAGCAAACAAGGTCGTTGAACCACTGGAAGCATCTTAGCCGGTCAAACTTGATTTCAGAAATTCCTGCGTCCCCTCGGTTTGTAAATAAAAGGGAATTTGCCTTCCCGCTTGCACGCGAAACACCGGGGTTCACGGCATGTTTGTTGTGTCGTTGATGAAGCTCCCAGCCTGGGCCTGGACTCTTGCTCCTTGAGATAGGTTGGGTGCAGGTTTCAGCTTTGGAGCATGGTGGGTTTTTTGTGTTGAGGTTTAAAAGAGCATCTGAATTTCTCAGGCTTTGTCCTGCGTGCCGACGTTTGCTTCACTTCCTCTCGAGTGAACGAGTGAACGGGATTTCTCCCCTCTCGACAAAGTAAACATGAGCATAAATATTTAAAGGATCACGGCTCAAGTTTGCAAATTGGAGACTTTCTCTAGCATTCCTTTGGACAAAAGCAGTAGCATTGGAGATCTGGGATGTGTCTGGGTGCTTCCCTGCTCTGGGGAGAAACTTGGTAATTCTTTGGGCTTCATGCTGCAAAAATACTCTGCTGTGTTTTCAGGTCAGATGGCTGGGATTATCACAAAGCTTGGGTTTTTATGGAATTTTAAGGACAAAATGCTGCTGATGGAATATCTATGGTTCATTGGAATTGAGATGGTTTCTGTGGAATTTAATTTTTTTTTTTTTACAGAGGCCAAATTTTTCCATAGTTTTTGGGTATATGTGTGAAGGCACAGGTGTTTAGAGTTGAGATTATAGAAACCAAACACGTGAAACTCTTGCCAGATAATGGATAAAAACAGGAAAAAAGGGACATGGAATAGCCTTTGTTTTCTTTGTTTGACTCTTTAATATTAAATCTCGTGCTGTGTCTGACAGGTTGAACACCATGGTGACATGTACGTCTCGCTCCTGTGATTGTTTCAATGTCTTAACCTCTGTGTCTTTTAAACTTTCAAAAGTGGAACTCCGCAAACCACCTGACCTCAGAAAATACGAAAATTCAGGAGGGAAGACTATTGAAGATGGATTTTTAGAGTTGAACTAATTTTGTGCCTGTTTTTAAAATATTATTGAGGGTTGCAGTTTTGTTAGACCTTGTGCTAGCATTCTTCTGTCTGTGGGGAGGAATCTATGGATCGCCTCTTCACAGGTACCTGTGGAAAATCTTACAGGTGAGGTGAGAGTTCCGTGTCTTTGCCACAATGGCTTTTTATTCCTAACAAAACCCCCATGGTCTTAATGCTACCTCTGATGGAGGAATGTAGGCTCCTCTGGGTCAGAAGGTAACTCAAGAGGTCACTTGGTGCAAAATCCTGCTCCCAGCAGAATTGTCTGCAAAGTCAGATCGGGTTCTTCACGGTTTTAGGCGTCTCACGTTGGTTGTCTTCCACCTGTGGTTTGTGGGCTGCAGGAGCAGAAGGGAAATGAAGTGGTTTGAGCTGTGTCAGGTGGGAAGTGTCCAAGTGGAGTGGGATTATCTGTGATCCACAGCTTGCAGAGCGTAGCCTTGCACTTGCAGCCGATTAAACTGCTGCTTCCTATTGCCTGTCCGTGAGCTCATGAAGCTGGTCTAGTCACAGGCTCCAGCTGAAAGAGGATCTGGCCTGGCTCAAGTTAATTTTGGGAGGAGAACAGGGATACTCCAGGTCCATTTGTTGATAAGCAAGTGATGCTGTGGCAAGCGGCTCCACAGTGTTTTGGTGAAAACTCCTCAGAGTTTTTCTAGGCAAAATGAAATAAATAAATACCTGTGATTTAAGGATTATTGTTACTGTTTTGATTACTTTCTGCTGTTAAATTCTTGCATTGCAGTTTCTCATAGGCACAGATGTGCATCCTTTTGGGGAGGGATGAGATGTCTCTTTTTGTAGGGTTCTCATATGCCTTTGGCTGTTCACACCATGCCAGACCATGGGTAGACAAAGCCATGGGTCGTAGTTTTGGGCTCTGTGTTGGTGTTTCTTGTCAGCCCTTTTTTAGAGTTTTGCTAAGAGCCTCGTGAAGAGACAGAGCGTTGTCTTCAGCCAGGCAA
Organism: Cyanoderma ruficeps; assembly: GCA_008694505.1. Lineage (NCBI taxonomy): Eukaryota > Metazoa > Chordata > Aves > Passeriformes > Timaliidae > Cyanoderma > Cyanoderma ruficeps. Next base: position 17,501,652 of record VZDJ01000155.1, on the reverse strand, counting down.
ATTTTTTGCCAAGGGAGATGGGGCTCAGGAGTGGAAAGACCATGGTGGACTGAGGATGCTTGGGGTAGGACACCAGTGAGGCCGGGTCATGTCAATGCCATCATGGAAAAGAAAGATAGGGGCTACAGGAGCTGATGAGGCAGCCAATTATCCTGGTCAGATACACCGTGTGTTCAGGTTTGGGTATAGATACCTGTGCTGTCCCTGCATTAAGCACCCAGATACAAACTTGAAGTTTTCTTGGACCCTTTGAGATCCATCTCTATATCCTCCCAAGGAATATTGATATTCCTTGGTTGGATCCTTTCTCTGTTGATGTGAGATCACCATGTGGGGAGCTCAGCCAGCTGTGTCTCACACAAGCTCTCATCTCACTCACCTACAGAGATATATTGCTTTTTTTGCAGCTACATGCCTGACTTAAAACCAGATGCAGGGATAGCTCTGCTGTGGCCTCCTGTCATCTGTCTGTTGGGTTGTGGTGTGCTTTTAAAGATCTCTTCCAGGTCATGGAGGAAGTTTGTGAAATCCCTGTTGGTGCTAAGGTCCCTAGGGATAGGGTAGCTCTGTGTGTCAGTGGTCCTCTCTGAGGGGAGGGCTGGACCCTTTCAACCCTGGTAGTTTTGGTGGTTCCAACTCTCTGCTCAGCTTCTCTTGGAAAAATCATCTTTGTTTCCATCACTGTGACTTGCAGGAGCTACTGCAAATCCCTGTTAGGAGCAGTGGGAAGCAGAGCACAGGGGACTGTTCCCTTTGGATGCTGCATGAAGTAGCAAAGGTAAAATGTAGTTTAAAATAAACAAATGCTTTGGTTACCCTCTTTAAATGTAAAAATATCCAAAATGTGTGGGTTTCAATATAATTTTTGAGTCTTATTTGCTGGTCTCTTCACCTTGAATCACTTCTGGCATCCCCCAGATGACCTTGAATCCTAGAGTTACCCTTTGGATGCCCATTCCAGGTCTTGGCTTTTATCCATCATGCACAGATAATCTGACAGCTTCTGTGCTGTTTTTTAATCAAAATTCTTTGGACTGTCTTCTATTTCTTGCGAAGCATGACCTTTAAAAAGGTAGAGGATCCTGGATATGCTGTATCATGGCTGAGCATTGATGGAAGAGCAGTGTTTAATCCAGACAGATCCATCTTTGGAAAACCTGAGCCTTAAAACCAGCTCGGGCTGTGAACGTTTTTGATAGACCGCCAAGAATTCTTTTATTGTATTCAGCATCTACATGGTCGGTTTTGAGGGATGAACTTAAAACAAGTTAACTGAAAATATTTACTTGAGTAGACTTCCGTAACTCTACTGTCTTTTCATACTTCGTGTAAATACATAGACCAAAATAAAATTTCTCCTAAATGTTGCCATTTAAACTTTTATGGCACTTGTCTATAAACTGTTAGGTTGGTTTGTGCTTGTTGGGTGCACAGGACAGCCTCCCCGGGGAGGAATTAGTAAATGATTTAATTGTTAAGGAATGTGGTCCCATTAGGAAAAAAAAAAAAAAAAGGACTGCAGTGGATCATTAGAAATGTTGCGCTTGATTAAAACAATGCTGAGCAATTTGTAGTGATTTTTTGAAATAAATGGGTTTTTTGGAAGAGGGAGGTTATGTGATTAAATAACCCTTCTGGGGGTTTCTTTGAGTGCAGAAGAGCCAGCCTCTGCTCCTTAATTCACCAACTGCTTCATAAATGGGGCATCATTATGTGGAATTTGTTGCTGCTGGTGGTGACAAGGATGGCTGAACCACTCCAGCTCAACAAAGGGATTTGGAGAGATGTTTAAAAGCAGAGCCACTGTTTCTTTTGCTTCTTTTCATCCAAAAATAAAGATGCAGCCCTGCTGCCAAGGGATGCGGCGGCCCAGGCGCCTCCCGAGGGATTCGGGCCCCACGTTTGCGGAGTGTGGCGAAACGTCTGGCCGAGCCACGAGGGCACCCTCTGGGGTTTGCTCCTTCCCTGGGTTTGCCAGACCGTGGCACAAACAACCTGCACGGGCAGGCACCGACGTTCCCTGTCAGGAGGGCTGGGGCAGCCGTCTCGCTGTGGATAATCTTATCCGGAGGCACTTCACCGTGCCTGGTAGGTAGACAAGGAGATAGGAGGACAATGCAGAGCAGAGGTCAGGTTTGAGGTGCCTGCAGCAGATAATGAGGAATCTTAAATGTTTTTCTCAGCTATGAAGAGAATGAACTTTACCAAAAGCAACAGAGGAGTCTGCAGGGAGAATTGGATGAATCCACAAATCCTTTTGCTGCTCGCTGCTTCACCTTGCTCCACTCCAGGGGCTCCCAAGTGCACCATGACTTGTCAGGGCATTCACTTCAAAACGTAATTCCCTCATCCAAATGCACCTCTGATCTCACTGCAATCCGCAGGGATTTGATTAAGGAATTTATTAGCGTTGATAAACATTAGCAGGAGTATTTCTTATATCTTTAAGAAATAACTTGCCAAGAAAGATGACTTGGCAGCTGCTGCCTGTTCCTTGCCCCACCAATTTTGTGAAAAAGATATGGACTTGTGCATTGTTCCAGGCTCCAATCTCTGTAATTCCAGGTGGGAGCTGCTGCTTTCCAGCTGAGTTCAGCTGTCTTATGCTGTTTCTTCATTTGTGTGATTGAAATATCTGTCTAGAGCCATCGCTGTTCATCTGGGGTGGACAATACAATAAATATGAGTAGAACAATAGATTAAAAATATTTTTTAAAAAAGAGTACTTCCAGCAAAGGAGGAAAAAATGATCACAAAGGTCCGTTTCTGAGGGATTGAGACTTCATTCTTCTGCCTAAAAGTCTTTGCTGAAACAAGGGGAAAAAAAGTCCCTGCTTGAGTATTTTCCTGTTCCCACAGAGGGAAGGTGTGAATCTCACCCAGGGTTTGCTGACTCGGGTTTAGCAACATTAGGGGTTTCCTCCTGTTTTATTCTCTGCAGCTCAGCTGCTTGAAGGCTGCTTTCATTTTTGTTTTGTCAGGGAAGATGTGAAACCTGAGGAGCAAAAGCTAAATGAGATGTTTAATGCAGTTGGTGCAGTCTAAGGAGTGGCCCTGTGTGAAACTTTTTCAGTTGCAGACAAAACTCATTTGAAAACTGTCTGGAAGTAGCTCAGTCTGATATTCATGGCTCAGACTGTGTGGTGGGGACATTGTGATCTTCTGTCCTGAGTTGAGTCTATTTTTAATAAAAGTGGAATCCTTGAGAGAATATCTCAGAAAAATAATTTGAAATTAAAACCTGGAGACATGGTTTTACAATGGTTTGGGTGCAGTTTTTCTGTCCATTTTGAAGTTTTTTCTGTGAGCACAGACTGTCCTCTGCACCGAGAAAGGTGTTGAGTTTTTTTTCTCTTCTTGCAGCACTGGATCAACTTTCTTTTCTGTTTCGGGAGCATTAATCTACATACTTCTTTTTCAGGTATGCTCTTCAGGGGCTGCGAGTGGGCAGGTATTCAAAAAACTTGAACAATTTTCCTTAGGTGAAGGATCATTACAGGTTCAGGTGCTGCCATTATTAGCAAGACTCCCGCCAGCTGCAGTTTAATTTTCTAAATGTCTAGATGTTGAAATTCCAGATTGTTACACAAGTATGTGTGTTGGTGTGCTTTGAGAGGCTGGAACTCTGGACTGCTGGGATAATTCTTAGCTAATGACGCTGATGGATTTGAAGTGAATGTTAGTCTGGGAAATTAATCACCAAAGTCATAAAAAATTCAGCCTGTGTGGTTTCTAGTGTAATGTGGCCCCATGTAATGTGGGTGCAAAATGATTTGTAAATGTAAAGCTGCAAAGTCAAGTGGGAGAATTGGGCAGAAAATAGTGACTTATGGACCTGGTGCATACCAGGAGACCTTGAGATGCCTGTCCTGGTGGGCATATTCTTCAGGAGCAGCCCGTTGCAGTGGGTGGCCTTGGAACCTCGGGGATGAGAGAAGCAACATGGAAGAAAACAAAGCTCAAAACTAACCAGAGAAATTCCTCTGGTTTAATTTTGGATTGTGCTAGCTGGAGTATTATCCTTTAGGGAAGACTGAGATAGAAGGTGCCAAGGTGACACTGAGGACCAGGGCTAGGCCATGTGAGACCTGAGATCATCCTGGGTGTTTTTGCTGGTGTCACTGGGATCTTCTGCTTCATCCTGCACTTCCTGGTGCTCAGCAGCTCTGAAATCTGGATCTTAACTGGGTTTTGGGAAGTTATTTTGGCTTTAGAGGTTTTTTTACTGCTGGTATGGTGGGGTCTTTTTGTTCACTTTCTTTTTTTTTCCCCTTAATACCTAAAAATACCCCCAGCTCCAGTCACCTGGTAGGAATCACCTATTGTCGAGGCAAGTAGGGAAATAAAGTCTTTGTGGCGGCATTTGCTTGCTGATAAGAATATTTTTTTAATGCATTTCCTTTCCTCATTCTCAACATGCCTTTTAATTCCTCAAGAAAAAAGGTGTGGGGCCTTCTGATGGAGATTGGAATCCTCTGTGTTTGGTGCATGTGCTGAGATCCACAGGGGAAGTCTTCGGTGGGTGAATTTGGGGTGGGCAGCTGTGCAACTGTGTGTTATTTTGAGGAAAACAAGTATTTTGCTCATGTTACAAAGTACTGCTGAGGGGTTCCTGTTGCAGGCGAAACTTTGGGTTACCTGCTTCATTCACCATAATGTGCTGAAAAATGGTCAATACACATTTGATCTTGCTTTTTTTTTCAATTCTTAAACCTTTTGTTGTCCTGAAACTGTTGATTTTTGGGCAAAAAAAACAATACGAGGCAGTCGCTGTGGTTGGCAGGGTGGGGCTCGGAAAGGTCTTGTTGCTGATTCCCTTGGCTGGGAAGGGCTAATTATAGAGACAAACTGGGGAAGGAAGAGAACGGGGTCAATTAGAGCATCCAGCACAGTTTCCTTTAAATTAGAGGTTGGGCTGGAGAGATAAAAAAAAAACCAAACCCCAACGTTAAAGAGGCACAGAGTGAGACTTGAAATGCTCTGGTGCACAGTGAGCTCAGCAGCTACAGCAGATGTCCTGCAGTTTCAATTTTAAGTAAAGAACATGTTGAATTAGGAGTTTTATTGCCAGAAGTGCCAAGTGGAGCTGAAAAGACAGAGGAGATGTCACTACTGCTTTTGTTCTTTTATATGCTTTTGGTTTGCAGTAGGTCGAGATAGTGAATGAAGCAAAGAAATACCTTGCCCCATCGTTGATTAAAATAGATTTTTGGGGGAAAAAAGAATTAATTTTAATTCTTTAATGCTCAGACTGCTATATTTTCATAAAAATATGACCTGCATCTTTGTACATGTAACATGGATCAGTTTTGTATGTGTTTTGTCCCTTGTTGGAGAGGCCACTAGGGCTAAACCTTTTCTTGGAGCTGTCTTAAGGGTTTAAAAGTTTTTTTTCCCTGGATTTATGTATAAGCTAACTGGGATTAGAGGACACAGTATTTGAAGATATGGTGCAGACACGGTACAAGCTCTGGGCTCAGAGCTCTGCAGGTGTGGAAAGCAATAAACCCCAATGCCAACTGGAATATGTGCAAGTTAGTGAAAAACCAGAAGAGCTTTTATGGTGCTCTTCCCAAATGTTCTTTTCAGTCCCTTAACACCCTCTTGCCTCAGATTTTAGGGCAAAGCCATGGTTGGCAGACCCTCCCCATGTCTGCTGGGTACATTTGCTTCCCCTTTGCCAGATCACCAGCCTGGCAGTGTGCAATTACCGGGAATTGCTGTGCAGAAAGGGAAATGGCAGAGCAGGGAGAAAACCCCCACCGTTTCATCTGAACCTTTCAATCCGGATTGGCAAATTCCTTCTGCCGGTGGCGTGACTCATTCTGGGCTTCCTCAGTGGAGGCCACTACTGGCAGGGCATCAAAGGAACAGCCCGCGCTTCCAGACTGGAGCTCAACCAGGATCTTCCTGGAGCAAGGGCTGTTTTTCTGGTCCTGGGATCTCTCGATGTACAGAAGGTGATGAGATGCTCCCAGATCTCAAGGGAATTGGTGATAAGTTTGATGAATACGTGCTGAGGGTAAGAAAGATTTCTTGCTGCTTTGAGCAAGACACATGCCTTTCCAGAGGGTCCTGCCCAACTGGGGATGGGCTGGGAAAGGCCCTTTGAGGTCAATGACACAACCAGCAGAACAGTTTGTTCACTTTTGGTTTCTCGGGTAGAGCTGATATGCAGGGGTTTAGTGTGGCAGTTAGGAAATTCATCAGCTCGGAAGGAAAATTTTAGTTTTATTTTTCCTGAGGGCATAGGTAAAGGTACTCTTTGCTCAGGGCTGTGGTGCAGCAGAGACTCTTGCCTTCCTCTACTTCATTCTGCTGGTAAAACTGACAATATAAATGCTTCTCCCTTGTTTTTGGTTCAACCAACTTAGCTCTAAATCTTTGAAAGACTAATTTTTTTTTTTTCCTTTGGAGCGAAGACTGTGAGCAGCTCCACCAAGTTCAGAATTGTGCCACCAAGACCTAGGAGAGCCTGCAGGGTGTCACTGGTGGTTTGATGTGAGAACACCTTCATGAGCTGTACTCTTATTTTTAGGGATTTTTTTTTCCAATTGAAGGGCACAAATGTTTCCTTATAGGTTTCCAATATTGTTTTACAGATTATTTACAGTGTTAAATAGTATTTTTAGGCTTTTTCTATCTTTTAAGTGTATCATCTGTGTGCCCAAATTACAGTCCCAGCTCTCTTGTGAAGTTGTGAACACTTTTACTCTTTGAGGTGGATCCATAGGGTGTATCAAGGAGGTCTTGGCACATCTACAGCCCTGGCTGTGGGATATTCCTCATTTGTAGGTGTCATATAGGGGAGAGGAAAACTGCAGAGAATATGAAATGGATGTATAAATATTGAGGGGATGTTTCTTTCAAATCTCCAGCAGGAGACTCTTGGACTACCGTGAAAAGTGCTGGGTTTACTTTTTTTTTTCCCATTCCTGAATAGGTTGGAACTGGAGATCAGCATCCTGAGCTGGCAGAGGAGTCAACCTCTTGAGAGTTCATCTAGAGTTCTATGTGAGGAAGAGCCTCAGAGTGCAGATTAAAAACACAAAGTTAATGCAGGGAGGATCTATTGGGATGCAAGAGAAGAGCAACAAAATCATATAAAACAATGACTTTAGCTGCAATGTTCTGGCAGGTCAGGATTGTCTTTCTCAGATCAGAGGGAAGCTGCTCTGCTGGCCAGGATAAGTGCCTGGAAAGGGAGTTTAAACTCTTTTTTTGGAGGGGTTTAGCCCCCTCAATTTTCAATTTATACAGTGACATCCTAAATACCAGATTGCTCGGGTTCCTCTTTGGCTTGTGTTTCACATACACATTCCTGTCCTTGTGGTTATTCCACGTGTGTGACAGTGTCTGCAGCCCACGGGTGGGTTATGGTTTTCATATCACCTCCGTGTTCTGTGTCTCTCTCCTGCAATCCCTGGGGTTTTGGAGGGCTGCTACAATACTTACATTTCAGCAGGTTTTCTATTTTTTTTCACCTTCTGTCTGCGTGTCAGTCTGTGCTTTCCATCCTTTTTGTTGTGCAACGTTTTGTCACAATTTAGGACATTTTACAACCAAGCTCCCTACATTTTTTGGTAAAGTCATCAAGTTGACATTTTTATTTCAGATTGTTTCCTGCAGAGCCCTGAGTTGATTTTTTGTCTGTGTCTGATGAATCAGCACAACTGTTGAGCCCGTGAAGCTTCGCTGATTGCCGAGTTCTGTTTTGCTGTTCAGTTTTTTGAGTTAGCCCTTTAGCTGAGAGCGTTTAAATGCAAAGTATTGCAACTTGTGATGCACTTGGTGGATCTCAGCACTGAGTTTGGTTTATTTCTAATTAAGGCTTAAGATGTAGCCTGTAGGTAGTTGTATGTGAAAACTGTCTAGAGAAAGCCACTGCCCTGGGTATGATGTGCTGAAGTAGGTAATTCTTTGTTAGGTCTGTGATTTTTAAGAGTCTCATTTAATTTGCATGGGTTCAGGTGTCTGAACATGCTCAGTGCTGCTGCTGCTGTATTTTTTTCACTCCTCAGCCCACTCAAGATGTTAGACTCAGCTTTAATTTTCTCTGTTTCCTATGATTCTCGGTTACTCTTTTCAGGAAGTCAGTGGCTTCCTGTGGGCTATTTGTAGTTGCTGCTGGCCAGCTGAAGCAAGGTGATGTCTGTGCCCTGAAATACGATGAAACCCTTGGAAAGATTTGTTTGGAGCTACCAGGATGAGGTTTTTTTGAGGCATTGTTGAGGTGAAAGCCCATGGCAGCAGCACTTCATTAATCTTATTTACTGGTGTTTGAAGAATATCCGTGTTATTGTCTGTTCCTTCATATGGGAAATCTAATCTCCACTTGAATTAGCCTTTGTGATAAGGCTCCTGCTTGATAAGTGAGTAGACAAATACTGGGGCCTTGCCACTGAGGGCTTTATCCTCCACTGAGATAAAGTGGTTGGGCTCAAACGTAGGTTATTTATGCATGGAAAATCGATTTATCAGCATTCCTGAATTGCCCTGTTGCAGAGACCGGGCACTCCTGCCCCTGAACAAAGCTGCATTTAGCTCAATGGCTTCTTCCCTAGCCCAGGAATAAAATATTTTCCTGTTTTCCCGCGTGGCCGGTATTTCTGGCGCTGCCTATGGCGTGCATGCAGAAAATGCGTAAAGAATCCGGTGTCTGTGGGCAGAACCCACGTCAGGCCAGGGCTTCCAGCACCGTGGCTGAAATAAGTGCAGCCTGTTCCCTCAGCGCCCACACGATCTGGAGACCTGGCGAGGAGGAGGATGGCAAGGGTCAGAAGCAGATTGTTGTCCTTGCAAATAAAACCTCTCGTCCATCCTGTGATCCTGGAGGGATCCTGGAGGGCCAGCGCTTTCTGCCTTGGAATGGAACGAGTGAGTCCAGCTGCCCCAAGCCTCAAAGCTTCAGTGACATATGGGGTTAGTGTCAGAAGGTGGCTGGTGTTGGAAAGAGCGAGGATAAAAATTACTTCGAGTTCTTCTGAAGTGCCTTTGTGACTTTACAGAGTGTTGGTCATTATGATGTGGATTTTTTTGCTTTCTGGGTAAAAAAAGTGGAGGGAAAATTGCTTTCAGAGATAGTCTTGCAGCTGATGGCAGGGAGCACTAGAATAAAGATGGCAATAGAGTTAATAGATGGAGGAGGTTTCTTCCTGTCCTTTTACAAAATTCTTGTTGAAGCATTGTGTTATGGGGGGATTCTTTGCAAAATAACACCAGGACACTCCTTGGAGAGCTGCCCTTTGTTAACCTCTTGCAAAGCCAGCCCATGACATGGCTATGTTCAAGATGAATCTGAAAAAAACCCCTTGAAGTTCTCCATCGTATTACTGGAGATGAAGTATCCATTCTCACTTCATCCTATTTCTATATAAACTCATTAACTGACCTTCTCTGCTTTATATTTCTCCTAATTTGTATTTTCAATGCCCTAATGCTCATCTGATTGAATCATTCTTTGTGCTGGTTCATAACAGGGCATCCGTCTGCTGTGGTTGTGGTGTGGAGTAAAGGGAAACCTCAGAGACATAATGGGATGTTGAGAGAGAGGGGAGGGGGATGTGGGAGGCTGTAGTTGGACAGAATCAGTCCTAATCAGCATTTGCAATGAAGCAGGACATACGAAGTAGTCATCAATTTGCACAATTTTGGGGGAAACAATTCAAAATTCAATTTGAACACATCATATAGTATCCATATGTTAATTTTGGAAGCTTCTGTGTGTCTGGGTCTTTTTTGGTTTTTCCTCTCATTTGTGAATGTTTGCCAGCAGAACTCATGGGATTAAAACTTCCTAACATCTGGTTGGTCTTGGTCCAGTTATCATCTGCCTGGGTTGTTCCATTTAAACCTGAACTGGGGAGCAGAGTCCTTAGGCATGGAGACCATGAATGTTCTCCTTTGGAAATTTCACTATATCTTGATATCGAATGTTTTGTGGGTGTCTCAGCCTGACAGCATTCCTGGTGGTTGGTGTGGTGGGCATCCACTTGACTCATTTGGACAAGTTAACCCCTCTTCTACCAGCCTGATCCAAAGTCAGAATCCCACTATGGACATGTTCAACCAGAGTTTTGCCCAGCTGCTCGTGCTGTTGGCACATGAAGTGTAAAAAATACTTGCCTTCCCTAGAAATGTTTTGAGTTGGCTGGTTGTCTCCATGGTAAGCCCACCTCAGTTTTGGCTTTCCTCATTCCCAAACATAGAAAGCAATGACCAGATGATCACAGGGAAGGAGTGTTGGAGGATGTGACCTCCTCTGCAGCAATGTGCTGTCCCTGTTAATTTTTTTGACTCAATCCAGTGCTTCTCATTTTCTTCTGAAAAATCAGCTGGTTTAACTTCCCTTAGCGACACCACCCAACCCCCCCCCCCTCGAACTTGGCATTAAAAGACAATCTGAAAGGAGATGTCGTGAAGGGCCGTGGCAAGGACCTGCTGGGATGCGGTTGAGTTTTTTATAAAATCAAATTAAAAGCTTGTTTGCCACGGCTGCATGTTGGAGGAGCTGTTTTGATTTATGTTCTTGCATCTTTTGCTTCTGAGATGAGACCCAGCATGGCTGGACAACAAGGTTCGGGGGAATATGAGCCAAACAGATGCACTTCAGAAAATGAAACTTCAATCTTGGATTTACTTAGCTCATTTCCTGGTGTCATTACCTTATCCGGATGATGAATGTGCCTAGTTGTGGGATCCTACACTGAATACATTTTGAAATGTTTATTTCACGCTGCCTTCTGTGGATCTCATCACGCAGCCGAGTTAATCCATTTCAGGCAGTTTCATTTCCATTCCATATGTTCTTCGAGGCGTTCTGGAGGGATAATTATGTGGATATAATTTACTTTCCTATGTGACGCCAAGATGTGCTCTGCTTTTCAGGTACAGGGAAAGGCACACGTGTCTCGTTGAAGTCTTGATGACTTTCTGAATGTTCCATCTCCTGTTGTCTTTTAGAGGAGTCAGGAAGGACGAACATGAGGACAAGGAGATCATGTACTCACTCTGGAATGTTTATTAGACTGACTTTAACACCCCATCCTGCTAGTGGGATGTTTTCCTTAAAGAGCAACCATAATTTCCATAACATTAATTATTGCGGAAGGTGGGAATGTAAATATTGTGGTGAATTTAAGAGATTGAGGGTCTTTCCTGCTCAAATCCCCCTAGCTAAGTGTTAATGTAAATTATAAAACTGAATTATGTACTCAGAGAAAGTCCAATCTCTGTTGGGATCCTTCCTATCTAACAAATTGTGAAGAACAAACTCAGCTGCAATTGCAAGTGGCTGCCAAGACTTCACTGATTTACCCAAATTACTGGAGCAATGCACTGAAGCAGACAAATTTAGCAGCATCTGGATGGTACTAAAAAAGCTGAAACTTTCATTCTTTTAGCAAATCTGTTTTACTTTGTCTTTGAGCAAAGTTTGTTTTGATTGGTTTGCGTTAGAGGTGAACAGGTTGTCCTTGGACTACAGATGTGACTGAGGTTTGGAGGAAGAAATACTCAGTTGGATTATTTGGTAATTTAGGCTAGGAAATTGTGAGGACAAGGAGCTTGGTCTTGTCTTGCACTCTTCATTAAAATAAATAAAACTAAAAAAATCCCCTAACCTCTGTTTCAGAGAAACATGTTTGAAAAAAGGCGACAACCAAAAACTCTCATCCATTAAAAAATTACCCTTCAAACCTGATCATCCTTTAAAGGTCAGGGTTAAGGATGTTTATGTCAAATTGTTGATGAGTTTTACCACAGACTTCATTGGACAGGCTCAAGGAAAGTGGAAAATCCCTGAGGCTCAGGTGTAAAGTCAGCAAGGACAAGCAGGAGTAGAACGATTGGGTTCCTTTGTGTCTATCAGACCCCAAACACTGACAGCACAAACACATTTATGTACTTAAATGTCTGGGAAACTTTGGGTTGCTTTCTGCCTGCAGCCAGGATATAGACAAGGATAACAATCCTATGCTGCTTTTCTGCAGGGAGGGACTTTTGACTGAGGATGAAAGATAGCATAAGGTAGAATATAAGTCTTCTGTTCTGAAAAGTCAGTTAAATCTCAGCTTTCTGGTCTGAATTGTGGTCTGTGATTCCTGTGCTCACCATACAGGTGGATTTGGTACACTGGGGTCAGAATTTTATTGGGTAGTACATGAGGATGGGCCTCTTGTGAACAGAAAGAACATTTCATACCATTTAATGTCTCAAAAAAACCCCAACCTAATACAGACACAGTGAAAATGTCAGGGATGGTAAAGAAATCAGATCTATTTTGGTCCTGTCTGAGCAACAAGTGATAACCTGGAATTCATCTGACAAACCAAGACAAGTCCTCCAAACCTTTATGCTGAGACCCCTGTGTCACAAATTCCTTTTTGGGGCACTTTGAATTTTTTCTTAGTGTATTTTGAAATTTACAGGGGTGACACACCTGCACATTCTTCTCACCATGCTCATGCCAGCAGCTAATCCTGGGAGCTCTGGGCACGTCGGACCCGCGCTGTGTCTTCCCGTGGCTGATGAGAGCTGAGAGGTGGCATCTGCTCCAGACACTCCTGCTGGCTGCAGGGCAAGGGAGAGGGGATGGATTGCTGGATGTCATGGCCCCAGGCACCTGTCTGTTGTTGGCAGCCTGCTGTCCTCTAATGTTTCTAATTCTGCTGATGAAATGGAGTGGAAGTAATTCCAAAACCCAATAGCTGGAATATTCTGGGGGTTTTTTATTATTATTTTATTGCTGAATCTCGTTTTCGCCCCCCACCCTTCCCTGTTTCAGGATGACCTTGCTTTGCCTCCAGCAAGAAAATTGAATGTTGACTTGTCTTTTTAAATACTCGTTATTGGATTTGCCCGACCTCTTTTTCTGCTGTGGAGAGTTGTGCTGGCTTTGTGCCAGTGGAATAATTTGTCATAATCTGAAAGCGTTCGGTTAAAAGGATTTACTGGCCCCCTCCCCAAACTTCTGCTTCACATAAAATGATTCCTGGGGAACTTTGAGATGGGTTGGTAGTCGGGGAGATGAATGTTTTGAAATAAATCCTTTGAGTATGAAAAAGATAAGACACATGCACAGGACTGGAAACATTTCATCTGGAATATTTGCAATGTGATGAATATGAACTAAAGATTTAATAGCTTGAGAAAAGTAAATGGTGTAGTATTTTTTGGCAGGATTTTGGAAGGTGCTTGTGAACTTCGGGGAGGGGTTTGTGATATAATGCATTTTAGTGTGACTGAAAGTATGGGTTCTCTTTTGTGATCAATGTTGGATTCTCCTAAATGTATTGGAGAAATCTGTATGTTTTCTAAGTGAAGATGTGCTTGTGGAAAACCACGGAGATCTGGATATCTGGAGGGCCTGTTATTCCCATCTCAGTTGTCCTTCATGTAAATAAAAGGTGGAAATGAAGCCAGTTGTGTCACCTGAGCCTGTTCCACCAGGATCAGCATCGCGTTTCAGTTTCTCCAGATAATGCACAGCTGACCTTGGCTGTGTCCTGTCCCCTCCCAAGGGTGGGGATGCCAGGTTTGGGAATTGTTTCAAGTTTGTGGAAGCTATTTGGTTGCTCGTAATAATTTTTAAAGAGCTTCAAGAAACGTAAGGATTATGTTTATAATCAATTCTTCACTGTGATTTTGCTCACTGCAGAACTGTCTTTTTCTGTACTGATGGCACAGAAAGAATATAAAATGTACTTAATATTTTTTATTAAAGAAGAGGCTTAAAACCCAAGCGTGCTGCAGTTTTTGGAGGGATGTTTGTCTCTCACCTCCTGTGTCAGGTGCAATCGATGGCTTTCTGCACTAAGATAGGGAGCTCTCTGTGTGTTTTGTGGGAATGAGGTGCCTCTGCTTTTGCTTGAACATGGAAGAGAAAAATTGGGATGGACAGGTTGGCACGTGGTGGAAAGTAAAAGGTGAGAGGGCCTAATGACTTTCTCTGGGAACAACCCTGCAACCAAAACTTCTACTCCTATAATTATGGAATCACCTCAGACGTATTCAAAGGCAAGGTATCCCACGGGAGGCTTTAGATTTAGAACAGGTTTTGTAGGAAGCGATCATAAGGGTTGGAAAGGAGATGTTTTCACATCGCACTGGGCACCCCGTTTGGGGATAAGGGCGATTATCCGCCGTCTGCAATTAGGGCAAATCCGTCAGCGGAGCCGCTTTGGGAGCGGCCGGCGGAAAATGCAGGAACAGATGTCAGGGAAGCAGTCTGGCAGACCTGGCTTAGAGGAGCTTCTCTTTCTCCCCGTGATGGTTCTGCTTGGGATGGGGAATTATCCTGGTGATGTTTAATACTGGGCTGCTGCAATCTGTCATCTAATTTCTTCAGCCATCTGAGGATGCCTGACCTCTCTCTGTGCCCTATGCTCTGGGACCATTTGTTTTCCCTTTGTTTTAATCTTCCCTTTTTGAGGATGGACCAGATCAGAATTTCTTTTCCATAGCAGTGCTCTATCCTAATGAAAAATCATGCCTGCCAGTGTAAAAAAATTGGGAAGGTCACCCCCCACATGATATTCTGAATGGAAAAATAGTCCTAAAAACATGAAAGTACTGATAAAAAGCAAATCCATTGTGCTGATTTGAATATGCTCAGGTTTAACTTGTGCTCACTGAAGCATTGAAATCATTCCACTGCCAGTCCAGTGAATATTTCAATTTTTGCTGCTTGGTCTCTCAAGAAACCAAATCTTCAACTTCCAGATGAGATTTTTTTTCCCCCAAGAATATAATGAGATACAGACTGTTATCTCAATTGACTTAATTGCTACCTTATTGGATATATACAGTGATTTATAAAATAATTTTATTTTCCAGAATGTGCTTTTGAATTTTATTTTCTCTACAGCCACATTTGTCTGCTCCCCAAGTTTGTGTCAAGCTGTAGCTTGGCTGGTAGAGGTGAAAGCTCTTACCCAAGTGCAGGATGAAGTCCTGATCCCAGCTGTGATACTGTTCCAGCTTTTGCCCCAAACAGGGGAGATTCAAATGAAATGCAAAGTCTGTGTATGTACTGGTTCCCCAGTGTCATCTTAGTCCTTGTTTGTAGGTTCTGTGTGTCCTTCTCTGTGTTGGGTGGCTGTAGGGATGTACCTGGGGGTTTGGAAATCAGGGGTGCTTTCCTCCTAATCCTGTCAGTGATATGCAATTAGCACAAGGTGTGGGAACCTCCAGAAGCACCTTTAAATAACCCAGGGGCACCATAAAATACATGTTTATTACAGCAAAATGCTGGGTGAGAGCATCTGATGTAGATCCTTGATAACCTACTGGTTATTTCATTTTAAAAAGGTGAATTATGACATTCCTTGTGGATGTATTGGTTCCTTGATGCTGGTCATCAAACATCTCTGAATTCCTACAGCCTCCAGTTAGTGTTTCTGATCCATCAGGAAAAGCAATAACATGAGAACCTTAAGGAGGAGCTGAATTTTGCTTGTCCAGGGCTTCAAGTTCTGCTCAGCTGAGACCTCACCTGCAGAGCTGCCCCCAGCAGCAGCAGGATGTGGAGCTGCTGGAGCCAGTCCAGGGGAGGCCCCAGAGCTGCTCTGGGGCTGGAGCCCCTCTGCTCTGGAGCCAGGCTGGGAGAGCTGGGGCTGCTCACCTGGAGAGGAGAAGGCTCCAGGGAGAGCTCAGGGCACCTTCCAGTGCCTGAAGGGGCTCCAGGAGAGGGACCTGGAAAGGGAAATATTTCAATCAAATACTTGATTGGCTCCTGCTTTTTTTGATTTTTTTTTTTTTTGCTTCACTGTCTGATATCAATGTTTTCAAAGAACTGCAAAGCCTGTGTTTCAGGTGGCTGCCAAGAACTATTTTTAGTGGAGCTGTCAGCTGTAATTCAAGGGGTTTTTTAGTACTTCTCGCATTGTGAGGCGGCTTTTGTTTTTGGTTTGAAATCCTGATGCTTGAAGAACACTCTTCCTCAAGTTTAAAAGCCACTCTTGTGTTGTGGCATTTGCCTGACAGTTTAATTTGCAGATAGAATATATTGGTTTGTGGTTCATTTAAATCCTGCATCCCATTCCTGCTCTTGCTTGTAAATTATCATCATCTGTGGGCTGAATATTTTTATAAATATGGCCTTTAGAAGAAAAAGACTATTTTTTTTTCTGTGAACTAGTTGCTTAAAGTCTTGTTTAAAGTATGACTCATCCTGTTTGGTGTTTGTTTTGGTTTTGGAGGTTTTTTTTGTTTCTTTTTTCTTTTGTAAGGTAACTAAGCTAGATCTGGCAGTACAGTTTTAATATTCTTTTCCCTTTGATCTTTGACAGCCCAGTTCTTAGTGCTCTAAGATCTATTCCTTGTGCTGCATGGGCTGTGCAGAGAATCTGTAGGTTACTGCGAGCCTTAAATCAGTCTCTGGATAACAGAATCTTGCTCCTGCATGAACCAGGATGCTTTCATGTTGGTGCTACAGATTTTCAGTAGTTCTACATTGAAAACAAAGCTAATTTTGGAGGATTTTGAGCTGCTTGGTTTAAAGGAGTGGAAGGTACCTGTATGGTCTGGCTACGGAGATCAAATCCCTAAAATATATCACTTATTTATAAGTTATTTATATTATTCTGGTAAAATCTTTAGATTATTAAATATCACTAAGCTGTTTGAGACACTGAACATGGAGAGGAGACAGATAACAAATGGCATCACATCTTACTTCAAATGAAACTAAATCCAGCCAGGAGCAGTCTCTTGATTTCCTGATGATGCTGCAGCTCCTGCTGCTGAGGGCTGACCTTCATTGAATGCAGAGAAGACGATTCTCTGTGGGGAAATGATTTCATCGCCCGGGGAAAGCGGGAAGGAGGTGCAAGGACGAGAGGCAGCTGAAGGGTGAAGTTAGTGGAGGGTTGCCTTTGTTTAAGGAGGATTTAGAACAATGAGGATGGGTTGGAGCTTCAGTTATTTTGTTGGGAAAATTCAGACTTGTGGCAGAAGAAACCAGCAGCTGCAGGGGCACATGGCACTGTAGGACTATGGACTCCCAAAAAGAGCTTTATTCCTATTCAGATGCTTGAGAAAGCTGGATTGTAGTGTTGCTTAAGAAGTAGGAGACTGAGCTGAAAAATTGGAGAACTGGCCTTTTAAACTTTCATTCATTAACAGGTATGTCCTACCTAAAATGGGAAAAAATGGGATCTGTCTGCTGCCCAGCCAGAGTTAATTTGTATGGTTCATTTTGATGTTGAGCAGTAAATGTCCTGTCAGGAAGAAAGTTGGAATCATCTTGGCAGAAGAGAAAGCTCATGGGCCTGTGTTGGTGGGTTGCAGGTAATAATTCTTGTGAAATGCAATAAAATTGTGCAGGGAACACTGGAAAGTTTTATTTGAAATGGACTGTTTGCCAAAAAGAGTGTTCTGTAAGAAGGCTTTAAAACCTTCCCTTTCTCACTATCAGTCATGGTCCATAATCCCCCATAAAATGAGGAAAGGAGAACATCAGTAACCGTATTATTACATCTTCTCCTGCTGCTATTGCACTTCAATTTGACTTTGCTCCTAAGCTGAATTATCTTCTTCATAATAACTTCAAAGGTCCTAAGACTACAGGAAAAACATCTGAAATTATTAATTATTATTTGACCCAGTATTCAAAAATAACATAGAGACATTCAGTTATGTAAATTGTCCCTAATTTTATATTTTTAGGGAAATACAGCTCAGATATCGTCACTTCCATAGTGATTTAATGTTTATTTTCCTGTGTCCGTGGACTCCACAATCGACAAGGCTGAGGGGTGTCAGTGTTTGTCTTGGCTTGTGCTGGAAGTGGGCTGAGTTCCCCAAGAACAGAGAATGTTGAGGATCTGTGGGAGGACATGATTCTTTAACCCAACAACATCCTTTGGCATGGATCTATATTTATCTAACTAGTGATATATGTAGTTGATTTAGATTAATATATATTTATATGGAAATATTCAAAATGTGTTGCCATTTCATCAATAAGTTGAGAAATAATTTCTGGTGATAATTTTTTTTTTTTTTTAATGAGCTGCCCTTTATTTCTGTTATCTTTGGAAACTTCCTACTGCAGCGACTTGGTGTCATTTAGGTGCCAGCACAATGGATTTGTGCAATTCATGGTGCTTCTGTAAATCCTTCTGCCTTTTGTTCAGCTGTTATCTCAAGTGTGGTGCTTGTTGGAGCTGGAAGTGGTCCTGGAGTGCCTCCACATCCTTCAGTGAGCTTCCTTTTCAGCATGACAGTTCTCAGGCTGCTCCTACCACCTGCAGCACTGCATTAGGAGAGGGATCCCTTGATTTCCCCAGGTTTTGTTCTCTGAAGCTCTTGAGCTCCTCTAGGATAGAAGCACCTTGTCCTTAACGCTGGCGTAATTTCTGAGTTCTCAAAAGGTATTTTCTGCAGCTATTTTGGGGCTGGAAGATGCTCCTCGGTGTGAATTCCTTTGGCAACATCACTTACACTTCATTTCCTTCATTTTTAACAGCTTCAGAAATGTTTTTATTGTAAGTGTTGCTGGTTTTCAGGCTCTATATGTGAAATTTTAGCTGCAAACTAAAATATAAATAGCTGGGCACACGACTGTAGAGCTCAAAGGGAGATCCTGAATCCATTTAGAGTTCCTGCAGCTGTCTCTGTAGTTGCTGGCTCTGCTCTGTGCCTGCATCACTGTGGGATTTGACAGTGATCTGTGTGTTCGGGGTATCAACTCCGGATTTGTTTCCAGTCAGATTTCCAGAGGCTGGACTGCTCTGTGTCCACCTGTGAGGAGCAATTCTGACCAGTAAGGCTGGAAAATCTGATATTTTGGCTGTTCATGTGGACAGAATTGCTGTGTTGGTGAGGGATGCTGTGTCTGAAGATGATGTTGGAGCCTGGAGTTAATCCAGGAAAACATGAAGTGACTGTAAATGTAATTCTATCAGTTTTATAAAAGATGGATTTTTCTTGGTGTCTGAACAGGGTTGTCCCACCTCTGGCCACTGACTGCTTCATTAGTCATTAGAAGCAGCAAAACAACATGTAGGAAGGATTTGTTTCCCTGCAGGACTCAAAACACTCAGGCTACACCAGGCTCTTTCTTAGTCTCTCCCTTTCTGTTAATCCTGGCCATTCACTGACACTTCTCATTAGTCATATAGGGAATATGGGGGCAGTAAATTGAGTTAAACAGGTGTTACCATTGAGCCTGAAAGATGATCTGGAAAATCCTTTTGTTTCTTTAAATTTTATTTTTTATATTACTATTTTGTTGGTTTCTGGCAAAAAAAGCCAAGGGAGCAGCTGAAGGATTCCATTCTCTGTGTAGAGGCATGTTTTGGGAGAACAGAAGTGCTTCCAGAAGTCAAGATTCAGTGACTCAAATCTGAAGCTCAAGAAAGAGGAACAGTCCAGGGCAGGATCTTCTTTGCATCATTTATTTTGGTTCCCCAGCATCATGCAGAAATGCTGTGAGGGAAGTGAAAATGGAAGTCACTTCTCCCATGCAGCTGCTTCAGTGAAGATCTCACCAAGCCTTCTTGTAATTTATTTAATTTCCATTTCTTTGGCACCACAGATGATGGATCTTTGGTAGCATCTCCAGCTGGTGAGGCAGGAATCATGCAGGCAGGAGTTTCATTCACTGCATAGCCCAGGTTAATTCCTTGGATGCTGATTCATTCCCTGCACAGAAAGTGCTTTGATCTCAAGGGAAAGAATAAGTGATCCTGTGGTTATTCACATCCTAATTCAGATCCTCCTTCGTCAGAAATGTTTGTAACATTTTAGGAGTAACTAGTTTCACAACAGCTTTTCTTGTAATTTCTTTTAGTTGGTTTTTTTTTGGTTTTGGGTGTTTTGGAGGTTTTTTTGGTGGGTGTGTTTTTTGTTTGTTTGTTTTGTTGGTTTTTGGGAGTTTTTTTGTGGTTTGTTTGTTGGTTGTGCATTTTTTTCTTCCCATTTTCATTTTGTCTCAGCTGAAAGGTCTGGTAGAAGCTGAGAGATTTCTACAGGAGATGCATCAGCGAGAATGTGATGGGTAGCAACATCCTCACACACCTCCAGTTTCTAGAAAAGGAATCACTGAGTGATTGTCATACAATAGGGAAATACCAAAACCTCAAGACAAGGTGATTCCAGGCTCTGAAAGGGATTATTGTCCACTGAGGTGCTTTATGTATCCATGGACTTCTTAATATCTTATGAATAAAGTGTGGGGGAACCAAGCCCATGTCTGAAAGAGAGGAGGAAACACCTCTGGTGCCCAGCAAGGAGCTCCCAGGTGCCAAACTGAAACTCAAGTGTCATCCTCCACTATAGTAGTGAACAGACAAGGAGGTGACAGAGTTGCTTAAAGTGCTGAATAAAACTGAAAGACACAGGGAGAACCAGTGTGATATGACTTGTCTCAAATTTTTCAGGCCATGGAAGAAGCTGTTGAGCTCAGGAACGACGTAGAGAACACTTGCAACCTGTTTTGTTCCAGTGTGGGCAACTGTGGGTGTTTGGCAACAATTTACGTAGGGTGAGCTGTGTCACTGCTTCTTTTGTGTTCTGGGAATCCCCCTTGGAGGCTGAGTAGGCATCTCTAGCTGTACAGGCATCTTTACTTCCAGAAACATTCCCTTCTGCTTGAGGCAGGATGGTTGACAGGATTGACAGGCAGGGTTGACACTTCTTTTATTATGGCTCTTGATAATAACAGCCAAACCCCAGTTTACAAATCTCACTTGGACTGGGGACATTGAGGAGGTTTAACTCAAAATCACTTGGGTTTTGCAGGAAGTGAAAGGACACTAAATTTTTAGGTTCACTCACATTTGCCTTGAATTCTGAGCAAGACAAAGCAGGTTTAGCAAAGAAGATTTTTTTTTCTTTCAAAGGAATAGGGACCAAATGCAAAATGTTAGAGAGGAAAGTACCCCCCCAAAGAGTCAGCTGTGTCATTGAGATGTTGCTGCCACTGCCTGCGTGTCTTTGCTGTTGGTGCCTGTGGGGTTTGTTTCTGGCTCAGTGCCAGGCCCAGCAGGGTCCTGTGTTGCTGCAGAGCTCCTGGGATTGTGTCTCCACTTCTGCTTTCATTTTCTGTTCTAATTTAAGTTGTCTCACTGCTTAGGTGCCTCAGTCCAAATAAACTGCTCTGAAATTCAGCCAAAAGACCTTTCTTCTGTATGGGGACAATTCTGGAGTGCTAATGCATATTTTTTTTCCCCAATCCAAGCTTATCATTCTTTAAGAAGTAAATTTGAATTGTGGTTACAAATCAAGTTGAAGACATCCCTGCTCATTGCAGGAGGGTTGAGCTAGGTGACCTTTAAAGGTCTCTTCCAAAACAAACTATTCCAAGATCTCTGTATTGCTTCCAAATCTCACTTTTCTTGTGACAGAACTTTCATTCTTTTGGGTGAAAATAATTTTGGAGAAATTTTGTACTTTGCACCTTCCCCACACCAATACCTGGCTGCATAAATCTGTGTTTTGGGTACCACCACTTCCTGCCACTTGCCCACGAGGTTCGAGAGGGGCCCACATAGGTAATTAAGTGATAATAATTATGTTTCTCTCCCATCAGCAAACAGTGGGAAGGGAAAAACACGGTGAGCATGGAAAAGGAAGACGGTAAAAGGAGAGGGTAAAGTGTTATGCTGATTCTGAAAGGAACTGACATGTAAAATGGTGCAATGATAACCAAGAAGTTGAGCTTCCATCTGGATATTCCTCCTGTGTGTAGCTGGCACAGAAGTGTCAGTCTGGTGTCAGTTTTGGTACCACCACGGTGTTATTTGGGGTACCAGCAGCACAAGGCTGTTGGCTGCTGCAGGAGAAACATCCAGAGAACTCCTGTGCCCATAGATTCGGATTAAGCAGTGAAGTGTGTTTAGATTGGCAGCTTTTAAATCAGATTTTGTAAGTTTATCTATACCAGGAATTACTGCCCTGCAGGATGTGTGTCGGGAGGTGCTGGTGGATGAATAAATCCAAGCTGTCCTGAGAACCAAACCCTGAGGATTGGGAATGGGGAGAACGTTTCCATGTTTCTGTAGTCCCTTGCCAGGTTAGGGAATGTTATAATAAACTCAGTGAACTTTGCTTCCAGAATTGCCCCTTTAGCAGCCTCAATGCTGATACTGATCCCTGTTTTTTCCAAATCATTCGGTATTTGGCAAACTCTGCACATGATTTCAGGCTTTAGCTGTCACAGATTATTTATGCCGGGTTCGGATGCTTCCAGTGGACAGTTTGTTTTGGATTTTTGCCACGTGCTGCTAACGCTGTCCCTGAAAATGAACATATTGAGGCTGGTCTTTCTGAATGTGTATTAAACTGTGATCATATAGAAACACATAGAGTGTCAAAATCAGCCAGTATTTACGTTTAATGTCTGTACAAAGCTAATTGGCAATCAAAGTTTTAGTCTTTTTCTGCCAACCTGCTAATAATCAGATGATTATTGTCCGTTTTATCTGGACCCCCAGAGCCTTCCCCTTGGAAATAGTAATTGATTTTGTTATGTAGGGGAGCCCAAGTAATATAATTAATTTGTAACTGTTTGAAGAGTGTGCTTTTTTATGTTAGAAATAAAATTATGTTAGTGTAGTAAAAACGAGAAAAGTCAGCATTCAGGACTAATTTGAGAAGAATCTTCATTCAAACATAGAAAATGGAAAAGGATATAGAAAATATTAGGCTGGAAGTATATGGTCAGAGGGCTGGAGCCCCTCTGCTCTGGAGCCAGGCTGGGAGAGCTGTGGATGTTCACCTGGAGAGGAGAAGGCTCCAGGGAGAGCTCAGAGCCCCTGGCAGGGCCTGAAGGGGCTCCAGGAGAGTTGGAGAGGGACTGGGGACAAGGGATGGAGGGACAGGACAAGGGGGAATGGTTTCCCACTGCCAGAGGGGAGGGATGGATGGGATATTGGAAAGGAATTGTTCCCTGTGAGGGTGGAGAGGCCCTGTCACAGGGTGCCCAGAGCAGCTGTGGCTGCCCCTGGATCCCTGGAAGTGTCCAAGGCCAGGCTAGGTGGGGCTTGGAGCAGCCTGAACTGGTGGAAGGTGTCCCTGGCCATGGCAGGAGTGGAGTGAAATGAGCTCTAAAACCTTTTCCAACTCACACCATTCCATGATTCTGTATTGACTTAAAATGCCATAAATGTTCCTTTCATAGGCGTGCAGAGTCCATGGCAGAGTGTTCCCAGGAGTTTGCAATAGGCAAAATGTACAAATGACTGAAGTGTGTATCATCATTTTTATATGTTCACCTGTAAATGTAAGCATGTAGTGACAAGAAAGGCCTTTAATTAAAATAGTGCCTAGAGCAAGTATTAATGGGTGGCAAAATACAAACTTTGTGTCATTCTTTTCACGTTCCCATTTAATTTTTTGTGTCTAAATGCAAAACCATTAATTTTTCAAGACACAGAATAGCTAATACAACAGCCTGCTGGAATGGTTGTCGTTAGGAGAACCTTTCTCCCTGACATATGCTCATTATATTAGGATGGATATTTCATTGTATTATTTTCTCCAAAACTTCGGAAAAGCCGACTGCATGCACAAGGTGTGTTGGATGCTGAGCCAGGGCCAGGCTCATGTGCACAAGGCATGGGAGACCACAACCAATTAACTTCATTAACATTGCTTTGACTTCCCTCAGTACTCTGAGCCATGTTTGGGGTTGTTACCAGTAAACCCTGTGGCACCCCTGGGATTTACAAGGCTCGAATTAACGCCCCTTTCCTTTCTGATCTCAGAAGCTTCTGGTCTTTGGGTGGTTTTGTGGGGAGAATTTGGCTCTTGTACATCCCCAGAGCTGCTGAGGCTTTTAGCATCTCTGTGGGATTCATGTTTGGCTCGCAACCCTGCTGGATTCAAGTTGTTTGGATGCAGAAGGCACAGGTGTTTGTTGTTACACCAATTCCATGCAGAGTATGCATCTCTAGAGATGTTTGGGTGGGTGGGGTGGAGTGGCCTGCTGCTTTATAGCGTGTTTATTGAGTGTGCAGGAGGGAGGAGGGAAGGTCAGTTTGCTCAAGGTAACCAACTTAAAGTCCTGTTTGCACTTCTCACGTGAATCAGCAGTCTTGGATACGCTCTGATAACACCAATAAAAGTAGCCAGCCCTCTTGGCCTGAGCTTTGAAGTAAAATCTGGGTGAGGAATTATCGAGTTTAAGTGTAATGAGGGGTTTGTTCCCCCCTTCTTGATGAAAAGCTGGTGCTGGAGTTGCAGAGCTACACAAAGCAAGCCCAACCCAGCACTTCCCTGACATCATCCCTGTTGCATCTGTGCCTGTAGTAAAGCCATAGGAAAGCAGCTGGAACACTTCCCGGTGTATAATGTATGTCCTGCTACCAAGCAATGCGCCGTGAATCCCTGCCAGATGTATTTCACTGGGACATATTAATTTCTGTGCTTTGAAGTGCGCGTGGCTGGGGATAATACACTTAATGAAATATTGGAGCGAGAAACAAGACAGCATAAAACAGTGCTGTTCATTTGAGGGCCTCAGAAATGAAACAATTCTCCAAATCCCAGCCTTGGTGTGGATATAGAAGATGAGGGTGGCTGTACTTGGACTGAAAGTCCTGGGTCTGGAAACTGCAGAAGCAGGGTGACCAGTGAAATGCTTTCCCTGAATACTCTTCCCAGCGTCAAATATCTGAACTTCCCTAAACCCGTTGTGGATTTTGACTTCGTGTTTTTTGACCCTTCTTGAGCATTTTGTTGATGCTGTGAAGGAACTGTCATGGTTGTGAGGTCTCACTCCAGTGGGGCAGTGCTCAGTGAAAAGCTCAACATTAAAAATAACATTAGGATGTGCATCATGTACACTTTAATCTGTATAAAGTCTCACTGCCACCTAATCACCCAGATCCTGGTTCTGAGGGTCCCGCTTTTTTCCCTGGTCCCCTTTTGTCTTTCTATGGGAGTAACTCTAAATCTCTTCCCAGGCAATTCTGAGTTTGTTAGAACTGATGGAGTACTGGGGCCCTTTAACTCTGGATTTGCTTTTATTTGGGGCTGCCAGTGGTGTGTTATCTTCTTGTAGTGGTGAAGTTTGAGAAATCAGCTGCACATTTGATGTTTCACTGCCAGAGATATGGGTTTGTTTGGTTTTAAACAGTACAAGAGAAATAAGAAGCACAATGTACAAAGGAGTTGGTTGCTATAACTCATATCCAGAGTGAGATATGGACGTCTCTGAAAAAGGGTGACTTGGTAAGGGAAAAAGTGCTGCTGAATAAATTACCATGGGTTCAAAATCTCCTGGACAGGAAGGAAAAGGGTTTATCTCCTCTTCACTGGCACAGGATGGTGGAAAAATGTATCTGTGGCAAGGGCTGGGTGTGCAGGGGAAGGTGATGGTCATTTTGTTTCAGCAGCTAAAATTTGTGGGTGCTGAGTACCACACAGCCATGAGATTGATTCAGGAGTTGTCTGGTGTGTTGCTCACAAAATTCTCGCTGAAAATCAGAGGATATTTCTGATACCTCAGACTGGGGGCAAAATTAGCAAAAGCTTGAGGTGCTTTGGGAGTTACATCTGAGTAGGGGGAGCTTGTGTTGTGTGTGTAGTGTTTGGGTGTTGAATACCTTTATCCGCTGCAGCTTTGGGGTATTTGTAGGATAACACCTAACCTGGTTTTATTTTGGGGTTTTTTTTCAGCCTTGCTAACATGATGACCTGACAAGATACAGCACAGTCCTGACTATGCAGCACAGGGACTGATGGGAAAGGATCCAATATGAGTGTAAATGATGTTGGAGGCAGACGACGCTTTGAGGATAGCGAGTACACGCTGCACATCTACCCCGGGAGCATCGCCGAGGGGACAATCTACTGCCCCATCACCGCCAGGAAGACGTCCACGGCCGCCGAGGTGATCGATTCGCTCATCAACAAACTCCAGCTCGAGAAAACAAAATGTTACGTGTTGGCCGAGGTGAAAGAGTTTGGAGGGGAGGAATGGATCCTCAACCCCACGGACTGCCCGGTGCAGCGCATGATGCTGTGGCCGCGCATGGCGCTGGAGAACCGCATCAGCAGCGAGGATTATCGCTTCCTGCTGCGGGAGAAGAACCTGGACGGCTCCATCCACTACGGGAGCCTCCAGTCCTGGCTGCGGGTGACGGAGGAGCGGCGCAGGATGGTGGAGCGGGGCTTCCTCCCCCAGCCCCAGCAGAAGGACTACGATGACTTGTGTGGTCTGCCGGACCTGAACGAGAAAACGCTCCTGGAAAACCTCAGAAACCGCTTCAAGCAGGAAAAGATCTACACCTACGTTGGCAGCATCCTCATTGTTATTAATCCCTTCAAGTTCCTACCTATTTATAACCCCAAGTATGTCAAGATGTACGATAACCATCAGCTGGGGAAGCTGGAGCCCCACATTTACGCTGTGGCAGATGTGGCTTACCATGCAATGCTCCAGAGGAAGAAGAACCAGTGCATTGTGATTTCGGGAGAGAGCGGCTCGGGAAAGACACAGAGCACCAACTTTCTGATTCATCACCTCACCGCCCTCAGCCAGAAGGGATTTGCCAGTGGAGTAGAACAGATTATTCTTGGAGCCGGCCCAGTGCTTGAGGTAAGATGGAAATGATAGTGGTGTGGAAATGTTTTAACAGTGAAAAAAACCCAAACCTGAGTAGTTGGGGTTTTATTGTGACACTTACTCTGGGGTTATCTGCTAAATACTGAAAATAAACTGACAACAGCATTGGCAATGAAAGAAGGTTGTGTTTCCACCTATAGAATCCTACCTGCTTCCAAAAAAAAGAGGATAAAAATAAAAGTACAGCGGATGGCTTGCTGCTAAATTTGTTAATGCTTTGTTTTCTCTCGAGTGTTTCTTAATGCTGGTTTATCTCGATGGTTTCTCGGTGGGAAAATGGAAATGAGAATTATCAGTAGCCATTTTCTGGTGTTTTGAAAAGAAAATTCATTGCACACAATGTATTGCTAATGTATTTCTGAAGCTTCTGTGCACTCAGCTTCTTTGAGCTGGGGAAGAAATCAAAGGTAACTTTCATGGTCAAATTTGTGTTTTCTAACCATAAGTGCTTGATTTGGCCACTTACTGGTTACTTTACAAGGATTCTTCCTGTGTGTTAGAGGTTAGATAAACTGGACCATCAACTTTTCAGGTATGAAACTCTGAAGTGGAAAACCAGCATTAATTAATTAATTAGTCTTGAGTTTGCCCCATAGTCTTTGAGGTGGTTTTCCTTGAAATTGCCAGCTTTGCTGGTTAGAATTTTGCTGGTTAAACCCCACGTGGGTGACGTATCAGCTTCAGCCAGGCCATTGTCCAAGCCTTGGTGCATAGGGGTGGTTTGGTGGCTGCATCCTCTCCTCTCCCTGTCCCTCTCCCTCTCCTCTGTTGGTGAGAAAACATCAGACCAGGCTCCCGTAGTCTGCAATTAATGGTGGTTACTGTGGTGACCCACATTGGTGACCACATTAATTTCAGAAAACTGGTGTGAGGACTATTGCATTCCACTTCCAGTCCTGTTATTCCACCTGCAGTCCTGTTATTTATCTGAAACACTTCCATGCTGTTGCTTAATGTGTCATGTTGGACCAAGGTCATTTTATAGTTCTCTTCAGCAGTGTCAGAGGGAACATCTCTGTCTAGGTTAGATGTCTAGAGGTGGAGAAGAGAGATCTCCATGAAAGGGAAGGTAGAAGGAAGTTTGGGAAATTGGTTTTATTCTTAGATTCTACTTTTCTCAGGAATAGATTGCCTACTTGCTTGGCTCTTGGATGGAGAGAGGCATCACAAATGGTTTGGTGAGAATCTTGCTCTGGTGGTGGCCACTCGCTTCTTCTGGGGACCATTCACAGAATGCTTTGGGTTGGATGGGATCATCCCATTCCACCTCCTGCTGTGGGCAGCACCACCTTCCTCTATCCCAGGTTGCTCCAAGCCCCATCCAACCTGGCACAGAACACTTCCAGGAATGGGGCTTCCCTAGGCAACCTGTGCCAGGGCCTCCCCACCATCACAGGGAAGAATTCCTTCCTAATTTTAAATCTTCTTTTCCTTTAAAAAGCACCTCTGTAGCTCCTCTCCTTGGTTCCCTTTCCACTAGATGAGGTTGCTCAAAGCCCCAGTGTCTGGTGAGCTGTGTGTGCTGGGATGAGGTGGAGGGCAGGGATGCACTCCAGCCTTTTGTTTTCCTTTCGCAAGATCTGCAGCTGTTTTTGAGGGAAAAAAATCCTGAATCATATCTGTTATATTTTTTTTGCTGTTGGAACAGAAGTTTGCATTCCTTCACTCCAGCAGCTGGACGGCTGCTGTTGTGCTTTGTCTGCTTCCAGGCCTCTTGGAAAAAGTGGGAGTAATCCAGAATTTCTTCTGCTCTGCTAGCACCAGTCCCTAATATTCACAAATCAGGCAGCCTGAAAGATAAAGTGGCTGTATTTCTGCTTTTCCTTCTCTTCCTAGAACTTAAGAAAGGGATCTTCAGAGCAGAGCTTTTGGGTTGCGTTACTCTGCAAACGGTTTGCAAATTTGACCTTTTGAGTTGTGGTTGAAATAAATTGAATAAACTCTGGAAGTTTAGATGCCAAACTTTTGGGGATTTTTTTTTCTTCTTTTCCTTTGTTCTCTGTCTCTCCTCCAGACACCTTCATTCCCTTTGCTTTCCCTTTGCCTGTTTAAGATCAGATTGTATTCAGCTCAGATTTGTCTTTCAGAGGCAGTGACACAGCTCTTTGTGCTGCACCTTCTGGTTTGAGGAATGGAGCAACCAGCAGCTCACTTGGACTTGTTGATCTCTTTCTCTGCCTGGAAAGTGTCTCTGGCAGAACAAGTGCAGGGAACCTCCTGTTCCTGGGAATGTCTTTGCTGTCATGCTCACACGGCAGGAGCGGAAGTGGAGCAAAATTAAGATTTCTTTTTTTTTCCCACAGCTTCTCTGTTTTCCTAATTTACCTTTCTTGAGCACCTTCAGGCTATTGTTTGGGATTTTTTTGTTGTTGCACACGATTCCTGAGTCTCGTCCAAATTGGACTTCTGTGGACGGCTGTCAAGACAAGCTGTTACTGCCCTCTGAACACGGTGACATCATTCACTAGTTGCACAGTTTGAGGTGTGTGCTGAGACCAGGCGTGTCCTTTTAAAGTGTATTTGATCTAAATCCTATGGATTTTCTTTTTCCTCTGCTGGGATTTAATAGGAAAATTTTGTTGGAATGGTTGCAATATGCTCCTTTTGGTGATACATGATATTTTAAAATATTTGCATATTTGTATATTATTTGTAATAAATTATATTCCTTAAATACCATACTGATTTTTCCAATAACAAGATTCCATTTTTTAAAAAAAAGGTGATTTTCTTTATATTTTTCCTCAGTTTCCCCCCATTTTCTTATAAAGCACATTTTGCCCTGTAAGAACTTGCTTCTTCAGCAGGGCTGAGCTTACAAAAATTTTGCACTCTCAAGTTTCAAGACTGAGCTTCTCAAAATCCATAATTCTCTGTAGTTAATTGAGGAAGAGTTCCACGTGCTGCAATTCCTTTCTGTTTCTGATTGACTCCATGCAATAATTGAGGTGAAAACCTGTTCTGCTCAGCTGGATGGTCCACCAGGAACCCAGAGTCCCACACCTCAACAAGACATTGAGGTGCTGGAGCATGTGCAGAGAAGGGTCTGGAGCACCTGAGGGAGCTTTGGGGGCTCAGCCTGGAGAAAAGGAGGCTCAGGGGGGACCTTGTGGCTCTGTGCAACTCCCTGACAGGAGGGGGCAGCTGGGGAGGTTGGGGTCTGCTCCCAGAGAACAGGGACAGGACAAGAGAAAATGGCCTCAAAATGTGCCAGGGGAGGTTTAGGTTGGAAAAATTTCTTCACTGGAAAAGAAGTGGCTGCCCCATCTCTGGCAGCATTCGAGGTTATGTTGGAAAGGTTGCACAACCAGGTCTAGGGGAAGGTGTTCCTGCCCAGGACAGGGGGTTGGATTAGGTGACCTTTGAAGTTCCCTCCGATCCAAATCATGCCATGATTCAATTTGTGCACTACCTGGAGAACTGTGCTTTATCCCTGAAGGGATATTTTATCCCAGATCTAGGAAACTTGTTGATGTAGACTTGGAATGGTGTTTTAAAACAATTTTCTCTTTAATTAGATTAGCTAGAAACACCCAGATGAACTTTATGTTGGAATCCCAGCTTGTTTTTATGGACTGTAACCCTTAGATGTGGGATCTGGATGGGATCAGCAGCTTGTACTGCTGCATGGTACAGTCTGTGAGCATCCTTCATCCTCCTGAACCATGCTTCACCTTTCTGGGGAGCTCTCAATGCAAGGTAATTTATAACATCTTGCTAATTTCTTTTTCAATTCTGCATACAAGAATTTTCCTGCTGCAAAAATAGGAGATTCCTCCCTGGCTCAGGTATGCCCAAAGGTCCTCAGACAGGTATTGGATGAACCTTGGTCTAAAGGAGTCTGCACCAGATTATTTTACCACCAGTTCCTTTCTCAGCATCTCGTTTGTCACAGGAGTACAGCCATGGCAGCTACACACAGCAGATGCGTTGTCTGAGCAGCTGTTTATTTGCCTTTTCAAACATCCCAGTGGGGATCTCTCAGTTGCTTTTTTTTTTCTTTAAAAAAAAGAGCCAAGAGCTGTGTTCCTGGGAGAGGCCTCAGAGCACAGACGGTGGCCAAGGGGAGCTGCTGCTGCCCTTCACAGCTGATATGCATCTGCAGCATCTCTGCCAGGAAAAAAAAAAAAGGAATTGATTGCTTGAATTGCTTTAGAAAGAATTGCAGAGAGCTTTCTGAAGGCATGGCCCTGCTATTTGCATTCCCAATGGTGGTGGTTTGCACAGGAACCTTAGGAGCAGCAGCTGGAGTTGCTTTTTGGTTTCTGGAGCAATATTGTGCAATATTTGTGTTTTGCTTTTGTGGGGGAAGTCAGACTTGCCACCTGAAGGCCTGGGAAGCTGAAAGCCTTTATTTTTTTCTTGTTTCTTTAATCCTGATTATGGGGTTGTTAGAGTGAAATGCAGGCAGCATCTAGAAGATGTTGAATGTTATATTCTAGGGCTTTGTGGTAATTCACAGGATCCTCCCAGCTGAATTCAGCCCTGGCAGCTGGAGCCGCGGCTCTGCGAGGTGTGAGCAGAACGACTCCACACTGCTGGAATTGCAGTGGATGCTGCTGAATGTTTCCAGAGCCAAACAAAGAGCCATTGAGTCGGGTTAAAAAAATCAATTAACTGGAATGATCAGGCGTGTCCTAGACTTCCAGTAGGTTTGGGTAGCTTTGGACAACACAGAGGGGCCAAAGCTCCCTGTGCTCGCAGGCTCTGCTGTTTCTCCTGTGTGTGCCAGACCTGGAGTTATCCTGGGAGGGACCCAGCCCCACTGGCAGATCCCACACTCGTAACTCCTGTGCTGTGGAACCAGGGGGATACTCAATTCGTATAGAAATTAGGCTGCCATTATTTGCCTGTGAGAAATGGCATTTGCAAATGGACCGTATTCGTATTTTTACCTGGAATGATGCTAATGGGATGTACACTTTGACTATATTCCCTTTTATTTCGCTATTCCTGCTTGAAACAGTATTAATGGGAAATAAAATTTAAGTATATTTACATTTTTAGTCTCTACTTGGAACAGTATTAATGGGATTCAGTTCACAATGTTCAGTTTCCAGTACACTGATTTTTAAGTAATTTGCTTGTATTGTGTGGCTCTAAAAGCTTTATATCCAAAAAAATGGATTTATATGAAGGGGAGAGGGAAGATTTATTCCTCTGCTCATTATTCACTTTTGATCATTTTTAACCTGATATGTGCAAATATCACTGCTCTGCCATCTGAGTTTGGGGTAGGTGTGAGTGTAGCAACCAGGATTTTTTTCCCTCAGCATTCTTGCCTCCCCAATGCCTGGAAAGGTTAGAGAGAGAGCAGCACACGGAGATTATCCAGCTGATGCCTAATGTGGGAAGAATTTGTGCAGGCCTGACACAAAGGACTCCCACAGCAAGGCTCAGGCACCAACTGCTTTTTACCAGTGCTTGCAAAATGCTGGGATTCTTCAGCTGGGGAGGTTTTGCAGTTTCGGGCTCTGTATCAAATAGCATCTTGTTCATCCCTATTTCTGACACTGAATTATTCAATATTTTCACTGTAGAGTCTTCCTGCCATATCCAGATGGGCTGTATCAGTGCCTGGGTCGAATATTGTTAATATTTTTCATTACTTGCTATCTTCAGCAAATATTTTATTACTCCAAAGTCCAGATAATTGCACTTAAATGACAAAAATTGATGTTTCTGCCTTGAGATGACAATGGGGAGATGAATTTGTTATTAAACCAGGTTTATATGACGCTGCTTTTTCTCCACCCTTAAAAATTAGGAGATATTTTATTTCCAGAAGGGAAATGCCAAAAAAACCCTGCCCTTCTTGGGTGGAGTGCTCACCTTGCAAGATATCCTGATTTTATGGACCTCTAGATAACTAGACTTTATGGACCTCTGAGTATCAGGATCTCTGGCTAGCCAGATTCTATAAATATTTATGTATCTATACAATATAACCCTGAATCTGACCTTGGCAGGGACCATGTGTTCATGCAAACCCAGATGATGCTCAGCATTATATGGTATTAGAAAACAATTTACTTTCTTAATACCATTTTTTAATATCTTTCTCTGTCTTATTCCACCAGTCTGTCTGTTACTGGGGTTTGTATTCAGCTTTTTTGGTAGAACTTGAATATCAAGTTGCACATTTAACAAAACATGAAGGGCGGGCCCATTTTCTGACACCTTTCTTTTCCATTTTTCTCTCTATTTATCAAATGCTGTAATTACCGTGTTGCACTTTGATAAATAATGTTTTTGATCAAAGATCATGTTGCTGCTGTTCAGTAAGGCTTCCATG
Source organism: Cyanoderma ruficeps (assembly GCA_008694505.1). Lineage (NCBI taxonomy): Eukaryota > Metazoa > Chordata > Aves > Passeriformes > Timaliidae > Cyanoderma > Cyanoderma ruficeps. The sequence continues at coordinate 17,468,782 of VZDJ01000155.1, read as the reverse complement.
AAGACTTAATAACCAAAACAAGGACTTTTTATCCCTAATGTGCATAGTTAATACAGCACCATGTTTTTCTAGTCATGGAGTGAGAAGTTAATGTCTTAGTAGGGATTTTGTTTCTTCCCCTCCCCCTTGTCCCAGTCAAAATACAGAATTTCTGTTTTGGTTTTCAGGAGCATTTATTTAGCCTTTATCAGAATCCACATGCTGGGCTGGGTGCTGGGCGGATGCCAGGTGGGCGCTGTGCTGCAGCCCTTGGTGGGGGGCAGAAGAGCCTGGGAACAAGGAGCCTTTGTAGGACAGGGGCTACACCCAGCTCTGGTGGGATCAGTTGGCAAATTTGGGCTTTTTACCAATTTCTGCCATCCCCGTGGCTTTTCCTGGCCCAGAACATGAGTGCTGTCCCCTAAACACCTCTAGGAGAGCATTTGTGTTTGCTGCCTCAGGAGCAAATCCCTCTCATGACTGCTCAATGACAAGGTGTCCTACTGAGCTCAGAAATTGTTCCCCAAAGGAGCAGATACAATTTTCTGACTCAGTCCTCCATGTCTTCAAGGGAGAGAGGCTCCCCTTTCTTATTTATAGGGCAGGAATTACTATTTCTAACAAGAAATGGTTATTGTCACTAATTTTTTGCATTGGGGAGACAGAGAAAGTGTGGTTAGATATGGAAGGGACCACAGTGGTCACCCGGTCTCACCTCCCTGCTCAGGCAGAGCCATTCCAGAGCACAGGGCACAGGATTGTGTCCAGACAGTCTGGAATATCTCCCGTGAGGGAGACTCCACTTTGGACAATCTGTTCCAGTGCTCAGTCACTGCACAGGGAAAAAGTTCTTCCTCATGTTCAGGTGGAACTTCCTGGGCTCAGTCCCTGCTTGTTCCTCTGGTGCCATTGCTGGGCCCTGGAGCAGAGCCTGGGCCCTCCCTGCATGCAGGGACTGACAGGGCTGAGGGCTCCTCTCAACTGAGGCTCTTCTCCAGGGTGAACAACTCCAGCCTCTCCTCAGCCTCCAGGCCCTTCCTCATCTCTGCTGGACCTGCTCCACTCTCCACATCTCCCTGACAGGAGCATGAAGCCTGGTGGGAGTTGGGCTGTGCTCCCAGGAAACGAGGGACAGGACAAGAGGACATTGTCTTAAGCTGCCTCACGGGAGGTTTGGGTTGGACATAAGGATGGATGTCATCACAGCAGGTGTGATTGGGCATTGGAGTGGGCTGCCCAGGAAGGCGGTGTCCCCATCCCTGAAGGCAGTGAAGGAATGACTGGACGTCGCACTCAGTGCTCTCGTCTGGTTGACAAGGTGGTGATTGGTCACAGGTTGGATTTAATGATCTCAGAGGTCTTTTCCAACCTGAATGATTCCATGATTCTGTGATAACTACAGCTCTGCAGCGATGCAATGTACGTCTTCTTTCCCCATGTGATTCCTGTGGGAATTAGAGAAGTCAGTGCATTCACTGAGGAGTGCAGCGATGGTCATTGTTTAGGGTTGTGTCACTGAAAATGCCTCAACCCAGGAATTTCTGGGATGGGCATTGTTGTCCACCTCTTCTACAGCATATGGATTGCATTTTGTTGTTTCGACATCTTAAGGATATAAAGAAGTTTAACCAAGTGCCTCCTGATTTTCCCCAGTGGCTTTGCCAAATTCAAGAGGAATCAGTTAAAAGAAGCAAGGCACTTCAGGGAGGCAGAGGCAGGGAGCTGCTCGGATTTGTTTGCTGTTTCAGGTTAAATATTAAGTAGAGGTTAAGTTAAAGCTCGGCGGAGGGCGGCGGAACAATCCTCTCCCAATCACACGTTGCACAAGTCTTGCAGGAGCTCATGGCAGCAATTCAGGGTAGGCAAATAAAATCATTGTTTGCCATGTTTGCCGAAGGGATCTGCCTTAACGGCAGCAGCAGGTTGCAGCTCCCTTCTATTCCATTAATTAAGATGGATGAGGGATAAACGTCGTGCCAGACAGTTGAGCCTTTGGCTTTGTCACTGTGATTGGGGATTTGGACTTCTCCAGGCAGAGGCTGCCATAGGGAAGATGAAAGGACAAGCAGAATCTGAAGAGTTTGAAACAGTGAAGACCTTTTGTAGGCCATTTATTTTTAACATATAAAGTGTAAAAACCAAATGATGTCCATTTAGCATCAGCAAGTTAACAAAGCTCTCTCCCCCTGGGTGGGTGGTGTCCCACCATCACTCCCTGTTCCCTGAAGCACTTCCTGTTTTGGAGTGAAGAACCATGGAGAGCAAGGTCTTCCTCCTGTCCAGCAAGGATCTCTGGGCTGCAACAGATGAAGGCTTCACCTCATCCTCACCCCAGCCCTTGGAGGACATGAGGCAGGGCAGGATGAGACTTGCCTGCTCGTCCCACCACTTGCAGGCAACTGTAGCTCAGGGATCTCCTAAATTGGCACAATCTTCATCTAATAAGTCTGAAAGGGTGTTTTTGTGGTCAGCTTGGCTACTAATGGCCATAAGGAAAACCTGAATAAAGGAAAAGATGTTACAGTATTGATTAAGAGTAAAAAAAATTGAAAGTTTAGCGCAGCACACGACAAATCAGGATTGTTGGCTGTTATGAAAAACGTTTATAGTTTTAGAACATATATATGTCTATATAAAAAAGGGAAAAAAAGAAAAGTTGAGCAGTTTCTGCCGATAATGTAATTTTTAAAAAATCTTTTTTTTCTTGCCTGTGTTGTCCAGATCCACACTATTCTCATTTGAAAGGAAATCATAACAACAAAAGAACATGATTCCTGTGCAGTAACTTTGTGGTAGAGACCAAAGATTTACTGATTGTCTCAAAACAGGCAGATTTACTTAAGATTTTTAATTGGGAGAAAAATCTTGGCCAAGGATCTCTCTGAAGGATACCGAAGGAGAATGAAAGCAGCTGGGTAAAAATGCTCACGTCCAACATAAGGATAAAATGTTTATACTTAATTTGCTTTATCATCTCAGAAATCAAAATTTTTTTTGAGAAACAACAGGTTTGGGGAACAAAGTTTTGGTGTTGTGGGTTGGGCGGGAGCTGTCTCCTAAATATTTGTTGCTTGAGTGTTTTCCAAAGCAGAGCAGATCCAGACTTCAGCAAAGCATCTGATGTTCTTGGAGAAGAAATAGAAAAGAAATAAATTAGTAAACAAAAGAGAAAGAGACAGAGCAGATTTTATAACACAAAATCCTTTTTTGAAGAATGAGTGCTTTCTCAGGATTCCAAATATTCTGCATACAGGCTGGTAGGCGTAAGGAGTAGTCCTGAGTCTCTCCTGTGAGAAATTGTGGGGTTTAGTTGAGGGTTTTCTTCTCATATCTACAAGTTGAATTATCCTTTAATTAAGGAGATTTGAAAAATAGTCCTGAAGAGCAGAAAATGCAGTATTTTTTTGTTGTTCAGCAAATACAGGTAGAGTGGTTTCCATCTGATGGAGACGGGGAAGATTTGGTATCGTCTCCTTAAAACAACCTCTACAAGGCTCATATCCACTTCTTCATTGAAAGGAAACTTTGCAAACTTTGTAAATACACTTTTCTGGTTTAGTTTAGGGCTCTGAAAAATGTGGAGTTGGAAACATCAGAGTTTGTCTTTATCTCCAAGGCTACAGCCGTGGAGCTGGCGATGCTCGGAGGAATGTGTTTGAATTATTAGGCTGAACTCTGCGTTTCTGGGCCAGAGTGTTCCTGGTATTTGGAGGCCTCTGGGATAGAGGTAACCTTGCCAGCAGGTCATAAATTTGAGCCAGGCTTTTTTACCTTCGTCAGGAAATTCATGCTGGAGCTTTCCTTAAGCCAGGATTCACAGTGATCTAATCCCAACCCGCTGCCAAACCCGACCTGGGAGTTGTTTTCTGCCGTTCCGTCGCCGTCTCTTTGTTTTGTCCGCCGCGTTCCAGATCGCTCGATTTCCCCCGCTCCGCGCTTTTGGCCGGAGCTGTGACTCGGGAGTGGATGAATGCACACAGTCAGCCTGCAAAAACCTCTCTGCTCCCTGTGGGCAGTGGCCAGCACCAGCATCTGCTATCCAGGGACAGTTCTGAGCGGTTCGCTTTAGTCTCTCCAGATAAGCGCTAAAGGAAAACCTGCGATGGGATTTTGGAAGTTTTGGGATACTTCATACACGAGCAGGTAGATGTCTGCATTGCAGGTGTCGTATCAAAACCAAATCAATGCATAAATAACAACAACAACTTGTATAATAATATATGTCAGTGTCTCCTCTAGGAATAATCATAAAATACGTTAGTGTCTCCTGTAATACTGATATATGTATTATAATATTAATTATATGACTACACACACAAATCTGCATTGCATACAAGTCCAAAATAACATATATATAATAATATATGCCATAATAATATATGTAATAATAATGTAATTACGTATACACACACACCCCAATCTGCATTGCAGGTGACTCAAAGTAGTCCAAATTTTTATATATATATTATGTCCTGTAATAATCTATGTAATAGCAATATAACTATATATACACACACATATATATAT
>VZDJ01000155.1:17342400-17464246 GCA_008694505.1 Cyanoderma ruficeps | reverse complement strand
ATATATATATACACATATATATATACATATACAAAACCACATCTGTATTGCTGGTGTCATAGATGTTCATAATTACATATTATTATAGCAATAATTACAACAACAATAATAATATAACATCTTAGGTGTCATATAGAATCTCCACACATTTACTCAGGTAAAACCCCACTGCATTCTCTGGGTTGTGGGTTAATGTGAATGTAAAAAGCTTTATTTTTACTTAATTCTCAAGCTATAACACAAGTAAACCCTTTATGATATGGAAAAGCACAGCTGTGATGGAGAGTTAAAATATTTTGGAGAGTGTTTAGCAATGGAAATTTGTCCAATATGTTAATTATTGCATCTGAAAGGTGAGGTATGTTTGTTGCACATTCGGTACGAGTGGAGATTCTGCTCCAGTACACGGCTACATCACTGGGAGGTGAATTTCATATGAATTAAGCCAGTTTTAAAGGAATTTCAGAGGATTCCTTGGAATAGCAGCTGCTCAACACTGGGATGCTGATGATGTGTTATTCCCAGCAGTGCTGTCAGTGTTGCTGGGTGGTGATTTTTGTGTAGCAAATCCAGCACAAGGCTTATTTTCCCCCTTTCTTTTTTTTTACCCTGCAAATTGAAGCACGGAAAGACCTGCTCCCACATCCTGTCCAGATTGCCACTGGATGTTTGCTTTAGGTCAGAATATTCTGTTGCTAGACATAGTAGATTAAAATTAAATGGTTAAAAATTATATTGTGGAGAGAGAACGACCTTCAAAATCCTTTCTGGCTTGGGAAATATATCTAAAAATTCAGCGCAGGGTCACCTGCCATTTCCATTCCTGGCACATACAGCCAGTCAGTCTAAATTCACTCATAATCCACCAGTGCTCCCCATTTTTGCATCATGTAGCTGCTAAAAATGATAAATAACTCAACTCCTGCTCCTCCACTTGTGCTGCTAATCAGGGGGATGGGAATACACCCTCAATTTTGCACAGTGAAATTTCCTAAATTGCCTCGTGTCCATGCACACAAACTCCTTGCCTTCTTGAATATTCTCAGTGTAACAAGTGGGCATCCAAGAGCTGTTAAGCCTGGATTAATGCTGATCTTGGGCTGCTCCAGGAGGGATTACAAAGCATAATATTGGCATTAAGGCTGGGAGATGGGAGTGAGGCTTTCCAAAGTGCTTACGCAGCACAAAGAAACTCTGCCGGCGCCTTTCGGCTCGCGTGCGGCCCTGGGCTGCGAGGGATGACCCGGGGCTTTCTAGAGTTACATCACAATTATAATGTTTGTAATCACAGAGATGCAATAGAAATAACCTCCTGGCAGAAGGGAAATATGTGGGTAATGAATGGGTGCAACCTGCCTGTTGCCGTCCTGGGTTTTTGTGCCGGCTCATGCAGCCCTTCCCGCTCTGCAACATCTGGTTTTCATCTGCTGCAGGAAAGCCAAATAATTTCAATGAAACCGGGGGAAAACATAATGCTTTAAAAAAAAAAAAAAAANAAAAAAAAAAAAAAAAAAAGACAATATTGATGTTTTCCTGGTTTTCAGCTGGCGTTAATTAGATTTATCAGCAGGGTTTATCGACAGTGGACGCTCACTCGGATGCTTGTGTTAATGCATCATCCAGTGGACAATGCGATTAACGAGGGCCAAGTGCCACGTTTTTCCTTGGAAGAGCTTGAAATGATAAATAATGTGAGTTGAGATTACTCTGATTTTTGATGCATCCCCCAGGTGATGAGTCAGCAAGGCACTGGGGCACACGGAATTTTACTGAGGGGAGCAGCCTTGGTTCAGTGGGACTGGCCATGGTTGCTCTGGGATTAAAGATGTGCCAATTCCTGCATCATGTTGGCCTACAACAAAAATGCATTCGAAATGCATTCCCTTAATTCAACAAAAATGCATTCCCAAATATTAGATATATTGAAAGAAAATAAATATACAATAGGTGTACAAGATATATTAATAAAAATATGACATATGAGATATAAAAATATAAAATTGGTATAATATATACACGAGATATAGAAATATAAAATAAAAATGCATTATTTTCTTTCTATCTATCCCTCTAAATCAGAATAAGGTTGTCATTGAGGTCCATTTTCAAGTTTAGACCAGTGTGGGTCAGCATCTGCTTAATCCCCATCGCATTAGAGCCCCCCTGGACTAAGTTTTTTAACTGCACTTTATTGATTGCTGGGCTTTTAAAGACATCCATGAGCTCTCAGCAAATGGAGCATTTGTCCTGATCCGTGCAGATTGACCCTGTTGGGCGGGGGGTACTTGAGGAATGGGCAGGCTTTTTGTTCCATCTAGGCTGCAGAACTCTTGTGGGTTGTTAGATCGTCTCGCCTCAGTGAGTTTTTGGTGCTGGGAAAGCTTTATTAAGATAGACTTATGAGTAAGCAAAATATTTCTGGTTTTCCATGTTAATTGTGTCTGTTCAGCAAGAGAAATGGAGCTGGGAGAAGCTTTTCTAATAAGTAGGATGTCTCACCTCCTGGCTTAAGGCATAAGGATCTGTGAAAGCAAATACTGAAGGAGCCATAAGTCTATATTTTGATTTAATGGTTATAATTTTAAAATTGCTTTATGGTTATCGTGTCATAAGATCTTAACCGCTAATTTTTCCAAAGAGTTTAATTAAATTAAAAACTTTCAACTGGAAATTCAAAATAGAAAATAGATTTGAGCTTACTATAAATTTCTTGCTTTGAGAAGAGTCACTGCATTTAATAGAACCACGGAATGGGCAGGGTTGGAAGGACTTTGATTTGTTTGACTGGATTCAAACCACAGTTAATTCAACTTCAGCCCTGATTGCCAGATCCACACTTCAGTTTCTTATGAGCCAAATTTCTCTGGACAAGGATGCAGTTGGAGCAGGGTACCTGCAATTGCTCTGAGTGCTTTCAGGAAAAATCATGGTCTTTTTTTTTTTTCCCTATCCCATTCCTTGCCATGGAATCAACTCAGTTTAATTTTGTGTGTCTTGCCAGGGGCTGGTGCCAGAGATGGGGTTAAGGGGATGCAGGAGGCGGACAGTTCAGTGAGTCAGGACTTAAATGTGTGGATAATTCAACATGGATGTTTCCCTCCCTCTTTGTACCTCTCACATGAGTTATCTTCGATGCATTTGTTTTCTGAAGTGGCAGTGGAAGGATTGCAAATGCAGTAGCAACCCCCAAACCGTATGTTTGTAGGCTGGATCAGGGTCTTGATACAGTTGGGAATAGTGTCCTCCGTGTATTTGTGCCCAATGTCCCAGGCAACAGCAGAGTACAGGTGGGAATCTCTGAAGGTGATGTTGATTCTCAGCATCACTTATCATCAAATTTAGATTTTAGAGCTTCTTAGCACCAGTTCTCTCCTTTTCCCCCATTTTTTTTTGTCCAGCCCATGATACTGCAGGATTATTTTTCCATGCTTTGTTTCAATTCCCACCTAGATTTTACTTACTATAGTGACTTTAGCACGGGCAGCTGGTGAATTATCATTAGCTCCCTGGTTCTGGATGCCATCCAGGGGGGGAGATGGGGAAGAAGGAGCAGTAAGAAAGAGAGATGGCCAGGGAACGCCCTCGCTATCGGATGCCGGAGACCGGGTGAGCGAAGCCTTCCTGCTGAAATCCGGCCAGCACGAGGTAGGACAATCGTGCTGCTGTTCTCCTTGGGAGTTATAAACAAGAGGATGAGGCTCGGCAAGAGAAAGAAAGGTTTCTTTCTGTGGTTTTCCTTTCTGTCAGTGTTTTAGTTTCCTTTTCCACCCTCCTCCTGAACTGCAGGCAGATCTCTTTAGAGAAGAAATGCTGTTTTCACATGGGTTTAATTTTTTAATGTAGTATTTTGCTTGCTGATTAAGGTCAATAAAGAAATATGTTTAATATTCTCTTGAAAGATGCAAACAAATCACTCCTTAGTTAGCGCTGATAGTGTTTTTGTTGGGGGTTATAAAGCTGCTTTGAGTGAGCCAGCAGGAGCAGCATCCCCATCTTCCCCAGCCGGGATAAACAGATGCGATCCAGTCATTCCTGCTACATCCCGCATGCGTTTTTTAAGGCAAAAAGGAAAGAAATAATAATAAAGAAGGTTGAAATAATAATAAATTCACATCATCCCAATGCAACAAGAGTCGTCGAACTCCTTGCTTTATTCCTACTTTCAGGATGATGTGTGCGTTGTTATTTAAGGGAGGGATCTTTCAGCTCTACACCCATAAAATCTTTGAAAGATTTTATCCCTCTAGGAGATATCTGTGGAGATATTTTGACCACTTTTGTGATCATGTCCTTATTGTTTTCATCATCTTGAGAACTGGGTGTTGTATGATGAGGTTGTCGCCTCTCAGCAGTGACTTTATAGGTATGGAATAAAGGTTTTGGAAGTGGATAATAGGTGCTGGAAAATATGAGATCTGAATCTAAGTCTCCCTCCAGCCTGTTTTTCATTGGCAGGTCTGGTTCCTCTGCATGCACTCGACTGAGCTTGACTAAAATCCTGTAAACCATCACCTCCCTTGTTCTGCCATGTGAAGGACATCAAAACAATGGGTTTGGATGTGTTTTCTTACGTTTTTTATTGAGAACACAAAATTTTGTCTTGGATCAGTCCATGTGATGCAAGACATTGACCCTCTGGAGATGCTCTATCATGCAAGGGTGATACTTGTCCTGGGTGGGAGCTGGGGTTGTGCCTCTGGGCATTGTTCTGCCCTTTGCCCTGTGGGGAGAGAGGCTCCAGTATCCCAGCCTCGCTCCTGGAGCAAGTGCCAGAGTGCCAACAGCTCCTTTCCTTGCAAATAAACGCTGGTTCTCCGTTCATTTTTACTAACCAAGTGTAATTAGTAACGGCCCACTCTTCACTGTGCTGTGCTGCTGTGTGTTAGGTCACCACTCGCTTTCAAATAATAGATGGAAATGTGGTTTTATTTGGGTTATAAATTATGTATTGCTGCTCAGCACACGGAGTGCTTGTTTTTCCTCTGCCTTTTCACATCTCTGGGCTCCTCTGGTTAAGGATCATTTTCTCCCATTAAGTTCAACCAATGAATCTCTTGCTAAATTGAGGAAAAATACTCTGAATTTGTACTTGAGCTTTGTAGTTTGTCTCAGCTTGGCAGAAGACATGTACTCTAAGCCTGGTTGGGTTTTCCAGGTATTCCAGTCAGGCTGGTTAAAGATACTCTTACGTCTGTCTATAAAAGTCTGTCTATAAAATTTCCCACCTCTTTCCGTGTCCTGTCACAGCTACTTTGATATCAACATCAGGTTGTGATTTTAGTTTATTTGCTATATATTTAATTACAGAAGGTTTACTAAAAAGCTTAAACATACTTGACTGATTCTTCAAAGGTTTAACGAAGAAATGCTGTTCTGAATTTTACTGTTGCAGAGGCTACAAATTTCTACAAGGGGAGTTGTAAATGTTTTGTTTAGTTACACCAAGATGGAGCGGGACTGAGTATCATCAGAGTAGGGGACAATCAGGGTGGGTTTGTCAGGCTGTGTGGTGGCAAGGAAACAGAAAAGGTGTTAAAAGAAATGAGAGGTACAATACCTGTGTGCTGTGAACGAGCGCTTCAGGAAATCAGGGAGGGACATGAATGAGCGTGTGCTCTGACGAAGCCTTGTGTATTCACATGAAATTAATTGGATAACGAAGTCTGGTTTGCTGTTTGCTCCGGCAAGCAATGCCCCTGTGGATTTTCCAAGTGTATCTGCTGTGTTTCTCCTGCTGGCAACTGCTGTGGGAAACAGTCGTGCACGGTTCCCAACACAGCAGGTCACCAGCACTTCATCCAATACACCTTTCTTTGGAATATTTGTACTTTCGATGCATTATTGCACATACATGCTATTCTGTGTTCTTCTGGAGGGCAGGAAGGTTTGAAAAGCTGGTGTTCCCCAAAATATTATGCACAAAGACTAAGGAGATGGCAAAATTAAATGCTATTGAATTCTTTTGGAGACTTAATTTGTTCTAAGATATTCTCGGTGACACAGCATCTTCTTCCTGCTTCCCTTCCCTGCCCTCCTCACATTTGGAAAGATCTCAGCAGCTGATGGGGGGAGATCCCAGAGGGAGCTTCAATGGCACTTGGATGCTGCTGTAAAAATTTTGGACTGTGTTCCTTCCTCTGGTTTGCTCCATTTTGGGTCAAATCAATGCAGAGTGGTGGTTTGGTCCAGCTCTTTGCTCCTGGAAGTCTTACAGTGAGATTGGATGTGTGTGGCCACTGTAAAAAATTATACTTGAAGTAGTGTTAAAAATCCCAGCCCTCCATGGAATATACAACCTCAAACTACATTTATTTATACATACATGAAAACATGGAATTGAAGGAAGGTGCTTTCAGTCCCCACTTCATGATCTCTTGTTTGGCTGAGGTGGATGGTGAAGAGCTGCTGCTCTTCTTGGTGCAGAGAGAAGGAGCAGTGAGGCCTCTGCATCCTTGGCATGCTGGCAGCACATCTGCCCTGGCACACCAGGCCTGGGCTCAGTTTGACTCCTGCTCTTTCCAAAAAGGAAAAGGAAAACATGCTCCCAACGTCCATCCCAATCACTTGGCGTTTTGCAGAGCCAGGCTAGGAAGAAGTGGACAGCAGAAAAATATCCGTGTTGATTTTGAAACGTTTTCTGCCATGTGGAAAGTTGGAGTATAAAATCTCACCGTGTTTGCCTTAATTTCATTAATTCAGGGCTTTCCTTTTTTGCTTGGATTTTCTTGTCCTTTAAACCCCAGAACGCTGTTCTCAGAAATACAGTTCTTGGCAGTGTCGAGGAACATTGCGCAAAGCTAAACAGGTGGTTTTGGCAGGATCACCTTGGAAGTGAAGGCTCCTTCCCTGCCTGGACAAACAGAACTGCAGCACCGTGCCCATCTCCTGCCACGGGGCATCGGCTGCTCCGCGCTCGCCTCCCAGCTGTTCCTCCTCTGCAGGGAATGGATGGAGTGGTGTCAGATTTACCCCCAGCCCAGGAACCTGCTTCAGTTCATCAGAAACCACTCCATGGCGGCTTCAAGGAAACCCCCAATTAATTCCTCTGGGGAGGTGACAGGCGGTACCTGTTGAATTGTCCTGTTTTGCTTTACCTAATGGCTGAAAACAGACACCTTCTCCTAACACAAATATCTGAAAGGATCATGTTGATTTTTGAGACTTCTCAGTGCCAGCTATTGTTTTTCCTGATGCTTATCAAATATTCCGGTCCCTGATAAGACAATTATTTTTCAATGCTTCCCATCGATCTAATGAGATAATATTTTTTTCTGTGCTGTGCCTCAGTCTGACTCCTGAAGTTGTTTTGGTTCATCCCAACACTTACTAATAAGTATTTTTAAGCTCTTACTTCACCGTTTGAACTGTGGAAATAAGGAGAAAGGTGTTTTTATGGATCAGTCGGACATTGAAGCTCCTATGGCTACTGAAACGTTACAAAAGCTGGAAAACATGAGCCCAGCGGTGCCGCCGTGGTGGAAGCGGCTCATCCAAGCTGCGTATGAGGCACAGAAATTTTATGCTGCTGCTCAGTGGCGCTTGAAATTTTGGAATTGCATCAAGAAGAGTTGTAGATTATTTATATAATCCCACAGAAAAGCAGGGAAGGGCTGCAGATAGGCGGATTCATGTTTAACCTTCTCCTTACTCAAGAAATTTTTTACGAGGCAGAAAGCAAATGTGTTTTTTATTGTGTTGATTTAATGGCAAATCTCTGATTTGGTTGGTTTTTGTTTGTTGGAGGGGAGGGTGTGGATGATTTTTTGTCAGTAAGAAGCAGAAAGTGGCTGAGGTCTGAGAGGAAGGACAGCAGGGGCGGGAGCCAAGCTGAGGCTCGGGTTACACTGGTATGTTTTGGTTGCTGCCTAACGTGTTTTTGTTTTTCTTCATTACACATATTTCTCTTGGGAAAAGCAGGAAAAACTGTGTGTCAAATATACATCAGGGCTCTGTGCCTCTGCTAAGAGGTTCCAGATGGGGAGCATTATGATAGGGACACTTTCTCCTGCCTTTCACTTTGTTGGTGACAAACTGCAGGAAAACTTATATCAAGCCCAGAGTGTGCAGTGAATGCTGCTGCTGCTTTTTTTTTTTTAGCTTTTTTTTTTCAGCATTTTTTGGTCTACCCAAGTATGCAATAGGAAGTTGAAACTTCATTTCCAAACATTTATGGCCCCACATCGAATCATTATATACAAAAACGGGTAAAAAACTAGAGTTTTGAAGGGACTTGGAGAGGCTTCCTCCAGAAGCTGGAGGGTGTCCAAGGCTTGTCCACCAGACCACATCCCTCTCCCTAAATTTGAGGCTGATGCCTGGGAAGCAGAGGATGGAAGCTGGTGAAGATGCCTCTGCAAGGGCTGAGTCTCTTACCTGTGGGTGATGTTTCATTTCTGTGCTGGGCAGAGGCTGTGGCTCCACCTGGGGTTGGCACTGTGTCTTCTTCAGGACAACCTCCCAGGATCCTGCTGGATTGTTTCCAGACCTGCTATCATGCTGAGGGTCCGCAGCTGCTTGACCTGAAGTGAGCGGTGTGGCAGTGGGAGCTGCAGTCAGGCTCGGGTGATGGCAGCCTGTCATCACCAGCTCCTAAAATCAGTGAGTCACAGCTTCAGCAAGTCTCTTGAGTGCTACGAGAGCTGTCAGCAGGTGACAACGGCTACAAGAGCTCGGCAAAAAGTCCTACACTGTTCTCAGGATGTAGTTTCCTGCGTGGATGGTTTTGCATAATGAAATTTTGTCCTAAAAAGTAGCACTTGGTTTGTACATTGTGTCATTTGAAGCATCAATGTTTCCAAGACAATGGGCCAAGAAGACCCAAACCATGTTACTTGGGGGAGGATGTGAAGCCACAGGTGAGAGGGGTGGCTTTCTACAGCTGGATGTAATGCTCCATGCTCTAAAACTGGGAGATGCTTTGGAGACAGGAGTTTACCCCTGTCTTCTGCAGAGCACAGAAATATGTGGATGATTGACTACTTGAAAATAGAAAAGTCATATTTTCTTTATCAGGGGGCTCAGGGTGGATGAGACACGAGTGATCAAGAGCTCTGGAGACTCAAAAGCCTCAACCTTGGGAAGAAAAAGGCAAATGTGGTGCTGAGAATGTTGTTCCCTGCTTATCTTCATGGAATTACAGCATGGTTTGGGTTGGAAGGACCTTAAAGCCCATCTTGTTCCAACCCCTGCCATGGACAGGGACACCTTCCACTGGACCAGGGTGCTCCAAGCCCCATCCAACCTGGCCTGGAACACTTCCAAGGATCCAGGGGCAGCCACAGCCTCCCTGGGCACTCTGTGCCAGGGCCTCTCCACTCTCACTGCCAGGAATTCCTTCCCAATATCCCATCTAACCCTGCCCTCTGGCAGTGGGAAGCCATTACCCTTGTCCTGTCACTCCAGGCCCTTGTCCCCAGTCCCTCTCCAGCTCTCCTGGAGCCCATTTAGGCCCTGCCAGGGGCTCTGAGCTCTCCCTGGAGCCTTCTCTTCTCCAGGTGAACATCCCCAGCTCTCCCAGCCTGGCCCCAGACCAGAGGGGCTCCAGCCCTCAGAGTATCTCTGTGGCCTCCTCTGGACTTGCTCCAGCAGCTCCACGTCCTTCCTGCTCTGGGTACCCAGGGCTGGGGTAGCTCTGCAGGTGGGGTCTCACCTGAGTGGGGCAGAGGGACAGAATCCTCCCCTCCCCTGCTGCCCACACTGAGTTCAGCCCAGGCCATGGCGGGTTTGGGGCTGCCAGGGCAGGTCTGTCTTCTCCTCCACCAACATCCCAAAGTTCCCCCCGGGCTGCTCTCACTCCGTTATTTGCTGTATTACTTTATTTAAAGCAAAGGAACCAGCAGTGCTCCTGGCACTGTGTGAGGCTGTTTCTAGCAATGGCAGACGACTTTTATTTGCAGCAGCTGCAGTTTGTGCTGCATTGCTGCACTTCATCCACTTCTGCATACGGGGATTATGAAAGGTGAGAAGGAAATCGTGATATGGCCTGATGTTGCAATGCATAACCTGTTATATACCCTCCTCAGTCATCACTTGAAATATATACATTAATGGGCTTTTATCTGACGTCATTTTATCACTGGTGCTTTGTTCCCTCTGCAGTGCTTATTTACAATACTTGTATTGCTGACTGGGGGAGTGCAAAACCTCCTCCTTTAGCCATGACTTGTTTCCAGCTGGTCACTTTATTGCTGTTGCTGTTTTATTGGGATTATTTTGTGTCTTTATCCTGTGAAAAAATCATTTGAAGCACCAATAAGGAGATTTTGCTCAGTCCTGGCACCTGTTGGACACTTGCTGCCTGCATTTGTCTGAGTAAAGTTTGTTCTTTGGCTGCAGAATATGAATGTTGGGAGTTGGAGACACACTGTAATAACACCAAGTTTCCCAACTTCATTTTGGGATGCTTCTTTATATCCAAAGCTCAGCCTAGGATGAAGATTTTTTCCACCCAAATATTTGCTGGCCAGTGTGTGCGGATTTGCTGGAAAACATGAGCCTTTGGCTGTTCTTCCCAGGGCTGTCCACCCTGCTCACAAAAACACGAATGTCTGAGCAGAGGAGCAGGAATGTCTGCCAGACCATTGGGATTTGGCAGCCTCTGCCTCCAGGATCCATTGTACGGGTGTTTGCTGGTGACTGCCAGCTCAGCCAGGGGTTTTTTTTCCCATTGTGGCACTTGTGTAGGGAAACTGTCCCTGTTGGGGAAGAGGACTTAGGTCGGAGGCTTTGGGGTTTTGTTTTCTTGCTTTGTGATTTCATGGCAGTTCCTTTTCTTCCAGAGCATCACTTGAAAGGAAGAAGCTGCAGTGGTCTGATCCTGTGCTTAAATATGGGAAAAGGAGGAATATTCTGCCAGCACTGAAGTGTTTTCCAGGAATGCAGATTTAAATCCTATTTCTTACATAGCTGATAGAGCCTCTGCATCATAGCTGCCAAACAAGGGTGTGTTGTAGTGATGCTTATGGGGTTTATCCCAGGTGTTTTACCCCATAATGGTGCTCTGCATATTTCCATTACATTGGCACTTGAGCTAAATTGACTCCTAAACCTTCTCTAAGTCACTGCTCTCCTATTAAAAGTCCTTCTCTTTCATATTTGTATTGGGGAGTGCAAATTTGATGTGCACAAAGACACGTGGTCATAACTGAGCCTGTATTTTAAGGCAGATTGTTTAATTTCTCCAGGCACTGAGCTGTTCTGTGGTGACCAGGGACAGGACATGAGGGAACAGCTGGAACTGTGTTGGGAAGGGTTAGGTTGGATATTAGGGAGAGGTTCTTCCACCAGAGCAGGGTCAGGCACTCAACAGGCTCCCCGGGGAATGGCCAGAGCCCCAAGGCTTCCAGAGCCCCAGCAGTTTGGACAGTGCTCTCAGGGATATTGTGGGGTCCTGTGCAGGGACAAGAGACAGGAGTTGGACTCAATGGTCCCTGTGGGTCCCTTCCAACTCAGCATATTCCTTGATTCTGTGATTCTCCATTCCAGGATGTTGACATGATTCCCCAGAGGGGGAAGGTGCTGTCCTTAAATGACCTTAATTTTCACCACAGGTAGGATCAGTGCAAGTGTCTTACCATGACAAGACATTTTTAGTTGGCATAAATGAGATTGACATTTAGTTGTCTGTAATGAGAAAAAAAGATTTTAAAAGATGTTTTATGGTTTGTGCCATGAGAGTTGTATTTTACGCATCAGTTTAATTACAAGAGAGTTTGTCTGTTAGTGGGTAGAACTCACTTGGCTGCTGTTCACTAATTGTAATTATGGAATGAAGGATTTGGTGTGCTTTTATTGGAAGAATCCCGCTGAGTTTAATTCCACGTAGCAGTGGCTGCACTGTCATTGACAATGAAGTGTCAGTGAAGGGATGAAGAGCATTTTGAACTTCATAAATGCTACAAATTGTATGTTCGGTTGGTGTGGGGAGACCCCTTAAATAAGGTCTTGGCTCTTTGGGCAGTCGTTACAAGCCATATGGACCTGTTCTCCATGTCCTCCATAGGGGCAGGAGGGAGAGGAAGGATCTCAGCACTTCCCAGATGTCTTTATCCTCTGGACTTTCCCCATCTGAAGTATCTGTAGGTCAGATATTTGAAAGGTTCTTTTGTTCTCTGAAGAGCAGGGACAGGAAAGTCATGTACCTTTTGGTTGCTGCACCTGCTTAAAAATTGAGTATTGATTTTATGGGAATAAACAGGAAACTCCATGGGTTTGAGAAGCTCATAAGCAAAAAAATCCAGCTACCACAGGAAGCAAACACCACCAAGGAGATAGTCTGCTGTGTTTACTGTCAAAAACTGGTGTAGGATTAGATTCTGTTCATGTCTACAGCCAGGACATGCTTTCTCTAAAATGTTGGAGACAAATATCACCAATTTTTAAACAACAACAAAAAAAAAGGTATTTTGTCATTAAACACCTTGAATTTAAGTTGCTTTGTCATGTTTTGATTTGAGGGTTCAGAGGAGGCCACAGAGATGCTCAATGGAGCCTCTCTGCTCTGGAGCCAGGCTGGGAGAGCTGGAGATGCTCACCTGGAGAAGAGAAGGCTCTGGGGAGACCTCAGAGCCCCTGCCGGTGCCCAAAGGTGCTCCAGGAGAGCTGGAGAGGGACTTGGGAAAAGGGTCTGGAGTGACAGGACAAGGGGGGAACAGTTTTAAACTGAAAAGGAGGGATTTAGATTGGATGTTAGGAAGAATTGTTCTCTGGGAGAGTGATGAGGCCCTGGCACAGGGTGCCCAGGGTAGCTCTGGCTGCCCCATCCCTGGAAGTGTTCAGGGGAGGTTGGATGGGGCTTGGAGCACCCTGGTCCCGTGAAAAGCAATGGCAGAGGTGGCTCTGGATGATGTTCCAGATCCTTTCCAACCCAAACCACTCTGTGGTTCTGTGAGATGGAAAACCCGTGTTTGCTCTTCAAGGTGCTGCAATGGCCCCTTGAAGAAAAGAACAGTGATGTAGGAACATTTGCAGGTCCTTAAAGGTCAGTGTGTGGCAGCTCCGGGCTGCAGGGCAGGCTCGGGCCCTGCTCAGGCATTGCAGCACAAACACTATAAATAATCTGTGGTTTGTGCTTTTGGCCACAAAAGCACCGCTGGGTTCGTCCGTCAGTGTGGGACACGGAGCCACAACTGAGAGAGCAAAACCCCAAGGTGCTGGCGCTTCGAGTCGTGTTTAGCTGCTATAAATTAGATTTTCAGTATTACTGTCGAACCACAGCTTGAGGGGTTCCCATAAAAGCTATTTTTCTTTGCAGCGATTCAGGTTGCACCTCATACCTTTCAACTTTGGTGCTTCCTTAGGGGCCCTGATCTCTCTGCATCAAAGTGGCTCCTCATGGAAATTGAAAGTCAGAGAGATCCATCAAAATGGGGTTGTTTTAGCAGAGCAATTTGGGCTGGAAGATTTTATCAGGAGGTGGGAGCTACAAGTTTAAAAGCTCTTCCCAGGGCAGAAGGAAGGGATTTAGCACGGCTCTAACTTAAGCGGTGTACGTGCAGTTTATGTTCTGGACATAATTCAATATATTCTTGTTAAAAAGCAATATAACAAGGCAAGAAGAGTGCTGGCAGTTTGGTTTCAGGTGGAATGAAAACTAGGGAAAATGATCTTTATCATCCTGCTGTATATGTTTCAGGAGGAGGAAGAAATTTGTGAATGCCCTGGACACACAAAAAAGACATTAAATTTCAAAAATTCCAGTTTGCCATTTTTCTTCCTTGTGTGTTTTTTTCATTTGGAATGAAGGTGTTTATGGATTTATTTTACTTTCAAGCGTAGCGTATAGAAAATTGGGATAAACAGCCCTGAGATCTGGAAATAAATTACAGGGGATGTTTGAAACCACCACTCTTTGTGGATGCACACGTTGGGTTTCTTCAATAAAAGTCGTAGGTGAAGCATGAGAATGCACATTTGATGTGCATCATGGAATCCTGGGGGTGTTAAGGTGGGAAAAGGCCTTTTAAGATTTTTAATACAACAATCACCCAGCACCACCACCATGTTTATCACCAAACCACGTCCTCAAGTGCCCTGTCCAGTCTTTTTTTGAACACTTCCAGGGATGGGGACTCCACCACATCCCTGTGGGGACTCCACCACATCCTTGGGCAGCCTGTTTCAATGCTTGACAACCCTTTATGTGGATTTTTTTTTTCTTAATATCCAAACTACACTTCCCCTGGCACTACTTGATGACATTTCCTCTCATCCTGTCCCTGTTCTGTGGGAGCAGAGCCCGTCCTCCCCCGGCTGCCCCCTCCTGTCAGGGAGTTGTGCAGAGTCAGAAGGTCCCTCCTGAACCTCCTTTTCTCCAGGCTGAGCCCCCCCAGCTCCCTCAGCTGCTCCTGGTGCTCCAGCCCCTTCTGTATTTATATTATTTGGTGGGATATAGATTTTGGCAAAGCTGTTTCCAACGTGCTCACACAGTTACAAGTCATTCATACTTTATGAATACATTTGATTAATGAACTCCACATTTCACAGTAAACCAGGGAATACGAATCTTCCAGCACTGTCTTGTCTGCTATTAACCTGTTTCTTCTCCCCTGCATTAATGAGCTTGATGGAATTTTGCTCCCAGTCCCTCCTGTGCCCCTCCATGGAATAGAACTATTAATATAAGTATTCCACAATGGCATAGTTGAAGATTTAAGCAGTTGACTTGCTTTTCTCCTGGTAAATTCATGGTATGGCTTTCTAAAAAATTCAATTTACATTTCAGGTTAATGGGGAACCATTTAAAAACTCTTGTGTATTAATATATTTCTTATCCTGTACAGCAAAGAGAAGATGATGTTTTTATTTTTCCCTCTAAGGATGAGGACTAAAGGCTCCTCTGGGGGCTGGGGACCTAAAATATGCTGGCAAAGGCCTGTATTTCCACTTGTTCTTTTGCCACAGAAGCTGTTATTCCATAAGGGAATGCAGCTGTTATTCTGTAGGAGAATATTGCTGTTATTCTATGGAGGAATAACATTCAGTTTGGATGATCTGTAGAACAGTGTTTTATTGCCAGATAAGAACAAGTCACCGTGGTGTTTTCCCAGTTGCTGAGGTTTGGAAAATAACCTTTTTTTCAGGAAAGACATTAAAATAATCCTTATTCTGACTGTAATCTGGAATTAATCCAGGTTGCATCAATATTCAGTCCAGGACGAGGAGGCTGCAAACCTCTGGGATCAGGAGGAACGTGGAGCATTTAGCCAGGAAATTGTTAATCCCTTTTTTTCCCTCCTCCCGATAGGCATCTCTTTGTGCAGGAGGGCTGGAGGAGGAGGAATGGAGCTGCTCTCTCCTGCCTTCTCCAAACTGCTGGATCACCCTCCGGGTCCAGAGGGACTCCCAGCTCCTACAGAGGAACGTATTGAATTTTGTTTCCTTCCAAATGTTGAGCCCTGGCCAGTAAAAGCTTTGGTCTCCCCAAGAATCCTCGGAATGCTGTTATGGAGTTTTGTCCATTGAGCTGCTCAGCAGCCTCGAATCAATGAGTCAGTAAAGGGCAATCAAATGAACAGAAGATAATTTGTTTTAGAGAAGTTATAACTCGTTTTCTGAGGTTGAACTATTATATTCTGCCCCGCTTGCAGAGGACAGGGTGTTCTGGTCGGGTCTGTATGGATTAGACACGTATAAATTGAATTAATAGCACTTTTTTATAGCCCAACAGTCCTGCTAAAGAAACCCTGCGAGTAAAGCAAACAAAAATGTATAAAGTTGTCTCAAGTCAAACACCAGACGTTTCTCCAGCTACTTGTTGGCCCATTCCCAGCGTGCCGGGCCTGGAGAGTCACCGAAGTTTGCACAAGAAGGGATCCAAAGACCTTTCTCATTTATATCAGCACGAAAGAAAAATGCATGAAAGAGGGACATTATGGGCTGTGATTTCTGGAGTCATTTGGGTTATAACATATCATGTGGTCTGGCACATTCATCCCCAAAAAATCTCATAAAAAAAGAGGAATCTCGCTGTTCCCCACTCCTATACTTGAAATGTTTTCTCCTAAATTTCCTTGCTACAGAATAAGAAAGATTGATTCCTGAGCAAGGCTCTTCCCGAAGAAATCCTAATAAATAGACTTTCTTTGTCTCTATGAGCAATTACTTGGGATAGAAGTACAGGGAATTGAACTAGAAAATCTTCTTAATATTGTTCTTTGCTTAAATTCTTTATTAAATTTTATGAAAATTTATTTTATGAGATTGTATAAAACTGTGCTGCCTCCTGTTCGGTCTGTTCAGGTTCATCTTGCTGCTTCTCTAAAAAATGTTAATTAGGTGCATAGTAATTTTATCTCATTGCCTTAAGATGGTTTCTTAGAACATGAGTGATCCCATAGCAGAGAAATGCTTGTAACCTAATTAATACAATTTAAAAGTATACCTAAATATAAAGTGAAGCACTTGCATATCTTGAATATTCTGCTTAAAAACTTCTTGCTGTGTCTGTGCTCGCTGAAATACCTGAGGGTAAAGCCTTTGGAAATCTTAAACACCATCCTGTCTTTTATACCAAAATTCCTGGTTTGGGGAGAGGGTGACTGGATTTTCATCTCCAGGAGAGATTTGGGGCTTCAGGGGAGGTGTGGGTGCCTTCAATGTCCTCTGGAGGGTGAGTTGAGGGGGAATGCTGGGTGCAGGAGGATTTTTGGGGCAAATGAGCAAGAAAAACATGTGAACAGCCTGAAAAGATGTGAATCCTCTGCAGGGTTCCTGAGCTGCAGCTCTGGAATCATCCCTCCAGAATAACCTGTTTGCTCGGCAGGTTTCGGCTCTCCCAGAACCTGCTTTAGTCAGCTAAAGCAGATTCATATGCAGTAGTTGGAGTTTAAACAAATCCCTGTATTCAGATGGGGGGAAAATCTTGTTGTTATTCCATGACAAACCTCTGTGGGTTCTTAAATCATTAAATCTGAGCAAATTGGGAAATAAATCAGCCTGGGAAGGGAACCGGCTCGTGCACCGACAGGATGTGTGCAATACCCTTTCTCCAAGGTCTCATTTCATTTGGCCTTTATTTTCTGCTTTTAGTTGGGAAGTTTAATCCACAAAGATCATTTGAAAAGCTTCAGATTATAGATGGCAAGCCTTTTTAATCTTTTTTAATAAATAGCTGAGCAGGGAATAAATCTATTGGGAGCTGAGCTGTGATGTTAAGCCTCAACACAAAATGCCCATACATGAGCAAGACTTAGAAATTATCTCTGAAATTATAATTACCCTAAATAAATTTGACTTAGAAGAAAAGATGTGTGATTATTAAAACTGGTTTAATAAATGAAGCATTAATTGGACCTGGTGGCTTGGCAGATTCTGTCACCTTGCTCCAGATGATTATGAAAGTGATTTAGGCACAACTGAAAACAGCAGTTTCAGTTCAGAGATTTCTTTTAAATGGCAAAAATTACTCTCTTCACTCAGTGCTTTGGTAAGGCAGGGTTGGAATAAAAGCTTTGCATAATAAAGACTTAAAAGCATTTTGATTTTGGAAAAGCAAAAGCAGCAAATGGAAACGAGGGTGTCTGAAATGCTGAAAATACTCTGGGTTATGCCAGTGCTGTGCATGACATTGTCTAACGTCTGAGTAGCCTTCAAAGCATTTTTCCCCTTAATTCCACGTATAATTAAAAAGCAGCTTCCTCTAGCTCATTAAAATGTAGAGTCCTGTTGGAGCAGGGTACTTGTATATTTATTTAAATGAATAAAGCACAGCTTTAATGCAGACTGTAATAACTTCAAACATTAAATCTCTCCTCTGCAGCTCACACTTTATTTTTAACCACTGTTTAGCTTCTCTTCATGAACACCAGCTTGCAAAGGAGCATGGTGCCCAGCAGCTTGTTGGATTATTTTGTGAGCCACTCAACAAACTTTCGCCATCCCTGTTTGTTTTTGGGGTTTTTTTTGATGTGAAATGATAGGAAAATCCCCCAAGTTCAGTTGTGAGTGACGCCCATGGAAATCAGGCAAGGCGGTGACTTTCCCAGCATAATGATGGGATCTCCCTCTTTTCACAGGCGTTTGGAAATGCAAAAACAGCCCATAACAACAACTCCAGTCGCTTTGGCAAATTCATCCAAGTGAATTACCAGGAGACGGGCACTGTGCGAGGGTAAGTGGCAACAGGGGGAGGGTGCTGGGTGAACCCAAACCTAAACAGGCTGCAGTAGGGTGTCAATTGCTTTGGCCAGGATCTTTCCCAAAATGGAGATAGGAAATTAAAATTCACAGGTTTTAGCTTATTAAAATCTGCTGGTATGGAAATATTGGTGCATCCAAGGTAGGTGCTGAGGTGTGGATATACCTGAGCTGCCTTCAAGCCAGCTGAGCTCTGTCCTTAATCCTGATGCCAAATTTTTAGTGACCCTGAAAATCAATGTCTCCTCTTCAGACAGGAGTTAAGGCAGAAAAGGGGAACATTTTAGCTGGGATGGGGTGGGGACTGAGCAGTAGATGTGGAGTGAAAGGTTAGGCTCAGGCTCAGGAGCCAAGGGGAGGATTTAATCACTGGCTGGGTGTTCTGGAGGCCATTGAGCCACACTCTTGCTCTCTGCCTGATTTCCCCCAGGCTCTCCCTGCAAGTCTCTCCTTAACTCAGCCCTTGACCAGTGAAGGCTTCTTTTTCCTCCCAGGTCATTGCAAGGAGATCCTTGTCTCCACTGTGGTTCTCCTCAGTTTATTTCAGCTCTGGAAATTTGAGAGCAGACCTGAGGGGAAGAATTTTGGGATGGTGATTGATGAGAGGGTCATGGACACTGAGAGCCCAGAAACTCCCCCATGGTCTGGGCTGATCCCTCAGCATGGGCAGCAGGGAAGGGGGGAATTCTGCCCCACTCAGGTGAGACCTCACCTGCAGAGCTGCCTCAGCCCTGGAGTCCCAGCACAGAGAGGACATGGAGCTGCTGGAGCAAGTCCGGGGGGGGCCACAGAACTGCTTTGAGGGCTGGAGCCCCTCAGCTCTGGGGCCAGGCTGGGAGAGCTGGGGGTGCTCACCTGCAGAGGAGAAGGCTCCAGGGAGAGCTCAGAGCCCCTGGCAGGGCCTGAAGGGGCTCCAGGAGAGCTGGAGAGGGACTTGGGACAAGGGCCTGGAGTGACAGGACAAGGGTAATGGCTTCCCACTGCCAGAGGTAGGGTTAGATGGGATATTGGGAAGGAATTGTTCCCTGTGAGGGTGGAGAGGCCCTGGCACAGGGTGCCCAGAGCAGCTGTGGCTGCCCCTAGATCCTTGGAAGTGTCCAAGGCCAGGTTGGATGGGGCTTGGAGCAGCCTGGAATATTGGAAGGTGTCCCTACCCGTAGCAGGGATGGAACTACCTAAGCACAGCTTTCTCTGTGGCTCTGGATAATTTCCATGGCATCAGATCATCCATCACTAAGGAGCTGTAAATGAGGAGAGCTTCATTAACTCCCCTTTTTGTCCAGCTTATCTGAGTCAGTTGGAAAAATGAGGAGTAGAAGCAGCATCTCAGGGGCTGTATAATTTCTGCAGCTGGCTAAGAGACTTCTTGCTGCGACTTCTGTTGTTATTTTAGAGAATTGCTTTTAAAATTTTTTGCTTTCTTATTTTCCATTAGAACAGTATCACACAAAGAACTGCCATTAATTTTTCAGTGAGCTTGGGTACTCCACGTCCTCTCCCACTGGTTTTGCATCCTATGTCAAACCTGATGCTCTTTTTTTTCTGCTCATTTAATTCTGGTGCACAGTTCTCTTAAAAGGATAAACCTCATTTTTTTAACACTTCCAGGGTAACAAGAATCCAACAAATGCCATAACTATGTATTATCTTGGCATGATGTAGCAGCACTGTGGTTGTGGCCTCTATTTTTATTTGGCAGAGATGTGAAAATAAAATTATATTCATGTATTCTAGTTCATAAAATAGGAGGAATTTTCTTTGCTTTTTAAAAAATGAGCTTTCCTGGTCTTTGGTTGCACAGCGTGTGTGATGTGACTGTACTCTGCTGTGAGCTTGCAGTGCTCCCCCAGTGAAAAGATCTTTAAAGAAAAATATAAGCATTCTAAAAACAAAGAAATATGTGACATTCAAGCCCATATTTTTTCCTGTGAAAGAAGATATTTTTAAAAACTTACACTTTTTCAGCAGAGCCCAAATCAATTATCACCCTGTGTTCTGCATATCAGTGGCTTTGGTAATGGATCTATAAATTGCAGCCCTGAATCAGAGTTTTCCTCTCTTCAGAGGTTGAAATTGGCAGTTGAATATTTGCTTACTACCCCTCTGAGTATAATCACCCAAAACTTGAAGAGATGGAGCGGGCAGGAGGTTGAGCAGGACCCAACCCCACCCCATGAGATGAAGTCTTGTATGGTCTCTTAGGCTGGTGGAGCAGGTGCAGTGCTGCAGTTCAGGGCATTCCCAGGAGGCTTCCTGAATTTTGGGCGTGCTGGTCCATGATAAGCCAGGCCAGGAGGAAGGTCTTTGCAACCTGTTCAGTCCCCATGAGATGATCAAAGGCTTTGACATGATCCATGAAATGGCAGAAGAGCCAGGTAGGAGGAGTTTAAATCAAAGCCCTGTGAGATACAGGCTCTCTGCTTAAATCAGTGTTTTACACAAGATCATTCCCTTAGAGCTCCTTTTCTTTGCACTTAAAGGTAGGACTGAGATAGCTGACAATGGTAAATAAGAAGAAATTTGGAGACATCAACTTTTTAAGACATTAAGTTGGTTTTCCTACTCACTATCCTGTTACAAGAAGGGGCAGATGTTGTTCTTGGGACATGGATTCATTGTTACCTTTGCAGTAAGCAAGGGAGCATTTTACCAAAATAACATGGTAATTGCATCTATTTAAACAATTTTAAAAATTAAATATAAAGTAAAACTTTAAAAAGAGAAACTTTCTAAAATAATTTTTTTAAGTGAAACTAAAATTTTAAAACAAACAAACAAATAAATAAATGAAATTCCCCTGATTTAAGTAGTGATTGGGACCAGATGACCTTCAGAAGACTTTCCAATCTAAATTATTGCCCAAGAATTATTTTTGGGGTGGTTTATTATAAGAGCAGAAATGACAGGGGTGGGGATGAATGCCAGGGGCATGGACATGTTGCAGGTTGTTGTAGAGCAATGTCTGAGCCATTTTCCAGTGGGATCTGGGATGATCTCATTCATATGTTCCCTGACCCCGCCGTGAATTCACGGCTTGGGAAGGAAAAATTGGGTTCAGGTTAGAGAGGGAACATAAAAACTCCATCAAGCTATGGGTGAGAAATATCCATAGACTGTTCCCAGCTTCCCCCAGGGAAAAAACAGGAATACAGCTCTGCTGTCAGTCTTCCTTTACTACTCCTGTCCAGCAAGATCATCCCATGGGGAGTTGGATTTGCCACTTCCAGCAGCCTCTCCCAAGACTTGCCGTAAGAATTTTCACAAATCCTCTATAGCATGTCCAAATGATTTATGTTTTATTTTTTATGGAAGGAAGGGAGAACGTTTTGCTGGAGGTAATAATTAGATCTGGCTTTCCCATCTGTGGTGGAGGAGCAAGTGTGGAAGCATCTCCTTCTCCCACCATACCCGAGGTTCATTGGGTTTCCTAGTTCCTACACAGCTCCCACTGTCGGTGCCACGTCACTGGGCATCTGTCACCAGAAGAGCACAGCTCCATCATCCAAACTGCCACTTAGAACTCCAGCTTCTAAATCCCTGTCATTACTGGTTAGGTTTGTTTGGAAGAAAAAAAAACCTGTGGAAGCTTTGTTTAACTCGACAAACCTGAAAAAGTATTTAATATGTAGATAGAGCGTGTTTGTTGTGGAGGCTCTTCGGAGAAAATGTAAACTGCAATGAGGAGCTTTCGCAATTGTTTGGGTTTTTTTGACTGGAGCCAGAAGTTAATAACCCAAATTTTTGGTGGGAAGTGGCTCTTCTGGAAGAGGGAATGGGGATTTGGGAACCGATTCTGCAGCTAAATGGCATCTTGCACACTTCTGCATGTAGATGTATTTCCATGTGCACGGCTCCCGGGCTGCAGGCAATGGGATTTTGCTGGCTTTGGATGAAATAGGGATCCGAGCTCCTTCCTTGCGGACAACATTTCTCTTGCCCATAGGCTGACGCATCTGAGATCATGTTTTTCAGATCCAAGTTAGTTTTGGCTTGGTATCAAACCAAAAAAACCTCAAAAGCCAAACATAATATTGGGCTTGTTCTGCCGAGGAAGAAATTTATATAACTAAGTGAAACAAGGCTGAAACTTCTTTGTGTGGGTACCAAGGCTGGAGCCCCTGGTAAAGCTGTGTTCGTTGAAGCTGAGTATCTGGTCAATGAATGATGTTTTGATTTTTCCCTTGCAGAGCTTATGTTGAAAAATACCTCCTGGAGAAGTCCCGACTGGTCTATCAGGAGCACAACGAGCGGTGGGTGCCTCTGTTTTGCCCAGGGCTTGGGTTTAACTCTTATATGTGGCACAGATAACTTAAATCCCTGGTGGACCTGGCACGGGGGATCAGGATTTTCATGCTCTTAACCCTGTGCTGCAAAGATTAATGATGCATTTTATATATGAATGTTTTGTTGTTTAGGGAGAAATGTGGTAATGGGGGGAATAAACTCCATTATTTCATCAACAGTCTTTGATTTACCATGGAATCATAGAATGGGTTTTATTGGAAGGGACCCTTAAATATCATCTTGTTCCAATCCCTGCCATTAGCAGGGGACCTTCCACTACAATATTGTTACATTTCATTTATTTTTCATTGTCTTTATGGCAGATAGATTATTATCATTATTACCACTTCATTCTTGTGCAATTTGTGAACTGCTTAATATATCATTCTAGGAGAGAAACATGGTATTTTCATTCTTCTTGGCAGTTCACTGAGGCCTTCAGAGGGGCCTCTAGAAAGGGCCAAAATTATATAGAGAATGAATTTATGTGTTCATTCCTAATTTACTGCATATTCTTTGTTGCATATTCCTCTCCTCTCTCAGTAATTATTATTCCACTTTAAAATAATTTTTCTGCCTTTAGTTGTCTTTCAACTCTTGGGACTTCTGGCTGTGTTTCCCTTTGGAGACAGATATGTGAGTTTTCTGGAATGCTCCAGGGCTGTTCCTGGAGTTAAAGAGCATCCACAGCCTTGACAAACATCCTCTTGGGTGTTGCAAGATGATTAAACTTGGATCCTCTTGGAAAACATCCAACATAAAAGCACAGCTTTAATTTTAGAAAGAAATGGTGTTAATCTGTGTTAGAGTCGTCTGGAAGCAGAACAGATGAGTGTCCCTTGGGGTGGGTTTAGCATTAGTGACATTCAGGTATTTTGAATATTGGAGTTTTTGAATATTTGAAGATTTTTCAGTCGTGTCTCATGGAACTGCAACTGCAAAGTCGTTGCCTATTTAATGGTAATAAGGTATGAAAAATTGTAATTTCTGCATTGCAAGGAAATATGTTGTGATTCTAATAAAGGAGGTCAGGCTCTAATAAAGGAGCCAGGAACAGTCAGACTCTGCTCCCAGGGGGCAGGGACAGGGGAAACAGCCTCAGGCTGTGCCAGGGGAGGCTCAGGTTGGACATCAGAGGAATTTCTCCATGGAAAGGGTGGTCAGGCATTGGAAGGGGCCACCCAGGGATGTTTGGAGTCCCCATCCCTGGAGGTGTCCAAGGCATTCCTAGACATGGCACTTAGTGCTCTGAGCTGGGAACAAGGTGGGCTTTGGACACAAGTTGGACTCAATGGTCTGGAAGGTCTTTTCCCATCTAAATGATTGTGGGGCTTCTGTGAAATATGTAGGCATTGCACGTGGTTCTGAAGGAAAACCTGATCATGCCAGCTAGAAATTCTTCAAGTAGATTCTAGGGCAGTGGCTGTCCTTGGATGGAGAAGAGGGATCTCATTCTCCCTTACATAATTGAATCTGTTCATCCCTGCACACCAGGAACAGGCCAGCTCTAAACGGTGTCAGGCCTGTGCTTGGGAGCTGGAAAATCAGGTTGGGAGGTTTCCATGTGCCTCTGCTCAGTGCTGCTGCTCATTTTGGAGTCTAACAGCTTTTGTTTTTCATTTGTCACCAGGAACTACCATGTATTTTATTACCTCCTGGCAGGAGCGAGTGAGGAGGAGAGATCAGCATTTCACCTGAAGCAGCCAGAGGAATATCATTACCTTAACCAGGTGGGAGTGCTATACAAGAATACCATCCATGGTCTTGCCTTTTATTCTGCTGATATTTAATGCTGACGAAGAAGAGGTGTGGAGTAGTAAAAGTGGGGTTTTTTAGAGGTGTGGAGCAGTAAAAGTTGGTTTTAATGGTTTGTGGGAAGTCTTCCATCATTGGAATAATTCTGCATTAGCAATTTGAACACCTGGTAGTGTTTCAGGGAAAAAATAATCAGTGTTTTCTGTACCTGAGATACATTGAATATATTGGGTTTTTGATTGCTGGAGGGAGAAACAGTCAGAATTTCCTGCTCTCTGTGTGAATGTCATTTACTCATTAATATCTGTCTCCTGAGCAGGAGAAAAGGGGAAAATGTGGCATACTAGAATATAACACCTTGCATGAGGAAGTCCTAATTCTGTAGCTTCTGGCTGGCTTTTGGCAGGACCCTTTGAATTTAACAATAGAACAAGTCTAATATAACTAAAACCACAGCAGCCATTGAAAACCTGGGAATTAATGATGGATGAGGTGTTGCCAGCAGCCAAATAAACTCAGTTTACATGATGATAATTTTATAATAAACTGATTTACTTCAGATATTTAGGCAGTAATCCAGTGACTCTTGCAAGTAGGGACTTCAAAAATACCAAAAAGAGGAGGAATATGTGGCAGAGGAGTTAAGTTACATGTTGATTTTAACTAATTGCAATTTTCTTGGTGCTGAAACATGCGGAGCAATAAAAAGTGATTTAACCCCTAAACTGGAGAGAAACTTGGACCCACAGCCCAACCCAAATAACTTTTAGTCTTTTTAGAAATATAACTTCACTCAGGAATAGCTTTCAATTACCAGGGACTTTTTAAGGATGTTTTTAAAGCAGTCAGTCATCACCAAAAACCATTGTATGTTAACGACTCCCACACACCCATCGCAGGGCTGGGAAATATTCCCAAGTGAGGAGCTCTCTGAGGGCTGGAGGTTCTTTGCTGGAGTCTCCGTGCCTCAGGCGTTGGTTGGGGAACGTGGTGTGATCCCCAGCACCATCTGTGCCACGATTTTCCAGTGGGGAGATGCCAAGATGGAATGTTCTGTTGGATTCCCAGGTTTTGTTGGGCCATCCAGTCCCTTTCTGTTAGTTGAAAACATTGCTTTTAATTACAGTCCTTTTCTTTTACATAGCAGTTTAAGAGTTTCCTTTATGTTTAAAGGAAAATTAGAAATCTAATGGCACGTAGTGTGAGGAACCAGTAGGAATATTAAAATTTAGGGTGAAATTAAATTTTAATCTAAATTAAGGTGCTGTGGGGCAAGTAAGCTGGAGAGGGCTGCTAAGATCAGTCCAGTGGGTCAGGGAAGCAGACTCTGGGCTTCCCTGGACACAGTGTATGGACAGTAGTGACGCTCTTGAGTTTTTGGCAGGTTTTAAAATAATTTTTTAATAAGTAGGATTAGAGTTAACACTGACAACTATGGAAAAACAGCACCTTTAGATGGGGTCTGGGCATGGTCTCACATGAAGACCATCTGACAGTGCAGTAGCAGCTTTTCCCTGCCCTGCAAGAGAAAGGAAAAGGAAAATAAGGAGAAAAAGGAAAAAGGAGGTAGTGGAGAAATGGAAAAAGAAATTTGGGAAACATTTGAGAGAAAAATTGTAAAATGATCCTTGAACATTTGTAGTCTCTTCTTAAGTGTGTCCTGGAGAAGACCCTGCCTTTTTAAAAGGAAAAAGAGCCAGCTCAGACATGAACTAAAATGTTTTACTGAAAATTAAATATTCATATAGAGAAGCCATAAAATATTGAACCAGGCCCCTGAAGTGAAGGAGTGACTCAGCCCTGAGTCAGGCTTTACTTTCCTCCTCCCAGGTTCCTCGGCTCTTGTTCTGTTACGCAAAACAAATGGGGAGTTTGCTTTGCAGATGAGAAATAATCTATTCAGACACTTCACCAAAATCTGCTGTGTAAATGTAGGGAGCAGATTGAAAATAAAGATTTTGATTTATTTTTAAATGCAAATTTATTCCAAGTATCCCCTGAATCCCTGAATGAGGGACTTTTCCATCTCTCCCCCAATGGCAGGTGCACCCACCCCTGTGCACCCTGTAGCTCGCTGAATGTTTTCTGTGCTGGTCGTCAACTTTTATCCATCTTGAAATGAGTCATTTGCAGGTTTAGATCCCCGTTTTCAGCTCCTCAGGAGCTCCAGGGCCTCTCTCTCCCTGTTGGGATTGGTCACTGACACATGCTTTGACTTCTCTCAACTCCATCTCTGTCTGATTGGAAAAAGACACAAATTCCTAAAAAGCTTTGGGGTGTTTTTTGGAAGAATCTCACTTTTGCTGCACTTGTGTTTGTCTGGAGCAAGAGTTTGAGAGTAGAAACAAACCAAATCTGTTCTTCAGTGGGATTTTGGCGTCAGTGGGTCTTCAGCTCCAGGTAAACCAAGGCTTTCCCCAACTCTGTGAGAGAAGAAAAGGTTTTAGTATCCACTAGGATTATTGATGAGAGGGCCTCGCTGATGCACTGTGAGCAGGAACCAGCACCAGGAATGCAAAAGCATCGTAAATCTTCCCTTAAAACAAATAAAGGTAGGGAATGACTCTGCAGAATAACAACAATTATTTTCCTGGTTAGGGAGCAGGTCGTTGGGGTGATTTGGGGTGGGAACACGGCTTAACCCGCTCTGCCTTGCTTTCAGATGACAAAGAAACCCCTCAGACAGAGCTGGGATGATTATTGCTATGACTCGGAGCCGGTCAGTACAAGAACCCACCTCTTCCATGTTGCTGGTGCAGGGCTGCTCTCACTTGAGTGTTTTAGGAACACAAAGAAAGCCAAATCCAATGAAGTTTAACCCATTAACCACCCTTTGGCCTGCAGTGGTGTTGCTTGTGACAGTACAGATTATTTTTCCCTTGCCCTTTTATGGTTCCTTCCATCTGGAAAGCTTCTTCAGCAGCTGGAGATGGTAAGCTCTCTACAGTCATCTCAGTTTTAGAAAACGAAGGGGGTTTGCATTCTTTCCTGATAGAATACATGATGATTTATGGAAATTGTGATGTGGGAGCAATGTGAAAATTGAAATTCCCTTCCAATAAAATGGCAAATCAGTGTCTTGAAGCCCCAAGAGATGCTTCAGGTCATGCTGGTTGTAGTGGTGTATCTGCTCTCCAGTTTCCAGGAAAAAACAGTCAAACCCAAAACATCCCCCCAGCCATCTGTGAGAAAATCAAATCCTGATATTGTTCAGAGTGCAAAAGCAATTCCTTCTCCTAAAATATTTCTGCTGACATGATCATGCTTTCCAAATGGATCGCCCCAAAAAAGGGAATGGTGAAGCTTTTCCCCATTCCGCGGCTCCTCCTGCGCCACCGACGTGCTCTGGGTGTCTGTGTGTCCCGTGGGTGTGTCCTGCATGTGGAAGCATGTTTGGCATCAGCTGCTTGTCCTTCCTGCTGGTTTTCCCATGTGCCTGATGGTTGCATAAGTCTTGCTGATGCATCTCAAAGAGTAAGAGGTGATCTGGGAAGGAGCTGGGATTCACTCAGACTAAACAAGTGTCTTAACAGCAACATTTCCCTGCAAATCCTTAGGAGGGAAGGAGGGAATTTCCCTCACAAGGTTAAAAATACTGAATATTGGATTTGCATCCTTAATCCGTCAGCATCTTTAGGAGTCCTGCAGGAGCAGGGAGTGATGAGCAGATGCTGTTCTAGACCTTAATACCCTTTATAAGTTGGAAAGCCCTTAATTGCTTTAGGAATGGGTTGAGACAACTTGCTGAAGGAATTAAAATTAAAACAACCCTGAAATTTGGTACCTTCTCCTGGCATGACCAAGAACATCCTGCCAGCCTGGGGCCTACCATGTCTGTGTCCTTATTCTGCACAACAAAACCATGTGTCATTACCATTTGCCTCTTTATTTGCTAATTTATTTAGGATCGTTTTATTGGGGATCATTTTCTGTGACAATCCTGGTAAATCTTGGCTTCAGTTGATGATTCACTTTTGAGCCTACCATGGGCTTCTCCCTATACCCATGGACTCAACCTGCTGCACACACCAAGTTTGTAAAGAAACTCTGTTTCATCCTCTTTAAATTTTCCATGGAAATCCATGGATCACTTCGATGTGACTGTAGGAAAGCAGGGGACTCACTTTTGCTGGGAAACTAATTGCTCTGGCAGGGCATTAACGGCAAGTTAGGTCTGTGGGGATGGACTATGTGATGCTTGTCTGCTCTAATATCAAGGACACTCCTCTATTTTATAATTATCCTTCATTTATCATCCATTAGGAAGCGGTCCCGTGCTGGAACACTGCAGAGAGCATCCGCTTTTAAGCAGAGAATTTGCTAAAAGTCTTTCCATGCGGATTAATGAGTCGGGCAATTGTTATGTAAATCGTTAATTAAATTGCCTTCGGCGTAGATTGTGCTACTTCGGAGTTGTCCAGGGTATTTTGCTGTTCACTCGTGACTTAATTTTGGAGGAATGATGCCAGAAAATGAAAATGTCTCCTGGAATGTGGAGTGCACCACTTAAAGCACCACTTGGTGTCTTTAAAAAAAGCTTTAAACCGGTCCAGTTTGCAGGATTTTGTCGGTGTGTTGTTGTCCTGCCAAGTCCAGGTCCTGCCAGAACGAGGGTGGGAAGTTCTGCTGAGTTCTCAGTGTAAGTGCAGTGGCTGAGGGAGCCAGGGTTGGAGCTTAGGAGGGACAAGCTCTTATCCTGAGGTTTTATGGTGTGAATGCTCAGTGCTGTTGCTGGCTCTTGGTGATGTCATTGTTGTGTTCCTTTGGATGGCTCTGGAATAGGGTCGTTTCCAATCACCTCCTAATGGGAGGTGAAAACGCCCTTTTCTAATGACTGTTTCCTAAAACAGACGGGCATTTTCTTCTGGAATTTCAATCCCCGCCTTCATCGATGCTGTGCATGATTCTAAATGGTTTTACTGTTCAACAGCTCCAAATTCACTTTGCCCATGGAGCATTAACTTGTCCCTGAGGACAATTGATAAAAAAATTTCGATTTTCTTTTCCAATTGCACTTCTCTGGCTTTTAGTGCAGTTGTGTGGGAGTCTTCTATATTGCAATAAGTATTTTAAATATGTCAGCAATATTATAAATAATAATATTAACATTTAAATATATAAATAATATAAATAAATATATATCTTAAGTAAAGGGTTTCCAGTCTCATTATAACTATGGCTGTAATGAAGTTCTGGAGTGGGATGAAGAACTTCGTTGATATGGTTGTGAGGCTTAAAATGCTATAAAACACAAAGCTGCTGTTATAAAATAACTTCATTCTGTATGTTCTGTATCTATGATTAATTTTCTGTTCTATCAGTGAGTACAAGTGACTTATCAATGACTTACTTAACCCTGTTTAATGCAGACTTTCCTAATTATTTGTGCAAAATTTTTTTGCACATTTCCTTGTGTGATAAATATGATGTTCAGGAAATGATCAAAATAAACTATGTGCATTTAGCTGCTTAATTAATTCCAACTGCAGCTACAATTTTTACATGTATTATTTTAATAAACTTTTTATAGAATTTTATAGAATTTTTATTTATATTTACTTACACTTGGATTAATTTGTTGAAAGTCTCTTAATTACTTGTAGAAGTCTTGATTAAGTGTTAGTAGAATATTCTGAGGTTTAAAATAGCACGATTATTGTGTGCTACACAATAAACTAATTTTGATTCATAGATGGGTAGTTTTTATAGGCAGCAATGGGTAGAATATTAAATATAGGCTCAGAAGGCAGAGAGAAGAATAAATAACCCATGCGAGGCCTACAGTGAGCCAAAGCAGAAGAAATTCGGCATTAATGGTCTATATATTATTTTAAAGAACATTTCTGTTCCCTAAATGTTGGTGCAGGACAACTTTGGTTGGGTCTAGAATGTTACTGGATTTTTCTGAACATGTCAGTGACTGTATCAAGGAAAAACTAAACTGTTCAGGCACATGAGCCTCCAAGAAGTAGAAAATATCCTGGATTTCAAATTCTCCCAATTTTGAAATAATTTCTTGGTAGTTCAAACAAAGTTACTGAAAAATATATTTAAATATATTTAAAGCTTTGCCTTTCCCACACAGGATTTAATGCACTGATCATTTACATGAAGGTATCTGAATTCTATTGAAAAACTGAATTTCCCTCTTTAGTTATAGGAGTGAATTTGGAATAAACTGCCTGTAAATGTGGAACAGATTTCATCCTGTTGTTATTTCCCATCCTTTTTGTGTATGAGGTGTCCCACACTGACCAACTCTCACCCTACTGCTGGAATGGGGTGACTCACCTCTTTCCTTAGAGGCTAAACCTGGGAAACAAGGATGTATCTCCAGAAAATATGAGCCAGAAGTGTTGTATTTCCAGTGCCACGTTGGAAATGTTGCTGGTAAAAGACCTGGAGATCACTCAGTGATATTTACAGAGCATTGACTCGGCCATCTGGACCTGATCTGGTGTTAATTGGTGTCGGTGCTTCCTGTGTGTGTTTGATCCAACAGGATTGTTTCTCCGTGGAAGGGGAGGACCTGAAGCACGACTTTGAGCGGCTACAGCTCGCCATGGAGATGGTGGGGTTTCTGCCCAAGACACGCAGACAGTGAGTTTATTTTCCATTTTAATAGCTTGGAGATTATCCTGGTTAATGTCACCTCCATTGGCAGGACATTGTCCAGAGTTGCTGCCCCATCCCTGGAGGTGTCCCAGTCCAGGCTGGACGGGGCTTGGAGCAATCTGGTGCAGTGGAAAGTGTCCCTGCCCATGGCAGGATGGAGCCAGATGAGTTTAAGGTCCCTTCCAGCCCAAACCGTTCTGTGATTCCATGATCACTGCTGTACTTAACAATTCTCTTCATGCAAATGGAGCGTTGGCAGAAGTTGACATCTTGAAGTATTTCTCAAGTTCATGAATAATCACATCTCTCTCTGCATGTCATGAATCCAGAGCCTGGTTTAATCAGAAGCCCTCATTATCCCTCATCAAACTTAACCCTTTGCATGTAATTCTAGGTTGATTTCCAGCTGGCCTTTTTCACTAATTCACTGGACGTGCTGGTTTGAAAACTGGACTTTAGCTGGATTGCAATACCACTGACACCATGGATTTAGAGGGTTCATAGGTTCATCTCCAGCCAAACCCACAAAATAATCCCTCCTGGGTTGATTTTTGGCTTGAAAGGCTTGTGTAGGTTGGGAAGAACTTGGCATTAAAAATTACTTCAAAGATATTTTCACACAATTGAGAAATTTTAGAAGCTCATCCTTTATCCCTCACTTGTAACAAATCAATTATGAAATTAAAACTGCTTTTTCTCTATCTTCCCCACACACGTGGATAAACCCAAGGATCCAGACTTGTGTGGATATGTTCTGTGTCAGAGGCTGCTTTATCAGGTTTCAGGATGAGGATTGTCTAAAGCCTGTTGAGGGGTTTAATTGCCTGAGCAAAGCAATCAGGAAGTGTCAGGACTGAGCAGAGTGGGGTGATGCAGTAAATTCTCACTTCTGATTTACTGTGCAATGATTTTCCTTACACAAGTTGCTCCTGGTGAATTTTGCACATCAAAAATAAAGTGGATTCTTCACTACACAAGCAGATTTATTTTGCTTGGTGTTACACAACTGCAGCACAAATGAGGAGCCACCTTCAGCTGAGATATAGGAAGGATGTTTTAAATACTACTGTACTTTTAAAAGGGATTTCTTTATAGCAAAAAATGAGGTTTCACCTTTGTGGAAACAGAGGAGAGAAATTTTTATAAAATTGCATCCTGAAATTCACAAGGAGTCAGTATCCCTGTTTTGGAGATAAGGGAGGACTTGGAGAGGTGAAGGTGTGTTGCTCAGACAAGCTGGTAGCATAGCTAAGAATCACATTTGGGTTACTCATTTTTAGCTCCCAAGGGAGTGTAGAAATAGGGACAAACAGGATTTATAGCTGAAGTCAGCCATGGCTCAGGAGCTGGTCTTGATGAACCCTGTGGATCCCTTCCAACTCAGGATATTCTCTGAGTGTCTGATTCTAATTTTTTTGGAGGGAAGATAACTTAAAAATGACCAAATTCCCTCCAAAACAGAAAAATTGGTTGGATAAATTTACACGAAGTGTAGCACCTTTTCTTGTCTCAGTTGCTTAGATATTATAAAAACATTTGTGCTGTTTTGTACAGTCTTTTGTTCCTGACTGGAACTAGATCCCAAAAGGTGACAAAAACACATGTCCCAGGGGACTTAGAGGGATCACCTGCATGGCCATGCCCCCTCTACCCTGTAATTTATGCAGTTGTATGATAAATATTTAATCTGGGTATCAAGATTACTGGAGGATTTCTATTTTGTTTTTTACAATGTGGGCTATAATTTGGTAAACATGGGTTTTGATGTGTTAAACAGTTTTCAAGGAAATTGCATGGATGCAAGTTTGGTACTTGACTAAATGAAAATCTTGTTGACATGAGGCAAAGTGGATGCTTTGGGTTGAAAATTAGAAGAATGAGCTGAAGAGGGACATGGCCCTGGGGTGTGAAATTTGCTTCTTCATTCACTTTATGAAAACATGAGTGAAAATGAACTCTCCTTATTTAGGATTTTCTCTCTGCTGTCGGCGATCCTGCACCTGGGGAACATCCGCTACAAAAAGAAAACCTACCGGGATGACTCCATCGATATCTGTAACCCTGAAATCCTTCCTGTTGTATCAGAGCTGCTGGAGGTAAGGCTCTGCTTCCCCTCCTCAAACTTTCACACCAAACAAGCCACCTCTGATTTAGGACACAAAAAACACGCTATTTATTTCCAGTTTCACCAAAGAGTAAGTTCCTGTGTGTTTCCATTCTTGTGGGCTGTTCATGTTTGCCAGGGAAGAGGTACAGGAACTTTTTTAAAGAGGTGTTTCATGTAGGGTTTTTGCCCCTACTCTTCAGCTTCAGGTTTCATTGACTGAAAGTCCTGTTTCTGTGATTACATGTGAAAGATTGCAGGGTCTAGATGCAAAGTAAACCTGCTGTCCAACACGGCAGTGTCTTCAATTGCCAGCCATCAGCTGGTGCTCCTCAAATCTGTTCCAAAGTCTGTCTGAGGAACTCGAGCAGTTGTACGACCATAGCCCCATGTTTTGTTTCCATGCTGGCTGTGCTGAGCTCCCTCGCCGCGTTTTTTGTCTGTTACTACTCGCCAGATTCCACAAGGGTTGGGTTTGAGATGGTGGAGGCCCATCTCATCCCTCTACTCCCTATTTATGGGCCTGTTACGGAGTTCTTTGGTGCATCTGTTGGTCATCTGCTGCTTAGAACCTGATACCTTGGCCTCTGTGAGCCACTGCTGTGCTGGTGTCCCTTGGGAAGGGTTTGTAGGTCCCTGCCCAGCTGGCTCAAGCCATGTCCAGCTCTATAAATCACTGCAAAAGCATTCAATAAGTTCTTAGGAGATGTGCTCTGTCAGCCCAAGCAGATTATGAAGCTGTGGTACTTCTTTTCATGAGGAAAGTCTTGAATAATCCCACTTGTCCTGCTGGCCTTCAGCCTTCAAGAGCTGAGCTGAAAAACCTCCTGACATGGATTGAGGTGGCCAGAAGCTCCCCTTGCTGTCTCACTTCACTTGAAATGCTGTAAACCTCTTGCAACTGAAATGTTTATCTTGTAGTTGATTATAGCAACGATTATCTTTACCATTTTATACACCCTGGATTGTCTGGAAGGTGAATTTGTGCTGATTTTATGATAGAATCAGAAGGCAACTTGTCCTTTGGTGTACATGTGCTGTTTTCATTCATTCCATTAAATAACTGTTGTGTTATCTCCCTACCTACAGAATTTGGGAATTGGCTCTCAGGGATTTTCACAGCACTTTATTAATGCTTTGAATTTGGGGAGGGGAAAGCTTCTGTAAAATATAGTCTGAGCAGCTGGATGCTCTTTGCATCTTGGCCTTGGAGATCGCAGAAATAAACAGAAGGAAAATATAAGTGGGGAGGAGAATGTTGTTGATTTTACCCTGTTAAATGTGGCCAAGTCAGTTAAGTAATTGTTTTTTAAAAAAAAATTTGAGTAAGAGAGCGACTTAGAGATCTGAAAAAGTTCCAGGCTTTGGGTCTTTGCCTTTGCAAACAAACCCTTTTGCAACAACTGCACGTGGGGAGGTCGCGGGGTGGTTTTTACACAGGATTATGTGAAATGAGGCATTGGCTGAGCTGTGGCAATTCAACAGACCCTTAATGCCCTGGGCTGGAACAGCACCCCCAGGTAGTGTCAACAAGATGTAAAAATAAATAAGTATATTTATTTTTCACCATTTGAAAAAACCCAAACAAACAAACAAACAACCCACTAGGATCTAATGTAGGTGAGCAAATTGATAGATTTCTGTTCATCTTAGTAATTCTTTTTCAAATTAAATGACCATCTAGAACATAAAATGCTTGTTAATTAGATTGGGACAACACTTGCTGCATTGAGGTGGGATCTAGTGAAATGCATCACTGGGTTTGGGTAAGTGGTGTTTTTTGTCCTTTAAGCTGCATTTAGGTGATAATTGATCCATGGAACTGGAAGGATTTGCTGCCTCCAAGTGTAAACCTTTCAACAGACTCACTGACATCACCCGAAATAAAGCCAATAATCTCATTTTCAGACTTGATTTCCCTTTATGAAATGCCTTTGCAGACCTTAAGTTGCTGCTTACTCAGGTTTAACCCAAAGGAAGAACCAAAGGGTTCAAACAGATGAAACATCATTACAAAGAGCACCCATCACTCTTTATTCGTTAGTTAGCTAATTAAAACTCCACATTAAGTGCAATGTGTTCTACTCAACCAGAGACCTAAAATACTGGTTAAAATATTTGACACTTTGTATTTTGTCTCATTTGGGTAATTATTTTTATTACATTTTTTTTTTTGTGGTCACTGAACAGTTTTGCTTTTCCCATTGTTGCTAAAATTATGAATTGGCGTGAAAAAGTTGTTAATCCCCTCTCCAGATCTTGGCATTGAATGCTAATAACTGAAAAATCATCTCAGAATAAAAGTAATATGAGCTGACAAAGAGTTGAACTTCCTTTCCTGTGGTCACCAGCTGTTTGGTGGGACCATCCAGAGCCCAGCAAAGGGATGGAAGAAACTGTGATCTGATACTTCCTTATCTTGGGGGAACTTTTGGGTTGATCTTTATGCTCAAATGACTCATTGGATTTGTTCAGTCATGGATTTGACACGGAAAAGAGAAGAAAAAAATCCAGCTGGAGCTGTGTTGGCCATCTCTGAGAGCAGCCAGGAGGGGATGCAGAGGTGCTCCAGCATGGCTCTGAGGGGATGTAGCCTCCAAGGGCAGGAAGGGAACCACCAGTCTGACTGAAATTAAAAACTTGGGCAAACTTTGGGTCTTCTCCCACTGCAAAGGGGAATCTGGCCCAAATTCTTGTGAGCTGGTTGGTTTGTGTTGGAACCTCTAATGATAACTGAGGGAATTTCCCTGCTGCACCAGTTAATGCAACAGCACTGCACTACTATCCTCTGTGATTTGTATCCCTATAAAATGTAATGAGATTTATGTCCTTATAAAATGAAGCTAATACAGAGATTTTTTTGAAGGAATCTGGGAGGAGATGATGATCTGCAATGGATTTGTTTTTTCTTAGGTATCAACAACCCCATCCAATATGTTTTTGCTTTATTAAACCATCCAGAGCAGCATTTGTTGAAAGTGAAGTATAGGATTTTGGCCAGAC
This sequence comes from Cyanoderma ruficeps, assembly GCA_008694505.1. NCBI lineage: Eukaryota > Metazoa > Chordata > Aves > Passeriformes > Timaliidae > Cyanoderma > Cyanoderma ruficeps. The sequence continues at coordinate 17,428,350 of VZDJ01000155.1, read as the reverse complement.
TCTGCAGATCATTGTTTCATTTACAGTAAAATCCCGATTCCATTTATTATTTTTTTTTTCAGGAATAGACATAACGTGTGGATTATGTGATGCTTTTGGCAGGTTTTTCAGGGCCTTTGTTTAAACTCTGCTGAAATGCTGTGCCGGGGAGTGATGTCAAGGCTGCCTGATGGATCAAGCAGACGTGGAGTCCTGTGCAAGCACTGCAAATATTCCAGGGCCTGGGCAGAAATCATAGAGGGTTGTGTAAAACTGGGTAAACCTTTGTGTTTCTGGGGGAAAAGTTTGGAAAAGCTCATTTGTGGGCTTATTAACAGAAATAATATATTAGAGGTTTTCTAGTTGGCCTTAAAAGAGACCTTTTGTTTTCCATTGGAACAGTAGGAACATTTTAATGGTGTGTGTTTAGTAAAATGGGGAATTATTTCTGTGGATGCAGCCTTGAGGAAGGAGATAAATTCTGTCTTTGCTCAGTGGAGCAGTTTTATGTTCAGTTTTTAGGTTTAGGTAACCAATGCAATACCTAACCTCAATGCAAAACAAGTTATCAAGTGACCTAAATTAGTTTTGCCAGATCTCCCAGTGCACATTTGTGTTTGGAGCTAAAGTTGGCCTCTCCAGAAGATTTATGTGCTAAAGTTCTTCTTCCACTAAAAAATGGCTTTCAGCTTCCCAGAGGGATCTCACAGGCACTGGGGCTCCTCCTGTGATAAATGTCTTGGAAATTAATTGGGGAGGGGGTGAGGATTATGAAGCAGACAATGCTTGCTTCCAGCTTTTTCTTCTGGATTTGTTTTCCGGATGATGTTTTGTAGAATCACAGAACGACTGAGGTTGGAAGTGACCTCCAAATTTCATCTGGTCCAACATCCCTGCAGTGAGAGGGGATATCATCGGATGCAAAATTTTGAGCCAGAATTAGAGTCAAAAAACTTCAGAGAATCACAGAATATGCTGAGTTGGAAGGGATCCACAAATACCATTGAGTGTAACTCCAGGCCCTTCACGGACACAGGCCCTGCAGACACTCCAACAATCCCACCCTGTGCCTGAGAGCATTGTCCAAACACCCCCTGAGCTGTGGCAGCCTTGGGACCTTGACCATTCCCTGGGGAGCCTGTTCAGTGCCCCACCATCCTCTGGGGAAAGAACCTTTTCACAATATCCAGCCTAAACCTCCCTAACACAGCTCCAGCCATTCCCCGGCATCCTTTCTAACTCTCTGGTTATTTGAAAGAAAGTCTGAGGAAAAGGTTCAGCTCTTTTCCAAGAAGAGCTGATAGAAATCTGAATTTTTTTTCGGTTACTCCACACGAGGCATCTTTAGAGTGAGCATTCAGCACTGTAATCCTTTCTCAAATATGGAAGGAGAGACAAAACCTGATGTTTTCTTGCTCTCCAGCTGGAAATGGTTCATTTTTGTTCAGCTGCTCTAGCATAATACCCTAGAATTACAGAATTACTGGAGGAGCAGTCTCTGCCTGCCTTGGCTCCAGCCCAGCCTTTCCTGGCTCCCTGCTCCCGCCGTGTTCCGCTGACGTTCCCAGCCGTGGCTCTGCTGCTCACCCCTCACTGGCTCGTGGAGCTTGAGGCCTCCAGCCCTCTCTGGGCCCACTTGTGGCAACCAAGTCTTAAATCTGCATTTTGTCCCTGTAATTAAGATCTAAACTCCTGCAGGTCATGCCCTTTAGCACCAGGAAGCAAAAATCCATGAAATGTGACCCAAGAGTGAAACTCCTAGGGCACAAAGTAAAGGAATGAGTGGTCTTCTCCTTTTTGCTACTCTGCACCAATGGTTGTCCCTATTTTAGTGTTTCACACTTACTGGAGGAGGAAATGTAGGATGTGGGGAAGCTGCAATTATCTCCATGTCCTTACTCATCGGCACGTGCTGAGTTTATCTTTAGAAAGCTCCAGTGGCTCCTCCCTGGCATCAGGAGTCAGCTACTTTCATGCTGTGACCTTGAGTGCAGATTAGGATGGTTTGGTTGCACCCGTGGTGTTCATCAGAGGTGATGAAGGAATCGAGATCAAGCTCCACTGGGTGGTAATTGCAGGCAGGGGCCTGGGGAGATGCAGGGATTCCCATCCTTGCCAAGAGTGTTTTTGTACAAGAAGATGATTCAATGGGATCTCCCCGGGTCAGGAGATGAAGCATGCACATCCACAGGTTCCCTCCATCCAGAGAGCAGGGGGAGAAAGAAGCAGGGTGACCATGAGATGAGGATGGTGAGGGATGCCATGGTTGGTTGTTTAAATTGCTTAAAATCCCTGTGTTTGCTGACAAATCTGGGACTTGGAAGTGTTTATGTTGTTGAGGAATATTTCTTTGGACTGTTTTGATTAGGAACCATCTGACACCCCTCTGCCTTGTTGCCTTGGATAATTAAAAAAAGCCAGCATGCTGGCTGTGGGTTTGCAGCATCCCTGAAGTGGGATAATGGATGGTGTGAAACTCACTTTTGTTCCAAGTTGTGCAGTTGAGGGAGAGCAGCCGATGGTCCCGCAGTCGAGAGCTGCTGGAGAAGTGTCCACAGAGCCGAAAATTGCAAAATCGCATGTTTTGGTGAATGTAGAGGAATGGAAACCAAATGTGAAATCTTGCTGTGGATCTCTGGATGAACCAGGAGATTATTTTTTCTGCTGCTTGATTTTGAAAGGTAAAATTGGGAACTGGGGGGTCCTGTGTAGTGCTGAGCACTAAAGAAATGAGCCTTAAAGTGTCATGTCCAGTGGTAGAGACCTTGCTGGCAGGTTACATCATATACAGATGAATTGTTGTATTCTGATTTCCACAGCAACAAGTTCGTGTTGCAGGAAAAATTGGTTATATAAAAACTCCCTGGATTTTACCAGGGAGACTCCCATGATAGTAGTTTTGGCAGAAGGAGATTTTTGTACAGAAGGGCATCATTATTGCTATGGTTTGTGAGATTCCTGACCTTCCACTGTGTTGTTTCCATTTCCTCTTCATTCTTATTCCTGGATTAAACCCTTAAGTCAAAGTGCATACACAGAATTGTTTTGGCTGGAAAAGACCTCTAAGATCATTGAGTCCAGTTGTTAGACCTCTACATTTCCCATTTTCCATGTCAAATCATAAATGGTTTCCCTGTGATGAAAATATGGCCTTGGATGGCTTCATGAATGTGGATTTTGAACAGAGATGTCCAGAGGAGGTCTGGTGCCTGCACAGGCAGTTTGTAGAGACTTCAGTGCAGCTTCTCTGTATCAATCCACATCCATTAATTCTGGGCTCCAAGATTTTCAGCCGGATTCATGATGTCTTTTTTGGCTTGGAAATTTAGTGAAGATCAGTCAATGACTCAAAGTCTTTAGGTCTAACTGAGGTATTTTGGGAGAGAGGACACCTGAATTCCTCAAAGTAAGACGGTCTTGAAACTGACTGGGAAAGAGGCTTTTCCCCAGCAGCTGCAGGTACCGCTTAATTTGTCAGCACCGTTTTCCTCTTTGCTGAAGTATCTGTGTTTACACAACTGAGTTTTGTTCTGCAAACCTGTGAGGGCTGATTAGAGACTGTCACCTTGCCAGGAACTGGGGCTTTAGGGAGTAAACATCCAGTGCCAATAGCAGAGTAAATATCAGGTGCTTTTCCAAGGGTTTCTTCCTCCTTCTGACTCCTCCCCACCCTTAAAAGCACAAAAAAAAAAAAAAAAAGAAAAAGCCTCCTTCACTTGTATATCTCTGAAACTGATGACACTACTTGGCTCATTCTAGAGTAATTTGTATGATTTCATCTTGACAACACTAGAAAGTTGACTTATTTTGCCAAGAGAAAGTATGGGAGGGAGGAGCCACACTGGAAATAGGGAAAGCCATGGGAAATTGCTACAACTGGGATGCCTGAATGCAGAAAATCAGGTTCCTTTGAATACCCTGGTGTTAGGTTTCTGATGCTGGATTTATGTGCTGAGTTGGCTCCTCCCAATGGCATGTTTTTACCCATTGAACTTAACTCTGCAAGGGCTGGTGAAAGTGGTTTAATTTTTTTAAATTAAATTTTGAAATTTAAATGTGTTTACACTGAATTTTTTTTACAGTTTAAATGTTAACACTTTTTAACTGGATTTGAAATAAAAAAAAAAGATCACTGGAGTAATCATTGACATCTATACTTTTGTTTTAGGTGAAAGAAGAGATGCTGTTTGAGGCCCTGGTGACCAGAAAGACAGTGACAGTGGGAGAGAAGCTGATCTTACCATACAAATTGGCAGAGGTCAGTACATGATGTTTGTCATTAAAAGGCGACTCTTGGAATGGTTTTCAATACTTTGAGATACACACTCAGAGTTTCTTTCATTTTTTATTTATTTATGTCAAAATAATGTAGGAGAAGCTAATGGGTTTCCTAATCTAGGAAATTATTGACTTTTCTTCTATTCCATTCCTGGAAGGCAGGTTTGTGCTTTATTCTGATGGCTTGTAAGTGCTTTAATGGCTTGTGGCTGTGTGAGAGGTGTCCAAAGCAGAGTTGTGCATTGCTGAGTGTGGGTCAGGGGTCCATCTCCAGACATCATTCCTTAAGCTGGAGCCCTGATTCCACAGCAGAGTGTTGACCTAAGACTCCAGGAAATTTTTACTGCCTTCTTGAGTGCCTTTGTTAGTGGTTCTTGTATGGCAGGAGCTGCAGATCTCCCCAGGAGATTCCCAATAGCTTTTCCTCAGACCCCTCACAACCTGGTGTGATGCTTTGGAGCAGCCACAACTCCATCAGCTTCTCTCAGACTCCAGTGTAATTATATGGGATGTCAATGGGATTTTCAGGAATTCTGAATTCTATTCTGCGGCTGGTAAAGAGAAACAAATCTTTTCCTCTTATATTCTTCAAAATACATAAGTTCTGTTCTCCTAAACTACTTGTTTTGGCTATTTCTGCCTCTAATCCTCTTGTATCCCCCAGATTAGGAACAGAGTGTCACAGCACACTTGGTCCTTCCATTCCCTCTTGTTGTAGGGTTGTGTGAGAATTCACAGCACCTTGAATAGCATCTTGAGAGCAGCCTATTGTGTCACAAATAAGTAAACACATTCTGTTGTCACTGGGGTCAGCTGGAGATATTTTGGCTCCTTTTTCCAGTGGAAGAAAGGAAAGATCAGGGTGTGGTGGCTGTGGGGGAAGATGAAGGAGCCAAGGCTCCTTTGGGAACAGTTGATGTGATCTCCTTGACAAAATCATTTTGGAAGAAGCTGTGAATTGTGTTAGGATGAGCACCTCCTGTGCTTTTTGTTCACCTCCTAACATCATCAGCATCCTGACCACCAAATTTTATCCAGCAGTGACCTTGCTCTGGGATCAGGTTCACTGCTCACAGAGCAGAATTTGAGATGCTCCGACTTGAACCTCCCTGTGGTAAGAGGCCTTCTCCTGGTCTTCCTCAGGCTCAGGGAGTAGGAGGAGTGACTTAAATTCAGATCTGTTTGAATCAGGAAGGAAGAGTGGGATTCATTTGACATTTTGGGACTTCACAAAGATGTCTCATAATCCCTACTCATGACTCACTGGACTCTTGGGAATCAACGGGCTGGTTATTCCTGGGTATTTAACAAACGACCATTATAGTTGGCTCCAATGGATGGAGCCTTTGAGGATTTGCAGACATGGGTCTCCCACCACGACCTCTGTAGCTCATGGGCAGCTGCCTTTCCTGATGGATACAGAAGTTATTTTATTCTTCAGATGCCTGTGGGATTTTTTTATAGCTTGGTACACTGAAAGTTTCAGTGGAGTTTGTCTGGAAAAGACTCTGCTTCACAGGCTCTCGAAAAAAGCATTGAATAATGTCACTTTGGCATGTCCTTGCTTCTTTACACTATCAATAAGAGCAGGTTGGATCTACCAGTCTTCAGGTTGCAAGAGAGGTGATAGATGCTACATCCCTGAAAATGTCCAAGGCCAGGTTGGATGGGGCTTGCCCATGTTAGGGGATGGATTGAGATGAGCTTTAAAGTCCCCTCCAGCCCAAACCATCTGGGATTCCACGTTAAAAGCTTGAGATTTAAATTTGGGTTGGGTTTTGAGCTTTGATGAGGTTCCCATGTGCATCTGCTCCATTCTGGAATGTTTCACTTTCTATGCTCGGCACAGGGGCTGACATTTGCCAATCATTTCATCAGTGTTGGAGTATGTGGAGATGACAACTCCGCACAGAAATGCTCTTCCTGGAAAGTGAATGTGATCGTTCCATAATCCCAGCCTCCTCCTGAGAGATTTGTGCCCTCAGGGCCCTGCTGTGACAACTGTCAACCACCTTAATAGTCTTGAATGGGCAGAGTTGGCCTGAAGGATCCTTCCTTTTGGTATTTTGGAGGCTTCAGAGGTGAGACTGGAGTTTTGTTTTCCAAGCCAAGCCTTTTCTCTTCCCTCTTCCCGAGCTGCAGCCCCGGAGCACATTGAGAGACTGCCTTTGTTGGATTTGCAGTGGTGTCACATTCCTGGCTGTCTGTGCACTCCTGCCTTCTTCTTGCACACTGATTGGAAACACAGTCCTGTGGTTTGGGGCTTTTTTTAAAAAAACAGTGGTTTCAATGCTTGGCAGGTCACTTGAAACATTCTCCTTCAGTTATGAATTGATACTAGACTGACTGTTCCTGGTTCTGTTCGTCTTTGCAGTAATTTGGGTGAAACTACATCTTTTATTCTGGCATGTTTTGGGTAGAAGGTACTGCAACGTGGGGACATCATGGAATTGCAGATGGGTTTGAGTTAGGAAGGACCTTAAATCTCGTCTCAGTCCACCCCCTGCCATGGTCAGGGACACCCTCCACTGGCCCAGCTTGCTCCAAGCACTGTCCAGTCTGGCCTTGGACACTTCCAGGCATCCAAGGGCAGCCACAGCTTCTCTGGGCAACCTGTGCCAGGGCCTCTCCAGCCTCACAGGGAGGAATTCCTTCCCAATATCCCATCTAATCCAGCCCTCTGGCAGTGGGAAGCCATTCCCCCTTGCCCTGGCACTCCAGGCCCTTTTTCGAAGTCCCTCTCCAGTTCTCCTGGAGCCCATTTAGGATCTGGAAGGGGCTCTTGAAGTCTTCCTGAAATCTTGTCTTGTCCCAGCAGTTGGGAGCCTGCAGTGTTGAAGGAGAAGCTACAACTGGCAACCACTTCCTCTCTGTTTATTCATATTGTACTGCCTCTTATCTCCTGAGCCACACTGGCTCATCTACCATGGAGCTGCCTCCTGGAAACATCCATTTTTCCTTTTCTAGCCCTGGATGGTGTTTTAATGCAGTGTTTGAAACCACTGCACAGTTTGGGCGAGCGCAAACGTTTAGAAGCTTTAGGCCGTAGATAAACTTAGGAAAAAGGCTGCCCAGACATGAAAGGCTGCACTTGTGTGCTGAGCTCTTGGGCTGTTGCCCAAAACAGCTGCCAAAGACTTTATCAGGAGTGAGATGGTGCATTAATGGAGTCAGCAGCACTTCATGGGTTTCCAGAGATATCCCAGTGCAGTGTTTGGAGCAGCGAGCTGGAGAATTCCACTTCATTTAGCAATGGGAAGGACCCTTGGAAAAGGCTATGGGAGCAATAGAGCCATCAGTGGTTGTAGTGGTGATTGGACTATTTGAATTCAGATCTGTCTTGAACATTGGGCATCTCTGCAGCCACAGCCATCTTCTTGATAAGGTAAAATACAGCAGGCATGTAGCTGAAAGAGGGAAAAAAGGGATTTTAATGGCACCAAAGTAACATGCTATGGGTTGCTGTTGTCCTTCCCAAAGTGCCCCTCAACTTCAAACTCTGGGCTTTTTTTTCATGTATTATTGCGTGCATTTTTGCAGTTATACTGAGGTAGGAAAGTTTCACAGGCCACAATTTAGGTATTCAAAAGAAAAAAAAAAAGGTGTGCTAAATATCAAGTGACTTGACTGATTTTTGCTAGGAAACATGCAGGAGCAGAGCACTTCAGTCACATCTTTGTGGAGAAGTTGGGGGATGTTAAAAACCTTTCTCTTGATCCTGTTTGTAATCTGAATATCATCTTAATCCATGTGAGGAACTGCCCTCCTGGGCCACATCTGTCTTCCTGCTTCTATCTAAATAATCCAAGGAATTCAGGTTTTTTCCATCTCTGCTCGCTGCAGGTCTCCAAGGCCATTAGAATGTGCTTTGACTCATCCACTCAGTTTAACTCTCTCAAATCCATCTTGGTTGGTGGTTCCATCCCCTTTCCATCGTGCTGGAGACGAGTCTGTGGCTGAGCTCCGCAGGCGTCCCTGCCTGGTTTCCATCCCATCTGTTCTGTTGATCAGGCTGGTGTCCAGCACCTGCTTGGCTGTTTTTCACCCGTCTCTGCATTTTTCCCTGTTCTTCATCCAATGAGAAAAAACTCATTATCTAAGTAAATACATCTGTTTGCAAGCCCTGTTTTACATTCCTCCAGAAAAAAAAATAATTCCATGATGTTTTCAATTCATTAACTTCATTTAACCAACAAAGTTGGTGTTTCTTAAGCAAGTGACTTTGCTAATAGACATTATTTTAACAGATCTTGATAATTTTAAGCCATTTGTGATCAAGGACATTTTACCCTAAGGGTTAGAAAGTGAATTAATTCACACTTTTGGGAGAAATCTCATGTGAAATTGTGCAACAGAAGGGAAATAAAAGATGTGAGACAACTTCTTGGTCAACAACTGACCTGATTCTTGCCTTCCTTTAATTCTGGAGAGCTGCTGGGAGCTGGTGGTTTGCTGTGATGGGTGTCACTATAAGTGTGCCCTGTATTTAACTGAATGTGTGTTCAGAATTGTAAGTGGAAAATGGGTGTCTGAAAACTCTTCTCTTCTGGTGCCACAAAAGCATTAGATTTTATTTTTTCACATCAACAAGTGTCACTTTACGTGGACCATCTTCACCTGGGATGAATTTTTGCTGAGGAATACAAGACACTTGGAATGGCCATCACAGAATGGTTGAGATGATAAACTCTGATGTGTTAGGAACTTTAAATTAGGGAGAACATCTAGTTTTCAGCACTAACCCTGAATTTTCAGCTCAGGAACAGTTAACTGGCAGAGGGACAAGGTAGGGAAGCCTTGTGGCGGGAACTGTAATGAGTTGAAAAAGTATTTCATTACAGTAAAGAACTGAGTAATGTTTTATTCTCTGTATCCTTGTAGTGGGACTGGCTGATGCCTTTTTTAGCCCATTATAAGGGAGAAGAAATGGAGTTCCAGGGCCAAATGGCAGGACCTTACCTAAGATGTTAAAAAAAAACCAAATAAGGAAAAGCTCATAGTTACAATTAATCACAAACCTGAAAATACTCAAGGAGAAAGAGTGGGAAGGAGACAAAATAATTAATAGCATGAAGAAATGAAAATTCTCAGTCCTGAGGTATGAGGACAGGGAGACATAATGGAGTAGAAGGCAGCAGAACTGCTGGAAGCACCTACTTATCCCCACACCCATTAGCTGAGGAGACTCATTGTCACCACAGGTTATTAACATCAGGAGCCCAGCAGGAGCCCTTTGAAGAGCTTCTATGTTGATGAGTGCTTTCAGAATTCACAGAAAAATATTAATAGAATAAAACTGAAACCCCACGAAGCTTTTAAGAGCCAAGCAAGTGTCTCTGCTTCAGGACATGAGGGCTACCTGGGTGGATAGAACTTCAAAAGAAACCTATTTGTGGGATGGGGTTTCTCACTTTTCCCTTGGAAATGCACATCCTCGTGCAAAAGCTGCTGCAGTCACTCTCCTGCTCTGTGCCACCGTGGAAATTCCTGTGTCTTAACTGTGTTCCTGCTATTTATTTGGCACTGATGTCTGGGAAAACAAGGAAGGCATTGGGATTCCAGGATTCCTGAATGAAGTCCAAGATCAGGACTTTAGGAGGGGAAGTGCTGACTTTCCATGGATTGCTCTGCCTATAGCCCACTCCAGCTGCCCTTTCAAATCAAATCCATTCTCAGCTCTTTAAAGGATTCTTTTAATTACATCTGATTACACAAAAGATGCTTTAATGTCACAGAGTTCTTTTAGTTACTTAAATTTCTACTAAAATCATGTGAAAACTTTTCAAGGAATGCAGACAAGGCGTTCCTGGGTTAGTTAGCCAGCTCTTCCCACAAGGGATGTAGTTTTGGTACAGTTGCTTGGAACATGGGATTTTCATGTGTAATCCCAATCTGAATAAATTCAGGTTGATTTTTTTCTTTAGCCCAGGGCTTTTGTTCAGTGGCTGGAGGAGGAGGAGGTGTAGAAGTTCCGTGGCTGGATAGGGTCTGTTGCACAAACTTTGCCTCTACAGCGTTAACAGCTGAGGTGTGATGAGAAATAACTTCTCTCTGGGAATCTTTGCCAAAAAACAGTGTTAAAAATAACCTGGAATGATGACGATGGTGCACTGGCAGAACAAGTTTGTCCACACTCTCCCTCTGCTTGGGAAGGACCAATCTAAAGGCAGGATTTGGCTTTTAAAGGCTCGAGGGCTGGTTTTGGTGATTGATTTGACTCCTTGGTGAGGATCCCGGTACGTTGTGCCTGTAAATGCTGAACAAATTTCCCTAAATGTGGCTTCCTCACATCAGATCACACAGCTTCCTGTGCCACAAACTAATTTATTAATTGGTTTTTGTGCTGGTTTCACTGTAAAACATGGGTGGAATGGGAGCTCAGTTTGTGCCATTGGCAGAACAGACTCTGGATGCACCAAGGTGGAGGAAAACACATTTTGTCATCAGTGTACCCCTCAAACTTGGCTGCCTGGTGGCTCCATTCTCCTGTAGCTCTGTGGTGGGCTCAGGATGGCTCTATGTGAGCACTTTTCCCTAAGGGATGTTCCATATGTCTCCTTTCATCATCTTCTCCACAGGAGAAGCAAGAACTGCAGCCTTGTTTTCCGGAAGGGTTTAATTTCAGGAAGAGAGGATTTTTTTCCTTTCTTTTTGATTTTGATTTGTTACAGATGACACTTTCTAACCACAGTGCCCAAATCCAAAGGCTCTAAGTGAAATCTTTTTAGGAAGATGATGCTCGCAACCACCTGACTGCAGTTGGGACTTGGAGAAAATCTCTAACACGATTTGTGTTGGTTTCCTTTGCTCCTGGCTGTACTTGGGAGCTGTTTCTGAAAAGCGTAACCACAGCGTGTTCCAGTCATCAACTGCAAAGTGACAATATCAGAGACAAGACTTGAAATCATGTCTAAAAATAAACAGCAGGCAGGCTGTGGCCTGGGATGGGAATGGGAGTGGTGGGTCTCCCATCTGTCCTTTCCCAAACCTGCCTGCCACCAGCAGAGACACAGTAGCTACATCTTCAGCACACCCACAGAATATGTTCTTACTGTTTTTATTTGAGGTTTTCCACTTCATTTACCGTGTTTCCATCCATCTGATGACAGAAAGGATGAGTGAAGAGAGGGCAGTTGCAAGAGCACTCTGATGCTTCCTGCGTTACTCCTCAGAAATCACAGGAATTCACAGAAGCACACAAAGCTTTTCAGTGAGAATGTATGTGAGACACTGTGAGGATCACAGAATCACAGGATGGTGTGGGTTGAAAGGAACCTTAAGGATTGTCTAATTTCACCCCCTGCCATGGGCAGGGACACCTTCCACTAGCCCAGGTTGCTCCAAGCACTGTCCAACCTGGCCTTGGACACTGCCTGGGATGGGGCTTGGAGCCTCTCTGGGCACCCTGTGCCAGAGCCTCACCACCCTCACAGCCAAGAATTCCTTCCCAATATCCCACATAACCCTGCCCTCTGGCAGTGGGAAACCATTCCCTGTGTCCTGTCACTCCAGGTCCTTGTCCCCATTCCCTCTCCAGCTCTCCTGGAGACCCTCCAGGCACTGGAAGCAGCTCTGAGGTCGTCCCTGGGTCCTTCTCTTCTGCAGGTGAGCACCCCCAGCTCTCCCAGCCTGGCTCCAGAGCAGAGGGGCTCCAGCCCTCAGAGTATCACTGTGGCCTCCTCTGGAGTCTCTCCAGCAGTTCTACATTCTCCTGATGTTGGCCCCAGGGCTGGAAGCAGCTCTGTAGGTGGGGTCTCACCTGAGCAGAGCAGAGGGACAGAATCCCCCTTTTCTGCTCCCCACACTGTGGAATCAACCCCCAGGGCGTGGGAGAGTTTGGGGCTCCCAGAGCACACAGACAGCTCACACTGAGCTTTTCATGACCCAAAATTGATCTACCACTATGTTCAGCCCATTGGGTGAGTCCTGAGACACCCACGTGTGTGGGGGGAATTGTGATTTCCTGCTGTGACCCAACATATCTGGTTTCCATCCGTGTCCTGCATCTGGGATGAACCGAGCAGCCTTTGGGGTTCCCCCTTGGCTCACAGGGCATAGGCTGAGACAAGCAGGATTAGGGTTTTTTTAAAACAGAGGCTTAACACCCAGAGGAAAGTGCTCTTGTGGGATATCAGACTCAGGCTTAATCCCTGACTTGGCATCCAGGAGTGTTACATCATGCTCGGGCGGGAGAAGTATGATGTCATTTTCCACACTCATATTTTATCTGAACATCTTATTAAAACCCTGTCATTCTCCTGGGTAATTTCCCTAAGAGAGCTCAGATCATCAATGCTCCGCTCTGGCTTCAGCCTGCAAGAAAGGTTTTTTAATTATTTTTATGTAGAATAAAGGAGGAGGAAAAATACCTTTAAAGGCATCATTGAAAGAAAAGGAGTGAAAAATGCATTTTTTCATTTTTGATTACAACAAAAAAGCGGAAAATTGACTTAAAAGTAGTTTGAACTTATAAAGGTTCATTTTTATGCTTTAATTCTATAAATGTACCTGCAAAGGAAATACTTTAAAAAACAACAACGAAGTCCTTCAGGGGCCTTGCACTACCTCTGGCTCCCGCCCTCCCGGCTGGCTGCCACATCATGGCAGAAACCTTCCACTATCACCCTGGAGATGGGAGGCAGCAAGTTGTCCTGCCAATGGATTTTATCCAAGAGATTCAAGTGTCAGTGATGTTTTCCAGAACTTATGGCTGGATTTTCCAATGTGAAAAAATAGCCTGTAATGTCACTACCATACAATGCTGCATCATGCCCCAACATAATGCTGAAACACGAAGGCACTTCAGGATTTTGTCACTAAATCAGGTGTAAAGTTCTCACATTCAGAGAGGGGGTTTAGGTACTAGTTTCAAATTTTATGTTACACCTTTTCTCTAATTCTTCTTGTGCTCTCCCTCGTCTTGTACCAGTTTCTCAGTTCACGACCACCTTGGGCCAATTGGTACCTTCACAATCACCTTCCTTGGACAAAGATCCTCTGACCTGCCAGTCTGTATTAGTCAGAGACATTTTAAGGGGATTTCCTAAACCATACTAACACCCTTCCCAAAAATCCTAATGGGACAAGTCAACTCAAGAAGTTTATCCAGAGAGACAGTTTTCCAGTGTCAGTGTATCATCAGGTTGACAAGGAAGTCCTTCAAAGCTACTTGCTTACTTGCAGCTCTAGGAAATTATAAACCGCTAGCAATTCATTATTTTAAAAAAATAATTACTTCCTAAAAAGGATTGAAAATATTTTAATACCACAGTGCTCTCATCCTGGATTAGTGTGTTCATCCTGCTGGCTATGGATGGAATAGGACACATGGCATGGGAGGGGATTCTTCCCCTCTACTCTGCCCTCATGAAACCCCACCTGCAGAGCTGCCTCCAGCTCTGGGGTCCGCAGCATCAGAAGGATGTGGAGCTGCTGGAGCAAGTCCAGAGGAGGCCACAGAGATGCTCTGAGGGCTGGAGCCCCTCTGCTCTGGAGCCAGGCTGGGAGAGCTGGGGGTGCTCACCTGGAGAGGAGAAGGCTCCAGGGAGAGCTCAGAGCTGCTTCCAGTGCCTGGAGGGTCTCCAGGAGAGCTGGAGAGGGACTGGGGACAAGGGCCTGGAGTGACAGGACACAGGGAATGGTTTTCCACTGCCAGAGGTAGGGTTAGATGGGATATTGGGCAGGAATTCCTGGCTGTGAGGGTGGTGAGGCCCTGGCACGGGTTGTCCAGAGAAGCTGTGGCTGCCCCTGGATCCCAGGCAGTGTCCAAGGCCATGTAGGATGGGGGCTTGGAGCAACCTGGCCTGGCAGGAGGTGACCCTTCCCATGGCAGGGGGTGAACTGGGTGATCCTTAAGGTTTTTTCCAACCCAAACCATGCTGGGATTCTATAAACAAGGCACTAAAACCTGCATTTGGACCAGAAGAGGATTTAGGCCTTGTCTGATTCCAGCAACTGAGAGGTTTCTGTCTGTTTCCTTCAAACCCGGTTTGAAGGAAACGCTCAGTTTCAGTTTCAGTGACAAGCCATAGATGCTCCAGCAGGTTCTGTGTGTGGTGCTGCTCTCCTTCCTCACCATCCTCCTCACTTTCTGCTCTTCCCCTAATTTAGCTCTCACAGCCACGTCTCTCCCTTCATCACTACTCCATCTCAGCACAGGAATGTCAGACCCAGCAAACCACCCTCAGCAGTTCTCTCCCTACAACCACAAACCCGAGCTGCAGTCGCTTTCCATGTGGGTTTTTTCAGCCCTCATGTAGCAGTAAGAGTGTCAGAGATAAAAACTGGATTTTTATAGTATTTTAGTACACGTGGTCGCTACTCCTCTGACACAAGCACTGTGAGCAGTATCTGGTATCTCTAAGTGCTATTCAAATAAAAGTGTATTTTCAGTTTGCTTTTTTTAATCTCTTGATCAGTGATTGCTGTAGATCATCATCTCTGAGATGCCCACGTGGGCTGTTTTCAATTGTCTGCACATCCAAGGCTCACTGAGAACGGGGGGCTGGCGTCTGTTCCTGGTCATTAGATCTCTTTAGGTGATCCAAATCAAGTGCATTAGGAGAGCTTGAATTCCTCCTGCTTTTGCTTGTTTTAATCTTGGATAAATCCTATCCCTCTTCACACTGACCAAGCATTGTTAATATGTGTAATTTTTTAAAAAACCAAGCATAAGTTTTAGGGTTTTTTTAAGAATAGAAACTGATTTCTTTAATCATTTACTTGCACGCAGCAGGCTTTTGTTGAATAGGTACTTCGAAGGAAATAAGAAAACACATGCACTCTTTTCCTGATTTTTCCCTCCTTGGAAGTTAAATACATCTTTTAAACCCACAGAAGTGATTGAAGGAGGGAGATTTTCATCTGAAAATCCTAGGTAAATACCATGGGCAAAATTCAGTAGGTTTTAAAATGTGGGTTTTTTCCTCTGAGTCATATTGGAATGAGACATTTCTGTTACAGTAAGTACAAACGTAATTATGAAGCCAAATTTCACCTTAGAGAATAAATAGGGGGAAAATGGGAATGGCTGATAAGGATTTCAAACCAGACATCGAATGTTAATGAAAATCAAATCCTGTATACGATAATAGCTCACTAAATAATTTCTGTGGTAGGATATCAACAGGTTCCTGGGATTTAGTGCCAAATCCCTGTGAGCAGAAACACCAGTTTATTAATCAGAGAACGTGCTGAAAATTTATTCCACATATTAAAACAAAAGCAAACAAATGAAGGTCCCACAGAGCCACAAAAGCCACATATCCAGATTTGATTTTTGGAGGGATTTCCTGAAGAGAAAGAATTCTGCTGCTACTTTTTTTTCCCCCAAACATTTCATTGGAAGCAGCTTTCATCCTTGTATAGAAATTATAGGAAGCCCATCAAAGGTCTAAGGGAAAAGGGGGTATTTCCTCTCTTCCTGTGTTCAGATTTGATTTCCTGAAGAGAAGAGGAATCTCTGTTTCTTCTCTCCACCAGAAAAAAATGTATTTTGTGGTGCCCAACTTTACTTAAGTAATTGATCACCTGTTCTTTATGTTTTACACCAAATCCTGCAAACTTCACGCCTGGAATGAAAAAATTATCATCATCTTGGAATTACTGTAATTGTTCAGTATTTGTTGATAAGAGTCTGAAAGGGGAATGTGTTGCTTGTTTTCCTCCTGGAGGGCAGGAAACAGCTGCACATGTGTCCTCATGTTCCGGAAGAGTTGGGGGGTCACCAGGAGAGAAAGAATCTGTAGGTAGTTCCTATGGCTGTATCAACATCACTCCTATTTTAACAAATGAACTTTTGGAGCTATTGCAGGTTCTTGGGAAAATTACAAGGAGTGTTGCTTGTAAAGCCATATTTTTTGGGATGGGTGGAAGTTCTGCATTGGTAGGGAATGCTGGCACTGGCAGCATGTTTATCCTGTGTGAGCAAATAACATCGATAGTGTCCATAATGGATTACACACACAGTCTCCTGGGAAAATGCTGCAAAACTGGAGGTAAAAAGGACCATGACCAACAAGGCAGCAAGTCTTGTGGGCTGAACAGCAAAGCACCAAGTGGCCTTTGGGGCTAACAAGTCAGACTGTCTTCTAAAAAGTCTTCTCTTTGAGATCCAAGGAATTTTCCAGAGTTGTGCTTGAGAAATGGCATTTAAATATCAGCTTTTCAAGTTGTCATAGCTTGTAGAAAATCTGGAGTGGGAGCACTGAGCTTGCCCCCATGTCTGTGATGTCCCCAGTGAAAAACTGGGATTTAACAATGTCATGTTGACCAGAATTGTTGAAGGTGCAGACTCAGTTGTGACCAGCTAAGGCTGTCAGCACATCTTTATGGGTGCCCCCTACATTTGCATAATGCTGGGAGCTGGGATAAGGGCTGTCACAGTTAATAAACTCCACGGGTGTTTAATCCTCATTATGGCTTTAATTCGTTTTGGTGCGCACACTCACTTTCCAGTTGTACTTAAATCCACTTCTCATTAACTGAGTCTGTGCTCAGGGAGTGGGGTCTAAACCCCAGCTCTGAGCACTGTGCCCTTCCTAAGGTGCATTTTTCATAGCAGTGACCCACAATAGATCATGATGTCCAATCTGTGTGTAAAAAGGGCATCTTTTTCTATGAAAAACAGGTTTGGATTTTTTTGTCTTGCTTTTCTAGAGAGCAGCGTGGGATGCCAGCTGCTCTCTGGAGTTTTCAGTGATGGATTGAGGCTCAGAAACCCTCCTAGGCAAACTCAGATAATGCGTGGCTATGGAAATGTAATATGTTGTGTTCTGATGATCATAAGAGCTGCCCAAACCCAAGTGTCCATCCACCACCTTTCTGCTCTGTCCTGGGTCAGTCTATGCTGTCTTCCACATTAGTTTTGAGGAAAGATGGACAAACCTTTCACTGAGCTGAGATGTTTGAAGTCTTAAGAGACCTGTAGCTGTCTCATAAATACCACTTTGGAGTGATTCTTACTCGGAATTGCTCAGTACACCAATATCCTGCTCTTCATCATCCTAAGTGATGCAAAAGTGATGAGCTTTGCTTTGTTTTGGTCTTCCAATTTTCTGATTGTCTGTGTCAAGCAATGCCCTGAACAGAAATAGTTCTTCATTTTAGTCTAGCTCTTTTGAAACAAAATGTTAGAGGAAGTATTTTGTGGCTACAAGAGCCCTTCATCCGTGAATTTGTTTGGGTCACAAATGCTTAAAGCTGAACACCAGGGCCAGTTGCTGTTGCAGATATGCTCCATGGTTGGGTTGGTTTGATGGAGTCATTGAGAAGAGAGTCTGTCTCTTGTGTTTCAGTCCCACTCTGGATCCCACTGTGGTTCCTGGGGTCTACACTCCAGAAAATGTTTCTCTTGGCTACAGAAGGGTGTGACTACAACCACAAAGCTTCAAGCAGCATCTCAATGGCTTTATCCTCAGAGAATATCCTGAGTTGAAAGAGGCCCACAAGGATCATCAAGTCCAACTCAGTGAGATCTCTTTGCTTTCTGCTCTCTGGGACATCCAGTCACTGGGATATTGCTGCAATTTTTGCTCTTTGCCTTTCAAAGTCCTTCAGCACTTGCTTTCACCCTTCCTCTGTTCTTGAGGGTTTGTTTATTCCCCTTAATCTGAAAAATGTATAAATATTTGAGGCTTTGTTGTTCAAACTGAGCTATTGCTACTGTTGCTTGTGTGTTAGGTTAGTCAGCAGTAAAAATAATGAATCCAATAAGGAGCATGGGGGGAACTTCCAGCAAAATCATGTGAAAATGTCTGTAAAAGGTTACATGAGCATTTTGGAATCATGGAATCAATAAGGTTGGAAGAGACCTCTAAGATCATCGAGTCCAACCATTCCCCAGCACTGTCAAGGCCACCACAGACCCATGTCCCTAAGTGCCACATCCACACAGCTTTTAAATCCCTGCAGGGATGGAGACTTCACCATTCCTCTGAGCATCCTGTGCCAATGCCTGACCAACCTTTCCACCAACCTGAGCCTCTCCTGACACAGATTGAGGCCTTTCCTTCTTGTCCTGTCCCTGTTCCCTGGGAGCAGAGCCTGACTCACCCCCACAGCTGCCCCCTCCTGTCAGGGGGTTGTGCAGAGCCAGAAGGTCCCTCTGAGCCTCCTTTTCTCCAGGCTGAGCCCCCCCAGCTGCTCCAGACCCTTCCCCAGCTCCATTCCCATCTCTGGCTCCAGCTCCACTATGTCTTTCTTGTAGTTTTCAATGTATAAGCTTGGTGGGGATTTTAACCTGCCTCCTTTCCCTGGATTTTCTGGGTACCAACAAATATTTTGAGTAATTCCAGCTTGAAATTTCAGCTGAGTGCAGAAGGGCAAGAGTGAGGGATCCTGCCTGGAGCAGGGGGTGCTGTGGGATGGCAGCAGACAGATTTGCTTAAATATATTTAGTGACTTTGTAATCTCAGTTCTTAAGAATCTCCTGTATGTGTACAAATGTGTTTTACAGAGACTTTTAATTTGAGCAAATTTGGGTTCCTGAGATTATATCTTTTCCAGCCTCTAAAACACAGGCTGCTGCTGGGACTGTAAGTCCTTGTTCCAAAGCACTTCAAAAGCAGATTTTAATTCTTAAGCCTGTCTTCCCCTTGTTCCTTTTGACAGAAGATGTTTCCAGAAGTTTGTCTATTTTTAAGGTGGCTTGAATCCGATGCTGATCATGACAGCTTTCAGAACAATTAATTCAGCAATGAAATCTTACAAAAACCTCAAATATGTTATATCAGGATCTTAACAAAAGTTCACCAACAAGTGGAGTTTCTGGCATATAATAAATAATATCTAGATCCTTTCTAGCTTGATAAGCAGGAAACTATTGATTAAAACCTTGTCTGTAGCTTATTTCCTGACCCGCCAAGTCAAAGCGCGTTTGATCTGTCTCAGTTTGGAATCAGCAATATTTTTGTGTGGGTGCAACATGTCCCGCTCCCTTTGATCCCCAGAGATTTGTTTTGGCTCTGCAGCAGCTATTTTTATTTTGCTTTGTGAGGGGAAATCAAAATGGTTTGATGAGTATCACCATGTTCCAGATCTGCCTAAATGTCACGTAAGGAGACTTGTGGAAGGGACCAGAAGCTGTAGGTGTTGACCTGAAGACGAGCTGTATGTGATGCATGGGATATAGTTCAGAGACTAGAATTAATTTAGGATACGTAGGATAATACAGAAATAAATAATTTCTCATTAAATAAAGCATAAAACCTTATTTTAAATGCTCTGCTGCACCTCCTGAATTTAAAAGAAATAATATTCCCTGATGGTCTTCAGATTGTGTAGTTTTGGAATCTGTTTAGGATAGCGAGAGGCTTTTTTTAAAATGTGACATCAGTGAAGAGCTATTTTGAAAAGTAAATATTTTATTGAAATTAAATTTAAAAAAATCAAAGGAAGGCCTCCCTAAACCCTAAGTCATTTAAAATAGCTTCATTTCAGTGTGGGTATTTTTTAAATGAATTAAGGCAAAGTGCTCCATCCACCTGTATTCTTGATATGTTGCTTTGCCAGGAGTTTCCTACCAGCTCTTAGGATTAAACCATCACTTCTAAAAGTAGCTCTTAAACACTTTGGGATCTGGGCTACTGATTGTGGGACCCAAGCAGAGCAAGGAAATCACCTCTTCATGGCCTTCCCAGCTTTCCATGTAGCTGAGACCACCTCGGGAATAAGAGCAGTGGCTCATGCCCCACCCTGCACATTCTGGAGGAAATGGGGCAGTGCTGGTGTCAGGGAAACTTCCCAGTCTGACTATTGAGGAGACTCGTGGCAGTCATACTCCCAGCATTCCTCAGCACTGGAGTGGTGCAGGCTTAATGATATCCTTGTTTGTTTGGGGGGGAAGAAAAAAAAGCAGGGACATTCAGGGGTGAAGGCCTGCACATCCCTGTGGCCTCTAATAAAAGGTAATGAAAAGTATTGCAACATAAACCCATATATGATGCTGTAAGAGAAACAACAGCATTCTTTTTGGTTTTAAATAGAGACAGAGTTTGTTTTTAATTGCACATTGGAGCAATTAATTGGGCTGGTTTATGCCAGGACAAAGCATTAGGGCAGTGAGAGGCATTCCTGGATCTTGGCCCTCGTCTTTCCCCAGAGACTGATTTTTCTGGTGTGACAGTGGCACTGATTGTCTTCCAGCTTAATCAAAAAAGTAGATGGAGCATAGAGATAGAAAATTTGCCTTGAATTTTCTATTAAACACTGAAATATTCTCTCACATTTGAGGAAATTAAAAAAAAATAAATTAGACAGTAACCTCCCCCACCCTGCAAAGAACCTATGCTGCTCTTAATAAAAACAGCCAAAAAAGCCCTCCCCAAGTCCTTTTCATCAGGAGAGGGAAGAAAAAGCAGTTAGTGGGAACTAGATCTCTTTGTGTTTGAAATGCCGGCTGCTTTCCAGCCCTTGTCGGAGAACTCAGGCATTTCAAGAGCTCACTCTTTAAAAGTGCTGTTTCGGTCTGAGCTGCATTAAAATCCTCTCAGTCCTGTTGCTCACCTATTTGCATCACACTCTTGGTTTTGATTTTTTTTGGGTGAGGAATTCCTTGCTAATTATGGCCATATTTTGTAGTTACTTTGTGATGTCACTTTTTATTGCCACCACATTATGGTTAGCAGCCTACAGACCATCTTCAGTCACATAACCATGGAATTGTTCAGGTGGGAAAAGCCCTCTGAACCCATCTAGTCCAACCATCTCCCAGCAGTGCTAAGGCCACCTCTAACCCATGTCCCCAAGTTCTACATCCACACATCTGTTAAATCCCTCCAGGGATGGGGACTCCACCCCTGCCATGGGCAGCAGTTCCAATGCCTGACAACCCTTTCCATGAATAAATTTTTCCTAACATCCAGCTTAAACCTCCCCTGGCGTAGACTGTGTTAATCCCTTCTATTCCAGCTGGACAGGGAGAGGAAGTGAGACCATGTGCTTAATTGCGTTTTAAGAGCAAAACATTGGCAGAACGGCTTGTGGTCACACTAAATGCTGCTATCTCCAAAAATCAAGGAAAAAAGAGGTGGGAATAAGCTGATAGAAGATGAATGAGCTTTATTCCTTCATTTGGGGTCAGTGACATGAGGCCACTCAGATGATGTTCCTCGAAGGGAGCGTTGGTGAGAAGGATTTCAAGGCAATGTGTTCAAAGCCATGATTTGTTACAGTTCAGGGTTTAATTGAAATAATTATGTGGAAATCTTTTGGTTCATTTTTTCTTCTTCTGCAGTGGCTAGCATGAACCAAAATGCAGCAGTCATGGCTGGTGCCATAAGTTTTTAGGTCATTAATATGTACCAAAGCTCTACTCAAGGTGATAATTGAAACCAAAGAAGAATCCCAAGCAGCAAGAACAAAGATAACCTTTAAATAGGAATTCCTGCATTCTGGGTCTCTATGTAGGTGCCTGTCCAAAAGCTCAGGGATCTTCCTTTGATCTCAGCTTTCATCCCATCAAGCAGAATCTCTTTGATCCCGGCCGTGGTGGGGATGACCCTTCCTCGGCGCTGTTATTCCTCTCTCTGGGAGAGCTGCTGGAGGAGCGCTGAACCTGCCTACCATGATTTGTAGCTCCCGCTCGTGGTACCTGGAAAACTTCAAGTTTTCAGGAACCCTCAGATTTACTAGAGGGGTTTTCAGCCTCCCCTTTTGTAGCCCTTCTGCTGGTGCCAGGCGCTGCTTGTCCTGACCTGTGCTTTCACATTGCTTGCTGTTGCTCCTGTGCAGTATCCGCCCTTCTCTTTCCTTCTCCCCCAGGACACCTTTCAAGGATCTTGGTGGATTTATTATATTTGTATTTAATGTATGTATTTATTTTCTTTCCTTTCACCACCAGTGATGGGATTTGTGGTGTGATCTCATGTATCATCCACTCGAATGCATGAAAGAAACAAAGCCAAAGTCGGGGGCACATCCCACAGCCCTGGGATTACACCCAATTCCCAGCGCTGTCAGGACCGTTGACATACGTGGCAGAAATTAAAATAGCAGACAAAAGCTTTGGCAAGGGAGAAATAAGAATGTTGGATGTGGGAGCTTGAGAAGCAAAAGCCATTTTAGTGTGGAGTAGGAATCATTTCCAATCACCTTTTTTTCTTTTCTGTTTCAGGCTGTGACTGTGCGGAATTCCATGGCCAAGTCATTGTACAGCGCCCTGTTTGACTGGATCGTGTTCAGGATCAACCATGCACTCCTCAACTCCAAGGACATGGAGGAAAGCACCAAGGTAACATCTCACCAGCTCCTTTGGCTCCTCTCTTGGGTTTTTAAAATAACTGAATGATAAAACATTACCCAGGCATGTTGCTCAACATGAAGTTAATTTTTCCTTGGATTGTAACTGAGTGCATCATTATTCTAAGTGGTGCTTGCTGAGCTGAGGAGGGTGAAGCACCTTAATTATTACAAGCTCAAAGCAACCAGGGAAGAGATTTTCTTGTAGCCACAAAAGCCAGTTCCCCCACCTGCTCCAGCTGCAATGGCAAATAATTTTCCTCCTTTTGTGTAAAACTAGAGGACCATGTATAATTGAAGGGGAAAAAAGTAATTCTTGCTACTGCATTTTGATGAAGTTGCTCCGTGATGAAATGATGAACGAGCTGGGTGTCTGTAGGTACTGAGGTAGTACAGTAGAAAAATGAATATAAAGGAAAAAACTCATGATAGGAAGAGTGGAGCTGGTGTGACACTGTTCCACCTTCCCAAAGAATTGATGGAAGGAATGACATGAGGTTTCCTGCAATAGCAGAGTCTGGATGCTGTGACCCAGGACATCCTCCCTAACCCTCTCGTGTACTCATCCACACTCCTCATGGCTGGGGGATACTGACCCTAAAATCCATGTCCATGCACACAGGCACTTCCAGCTCTCCAGGTACCCTTGGCTTGGGAATCTGGGACATGGTCCAGCAGCGTGTGAGGTTTTTTGGGGGGGTTGTGCATCCAAACTAAAGTCACAGCTGCCAAAAGGAGGATTTTCACTAAGCACTAACATTTGAATTGTGCTGTAGGACTGAAGTTGCAGAGACTCTCAGTGTGATCACTCCTTTATTTAATTCCAAAAAAGGCTTGTGGAGCATAACTGTGGTCTGGAAATAAAAACATGGCTATGAAATCTGGTTATATGCTTTTCTGACAAAGAAGGGTTGTTACAGTGATAACATCCAACGAGTTTTCTGACTGCACATGCTGCCTCTCCTTCTGTTTAATATTTTACCAGAAATGTTGTGTTCTTTCCTGATTTTTTTCCAAGTCATCAAAAGTTTTGTCTGGACTGTCAGGAAAAAACAAACCGCACTGTTTACATATTTGGTGAAGCAGAAAAGTGGATTTGTTTTGACAAGGAAATGCATCTCAAATGCTAATTATTTTTAATAATGACCCAATGATTTTTTGAAATTATTATCTGTTCTGTAATATTTAAATACAAATCAGTCTAGGACACTCTTGCATGCTTAGTCAGCATGGCTGTGAAAGTGAGGCACCACAGTAGCTGTTTATGGACCATTAAACTTTTGTTCTCAACCTCAAATCTCAGCAGGTAAGGGCCAGAACAGCCCAAATTCCTGCTTTTTTTCCAGCACTGCTGCTGTACATTAACCCTCTGCTTCCTCCAGCCAAGACTCCCATGGAGTGTAACCACCTTCCTCCTTGCCCACCTCCATGTGTCATCTCATTAGTTCACTGTTCACAGGTTTCTGAACATTTCTTTCTTTTGCCCCAAATCATAACAGTAATATCCAGGTCAGGCAGCAGGCACCAAGAGCTGGGAGCGTGTTGCCCCTGTGCCAGAGCAGATCCACACATGCTGGCAAATGCCCAGGACCTGGAGCTGCAGGAATGTGCTCATACCCAGATCCAGGGAGGCAATCCTGGGCTGTACTTGGGCCAGAAGCAGAAAGGCAGCGCACAGAATACCAGGAAATATCTGCTGCTCTAGGCACGAGTGCAGTTCAGTTTATCTGCAGAGTCCTCTGTGAATTGGATTGATTCCCACAAATCCCCCAGAAATCGTGAAAATGCACAAATCCTTCCCATTTTAGGGGTGGAGACGGTGAAGAAGAGATTTATGTGCATTTCAGAGCAGCTTTGTTAAGCATTGACCAGCCAAGTTTCCCTTGAGCAGTTCCACCGCGTCACCTCCTCAGCCCTATTTTTAGCCCCCATTTTGGGTTGTTTCAGCACAGAGGGAGAAGAAATATCTCCCTGGACTGGGCAGGGCTGGGAATAGCTGCTCCTTTGCCCTCGAGGAATAACGTTGCTGCCAACAAGTGTCCAAGGGCATCCTGGGCTCTGCAGCTGCCATTGAGGCACCAACTGAGAATCACCACCGCAGAGAAATGGAGCCAACAATGACTAATCTGGTTTTTCCTACCACTTCCCAATCCTCCTGAAATCCTTTTCAGCTCATTCTTGGAGAAACCCCAGATGAGGATGCAGGTTCTTCTTAGCCTCCCATATGTTGTTTTGAGGTTGGGCAACACCAGTGAGTAACTGGGAGGTGGACTAGGAGCAGTGGCATCTCCAAACCTTGGGAATACCTCCTTGCTGACCTTGGCACTTGGATCACGTCTCCTTGCTGGCATCTACCAGCCAAAAAAATCTCTTAAACACACCAAGTCTCTGATTTATGAGAGCAAAATACAGCCTTGCACCTCAGAAACCCCTGAGTGTGCAGTGGGTGAATTGTATGTGACTCACCCTGCTGCAAATGTCCCACATTAAGCCCAAGCTTGACACTGATATTCCTCTGACTTTTAAGATACATTTTGAAACAGTCCTGGAGGTTCAGAAAGTTCAGAAAGTGTCAGATGATGGATTTGAGCTTTTCTTTTATTATAATCACATTATGTAGAGGTAAAACAAGACTCAAAACCATTTCAATTCAGAGTGTGTTTGGGAGAAGTTGGGGAGAAAAATTAATACAGAAGTTTCTCTCTTCGTGAGTGTAGATTCGATTTTAGTGAGACAATGGGAACCAAGATCATTTTCAGATCCCAATATGTGTTTATTTGATATCAGCAGTGAGGAGAGGATCAAAAGATGAAGCTGGGCAAAGAAAAATAAACACTCGGCCGTTGTTCTTCCATATTGTCCAGCAAATATTTGGAAGATGTAAATCAAACCTTTGATATCCAAATTTAGTTAAATGTACAGTGAAATATTTTGGGAAAACACAGTGGGATTTGGCTTATCTTGCTTGGTGACAGGATTTCTAGCATATTATTCCTGACCCAAGTTGTGATTAAGTTATTTGATACCTCCTGGTTTATGGTAATGGCAGAGTTGCCATGTGTCAGATTCGCTCCGACTCCCTTTTCCTTCATCTTCTCACAATTCCTTTTATGTTCTCATGATTCCCTACAAACTGTCTGAAATTTGACCTTTATTAATGAGGTCGGAGACTTTCCCTTCTCTTGAAAATGAGATTACTAAACCTCCCAGAGCCTCTTATTGAATTCCCCTTCCATAAATCAGGTTAGGAATTGCTAGGAGTCCATCTCACTTCTTAAAATGATGATAGAGTGGAGATCATGGTGCATCAAAAGCCATTTCCAAGGGTGTTCTTAGTCTTTTCCCATTTGGTTCTTGTGAAGTGTCTTAATTTCCTCCCAAATCACCCTGCTGCCATTTTCTGATGATGTGCCACATGCGTGGGGATGATGGTGAACTCATGGCTGTGAAGAAAATTGAAATTAATGGCCATGAAGAAAAATTCATGGTTGAACACATGAGGAAATCATGGCCGTGAAGAAAATTCATTACAATTAATGGCCATGAAGAAAAATTCCTGGTTGAATTCATGAAGGACTTATAGCCATGAAGAAAATTCATTTAAATTCAACCAACCAGTTAATTATTGGCTTTTTGACCTGAAGCAGAGAAAGAATTGCTGCACATGCAATGTGTTTAATGTGCATCAGTTCATTAATTTTAGGTCCCAACTTCCAAGTTTGTAGCAAATTACTGCCTTTTACTTTATATAATAGGTCATCGTGTGTATTGGGGTGATGTAGGTTGGAATGGTCCTTTTGGAGGAAGTGGTGATGGATTTTGGGGTTGTTTTGGGGAGGGATTTTTTGCAGTATCAGTTTTGGAATATTGTAAATGAAAAGAAATTACTAAAATGAAAAGTGACAAAAAACTGAAAAATAGTAATAAACAAGATTTTTCCCCTGAATTTGAAGCAAACCTATTTGTGATTGCCAAAATGTACCTCCATGGTGGAATTACATCACCAGCGTGCATTTGGGGCAACATAAATCAGCTCCAATGATCCCTATTTACTGGCACTTTGGGAATTGGAGAGCACAGAGCTTCAAGGCCATCATTTGCCAAAAGCCCTTAAAACTCATGCTCTGTGTTTAAATGTCATGGCCGAGACCTTTTAAGAAAAGCATGAGGTCATTTTTCATCATCTCAAGCAGAAAGTGCTCACTGACCCAGGGTTCACCCAAATTTTAAAAATCCTCACAGACGTGCACTTTTAATCACAGGAGTTTTGATATGATAATTAGTACAGTCGCACTTTTTAATTTTATATATTAGTTTTGATAAATAAACAGCATTAATACACAGACTAGACTTGGCGAGTCGAGGTCTAAACTATCTTTGTGTTATTTCCTCTTGGTACCTATTCAAAGGATAGATTTGAAGCTGAAGACTTAAAAGATTTGTAAACATTAAACTCCTGTGATTTTTTTTTTTTAATATTGGGCTGCAAATTTCATCCTAAACCCACCCAGTTTAGCAAAATTAGTTCTTGCATATGCGAAAGGAAATGGTGGTTTTTCACCTTGCTACAAGAATTGACTCTGTAGCAGTACATTTGTGCTGCTTTATCAGGGACAGAGAGCAGAAAAACAGCCATAAATTCCAAATTTCTCAGGTTTTAAAGTTTGCCCAAGTGGCATCCATTGGCCTCCTTCTTTTGGGAGCGTCATAGCTGAGGACAAACGACTGTTTCACTGCAGAACTCTGCCCAGATTTCTCTGGCATGAAACTCTGCAAAAAAACACACTGTTTAAAATCTGTATTCTGGAGGAGTTCAGGAGTTACAAACACAGGGATGTGAGAAAATTGCTGTTTTACTCTGTATAACAACCACAGCAGAATTAACCACCCTCCTCTTGGACGTGTGGTTTGATACCTGTGGTGGTTTTGTGAAATGCAGATTATTTTTATAGATATGTGTGCATTTAATTTTAGGTATCAGCAAAAAAATTATAAAATCATGGCTTTAAAATATAATATTTCCATAAGATTCTTTTATAACTGACAGGGCTATTTTTTGCTATATATGACTCTTCTGTTTTGCTTTATAAGTGTATTCCCATGCCCACATTGAAATATATTTGGTAGCAGTTTCAATGCAGTAAATGAATCAGGATTGGAAAAAGGGGAGAGAGTTTTTGTGCTCAGTTGTTTCATATTAAATTAAGTTTGTGAGAGCTTAAAGACCTTGTTCAGCTTAAAGTCTTCACTGATGGCAGGGGCTTAACTATTTCCACAGGGCACATCAACACAGTGCATTTGAAAGCTGGTGTCAATAAATCCATGAATAGTCTGGAAGTGTGAACATTCTGTCTTCCAAGTCTTGTTTGTATATAGTGAAATAGAGACTTTTATGTGCAGGAATTTTTTTAAGCTCTCGTGGATTGTAGGGATGAACTTGAATAGCAGTGGGGTGGTTGGGGTCAGGATTTGCAAGGGAGATATGAAGAGAGATGAGGAAAGTCATTTGTCCTGTTTCCATCATCAGTTTTTCCATGGACAATATGTGATCCATTAATCATACAGAGAGTTTAAGAAGAATTCCTCCTGAGATGTATTTTAAAAAGAGATGAGGCATATTTCTGCTCAGTGAGCAAAAGGGTTGCCACATCCAACGGGACAAGCAGGAGAAGATGCTGAACCTTGGAAAGCAGTGGGTGAGAGTGAATCCCTCTGCCAGGCTCATTCCTTGGTCCAGTGGTTCCCAATTTCCATCTTCTGGTGGAAGAGCTGTTTCTCATGGGTGTTTCGCCAAGTGATGCAAACTTCTGGGAAAGTGGCCAAGGGCCACTTGTCATGGCATCAGGGAGGTAGAAACTGTCTGGCCCTGGAACAGGGAGAAAAGCCTGGACAAAAGATGAAGTAGTCAATGAGCTCTTGGAAAATGGGTTAGAGAGTTATCTTTGTGCTTAAATGCTTTTTTTGTTGTGTGTTCACTTGTGCCAGTGGCCAGAGTCCAGGTCAGACAAAGCTCCAACTCAGAGCCCAGTGGCCGCTCTGCCCACGGCAGCCGTGCCTGCTCCAGCCGTAGGTGGTTCCCTGGTCAGGAGTTGGGCACAGAAGGAATATTTTCCTCCCACATTATGTGATGTGTTGAAAATGGACAAAAGGCAGTGTGGAGAGGCCTGTGGACAGTCTGGTTTATATTCCTGGCAGTGGAATTAAGCCGGATTTAGCAAGGAAGCCTTAGAAAATGCAGAGCGCAGGTAACACCAACAGAACTAAACCCAGGGCACCTGCCAGCTTTCAAGTCTTTTGAGGTGGAGGGAAGGTGATATTTCTCCTCTTTACTTGAGGTTTGATTCATTTGACCCGTGCTAATGTTTTTAGCTCTCTTATTAATTTCTTCTTGAGGTTTGCAGCTGGGGCGGGTTTGCTTGGACAATGCACTCAACTTGGAGGTGTTCCCGTGGCTTGTCTTCATGGGACAAGCCTTTGTTTCCCAAGCCTATCCCAATTTTCCCTTCTGAAGATCAATACTCTTAAATCCAATAGCATGACTTGGAACAGGGTTCAGGTTTCTTCAAAAATGGCCATTTAATTGTAAATAAGAAGAAATTCACCTCCCAGACAGCTTTTCTCTGAGAACAAGCCCTTTTATTCAGACATCTAAAGTTACATGTTGTCTCTCTGATTTGGGGGAGTCTTCCAGACGGTACAATATCAGCAATTCCAGTAAAATCCCTGCTATTAAGTATATTTAATTCTGCCTGTGTGTTTTTGATTATGTACTGTGTACAAATAATCCACTTTATGTGATTTTATTCTAATCCTCACTCTTACTTTTCTTGCAGACTTTATCTATTGGGGTGCTTGATATTTTTGGCTTTGAAGACTATGAAAACAATAGTTTTGAACAATTCTGCATTAACTTTGCCAACGAGCGCTTGCAGCACTACTTTAACCAACACATCTTTAAACTGGAACAGGTAAGTCCAAAAATATTTACTCTCTGATGCCAGTGAGTATTGACATGATTTTATGGCCCTGATAAAGTTCTGAAATTGTCCCTTTAGTTCTGTTTTGTTAAGGAGTGTACACTGAATTATTTAAATTTGACTTCTAATTGACCATATGACGAACTTCCACCTGTGAAATAAAGTCCAGCCAGACATTTGCTGATTTAAAATAAACATTTTGGCTTCCAAAATTATCACGAAGGCATTAACCACTGCTCTGTTGTCTTCTTCATACATGCTCAGAGGGCTCATCAAGGAATGAGCAATTCCTTCCTTGCCTTTGCCTGGACAAATGGCTGCCCTGCCTTTTGATATCACATAAAAGTTATTTTTTGATATCTAGTGAAAATCTCACCTCAGTCTTCCAGTGGTTTTTTGCCTTCTAGTGTTGATTTGTGGGGAGGGAGGGGAAATGTCACTCTCATGTGTTCTCCTAGGTCAGACTTGAGAGCATTACGATCTTCAATAGCCCTGGCAGATTAGGAAAGGCTGAACTTTAAGCTTTGCTTTGGGTTTGTTAAGACAGGGTGTTGCTTTCCAGCCTCAAATTAATGCACTCAAGAGAGATAACAAAAACACAGGCTGCAATCCAGCAGGTAACACACACAGGATGGTTTAGATGGATGGGAGGAGGCCTCTCCATTTTTATCCAACAACAAGCAGGATAAGAAGACTGGAAGTTTCTTTCAACATCCATGTGTTGTTTCATGGATGGACAACTATTATTGGGCTGTGTAATACAGGTAGAGACCTTCAAAATGCCTTTTTTTTACATGCCAGTCTGCATGTCCTTTCTCCAGGTGAAATCCTTCTTGGGGGAGGCCAAGGGGATTATCATCATCACAGAATTAACCCAGCCCTTCCCAAAAACCCTGACAGTTTCATTTTGGGTTTCTGCAGTGTTCTCAGAGATTAGAAAATTCAGAAGGGTTCTGTTTAATCTCTTAGGTTTTGATCAGTAAGCTGGAGCAGAGCTGCTCAAAGCCATTCAATTCCAGTTTTTTAAGTGGCCTTTGTATGCAGGTGCACCCTACTCAACAGATGCTCCAAGAATGGGAAAACTTGTCTGTTTCTAGGGACAGGTTTATTTTCCCATTGTCTACCATTAAAATGCAAATTTTGATGCTATCACAAAGCCAAAGCAGCTGAATTTTTTATAAACATTGCCATACACTTCCTAAAAGAGATTCAGGAAGGGAGGATCATTCCTAAAAGCTGGAGACAGATGATTCCTCCATGAGGTTGGGTTTCAGCAGCCTCCTCCAAGATGCCATCATCCATGAGGGAATTCCTGTTATTGGGCTGGGATTTCTTAGCAGGTCAGTGCTCCCCCCAAGCCTGGGGGATGTACAGAGGTCCTGAGTGCAGCAATCCGTAATTCTTCTTGGAGCAGCTTTAGAGCTAATTAGCTTTCTCCTGGAAATCTCTCAAGCATGTGAAGTCACTGGAGTCAGGGTTTGCTGTGTGGATATGAGGAGCAGTTGTGGAGGCATCAAAATGCAAAGGGCCCATTCCAGTTCTTAATGCCAGAGCACGTCATCCTCCTGGATCCTGGCTGGAGCACTGCGAGCTCTGCCGCTGGAAAATTCAGACATCTTGGCATAGATTGAGTCCATAAATACAAGTGATCTGTGCAGCTGCACAAGTGCTGATCCTTGGGTGAATGAATTGGATGGTTTAACCGTTTACTTTCCCTGGAATTCTGGCTGCCTGTGGAGGAGTGAATTCGATGGAAAGAAAACTCAAGGACGCATATTCAGATCTTGGGTCTTCAGAATGTCCTTCTTTCCTCGCTGGCCCGAAGGTTTTTAATGATAGTAACAAGTCTAAAATGAAGACCAGGGAATTAATATTGTGTTTCTAGGGCGCAAAATAGTTCTGTTCCTTCAAAATGTGAATTTATCTGAGGTATTTGTGTCTTTATAAGGGTTTATTTCATGTCTTGGTCATGGGGACCTGAAATGGATAGATCCTTCCCTGAATCCTCAGCTCTCCAAAGCTTGCAGGAGGCTAAAGAGAGATTGCTGAGATACCCAGACACTTCTGCCAAAAAAATAAATGACAAAATTAAAAAATCACAAAGGATTTTCTCGAAATCCTAATAGAATTTGTCTGCCAGAACTGCATTTAGCCATGATGGAATTGTTGCCGTGACATGCTGTTGATGTTATGGAAACCAAAATACCCACTACAGTCCTCTAGGAGAACTATGGGGTTATTTTAACCTTTATTCCCTTTTTTTTTTTCCATGGTGAAATCTAGTACAATATGTCTGGTGAATCTTTTTTTAAACCTTCTGTCTGAAGATGACACTATTTCCAGTGGTTTGCAAACAACCACCAAGGCATCCTCGATCTTCAGCCTGGTGTCTCCCAAAAATACAGCAGCTCTTGTGCTGTGACTGAGGGGCTGCAAAGGTTTTTGCAGAAACAACCTCCTCTCTTGCAGCTGAGCACGGGTTAAGGGTAAAGACTTTATAAATCCTGGTCTACTCTCAGATCAGATCGGTGATCATCTGTTTATTAATGTAGAAAGGTGGCTGTGGCAGGAGTGGTGACCTTGCCCTGTCACAGAGCAAAGGTGGTTTTCTCCTCCCCAGGTATCTCGCAGGTTCCTGGAGGGAGGTTGGGTGAGGAGCTGTAGCTGGTGCCTTCAGCTGCTGCCACATTGCCCTGGGCCACACAAGGGTGGGGAGTCCTTTGCCATCCCTCCCTCAGGCTGGTGGCTTCAGGTGACAGGGCTCTGTTGCTCTTGGACTCACTGGGTGCTGTCAGAGCGTCACCTCGGCAGTGATTCTCTGTCCTCCAGCCCAGCTCCTTCTCTGTGCCCTCATCAAGTGTCCTCCTGTGCAGAGCAGTAATTCCAGAGCTGCCCCGAAAATCAGAGAACACCCAGGTGATTCTGGGAGAAAAAAAGAGCATTTTTGCACTGCACCTTGCCTTGTTTGGGGTTTTTTAGGGTATTGCACTAAATAATTGCTGTGGATGGAGATTTAGTTTGGAGGTCACCAATACCATGCCACCCGTGATCTGAGTTTCCTCCAAGTTTCCAGGTCTTTGGCAGTTTAAGGGCCAGGAGTACAAGTTTTTATTTCTTTATTTATCCCATTCTCCAAACTTTGTCATCTTTGTCCTCACTGGTCTTCCCCCATCCCTGCCGAGGATCACTTGGTTCTCTCCACCTCACCCAACTTCCCCTGTTTCAGCTGATGCTTTGCAAAGGTTGAGGACTCATCCTGCAGCTTTTCTTACCACAGGTCTTGCTATTACAGTTCTTTTCTACCTCTTTTTCCAGCTTTTGCTTACCCACCAAACCTCAGTTTCAAGGGCATGCTTTTATTGTTTAAAAAAAAATCAATAAATAACCAAGGTTGAGGCTGAAAAAATTACAGAATTTGGAGTACGATCAACTGACAGGAGCTCAGGTGTTCAGTGAAGTCCATTTTCTGGTGGGGTCCCTGGTGAGCTTGATGTCCCAGCCAGCAAATCTCAGCCTGCTCAGACTAAATTTCTGAAAAACTGAATTTCATCAGGATAACGCATCCTATGGAATGTTTGCTCAGCCATCCAAAGCTCCATAAATATTTAGGGAGGTCTATAGCATCTACTGGTCCTGTGCAATAGGTGGAGAAATCCAATAGTCTGGACTAAATTACAGTGGTGTTTGGTTGAAGGTGTGATTTGATGGTCTTGGAGGCCTGGTCACTACCTCCAACCACCTCTGAATTTCACCTCATGATTTTGAGGGGGAGCAGCCATGAGGGAACATGACACTCTAAAATGAGTTTCGGTATCTTACTTACATATTACATTTAGAAATTAATGTGCGAGTGAACTAATTTTAAAAAGCTTTAATCTAAAATATTTAAATTTAAAATAAATTATGAAAAAGAGACTCTATCCTACTGCTTGGAACACTCTTCCTTTCCTTCCAGCCAGGGTTTTTTCTGTATCTCATCACTGGTTAGGCATTAACACCTCTTTATTGCCTCTGAAGACAAAAGCCAACCATCAGAAGTCAAACATTGAGGCTTGGGAGGCTCAGTTCAAATTTCTGTTTTCCTTGGAGATGGGAGAGCGGCTGCCCTCTGAGAAATGTTGCCGTCAGCTGCGGGCCACATGACCCGTGGAGAAAGAACAAGCTGCACAAGTTATTGATTTATTATTTGGCAGAACGCCATCGAGTGCAACTCACATTTGGGGGAAGGAGATGATGCTTAGAGCACATAAATTATACTAATAAAAATCAGGCTGCAGAGAGCTGTTTAAATGGTATCTGCAGGGTAGGAAGATTTCGAAGCACATTAGTGAAATGAAGGACAGCTCTGATCAGAAAATCAGAATATCAGAGCTGTGGCAATGTGAGTTCTGGTTGGACATCAGGAGGAATTTCTTCATGGAAGGGGTGGTCAGGCACTGGAACTGCCCAGGAGGTGGAACCCCCATCCCTGGAGACGTCCAAGGAACGCCTGGACATGGCACTCAGTGCTCTGGGCTGGTGACAAGGTGGGGATCAGGTGCAAGTTTGACTCGATGGTCTGCAAGGTCTTTTCCAAGCTCAGTGATTCTGGGATCCATTGCCAGTCCCCCAGAGCTTTATCTTGTGTACTTCCAGCATCCTTGAGTCCGTGGATGTTGCATGGCTGGGACTGGGGTTGACTGGCTTCATTTGCCACCTACTTGTTTCTGGGTTTCTCCAGATAATGAGCAGTAAATATATAAATATTATATATAATGTATAACATGCAATAGGATATCTCCTAATCTATTATATTATTTATATATCCTCTGATATCATAGAGTAGATTGAGTTGGAAAGGACCTGAAAGATCATGCAGTTCCAACTCTCCTCATATATAATTTCCTAATCTTTAATTTAATCCCGGTGTTGAGAAGTGCTGCCTCTGGCAAGCCCCTCCCTCCTCCTTTGCAAAGTGAGAAACTAGGAATTAACTCCCCTTCCACATCTCATCCCATGCTCCTCGCTGTAACTCTCCAAATCACAGGTGCTTGCTTCCAGTGCCCTTATCCCTCTCTCAAGTCACCATGATCCCTTGAGCTTTTTTCCTCTCCTCTGAGCTAGTTCCTTCCTTTTTCCAGGTAAATGATGTTTCCTGCTGATTGTGGTTCCTACTCAGATGCATTGGCTAAATACATGCACTGATTGTGCCAGGAATAAAAAAAAATATTTATTAGTGGTACAAAAAGGGTTTGGAATGCCAGGACAAGGGAGAATGGCTTCCCACTGCCAGAGGGCAGGGTCAGATGAGATATTGGGAAGAAGCTCTTCCCTGTGAGGGTGGGGAGGCCCTAGCAGAGGTTGCCCAGAGCAGCTGTGGCTGCGCCACCCTGGAAATGTTCAAAGCCAGGTCAGACGGGGCTTGGAGCAACCTAGGCTAGTGGAAGGTGTCCACAAGATCTTGGGAACAGAACATCTTCAAAGTCTCTTCCAACCCAATCATTCTGTGTTTCTGTTGGTGGATTTTCATAGGACAGAGCTATGCAATGTGACCTCTCAAGCAGGATGATGGGCAAAAAATCTTTAAAAGCCTCTCAAATACTTCAACCAACCTAAAAATTGTCTTATTGTGGCAGGGTTAGAATCAGGAGTGTGTTAATTGAAAACAAGTGTGGAGTGGGACTGGAAGGGGGAGGAGATGTTCAGCCTCAAAGACCAGTCTGGTGCTCACCATGACCACTGTGGAGGTTCCTTCACATCTCCGAACTCTCATCCATCTTTCAAGGTGCCGACAGATGCAGATACAGATATTTCTTTTCCTCTTTAATTTTGATCACAAGGAATCAAAGGAGTTGATCCACCAGCAGATCACACAGCAATGTTCAGCTCGTGCTTCTCTGGGCTGGGTGAGGGCAGCTTGGAAAGAAGATGCTTCCACAGAGGGAACTCATGGGATCATGGCAATGTGTGTGCTGCCAGCTGAACCATGCAAACCCAATTCTGCCCATTTTGAGAGCAAAATATAATTTATGATTGAAACCCTGTTGCCACTGAAGTTTAGGGAGCTGATTTGAGCTCAGAGATGCATGGTGTGGAGCTGGCATGTAATTTTCTGCTGGTTTAAAACACTTTCATAATGGAGAGTCCAAATTCCAATAAATTCAAATCCACCTACATACAGCAGGGGGATATTATTAGTGGGTGAAGCATCAGCCTCAGAATAAAACCAAATTCACATGGCATTTGCTGAGGAGCTGCTGAAGGAGACGATCTCAAGGAGGACCTTGGCTTCAAGGAAAGGCTCGTCAGCTCCCCTGCACTGCCTCATGTGATCATGGACAGAGGGGGCCTTAAAAACCTGTTTATGGATCATGTAGTCATAGAGAATGTGGTTAAGTATTTACATTTGTCGTGTCTGTGAGCACATGGTTAAAAAATATGTGTTATATATTTATACTTATGTCTGTGTCTATAAATTCCTTTTCTACTGAAACTGAGAACAAGCATAAAAATCCTCATTCCTAAATGAAACCATCAGCCTCAGCATCTTTTCCTGGAGGGATGTTGGGAACTCGAGGCATCCACCCAGTCTGCAGCAGACTAAAGACCAGACATTGGTCTCGCTCATTTAGGAACTTTCCGCATCCCATAGATTTATCATATCAAATTTATCTTATCAAACTCAGTTTATGCTGGGATGATTCTGCTGGGCTGGGCTCACAGTGCCCGTTTGCTGAACAAGCAATTAATCCTCCGTGGGATGGGTTCATGCCTGGATGGATGAATCCTTAGGGGAGAGATTCTCCCACACCTTGTTGCCATTTCCAGCCCTGGACAAATTTTCCCAAGCTCCCCAGGATGGATTTTAGGATGCAAACATGTCCATACGTAGCCAGAAAAGAGCTTTTTTGAGGTTTAGCTCCTTTAATTTTTCATATAACAATGACCTCTTTTAACATACGATACAAAAGCAATTGGGGATTGTTTTAAACTGAGGAGTTCAGCTAGGAATGGTGAGAGATGTGGAAGGGGAGTTAATTCCTAGTTTCTCACTTTGCAAAGAAGCCTGAAGGTGAAGCAGATGGTGTTCAAGGCAAGAAGGGAGGAATTTCACACCCTTCTGTTTAGTCGGGAATTTTTATGCCAAATATACACATTTAGACATCCAAAAGTAGCTGCCTGTTGATCGTATGGCTCTGGATTACACGAGTTTTTATGACAGGAGCGCAATGGGAAATGTTCCCACGTGGAGTTACGCTAGGAAAAGGGATTTTTCAGTTGATTTCTCACTTTAATCTGGGAATTTTCATTGTGTAAACAAGGTTTTCCTATGCCTCAGTAGGGAAAGGCTGGAGCAGATAAACTCCTGGATCTGGTCTAGCTCTGCCTGGGAGGAGGTGGATGAGTTGGTGGAGGTTTCTGCTGCTCTTGGGGTTTGTGAATCTTATTTTTGGGGCTGTTTCTCAATTCTCACTGTGACTAATGGCAATATCTCTGTGGGATAAGACATCTGCCTCCAGGGCACTAAAACACTGAGGGATTTTCAGGGCTTTTGGCTTGCAGGATGTGTGGATGGATGCCCAAAGCCCTCCAGACCTCTTTAAATCATGGGAAAATTTGTATCTTTGATATCCCATGATAGGGCAATGAATTTCACATATCATGGTAAACCCTTTATCTTCAGGTGCGACTTTTCTCCACCTTTTGATTTGAATTTCCTAAACCCTGAGTTTTGTGCTTTTAGACAGATGGGGAATTTATTATGAGGTGTTTTTTTGTATTTTTATCACGTATCCTGTTTCATTTATTCTCTGCATTTCCTCTTCTCTGAAGTTTTTCAAGCCCATGGTCTCTCCCTCCCCACCTCTGAATTTTACCACGTGATTTTGGGGACCAGCAGCACCCAGGGACTATGATACTCCAAAGAGAGTTTAGATATCTTATTTAGATATCATATTTATCACAAATATCATGTCTAGATAAGTGTGAGTTTAAAAATCATGTTTCACTTTTTCTCCCCTAATTGTGCTTTTTAGCATTTGAGTTTATTTACTGATGACTGTGGCTGGGTACAGAATAATTGATGATCGTATGTGGAGGTGTAAAGACATTTTCCAGCATCTCCAAGAAGAAATCAACAAGATTTTGTTGGGCTTGTGGGTGTTTTCTCCCACTCAGGATAACGAAATCTTTAATTCCACCCTGGATTAGAGTGTTTTGGTTTGGTTTAGCACTGAAATAAAGTCCTGATAACAGAACTGGTCCACCACTTCTGTAGAGATAACAGGACTCGGTTCTCAGCAACTCCAACTGTAGAATTACAGGATATTTCTGTTCCTAGCAGGAGGGTTTCCATCAGGTCTTGCAGCCCAGTTGGGAAGGTTTTCCTGATGCTCAGCATGTGTGTTTTAATTTTAAATTCGTTATTCTGTGCCATGGGCAGCGTTTGTGCTCTGGGTCAGTGTAGGCAGGGAGAGTTTCTTTTTAACAGAGCTTTAACAGCTCCCCCTTTCCTAGAGTTCCAGTAATTTTCCTGCTTAAAATTGTTGGATATTCTGCCCCATTCTCTTTGGTACCCCAAATTTTACACACTGCTTTGCCTCAGGTAACACTGCATGAGAGTAAAGATTTACTCTCATATTCCATGTGCATTTCAAAGTCTGCATCCCCATTTTATATCTTTTTTTTAATATATTTGAACATCATAAACTGTGTTTTATTCAGATCCCTTCAGTGACCTCATGCTGACATACTGCCAATATCTCTCTCCATGCTTAGGGCAGCAAAGCTGTTTCTGGATTCCCTCTTGGGAAGTGGGAATCTCCTCGTGGAGTCCATAGGGGTGACCTGGAGAACAATCTGTAGCATCTCACCCAATAATGAAATGAAAATATGGAGCTGCTGGACTTGAAAAAAAAGAAACAACAATATCTTTTTTTCAGTTCTTTGCTCCATTTCTTTTGCCAAGTCTAGGAGCTCAGTGCTCTTCTCTCCAGTGAACTTGCATCGCTTCACTTTCCAGCAGACCAGGTTTCAGGTATCCAGGGGTGGGAGGAGTAAATCCTCACATTTTTATTGCAAGTAATGATGCCAAAACTGGGGCTCTGTGGACTTCACTGCACTAGAAACTTTTGCAGATGGTGGTAATGTCAACAATTTGGTTCTTAATGTAAAGATGATCTTCCAGAAATAGGACATTTGAACGTGCCCCTAAACATAACTTAGTTTTAAGTCAAGGTATAAATTTAAGCTGATTTTTAATCAACCTCCAGCTTAAGGGGTTTTTGTTTGAATGGACTGAAAGTGTTTTGTGTTGTTTTTGTCTTGTTAAATGAAAACCTCATGTTGTTTGAATGGAATTCCCAATGTTCCTGTGCTCCAGGACCCTGCGTCCATCAAAAGATGGCAGAGGCTTTGTTGTCATACTCAGAGATGAAGGAATATTTTGCAGGTAGCTCTCAAGGATATCTCCTGAATTCTACAGGAAGATGGTTATTAGAAGACAAATATAGGAGTCATATGGAATATTAACAACTGCAATTTAATTAAGTTTAATAGACAACAGTGATTTTATCCTATAGCTTCTGTCTTCCTGTGGACAATCTGCAGGGTGTTCTGCAGACCAGCAAATGTCCCAGAAATTATATCAGGCCATCCCAAAACCATAGTTGTATCTCTTGAGCTGAGATCCTGAAGGCAACCAAATGAAGAACTGGAAAAATGCTAGGAAAAAAAGAATAAGGGGAATTTTTTATTTCCATTTAAGCTTTGGAGCATTTGCTCTGGAACAGTTCCTGCTGCCTGTCTTGAAATGAGAACAAATCTCTGAATTATTGTGGAAAAGGTTGTTGGTTGAGAACTTGAATCCCTTCTTCTCATTGGGCCAGGCTGTGTTGGGGGTGGAAGGAAGGGAAGGACCCCAGAGCCTGGGAGTGACTGTTTCTGACCCAGCCCAGAATAAAAAGGACCAGAGAAGGGACAATTGGCTAAAATCCTGCAGCTGAAGGAAACAAAGCCAGGAGGGACATGATGACTGACCATCAGGTCTGTGGAACAGTCAAAAATGAGTCCAGAGAAGTAGAGACCTTGAACTCTGGTCTTTCTTGGTCATTTACTAGACTATTTTTAAAAACTCCGTATCTGGCATTGCTGATTAGTGCTTTTGCACTGATCTCAGCAGCAGTATAACTTTTTTGTGAGGCCATAGGAGTTCCACGGCACATTTGCTGT
The DNA here is from genome assembly GCA_008694505.1 of Cyanoderma ruficeps. NCBI lineage: Eukaryota > Metazoa > Chordata > Aves > Passeriformes > Timaliidae > Cyanoderma > Cyanoderma ruficeps. The sequence continues at coordinate 17,388,670 of VZDJ01000155.1, read as the reverse complement.
GCAGCTGCTGAATGTCCCATGTGGAATTATGTGTATCCAGAGGCCTTCTCCAGCACAGCGATATTTCTCAGCTTAGATGTGTGGAGACTTAAAACTCTGCATGACTTACGGGTTTTGTGGGGGGCAAAAAATGTACACCCCCCCCAACAAAAGTACTTCAACAAAGAGTCGTGATAATAAATAAATAAGTCGGGTAACACCCGCCTGTCACCACTGAAATAATGCTGCTCTTGGCTCATCACACCAGCATTTTATTGCTCTCTGCATGCTCCTGACCGGTCTTGAGCTGGCAAAGCTGAGCCTAATGGACCCTGCACTCCATTAAGGGGCTGTTGGAAGCGGGCAGTTGATGGATGGAGCTGACTCCCAGTGACTCTCTGGGAAATCCCTCAGGAGCAGCTCATGCCTGCTCCGAAATACGCAGCCTGCGATGGCTGGATAGAAGCTTTTTCCTGCCTTGCCCCGAAAATGCCACAAGTTTTAATCAAATCTGTGATTTTTTGATTGCCTACCGTTCAGCAGGGACTTGAGAATGTTGTTATGAGATTCTGCTGTGCCTTGGTTGCTCAGCAAGAACTGAAGGTAAAAGATTAAAAAATAAAAGGAGAAAACAAAATTCATAATGCAGAGCCATTTCTTATTTTCGGGGTTTTTTCCCCAATGGGATGTTGTATATTTTGAATCCCAAAGCTTTAGGGATGTTAAAAACTCCTTCTAAGGCAGCACACGTCTGTATTTGTCTGTATTGTTGTTGTAAGATTATACGATGTCTCCAGTACTGAATTCAAGATCTTCTAGGGGTTGTTTTAGCAAAAATGTCCTTGTGATATGTCTCAAAGCTCTTCAGGCTTTATTTCTAAGAATATCTGAGGAGTTCATGTTAATTTTGGATGAGGATGGACATACTTTTTTTAAGTTGTTTGCTCTTATTAAAAATAAAGTCAGAGGCAGCAATAAAAACGAATCTGATTATTATTAGAAAGATGCATCCTATTAGGATTTTGAAACCTGCTTCCTTTTTATCTTCAATTCTGCATTCAAAATGTCCTGTGATAGAGAGGTAAAAAGGCAGTTGGATCAGGAGGACTTTGTCCAGCACATGGAGTAAGGTGCATGGTCCAATATCTTTGTTTAGACAGTGAGTCACAAGTCTTCAACCATATGATAAAAATTATGATTTTTAAACTCTACTTTCATTTACATGCCCTAAAATAATTTCTGCATAAGACTTCTTGAAGCAATCCAGTTGCAAGTATGTCTCACAGGAGATGACCTTTATGGGAGAGGAAGGGTTAGAACTATGTTGGTGGGAAATGAATAGCTTTTTTTGCCCTCAGCTTAAATTCGGGGGCAGATCCTCACTTTTACTGTAGAGGGTGGTAGTTCTGCTGGTTCTGGAGCAGTGGCTTTGTGTAGCTGGAGGTCTCTTCTTTAGGCTGTACAGCACCAGCCATTAATAGTGGGAGATACGGAAGCAGGAAAGGGAGGTTTGCTGCTTTTCCTGTGTAATTAATATGTTGTACCACAATTTCCTTCCAGCAACTGAACACTAAATATTAATTGATGCAAATTGTGTGACAGTTTGATAGGTGGGATGCTCCACACACCCCAGCCATATGCACTGGGAACCCCAAAACCCCCCAGATCTCAAAGTGTGGAGGAGTAGGAGAATCTCCCCTTCTGCCCCAGTCAGATGAGACACACCTGCAGAGCTGCCTCCAGCCATGGGATCCAACATCAGAAGGATGTGGAGCTCCTGGAGCAAGTCCAGAGGAGGCCATGGAGATGCTCTGAGGGCTGGGGCCAGGCTGGGAGAGCTGGGGGTGTTCACCTGGAGAAGGCTCCAGGGAGAGCTCAGAGCCCCTGCCTGTGCCTGAAGGGGCTCCAGGAGAGCTGGAGAGGGACTGGGGGCAAGGGCCTGGAGTGACAGGACAAGGGAGAGTGGCTTTTCACTGCCAGAGGGCAGGGTTAGATGGGATATTGGGAAGAAACTGCTCTCTGTGAGGGTGGGAAGGCCCTGGCACATGTTGTCCAGAGCAGCCGTGGCTGCCCCTGCGTCCCTGGAAGTGTTCCAGGCTGGGTTGGATGGGGCTTGGAGCAACCTGGGCTAGTGAAAGTTGTTGCTGCCCGTGGCAAGGGGTGGAACAAGAAGAGCTTTAAGGTCTCTTCCAGCCTAAATTGTGCTGTGATTGAGAAGCAATCCAGGAATAGGAAAGGGGTAGTCCACATACGCTGGATATCCTTGGCCTGCTTGGCCTCCCACACAGCCACCCCATGTCTGAACAAACACCTGGTGCATCTGAAATTGGGAAATGCTCCGTGGTTCACTTTGTTTCAGGTTGTTCCAGAGGTTCTTTATCCTTTTCTTTGTAATCACAGAAAGCATTGATGGAATATTTACAGGAGAGATGTCTGTTTTGGTAAACAGGGTATCAGTTTCCATAAAACCTTTTGGATTTTGTCTTTTATTTTTGCTTGCACCAAATCATCATTATGTCATCTGTGGGTTGTTTTTTTTTTAGGAGGAATATAGAGCAGAAGGAATTAGCTGGCACAACATCGACTACATAGACAACTCCAGCTGCATCAACCTGATCAGCAAGAAGCCAACGGGGCTGCTCCATCTGCTGGATGAGGAAAGCAAGTGAGTAGGAAAATGCTGGCTTTGAAAATGAGATTTGTTTTTTCAGTTAAAATGTGTTTATCCTTCAGTTTTCTGAAAAAAAAAAAACAACTTCCCATAAAGGTGCTAATAGCTCGCTGGGCTGATTGGTGTTTCTAGTGTTGTTTTTGAGGTGGCAACACACAGAGTGGAGAATCAGCCAGCTGAGCAAAAAGCTTTAAAAAATGATAATTAAAATTCCTTTCCAGAATTTCTTCCATTAAAGGGAATGGAAAAGGTTTCCTTTGCATCTCTCTTCGTTTCTTTCCCTGTCTCTTGGGGTTTGACAGTGTGAAGGTGTTAAACCCAAGTGCATGAGTTAAAGTAGGATGCATAGGTGCTGTTATTGAGGTATAAGGTGGATTTATCAATTTACTGGTAAAAATTGAACCAGAGTGAAGTGAATGCACTCGTCCATAGGGGCTGCATTTCCACAGGGTTTCATGGGCATCAGGGACTTAGCTCAGATTTGCATCCTTGGTCGCATCCGTCTGTCTCAGGAGAAGTTCTTGGGTGAACGTGTGGCTTCTGGGGCTGCCTTGGTGTGGAGACTTTGGAGCAGAACACTTCTCCCATTTGATGCTCATGCCAGTTTCCTCCATGTGAAAGGCAGGGAAAGGCCAGGTGGTTTTGCTGAGGTCACCTCAGATCCACGTGGTCAGGGGCATGAGGTCTTTTCCCACCATTTGCTTTACAGGTTTCTCCCCCACTTGTCTCATTGACAAAAGAGCAGCAGTGATGCTCTCCCAGTGATATACTGGGATAAAACAACTTAAATTGGGTTAAGTTGTGAAATACATCCCCATGCTGCAGATCCCCATGAAGTTTGAGCATGGGGGGTTGGCTTTCTCTTAACAAGAGGCTGAAGCAGACACAGAAGTAGAAGCTCACAATGTCTCTGTTTTCCCTTTTGTGGCTAAGAAAGAAGTGGGAAAGCTTTCCTGTTTGGTTTACAGCTTCTTCCTTTCAATTCTCTCCACTCAGTTTTCCTCAAGCCACAAACCAGACGCTGCTGGACAAATTCAAGCGTCAACACGAAGGGAACTCCTACATTGAATTCCCAGCAGTGATGGAGCCAGCTTTCATCATCAAACACTACGCGGGCAAAGTGAAGTACGGAGTCAAGGTCTGTCACCCAGCTGTTCCCCAGCAGTTGCTTTCATCTAAATCTGGGGCTGGGAAGGAAGGCCTCAGAGGCTCCACAGACATGTTTTGGAGAGGACTTGACCGTAGAAGATGGGAGGGTCAGGAGAGAAGTGTTTGAGGAAATGAAAAGGTGATAGGGACAGGGTCTTCCTGTTCTCCTCCACATGGGCATTTTGGGAAGAATTTAGGGATGCACAGTGAATTCAATGCTACACCCCAATGAGAAGATTAAATTGGGTGTCTGGTGGCCTTTCTGGGCCTGATTTGTGTAGAAAATCCAGTGTTTTCTTCATCATTAGCCATCTTTAATACAGGTTATGCGTGCTTATGTCTCAGCATCCCACTGCCACAGGTACTTCCTGGAATCCCATGTGTATGATTCCAAAGTTGACCCTATTTCTATTTATGTCAGTTATTAGCAGAAGGAATTCCAGTGGCCAGATGAGCCTGTGTGAGAAACAGCCTCAGGATTTGCAGCTGCAAATCTCTCACCATGTTTCTGATGCAATAAATATGGTACGATGCACGTGATAAGCATCAGAGATGACGGGCATAAAGAGGTATCTGATACGGGAGCGGGAGAGAAAAAAGAAACAGGATTCAATAGTTGTGCTGGCCTGAGATAGCCTGGAAGATCTACCTGGAGTATCATGCAGATATTGTTTATTTTCCTCTTTTCTCCTCCTTCTCCTTCCCTAGGATTTCCGAGAGAAGAACACGGATCACATGCGCCCGGACATCGTGGCTCTGCTGCGGAGCAGCAAGAACGCCTTTATCTGTGGGATGATCGGGATTGATCCCGTGGCTGTTTTCCGCTGGGCCGTCCTGAGGGCCTTTTTCAGGGCCATGGTCGCGTTCAGGGAGGCTGGAAAACGATACGTGGAGAAGAAAACTGGTACGTGTGCCCATCGCCTGGTCTGGAGCCTGTTTTCCAGCAACAGTTTGGGTCTGATGTTTTATTACCCTGTTTTAAGTAGCCTGACTTATTAGGAGATTTGAATCTTTTAGAAAACTCATTGAAATGACGGGTAGATTTTTTTGCAGAAGTCACATTTAAAGGTACATTTGGATTTTAACGTATCATAAGGAAATATTTTCATTTTACTGCTGCTTTAATTTTTCCTTTTTGTAGGATGCATGGATAGAAAAACCCAAGTCATTCAAACAGAGATATACAAATTATCCAGCAAAAAAGGCAGATTATTTTTGTAATAATTCTTGAACTGTTAGTTACCTCTGGAAACAAAAAAAAGGCAATAAAACTTCCTATCATTTTATAAGTTGTTCACCCTTTCAGCTGCAGGAGAGCATGTCTCTTGTCTAGCAAAATTCATGGCTTTGCAGTCATCCAGAACCACGGATCACGGAGGCATTAAGTTAAAGAAAAGTGATGGTGCATCATCATGCTGTGGCAGGCAAGACCTGGCTGTGCTTTTAGACCATTTCTCTGCATAAAGCAATTTCAGAAAGACGGGTACAAGCTATTACTATTCATTTCTGGGCACAAGAGGGCTTGAAATCCATGATGGAATTAGAGCCTCAGCAGGGAAAATGTCAGCTGGGTTAAAATTAAACGCAGAGCTGCATCATGAATTACTTTGTAATCAGTGAGGTTTGCATCCTGGAGAGTGAGGGAGCCTGGGACAAGGAGCGTAGGGATACAAACTCTTCAAGCAGAAAGAATCGTTTTCTTGGGAGCAAATCCCAAGAAGAGCAGGAGGCAAAAAATCCACTTTCAGTTCTGACACCTCTTGGATGCAGCGTAAGAGAAGAGCTGATCCTCATGAGCCTGGGTCTGTCTGGCACCTCAAGGCAGCAGCTTTGGACAGAGTAACTAAAGAGGGAGATGGCAAAGATGTTTGGCACTGGGAGAAAGGCCACTCTAAAGAGATGTGGCCTCTTTGGAGTGGCCTCCAAAATCCATCTTTGCATTTTCATCTTGCACAAACCCCAGGCTGAACTCAAATGATGCAATACAGAAGATCAGAAAAAATCATTCAATCTGAGGAAGTAAGAGCTGATTTCAAGCCCTGCTTCGCTTTCTGTGTCTCTGGCAGCTGGTCCTGTGCACTGCTGTGCTTGTCTCCTCACTCCTGCTTTTCAGTTCAAAGTTCATAGCAGTAACTTGCTTATATCTCTCTTTCTAGATATATATCAATATATAGCCATGATTTTATATATATATAAAAACTGGTTGGGTCCAGGAGGTCTTGAGACAATTCTGAGACTCAATTCTTTTGTCACCTTCTCTTTCCATACCAAAATTAACTAATACATGGTGATGGCTGAATTTCTACACCTTTTCATGGTGCTACTCCATTATCTGTCCATGTCCTTTAGTCAATATTCAAATGGCTTTGTGCTTTGTACCCTCTAGTGTTTGAGTCAAAATAAAAACAACCCCCTCAGATAGCTGGATAAGGTTTGTCTTAAATTTACCAACAATCCTCAGATCATTTATACCCTGAACTTAAATTGGGAAAAAATCATGAGAAAGTCTCCATTATACAGGCAATACTGCTGGGAGGTGATTACCTAAATCTAAATTCCATACTGAGGTACACCTTATCTGTGGGAACAACTTAACCTACAAGCAGTGGCAGAGCTGGGATCACTGTCCTTGCCCTCTTTGGAGAGCAAACCACCATGTCCAAGCATGACCATCCAGGTTGGACAGGCCTTGGAGCAACCTGTAGTGGAAGGTGTCCCTGTCTGTGGCAGGGGGTGGGATTGGGTGATTTTTAAGGTCCCTTCCAACTCCAAACCATTCTGGGATTCTGACTTTGCCTAGGTCACACTTAGCAAGGTGAGATCACCAGCAGTTTGCTGGTGTGACCTTACAACCCATCCCTCAGTCCATTGTCATCCTCCAAAATCCTGTCACCAAAGCAGGTGGCTCTGGAAGAGGTGGACATAAGCAGAAGGCTCAGCCCGTGTCAGGCTGGTGTAGCATGATGCATCCACTGCCAGATGCTGGAATTCCCTTCTCTCCAAAATAATGCAGAAAAGCCCCAAATGGATGCTTTGCCTCTGTGGCAGAAAAGATTTGTGAGTTATCAAAGTTTGACTAAAATTCTCCCATCTTGATAGATAGAAGCAGAGAACCAAAGGCAAGCACATATTTGAGGTTAATTTTGTTTTTTATCAAACCTTGATGGCTTTAATTAGCCTGATTTGAGCATCGGCCTGCCCACAGATGTGGAGACAAAATGATGGTAGAGTAAGAAAAGCCTCTCACACAGTCATCCACAGGCACACACTTACTATCTGTACAGATATTTTTTCAAGATGTGCTTCCCATTCTTGGTTTCTGAGGTCCTTTCCCCATCCATCAGGCAGGTGAAGTGAGGGAGCAGGGAAATATCCAAAACATGCCTCTTTTAATTAAAAGCTCTTTGCACTCTTTGTCTGAACACCAGCTGGGTCTCTTGTGCTTTTATGCTTGCAATACCCAACAGGGATTTTCCAGAAAAATCCCTTGCTTCTGTCTAAGCAGCTCTGCAAAATTTTGTTCTGCTTCCTTTCCACATTGTCCTTTTGGTTGTCTCCTCCATGCCAAGCAGATGCTTCTGGAAGGATAATCAGCATTTTTTCTTGCTGGCTTTGGGGGCTCCTCTGTTTTTTGTGCTCCTGGTACCCTCCTAGTGCAGCTTTTGGTGATTGTGTGATTGTCCTCATTAACTTGAAAGTGAAGAGCAGCAAAGTGGTGTCACTGTGAATTTTCTTTTGTACCTTTGTGTTCTGCCCAAGTGATGCTTCTTACTGTCAACGCTCCTCGAATGAAAGATGCCAGGATCGGGCGAGCTGCACTTAGCTGAAGCATGGAATTCTTCAATAATTTGTTTTTTAATTCTTTTTATTACTAAGTTTATCAATGAGGATTGAAATGGTCCAATAGAACTGCGTGTTAGAACTGGATTTGTTTGTGAACTTTCGTTAAAGGAACACTGTCAGGTTTTTTAGGAAAGAAAATTGGCTGATTGATTTTTTTTTGCTGTCATCAATACACATTTATTATGCAAAACCCTCTAATTCTTAGCAAAAACTTAATGGAAGAAATGGTGCTGTTCATATAAACTAGACTGTGGAGACTTGGTTTTGCTGGACCTAAATCCTTTCTCTGGTGAAGGTTTTGTGGTCTTGAGGCTATCCCTGTCCTCGATGGGCTCTGCAGCTGGATTTGGCCAACAAGGGTTGCTCCTTGGGTAATTCCTACTTTAAAATAATCCCACTGGCTTCTGCAGATTTATTCCTGTAGCTGATCACCAAAAAAACCACTGCTCTCAAAATAATCAATAAAAAAGGCTGCATTTGCCAAATGAAGGTGACAGCAACCAGAAGCTTGGTGTCTGAGGTCTCACTGGTGTTAAGGTGAGGAAGACGCCCCTTGACAGTGTTCCTGTGGAAAATTCAGATCAGTCCTTTCCGAGGGTTTGATGTGTTGATATGAAATGCTCCCATAGATGCTGGCACAAAGTGACTCCATGGTGACCTCCCCACGCCTCACTGGGAGTGTGGCACATCCTGGACTTGGCCAACAATGACAGGGAGGCGCTGTGTGTTGGCACGTTGTCACTGGTGTCACCGCCCCTCCACCCTGTTGCTCACAGCTGGGCCATCAGAAGGTCCCTTGGCCACACATTGATGGTTTCTTCCAACTCAAACCTATCCTGCCAAACTCCAGACTCTGTGTTCTCTGCCCTCAGGGAATATGGAAATGGTGCTTAATGCAAATAATTTACATTTTTCCTTTTAATTGCCAAAATCTGAGCAAAACAGCACTGGGATGCAAGATGAGAATTCCATGGAGCATCTGGACAGGGATTTGTGGGTAACACTGGGCAGAGGCATGAAAAGGATTTAAAAAATGAGTTACTAAAAGTAAAGATTTATCTAATAATCCTCTTTTTGCCCAAATAATCTTGGAGTGATTATTAAGTGTTTATGCTCTGTCTAATGAGGATTATAATTGGGACTGGGACGTGGTCCAGCCCATTGCTCCCATGCCACAGCACCGTGTGGAGGAAACCACAGTTAAATTGTGTCGAGCAGAAAAGTGTGTGGCCCTCGAGCTCCTTAGGGCTTGTTCCTTCCCCTCTCCTGATTTCTGCTTATAAAATCTTTCTCTTCTCTCCATTTTTTTTTGTGTTTTTTTTTTTTTATTTTGCTTCCAAAGGGCATGATGATGCAGTGCCATGTGCGGTTTTGAAAAGTGTGGATAGTTTTAGCTTTCTCCACCACCCAGTTCATCAGAGGAGCTTAGAGATCCTGCAGAGGTGCAAGGAGGAGAAGTACAGTAAGGCTCCACCACCCGCCCTCCCCTCTGATACCACACTCACATGTCCAGAAATGGAAACCAGGTGCATTCCATGTAGAAAGGATAAAAACCAGCGCCTCAGGAGCCCTCCATGATCAAACCAGCTGCCTTAGAAAAGTTTTGAGTCTATTGGGAAAGGATTAGGCAGAGTTGGAAGAGTCAAATTAAAAGCAAACCCATACGTCTTGAGATGTCACAAAAATCATTTTGTTGGCAATTTCCCCATTTACTCACTGACATTAATAAACAATATTCCTGATACAAGGGCTACAGCTGGGATTCAACTTAATTTGGATTTCGTTGGACTTCAGAAATATCTTTAGCTTGTGAAAATATTGTCTCCTGGGGCTTTTACTTGAAACAGAGGCATTGTCAGTGTTACTTTGTGGAATGATGCACTTGGTCTCCATTTCTTCATCTTCACTCCTCTGTCATGTAATAAACTCATCCTGCATGACAACATGGACACTCTTGCCTGCAGTACTCTATTTTATTTTTATATTTAAATAGATACTTGGTGCTCTCATGTTTAGATACATTCTTTTCCTTCTATTATTCTCTTCCTTCATGTTGCGTGTTAAATCTGACAGAAATAGAGCTGCTCTGCATGGGCAAAGCCTCAGCCCTTGCTTTAAACTTCATTAAATTTAGGTGTAAGTGGAAATCACCTTTTTTTTCTGTAGAGCTGAGCATGGTAAGTACAGTAGGTGCATGTTAAATCTTCATAAATATGGTTTTCCTGTTAGAAACCTTCTGTCAGACGTCGTTGCTTCCTGCAGCATGTGGGTTTGGGGGACCAGCGGTGGTTTAGGTCTTAATTTAGGCTTTCATTCTTAATTTAACGACATTATTTTCCTCTACAAGTTCCCACCACTGCTATAAGAAAACAGAAAGGAGTGATACTATATTTTACTTGATTTTAGATTTTATTAAGTGGTGTTGTGCCGAGTGACCTTACTGATACTACTAAGAAACTATTGGAAAGGAAAATAGTTATCAGCAGAGTAATTTTACTTGCAATCAATTTAACTTTAATTTTCAAGTTGGCCCAGCAATATGGGAGATTTTGGGGGCTTTAGTTTGCAGTTCTTTAGGTGGGAAAAAGGAAATTCATACAACTCAAGAGATACTTGGAGCTTTAATTTAGTGGAAAGCAGGAAGTGGAGCTCAACACCTCAAAGCCTCGCTAATATAGACTAGTCCACACAATTTGGGATCTCTTAGTATAAATCCAACAAATGGGTCTAAGAAGAACATTGCCACAGTTGGTGAATTGGCATCTGACCAGGCAAACGAGTAATTCTTGTTCTGCATTCAAAGATCCTTCCCATCTTCCCACGGGGTGTGCTCCTGCTTCCCCGGGCTCCCAGCCTTGGCAAGCTGCAGTGGGCTTGGAGCGTGAGTAACATTCCAGTTCAGAATCCATCAGGTTTTGGGCCCCACAGGTGAGCTTGGCCCTGGGGACTCAGCTTTTCCCACAAGTCAGATGAGGTTATACATCCACATCATCCTTGAGACAGAAACCAAGGTCATCTCCTTGTCTTGAACTGTGCAATGAGTTCTGAACAAAGAGAGAAGGCAAATTGGTTTGATGAGTTTATTGAGAGTCCCTGTAGGTCCCTTGGTATTCAGCTTCTGGAGCCAACTGTCACCCTTCCCTTACCATCAGCTGTTTCCCTGATGCTGGGGAATCCACCAGTTCCTCCAGAGCAAGGCACTGGGTTTAGACACCTCTGATTCCAGACTGGAGCTCTGCTGGTTGGCATTCATCCTTAGGGAGTAGATTGGATTTACCCAAAAGCCTTCTCAACGAGGGCAAAGACCTGTTAGGTAAATCAGTCTGTCTGAAATACTCCAGTTGAAGGAAAGGGAATATGCTTGGAAAACCAGAATAATTTTCTGCCTGAAGTGTAAATCAGATCAGGCTGTGTCTGAGCTGGATTGAGTGAGAGGTTGTTGCCTCTCACATTTTTTTCTTTCCTGCTGAGTATCAGTTCCTACAAGTTAATAGCCCATATTCACCATACACAATTCTCAAGGCCACGTGCAACTCACCAGCTGAAATCTAAGACCCTTTTACCTTCTATGTATGAAAATCCCCCTTATTTCCCAGAAAAGGGGTTACATCAACATGACAGCTTCTTTTGGCTGTATTCCTTCCTTAAAGAGCCAAGTGATGGCACAATGTAAAAAAGTCTTTATATTTGATGTATCTAAAGCAATTCTCTTTAACCCAATTTGTGCTAACCAGCAAGTCAGTTAAGGTGCTGAGCTGGCAGAACCAGGATGCAGTTTAACTGCAGCTGTTACCTGAAAGCCTGAAATAGAAATTCCCTTTTCCTGAGCAATGCAAGATGTGGATGCAGGGATAATATGATGCAACGTTGTCTTCATCACTTCAGCTTGACTTGTTGGATTGGAAGGTGTTTTGGACTTCTTGTTTCTTTGGTGAGGAGTGCAGGGAAGGGTAGGAAGACAGATTTTTCTCTAAAAAGATACTTTAAAAAAATCTTGGAAATACCAGTGAAATCCCGTTTTTCATGGACTCCTTTAGACAAGAGAAGCCTTCTGGGCCTTAACAGGGGAGTATTGAGTCATATTAATATATATTAATTTAATCTATATTAAAAATAGATCCAGCTAGACATTAGGTGCTTTCTTACTCTAAAACTAGCTACACAAAGTACTAATGCAACATTTTAAGCAGATTCCTGGTTATTCCCATTTTTCCCTCTTTACAATTGGGCTTCTGTGCCCTAAATCAAGACTTTGGACACAGAAATGCCAGTCTTGAAAGAGGTACATAAACACTCCTAGGACAAGAAATGTAACCCAAAAATGGCTTACATGGCAAAAAGAGGAATTTTTGAAAAGAGTTTTGAGCTTGGGTATTGTTAAGCACTCAGATGCATTACCTGCTTTGCTTTCCAAAAATCTCCAGTGCTGGAGATGCCAGATCTTCTCAGCAGGAGTGATTTGGTTGGTCCTGCCTCGGGGCACAGGCAGGGTTCAAAGGTGATCTGGAACAGCACACCCTCAAATTTTCTTTTGTTCACATTTCGAGAATATTTGGGCTCCTTTAGATGCCAAAACTTAAATCAGGTGGACCATCAGCCTTTTCAGGGATCTCCTGCCCAATTCAAGATGGACAGATTCTCCTGTTCAGCTTCAAGATGGGCTGTTACATCACCTTAACAGGGCAAGGAGGGCGGTAAATGTCCTCTTAAAGGGATGTCACCATTGACTTTGGTAGGACTTCATCTTGTCCTCAGGAAATCCAGGCTCAGAACAGCAGGATGGGCTCAGTTTTCAGCGTATTTGCTTTGTGTTCATCTTCCAGAATAAAAAATCTCCAGCACACCTGTTAGCTCAGCACCTGGGCTGCATGAAATAGTGGAGTTATAAATATGGGGAGGAGAGGACATGCCATTGCTTGCCCCTATCCTGCTGCAAACCATAGTGTAGACTTTTTTCTTTTTAGGAAGCTTTTTTTCCCCCCCTTTTTTTCCCACTGTAAATGTATCAGGGTAGAATAAAACATATTTTCCCCATGCTGAGGTGAGAGCTGTGATTTTTCCTGTCTCACAGCAATGATTTTGAGACAGTTACAAAATTGCTCAGCTGTTTTCATGTCAAACTCCACATTATCAGATCTTTACATTTCCGTGGTTTGGTGACTTGAAGTGTTTTGTTTAAAAAATTGTCTCCTGTCTTCATAACTACTTGGTTACAAAACATTTCCACTTCGGGGAAGATAACAGCTGCTACTGTAACCATGTGCTTCATTCAGCTTCCCGGGCTGAATACAAAATAGATACTTTATTTAATATATATTTTTAATTAGATATATTTTATTACAAATAAATTACTCTAGGTATCAAAGGATATAGGCTCAATAGGCAATCAAGCCATTATAAAATAGTATATAAAGTATTTCCTACTTGCTGCACGTGTCCATATATTTGGAGGGAGGGAGAGAAGAAGTGTCTGAGGAATAAATGACCACTTTTCCAAGCATTCTAGTTATGTCCAGGTGTTTTGCCCATGCAGCTGGGTTATCTCATGCACAGTGGAAATCTTGGGTATCTCTTGGACGTGGAGGACACGAGTGGCTGCTCCCTTCCCCATCAGCTCCTTCCCTCACCCCGTTTGCTAGCTGGGACAGCATGTCCCTGAAACACCCCATGGGTGTGTGGGAGGGGAATTAGAGGCTGGAGCAAACAGTGTTACTCACGAGGGTGATGATGACTGCAGAGAGGTGGGACAGGAGAGTGATGGCATCCCTGGCACCTGGCATGTGCCAGGACACATCCGCACTGCTCCACACCAGAGTCAGGGCTCAGCTATGGCTCTGCTAATTGTCTGTGGGGATGGCTCTGCTAATTGTCTGTTGGGTATGAGCCAGCTGGAAACATCTTCTTCATGTGCTGCTTCAGGTATCACTCGGAAGAGCCCGCGGACGCCGCTCTCAGACCTCCAGGGAGTCAACACCATCAACGAGAGGAGCCCACGGTAAGGCTCCTGGTTTTACCTTGGCATGGCCAGGAATCTGGGATGGGAGAGCTCTGTCTGTACCTAAGAAATGGCTGTATTGACATTTGTCACATCTCACCTATCAATCTTATCTTCTCTTTGTTCTTTCTCTGGCGTGTGATCGGATCTAAACACCCTTCCTGACGAAACAGCAGGGAGGGAAAGCAGCTTCCCTGTGTCAAAAGCAGCAGTTGGTGGTGGTGGGTGGGATAACAAGGTTAAAAAAATGAATGAATGTGCTAATATCAAAGAAATAGTCATTTAAGGAGGACAGGTTTGGGTGCAGAACTGCATTCAGCATGTGGTGGCTCCAAGCACCCTGGAATGTGGAAAACTTCGAAGTTACAGGGTTTTGAGATGATACTTTGCCAAATGCTTGCTTGTTTTCAGGGGGAAAAAGGAACATTTGCTTCAAAATTGATTGATTTTTGCAGATTTTATGTGCATTTTTATTTTCAATACCTTCCTTGAAGTTTCTGACCATTTAAGCAGCTACTGAATGAGACTCAAGTCCACATTTGAAATACAGATCTGTGCCTCTTCTGCAAAACCTTCTCCATCCCCATTTCAGAATTAACTTGCATGTGAAGCCAAAGTCTTCATTTCCAAGGCATGTCTGGGCACTGATTCTTTTCCCAGCTATTCTTGTGCTATCCCTCCGCACATCCCGGGAGGTCTGATTTTCCCAATACCCTTCCAAAGGCCTCTCTGCTTTTCTCTGAGCAAGTGTGTGCTGGGGAAGGAAGTGATAGGAGCACCCTCAGCTCCCACAAACACTTCTGGGAGCTGCAGATATCCAGGTGTGTCTTTATAGCAGCTCTGAGGTTAATGAGAAGCCCAGAACAAGTCAGGAGGAGTCTGAGTCTGTCTCCTGAAATGTGTCCATTAAATCAGTCCTTGCATCTCAGTGGCTTCCCTTCCACACAAAATTAAATATTTTTCAAGGATATTATGAAGGCTCATTTTTAATGGCTTTAATGCCAAACGGCCACAACAAAAATTAGATACACATCATTTCTTTTTTTCTTCTAGGGGAAGAAAAGTGGCTTCTTGTGCCTGGTTTTGTCCACCACATGGCTCTCTGAGTGCCATCAAGAATAGAATGTCCTTCTTCCTCTGAATTCTTCCCCTTTGAGAGAGGCAGAGGCACCCTACTGAAGGAGAACTGCATGTTCTCACATCAATACAAACCCATTTCAGTGGTTAGAGAGGATGGGATTTACTTAAAATGGTGGGATTGAATTCATACATTTGTGCCGCTTCTCGAGTTTGAGCAGAAATCCAGGTGGTACAAGCAATGCCACCCTATCCTGGGAAAGGTGATGATCCAACCCTGGCTGTCCTCACCTCAGTCTTTGCACCCCTCCTTTCCTTTCTCATGATGCTGCAGCTGCTGGGGCTCTGGTGGGTTGGGTCGTGATGACAGTCAGTCCTTGGTGCCACTCGAGGCAGGGAAGGTTGGTGTCTCCAGAGGTGACGTTCCCTGTTTCCAGCACCTCTGATTGTGCAAGTTTCCCTCAAGATAACGTAATGTGAAACTGTTCCTTTGGAGATCTTCCCTTGTAGATAAGAGGATTCCTGCAGTTTCTCCATCCAAGTGTTGACATGTGAGGAACATCCGTGAACTGAGACAGGGCTTTTCTTGACTGCTCAACTGTAGATTTGGAGGCACTTTAGTGTGGGAGCTGGAGCTGCCAACATTTTCATAGCCCAAAATATTTCAATTATCTCAGCAAAGGGACATTGGAAACGCCAGTGCAGGGAAACTCCTTCTCACCCAGGCAAGGAGGAGGATGTGCTTATTTACTGTGGAGGTCAGTGTGTGATCAGCGCTGGTTGTGTGGCTTAACCTATGCCAGCACAGCAGACAAGTCAGCCTAAACAGCCAGAATTGAGAAACTGTGTTTTCTTTCCTCATCCTCAGCAGCTGTGTCTTATAAGCAGCCTCAATCTGAGCTATTTGCAGAAAAAGTGCTTTTGGAGTCATCCTAACTCCTGTGTTCCTCCTCCTGTGGTGCCTCGACAGCGTGGTCCATGATCTCCACTTCCCTTGGGCATCATCAGTAAGGGGTCCCTAAATGTCACCTTTGCCCTTTCCTTCTAGAAGTACAAACCAGGTGTCTCGTAAGATTTCCAAGGTCCAGCCTGTGCTTTCAGGTGATTTTGATCCCTTTCATTGTAGCCACTTTTGATCTGCAGAGTCGTGTCACACTTGATGAATACTGATATTTTAGGTAAATGGCACTTGTTGAGCAAGGGGAGGTGAGCACAGGAGTGCAGGTAACACATCTGGAAGAGAGATTTGCTTTAGCAGCTTCCCAGCAGATCAACTGGCAAGCAATTTACAGCTCCAAATTAAACAGGAATTGCTTTCAAAGCCATGTCATGATCATGTGGTTGCTGATAAGTCTGGTTGTGCATCCAACCTACAGGATAGCTCGGGGCCTGTTTCTAAAAGCAATTTTGAGGCATGACATCACTCAGGAAATCACTGTGGAGGTTTAGGGAGCCAAGTGCTCTCCTCTGATCTCAGAAAAAAGTGGACGGGTGGCTTGCACATGCTGGAAGGGAAACCAGGCTTCAGCAGAGCATTCCAAGTGCCTTCCCCAGCTGCTGAGAAATGAAGGCCAGGCCATACCTAACCAAAACCACTTGGGCTGGTTGGGATCCTGCTGGTTTGTGCCCCATAGTGACACTTTTATGTCTGGGGGTGTTTGAGCAGGTGTTGGTCTGGAAACAGCTGGCTGGGCTCAGTGGGGTGATTGACCCTGAAGTACCAAAAGCCTGCATCTGTTGGCACATGGACGTATCCATCCTAAAGTGTCCATAATGAACAGATCTGTCATTTTATCTCTTGGGTTTTTCAAAACCACATGGGCATTTCTAGGGTTTTTCAGAGAGGTTGGCCAGATTAATGGTGTTGTACATCCCAGAAGTTGCTGTTGAGTTTCGGTGGTTCCCATCAACTGGTGATTTTTTTTTTTCCCACCTGCAAACAGGAGGGTTTTGGTGGATGGCACCCGAGATGTAAAGAGAAGAAAGGGGAACAGGGGGGATCACTTGGATGTTCAAGCTTCTTACTAACAATCTGTGAATGGAATGCTTGAGAAAGCAGGTCCTGGAGCACTTAGCCAGGGGTTTTACTTTGCTGTGATTGATCCCTCCTTATAATAGCGGCCCATGTCAAACTGCTGATTTAATAGGATCAGGAAGGAATTTGGGAAGTGCTCAGATGAGGCAGTGAGGTGACGTTGCTCTGAGGATCTGGCTTCAGGCTTTGAGCTGGCTGAACATACAGCTTTACATCCTTTATTTTTTAATTTCCATGTGGCACTTGAGATTTGCCTTCCCTCCAAATCAGGGCTTTAAGGCAAAGAACTGCCTTGTTGTCAGACCTCAGAAGTGGCCCGTGCCTGAGGCCACGTTTAAACCACCGTGTCCTTCAGCCTCCTCATGACCTGGTGCAGCCTAGAGTCTCCTCCTGTTCCTTTTCCTCCTGTCTGAGATAACTTGGAGGGGGGAGCATTGCAGCCCCCACATCCTTCCTTAGATTGCTTTTATTTTGTATGATGATTTCTGCAAGGCTGATGAAAAATTTAGAATTTAAAAACCCCAACAAACCACCAAAAACCCCACCAAGCCAAAAGTATTTTCGTTGGATGCTGCCCATTAAGAGGCTTCATGTCCCTCAGACACCACTGGAAGACTCCTCATCTCTGGAAATTGCTTGTCCTGATGTGTAGTTTGGTCAAGTATCTGTTTACATCTTTCCAAGAGAGGATTTTGGTTCCTCTCCTTCTTCCCTTTAACCCTTCTGAAGCCAGGTGAGCATTTCTGGAGACCACAGCAGTTATGCTCCATGGCGGAGGGGACCAAACTGAGTGACTGATTTGTAATCAGATCCCAGAGAGTGATTCTGGGTCAACCCATCCATTCAGCTGGGGCTGACATCCATCTTTGTGGCAAGTAATGTGTTTATTGCACATTAGATTTGCTTTTTCCTTTCCTAGTGGAATGATTGTATGAATTTGAGGAGACAGAGTCAGCACCAGATGTCATGGTCTCTTATCCTTCAGACCACTCAAGGTATCCAGAGGTATCTGCAGACTCAAAGTTTCTGTCTGGGAGAGCTGGAAGCTGTTATTGTCCTGCTGATAATTTGTTCCTTTTGTGAATATTTGATCTTTGAGAGGTGCTTTAGTAAACAATGGCTTCATGTGCTGTCTGGCACCAGAGACTCATCCCATGGGAGCAAATGAACAGTGGAAAATAAAAAGCAGCAGCTAATTTTCTACCAATGGGTCATTTTATGATCTATTTTGATCATAAAACTGTGGGGTTTATCTCTTCCTAATGGTGTCTGGTGTTTCAGGGATGCCTATGCCGTTGGTTGGAATGGCCGGATGGGGATGAGGCACAACAGGCTTGCCAGCCCTGGCACCTTCCTGGACAAAGATGGGATATTCGTCAACGCAACCAACAGCAAACTGCTGGAGAGGGCCCATGGCATCCTCATGTCAGTACCCAGGAGGGGATCTGGGCTTTCCTCCTGGAGCATAATGAGCAGCATGGGTGGCCAGGGGAATGTAAATAGCCAGGATATAAAACTCTCAGGGTGCCAAGTAGACTTGGAGGTGTTTCCCAGTTGGGTCAAAGCTGCCCCAGTACATTTGACATGTCTGATTTAACTCGTCTCCTTCATTCAGAATGACAGACAAAGGGAAGAAAGAGAAGGAACAAACCTGCTGGTCACACCAGTCTGGAGATACAGCAGCCATGTAATGCAGTCACACTTTTAACATCATGTCAAAGTTTCCATTATAAATTACCTGCCCAGATGATGTTAATGGTTCGCACTGCAGCCTCCTCAAAGGTTCAGGAAGCATCCCAGGGTGGCTGGAATGAACATGACGTTTGGAAAGCAGGAGGCTGGTCAATTCATTTTGTGACTTGGCTTCTTCACTCTCCCCAAATTCCCAGCATGCCATCATTTCCAATGTAACCATTCCCATTAACTGGATACATTCAGTCTGCAATATGCAGGGGCAGCCCCATTTCAATGCCCACTATGGGCAGCAGCTGCTCAGGGGGATTTGGAGGGGCTGGTTTCATAAACTCCTCCATTCCACAATTGCACTGTGGATTAACCTGAGCCATTTATTGTCTCCCCAGGCGAAATAAGAATTTCAAAGCCAAACCCAGTCTCCCAAAGGTGAGTGAGAAGCAGCATTTTCCCCTTGTGGTCTGTGGGTTAAGGCTGTAGCACAGTGATGTGATGCTGCTGGATATGAAGAAGACCATTGTGTCTACACCAAGACTTTGGTCAACTGAGCTCTGTTCAGGGCTCTTTAATTCATATAAACCCAAAGGATTTCAGCTCTGATTTCTGCTGGGAGAGAGAGAGATATGAGCACTTATATCCTCCTTGGAGCTGCTCTGGCTCTTTTTTCCTTCTTCTGAGAAGGAGTACATACATGCTGAAATTTAATAACTAAATCTCTCAATTAAAATGAGCAAGTAAGTGATACAGGAGAGCTGGTACTTGATAGACAACAACTTTTTACTTTCCCTCTGTCTTGGCTACATTTATTATATTTTAAGAGGTGCCAGGAGAGCTGTTGTCCCTAGAAAAATAATGCTTTTTGTGGTCCTCACTGGTGCTGCATCCATGGTCAGGAACAGAGCACCAGGAGAGGAGCAAACATTTTTTACTCCTGTCTCTGTCCATCTTGTACCTGGAGAGGCACTGATGCAATTAATCAATGAACTGCTCATTAACAGTGAGGAGAATCATAGAATTGTGGGATGGTTTGTGTTGGAAAGGACCTTAAACCTTAAAAGGCCATCCAGTTCTACCCCCTGCCATGGGCAGGGTCACCTTCCTCTAGACCAGCCTGCTCCAAGCCCCATCCAACCTGGCCTTGGACACTGCCAGGGATGGGGCAGCCACAGCTGCTCTGGGCAACCTGAGCCAGGGCCTCCCCACCCTCACAGGGAAGCCATCCCTCAGTGTTCCCTGTTGAGATTACACCACCTAAGGAAGCCCTGTGAGGGTGAAGGAGGGATATAGCGGATGGTGTGATGGTAACATCTGGATTTTCTATGGATTCTCTCTTTTTCCACAGCACTTGCTGGATGTGAAGTCCCTCAAGCACCTCACGAACCTGACGTTGCATGACCGCATCACCAAATCTCTCCTCCACCTCCATAAGAAGAAAAAACCACCCAGCATCAGCGCCCAGTTCCAGGTGAGCCCTTTCCTTTGATGGAGAGAGGGGAATCACCTGCTCCAGGCACAGTCCTGCCCCATCCCGTGCAGTATTTAGGCCATGAATCCCACTGAGGGTTTGAGGGAACTGGGAGGCATTCAGGTATTTAAAGGATGCAAATGGAGAGAATTAAGAGTGAGGATGGGTATAATGGGGGATGATGTGGTGGAGCAAGGTGGGACATGAGGATGAACTGCAGAAGGATGGTGCATCCCTGTCCTCTGGTACCTCATATTGTAGCACTATCTCCCCATAATCCAGAAACTGCAAAATCACCAAATCATGTCTTTTGCAGTCTTTTTACTCTCATCCAGCATAATCTGTTCTGAGACAGAATGAGAATTTTAATAGGGGCAGAAAGATCAGAATCCTGCTGCATTATCTCCAGGCGAGCAGGGGAATTCAGAGGAGGGATCGATCTTGTGTTGTCAGTGCAGTGCCAGGTCAGCAATCCCTAGGGTTGGTGCAGGGAAAATAATCCTCCAAGGATTTCGCAGCGCTGGGCTCACAGTTGGACTCAATGATCTTAAAGGTCTTTTCCAACCTAAATGTGATTGTTCTGTATGTGCATCACGGCTTGGAAACTGCTACAAGACATGTGCATGAGCAGGTGGTAATAATAGAAAGCAGCTTTTCACTTAAAATATGAGTTCTAAGCAAGTCTCAGTTTGGTTTGGACTTCTAATTTTGACTGCTTTGGAGTTTTTTTGGAGATATGATTTATATTTAGAAAGTCTCCGTGTGTAGGTAAGATTAAATAATTAAAAATATATGCACACACACATGTGTATATGTAATTTGCAGAATGCACACCTGTATATTTATATATATTTAGCTTTGTCTAATCCAATGGTATTCTGTTCAAACTTCACTCCTGCCGAGTTTAATTCACACCTGTGGTGGGGTTGAAACAGGGACGTCTTGGAGTGAAAAGCCTTCCCAAAACCTATTTTTGCTCCCAACAAAACTCCGAAAAGCCCTGGGGCTTTCAACTGATATTTTTTTGTATATTTTCACAGCACATTCACGTTCAAATCAAAGCCCCCTAATTTCATTGAGCACTTGTTAAAGGGAATCATTTTGAGGGACAAAGTAGCAGCATTGCTTTTTAATCAAGAGCAAACTAATAAAATTGCAGTGCATGGAATTGGGTCACAGGCAGGAAATACAAATGTTTCCTGTCGTGTTTTTTTTGCAAAGAAACGCTGCTTTGTGGCTAATGCCTCAACACCAGGCTTGCAGCTGCTCCATCTCCTATGGATTTCCACTCTGCCTATACTTAGGGTAATTTATAGGGGAAATAGCTGCCTCAGAGTGTGTGCCAGGAGCAGGGATGGCTTTCACAACGGGAAACTAAACCACCCATACCTAAAACTGTAGAGCTTCCCTTTAACCCACATGCAGGTGGTGCTCTGGAGACAGGGATGGAACGGTTCCTAAAAGGCTGAGTACAGGTGGAGGAGGAGTGGGTGGCTGGAAAGTTTTGCTGGCAGAGGGACAAAGGAGACGAGCACAGAGTTAATCCAGTGACCTCACGTGTCCTTTGCGGATTCCCGGATTCCCGACCACCAGATGGCAGAGGGTGCCTCGACCATCTGCCTTACACAGGATAGTGCTGAGGGAATGGAAATGCCCCCTCCTATGGGTCCAGCCCATCCCATTCCCCCCATTTCCAGCACTGGGAGCACTCTGCTTGCTGGGCTTTCAGCAAAGGAGTTGTGGTACCCCCTTTCCCTCTCACTAGCCTGTGTGGGCACAGTGGGATGCTGCAGCTTCACTGCTGATTGAAAGCCCCCAATAGGCTTCTTTTGTGTAAAAAAGACTAATTTCAGATTTTAAGAAAACCAGGAGCGTGCCAGCAGAGGTCTGCCACGTCATGACATTCCTGCTGCTCCCTGGGACAGGAGCAGCAATATTTGCATGAAGTTAATGTACATAACACAGCTGCATCACATGTGCCTGGGGTCCATCCCTTGCTCCTTCCAAAATCCTGGATGTGAATGAATTTCTCTAAACATGAAAGGCTTCCCATAAAGATGTCTTTGAAATGATCAGAAGGGAAAAAAGGCTTCCTGTGATCCGATCTGTGGCAAAATGCTTCTTTGTAATACCACACCAGTTTATTAACTCCTGTATTCCAAAATTTATAACTCTGTTTATAGTAATTGTGACCGAATATCCTTTACATGACTGAGTTTTAAACTCTATTAAAATCAGGAGTAATCAGCTCTGTAGGGCCTTGCCAATGCCATGTTTGCAATGTGCTCAGCAATTAGAGATACCTAAAGTATTTACAGCAAAAAAATGTGACTGAGGAGCCTGGCCAGCACTGATAGACTCAGCACACTCTGGTTTTCAGTCTGGTTTTATTCCAAGAGCTTGTGATTCATCCCAAAAAGTCAAAGGTTTGCAAGGTGAAGGGATAACTCAGCATGACATCCCATTGGAGCAGCTGGTTGTAGAGTGTTGCCAATGTAAATTCATTTTTATGGGAGAGACTTTTAATGGGGATGAATAAATAAGGGGAAATAGAAAAATGGAATCAGGGAACCCCTCAATTCTCAGTGATCCTTCAGTCAGGAACATGCCAGCATTGAAGCTCTTCTCTAGAAACAACCTCTGAACTGTTCAGAGTTACAGGCTTCAAAAACTATTGTGAATTCCCAGTTTTCCCTTGGCAAAACCTTCATTAAAAACAATTCATTTTTAGGGAAACAGTAAAGTTTTGACAATTAAAAATCAGGAGTAAATCCTGCCTGGAATCACTTCAGATAAAGGAAAATTTGATTTGTTTAAAAAACATCAGTGGTTGTTCGGTGCCAGGTAGAAATTCTTGTCTTGGACCTCCCATTCATGGCTGGAAGTGGCCTGTGGTGTGGAGTGGGATGGGAATTTGGGCCCCAGGGAAGCCAGAGATCTGAAAATCCAGCCCAACATTGTATTTCTCTTTGGTTTCTTTGTTGGGAGTAAAGACAAAATCATCCAAATTGCTTGTGCTAAAACACTCATTTGGGGGAATAATTTCCCATGTGCCTCATTTACTCGGAATTAATTCCTATTTATGTTGGTTTATGATTTAAGCATTTGCATTTTCATTATCCACTGTGGTCTCCTCTCCCTCCCGTGTCTCCTCTGTTGCAGGCATCCCTCAACAAACTGATGGAGACCCTTGGCCAAGCAGAGCCGTATTTTGTCAAGTGCATCCGATCCAACGCCGAGAAGGTAAATGCCATCCTGTGAAAGCAATCCTGCTAGAAATCAGCTTGGGAACTTTTTGTCCATTTTTACAGGGAGTTAGATAGGAAACAAAGCCTCAAATGGAGCTGGATTTAGAAGATTTGAGCAAGGGGAAGCATGGATTTATCACTTGCATGTCACTCTTGATAAACTGCGCTGGCTATTCTTGTATTTGTAGAAACACATGTATGCAAATATAGTATTTTAATTTATATGAAAAATATATTGGCTTTAATAAATGAATTTGACTCCTTTGAAGCTTCTGACCAGCCATAAGAGAGATTTATTGAACCATGAATTCATTTGTGCTGGGTCTGAGCCCTAAAGCTTCCTTAAAATAAAGTTTCCATAAGTAAAAGTAGATATTTTTAGAATAAACTACATTGATCACACTGATTCATATTTCTTGAATTTGACTTTATGGGATTGTGTCATGGACTGATGACCCTCAGTTCAAAATGTAGGGATGCTTTGTGGATTAATCCTTCAGAGTTTTGCCCAGGCATTTAAAGCTGAAGCTTTTTGCGTTGGAGATTATTTAGTTGCTCAAAATCTCACCCATTAACTGTGCTCTGGGGGGGTCTTACTCAATTCAAATGCAAAAAATCTTTTTTTATGGCTTTATTTCTCTAGTTAGCTGTTTGAAAGTCTCAGAAGCAAACAGGATTCAATCCCAGTGGGATTAGTTCAGTTCCTGGGGACCCACATTCCCTCCCTCCTGTACCATCGCTGACAATGTGTGTGTCGTGCACGTGTGCTACATCTGCTGGACCCTTTACCCATCCACGCACTTAAAAGCTTCAGTGAAAGGAAATATTTGCTCATTCTTGGTCTGGTTTTCCCCTTCCAGCTGCCCCTGAGGTTCAACGACAGCCTGGTGCTCCGGCAGCTGCGCTACACGGGGATGCTGGAGACGGTGCGCATTCGCCAGTCAGGATACAGCTGCAAATACTCCTTCCAGGTTCAGTACAATGGCCTCTGTCTTCCATCACCTTTAGCATCATTAGAGTCAGCTGAGTGTTGCTGGGTCATTTTTTATCAGGGTAATTAATTTCCAGCTCTTGGAAGGCAGTGGACATAACAGACTGCTCCCTGCCTATGGGCCAGTCTAGACCTCAGGGAGGGCTGCAAGCACCCTGCATCATTATTTTTGAACAAAACCAGTTTATTTTGCAACATGGACTCCGTTTTGAAAAAAAATGTCTGATTTGCACATACTCTTCTGCATCTGGAATTACTGGGAGCAGTGTTCGCCCTGTTGTGTTGGCTGTGTCCCGTCAGGAAGGTGATCGGCATCCTCTGAACTGCTGGAGTTAGCCAGCTTTTCCTGTTTTCTTCTTTTCATGTGTTTGCCAGGTTTTGTGTACATGTCGGTCCTTTCATGCTTTGCTGGTTCTCATTTCTTTCCTGCTTGCAGCTGCTTTGGGGCAGACATCGTGTTCTGCACAGCAGCTGTTTAGAAAAAGAGAAATGCTCAACATTTTTTTGTCAGAAGCAGAGATCTCAGCCTTGCTTGGGAGGAGCTATCCTCTAGTACCTCCTTCACTCTTTGAATCCTCGCAGCAGTAACGGCTGGAGCATCTCAGAGATGTTTTGCAGATGTTGGTATCTGCCTTCCGTAGTGGCCCTTGTTGGGGATTTGGAGCATTTTTTTGCTCGGGATGACCCTGTGGCTCCTGCAGAGCCTCTCCTCCCACGCTGAAAAACGTTTGAACTGTGCTGGGTCCCTGCTTTGATGTCTTTCCCATCAAACCACAAATGTTGGATGAAACTTGGTGTTCCCCAGTGCATAAAGTGTTACCTGTCCTTCTGCTCACTCCAGAGGCCCCGTTTCATGTGGCCAGTGGAACAAATCTGTTATTAATGGGAGAAAGAAGCAGCAGGACCCAACTAACCAAATCTTGGCGTTGCTTTTTTTTTTCCCTTCTCAGGATTTTGTGAACCATTTCCATGTCCTTTTGCCACAAGGGATCAGCCCATCTAAGCACAATATCCATGATTTCTTCCTGAAGATAAAACTTGATCCAGACAATTACCAAGTTGGAAGAACAATGGTAAATGTTCATCCTCAGCTCAGCCTTTAAGACACACATATAATATTTGCCTGTATTTCTCTCTGAGAAATTAATATCTATATATGGTTTTAGTTAATGAAAGTACTTTTCTTCTGTTTACCAAATATCAACTATTTAAATGAAATTTTCAATATTATTAACATAAAAGAGTAAGGAATAATATTGTTTTGTTATTGATTGTAATGAGGCAGCCTCAAAAACCTCATATCCTCTAAAATCTCTGTGTGTGTGTGTAGACTTAGCTTGATACAATGGTCCTCATTTTGCCTCCCCTGATGGGAAAGCTCTGTAATTCAGAGCTTAGACAGTCACAGGCTGTTGTGAAAGTGCTGAAACCTGTTAGAGATGTCTTCACAAAAATCAGCTCTTCAGCTTTCCTGGGAGCATCCGGGACTGAGAAACCAGGAGGATTAAATCATTTGACTCGTGGTCTGGGAAGCTTTCCATGCTAGTGTTTTTTGGGTTGTTTTGGCCAGGTTTTCATGAAGGAACGGGAGCGGCAGCTTCTGCAGGACCTGCTGCACCAGGAGGTGCTACGGAGGATCACACTGCTGCAGCGCTGGTTCCGCAGCCTGCTCTGCAGGAGGCAGTTCCTGAGCCTGCGGCATGCAGCCATCAGCATACAGGTGGGTGCTGGATTCCAGTGCAAATTACCATCCCCAAATCCTACAGACACAGCCCGTGGGTAAAATCAGGTCTCCTGTCAAGGAAGGAGCTTGCAATCAGGATTGACTCCTACTGCCGTAGTAAGTTGGGAATGGGGGAGCGCTGGAGAGGTTGCATGAAGGCAGGTGCTGTCCCATCTTCACACAACACCCGTTCCAAGGAATCCCCTGCTGTGTTTGCAGAGATTTTGGCGTAGCTACCAGAGCCGAAAAAAAGGCAAACCATCCCCAGACCCTCTGGTTCTCAGCAAAGCCGCTGTCATCCTGCAGACCCACTGGCGAGGCTTCGTGGAGCGGCGGAGGTTCCTGCAGATGCAGTTTGCAGCCCATCTCATCCAGAGCTGCTGGCGGGAGCACGCCAGGCGCCGGCACGCCGCAGCCACCAGCATCCAGGCAGCCTGGCGGGGACACCGCACCCGGCGGGCGTTCACAGCCCGCAGGAGCAGGGCCGTGTGCCTGCAGGCGGCGTGCCGGGGCTATTTAGCACGGCAAAGGTAAAGAGGAGCATGTTTGGCCTCAGGTGAAGAGGAACAGGGGGAGGAAGGTGGTTGGTGTGAATCAGGGCACTACAGTGACTTACACAGGGCAGTGTCCCCTCGTAGCATTCATGACCCTCTGCCGACCTGCCCCGGTCCTTTGTTTGCCCACGCTTTCTAACAATTTAGCTGCACGTCCTGCTCTTGGAATAAGCAGAGCCTATTTCAGGTTGGAGCACGTAGGCAGTGCAAAGCCAAGGCCGTAAATACTTGCAAGGGTTTATTTTTTTCCCCCTTGGCAGCAGCACCAGTTTAAGTAGCCTATTTTTAACTCAGATTGCCTCACCAATCTGTTTGCTGTGCTGCCTCACAAGGACAGGGGATACCAGCACCAGCCGCTGTGGAGGGCACAGGCTTTCCAGCCATGCCTTGGCTCACTGGCCGGGGGGCAGGTCACCATTCACTCTCCAGAGGTGCTGCCTGCAAGACTTGGAGCACCTTAACGTCACTTGGAACATTTGGGAGCTGCAGAGAGTTCTTGGTGCCGGGCACAAGTCCCTGCTAGTTGTTCCAGATGCAGTCTGGGCAGGATGGCGAAGATGGAGAAGCCAAGGGGGTGTGATGGGCTAAGCTCCAACAGCTTATGAAGGAGCTAAACCAGGGATGGAGGCTGGACCCACTGCTGTCGGCATGAGGGGAGCTTTCAGGTGCGTTGGGGCAGCCCTTCAGTAGCAGAGATGGCAGAGGAGAAGGTTTAAAACCGAATGTGCCTTGCCTTGTCTTTCACCAGATGTGTGAGGAGGGCTGCTTGAGATGCTGGTGGTGAGGTGATGGTGGTGGTGGTGATAAGACAGCAGTGGTGGAGCGCCTTGAAGGGTCCTGAGGGGACACAGGGCTGAATATCCTGGTTTTGTGCTTTCTTCCAGGTTTAGAGCTTTGAAAGAGCAGCAGTTAAAAGAGATGCAGCTGGAGAATGGCCTGGCAGGTAGAGAAGAGGATGGACTGGAAGCAGATGTTTTGGAAATTAAGGGCTCTGACCCATCTAAGTGGGAGGACAGCTCATTTGAAGAGCGAGTGAGAGCTGTAGAACAACATAAATCACTGATGGAGAATAATCGGATGAATCACTTGGACCCACTGGATGCTTCCCTGTACAAAAGGCATGAGAGAGCCAGCAGCCAGAGTGGGATGGACACCAAGGAGGAGATCATCGTGAGAGAGAGGCCCAAGTCACTGGAGGATCTCAACCAGAAAAAAGTGGTTCGTGCAAAGAGGGAAAGCCGGAGGATGCGGGAACTGGAACAGGCAAAATTCAGCTTGGAGCTGCTCAAGGTCCGCTCCACGGGTGGGCTGTCGCCTTCGGAAGAGCAGCGCTGGTCCACTGAGTTGGTGTCCGAGGCATTGCATTCCCCTCAGGGAACCCCGGAGAGCGACAGCTCTCAAGGGAGCTTTGAGTTGTTAAGCACTGAAGATACCTCAAGTAGCAAACTCATGTCCTTAGTCTTAGACGAGCATGATGCACAGTCATTTCCCATGGACTCCCAGCCCAGCAGTCCCCAGGCTCAGCTGCAGGAGAAGCCTTTCTGTGCAGCGGATGGGAACAACGATTTGCCCGGCTGCAGACAGACCCCAGCAGACACAGCGCTGCCTGATAACCTCACCAGGAAAGAGCATGGGGTCAGTGAGCCCCAGGATGTTGTAAAGGCTCACCTAAGAGAAACCCTCCTTTCCAGCAACCTCCCGACTTTCTACGTTCCACCACAAGACAATGTGAAGGTGAAGCTGGTGGACAATAACCTGAGGAAGAAAGCAGTGGAAAGAGAGGAAAGGACAGTTATGTTCTCCGAGGTCAGGAAGGACTCTGAGCCAGACCAGGGAAAAGCCTTAGGAGAAGAAGAGGAAGAGGAGAAACCCTCTACCAAGAGAGAGGAATGTGGGACAGCGACAGCAGCACGGGCCCTTTCTCCAGATTCTGTCATCAAAAGACTGGAAAAGCTCAATGTGGAGAAGGAGGAACGGCAAAAGCAGCTTCAGCTGCAAAATGAGAGGGAGATGATGGAGCAGATTCGTCAGCAGAAGGAAATTCTGGAGAGACAACGCAAAGCCTTCGAGCAGCAAGGGAGGGTAGAGGCTTTGCAGAGGGCAGAGCAGAGCAAAGTGAAGGACCCTTCCCTCAAACCAGCCAAAAAAGCAGACAGCCGGCCTCAGTCAGTCCTCATCCTGCACCCCCAGAGCAGAGGGGAGCACAGCCCCACCCCAGGCACGGCTCCAACCTCAGCAGTGGACATCAAGGGTCTCACTGTTGGGACCAGGGGAAGCTCTCCAGCCCACAGTGCCCCCAAAGACCGACCTGTCAGCATGTTCGTGGAACGAAGAGAAGGTCTGGAACCCCGCTGCCATTCCAAACCAGCTCTGGACCCCAAGGACCAGCCAGGCAGCCACTTCTCAAAGACAGAGCGCTTCCGGCAGCCTCGGATACCCAACCAGGCCACCGAGGAGACCAGGGCAAGCTCCATGTTCTTCACACCAAAAGACAATCCCTTTGGCCTCCAGTGAGTAAAGAGATGGGGGGCTTTCTCTTAAGTTTTCTCCTATGCTTTCTCCATAGGCTTTCTCCACAGGCTGTCTCCATAGGCTTTCTCCATTGGCTCTTTCTTCTGCTAGGGACCTATATGTACAAAGGTCTAGAATGTTGTTTCTGGAGTCTGCACAAACCCCATAGTTAAACAAAGGGTTCTTGATCTTCTAGCAACAAGGAGACAAAGGTCAGAGGGAAAGGAAAAAGACCTGGAATATGATTTCTCAGTCTCTTACAACAATATATAATCCAGGGGAGACAATCATGGACATTACCAGGTGAAGAGAGTCAATAAACAGGCTCAATACCTACATGAACAGGGATAGGAGTTTATTTCTCAAGATAAAACATGATAAATAATTCTTAGAATTTCTGGGTAGTTGGTATAGAAATGAAATAGAAAAATTCCAGGATTTTCCTTGTTTACCATATACTTTATACATCCAGGAAAGCCATGTGGACACACTGACCAATGCAGATGAAAAAACACCAGCTCTCCAGAGAGAGTTTGGGAGTGAATGCTCTTTAGAGACTGTATCATTCACATATGTAGTTACAGGTGTAATTACACCTGTAATGGACTTAGCAGTTGCTCAGCTCCATCAAGTTGCTTAACCTTAGGCTGCTGCAGGGTCTGGAGATGGCAGCAAGATCTTGGGACAACGTTTGCTCCCACTGTTGTGTTGCTTAAGGTGCCTTGCCTAATTTTGGGGTGGTTTTGGCCAAGTAGCTCAAAAAGGATAACAATCACTCCCCCTCCTAAATCCTGCTGCACCCTTTCCAAGGCAAAAGTTCCCAGTGAATGATTTGGTAACTCAAGGTACTTTCAAGTGTAGTAGTCTTGTGGTTTCTGTGCTGTTGTGACAGGAGAAGATTCCTATTTAAAATTTCTTTTCCTGGTTCATGCACAACGTGAACAAGCAACAGGAAGAAAAAGACATTATATAAAATACAGCAAAGGAATTTCTGTATTTTAATTTTTGCTCTGCAACGGAATAGGCACATTTGAGAATCCCAAAGTACAAGGGTACAATCCATAACCACCTTGCTGTATAAAGTTGACAGGCAGAATGTTTTCTCTTCTTGTCTTGTGGTGTTAAGTCCCATCCTGAAGAATTCCAAGCAAGTCAGACCTCAGACTTGGAATTTAGTCTTGCCTGCTTGGACTGTGTGCCCCCAGGAGCTGGCCTAACACAGTGGGAAGGCTTTTGGGAGAGGATGAAAGGTCTCTGTTCTGTTGTGTTTCAGCAGAGAGGCAAATCATCAGTGCCTTTCCAAGGGTGAGCTAGCACGGAAGCCATTTAAGATGCCGGGCTCTGGCAGAGGCGAGGTGAGTTGTTATTTGTTTAATTTCTCTTTCCATTGAGAAGGGGGGGAAATAACTTATTTTGCCAGTTTTCCCTCTAAAGTTTCATAGAAGTGAACTCTGAAGCACAAGGGCTGCTAGACACAGATAGGGAAGGGGGATATGACAGCACAGTAACCTCCACACTTTCTCTTAAAATAAAAAGCCCTGTAGGAATAATCTGTAGCAGTTCTGGATCCCATGATCCTGATGGCAAACACTGTCCAACGCTGTCTTGTCTTGGTTTGGTTTAACGTCCGTTTGAGTAACACCCATGATTGTCCATTTTCACCGTCCTGTCTTAGTTTTTGTTCTTCCTGGTCCTTTGCTGTTTTCACCAGACATAATACTGCATCCCCTCCATAGGGTGCAGTGGCACTCAGAGATGTCTTAAGGCTACATGGGTAGAGTCTCCTTTTTACTTTAAAACCCTTCTTTTCGTTTTGTTTTGTTTTGTTTTATCCTTTGGTCAAGCAGGTGCCCAGACCGAGCCATAAAAAGAAAGCCCGCATGGCGCGGACGCGCTCCGATTTCTTGACTAGAGGTACTATTGCTGATGGGGAGGGGGATACAGAGGAAGAGGATTACGATGGCAGTTTTGAGTTCCTTCTCTCCTCTGAGCAGCCTCCTCACGCCGAGGCTGTGCCCGCAGCCCGCCTGGGGCAGGCCTGTTACAGTGACTCCGAAATGGTAATTGTGTCCAATGTGCTGGGGGAAACGAAACTGAGGGAGTGAGCGGAGCTGCGGGAGCCTTTCTTTGCTAACCTTAGCTGCACTGATCCCTCCACTGCTTCTTTTCCCGCTCCCAAGGATGCTGTAGATGGGTAAATTTGGCAAACACAGCAGAAACAGAAGCAAAATCGTGGAATCACTGAATGGTTTGGATTGGAAGGGACTTTAAATTTCAGTTCCAACCCCGCTACCATGGGCAGGGACCTTCCACTAGGCCAGGGTGCTCAGAGCTCTATCCAAACTCTATTTCTTGCTCTTGGGTTGATTAGATATCCACCACACTTCTCATAGTTTTCCTGGAGCATTACAACTTGTATTAGACAATTACCTGTTTTGGGGCCTTTGACCTCAATCCTTCCCTTGGAACCTTTTGATCTAAAAATGGTCAATATACATCTGTTAAAAAAAAAGAAAGTAAATATTGTTCAAAAAACAACAGACAACAAAATTATATAAATCCTGCACCTTCTTTTACTTTAGATTTTTTTATCCTTAGCCACAATATCCAATGATTATTCGGTCCACAATTATCAGAGTGATGCTGGCAGACAGCAGCTCAGAGAAAGCAAAACCATGGAAATTGGGCACTGAAAATGTAGTGAGAGTGGAATAGTGGGTTTAAAACAAAGACAGCCAAGCTAACTGTTTTTTCCAAACACAGTGACGAGTATCCCTTTGCAGGTCCAGGGCATGAGCCAGGGCAGTGGAGCTTTTGTATCTCAGGCTTAATCTCCCACCCACATAAGCTGCTTTTGGAAAATCCCAAACTGAGAGGTTTGAGGAGTGGAAGAGGCCAACAGATTCCAACACGCTCCTAATTTTTTTTTTCCTGAGGTGTCCCCATAGGAGTGTGGATAAACACCTGGAATTACACCCTGCTGTGAGAGTTTGGGTGGAGTGCTGGGTAGGGCTGCCATGTTCCTCTCCTCCAGCTGCAGTACAGGATGTCGAGCTGAGTGTAAAACCAAAGAAAAGCATGAAACCCAAAGCCAGAGATCTGTTTTGTGCTGCAGCATTGCTGTGGGTCCAGCAAACAACCTGTGCGATCCTAAAAGCTGCTTTTCCAAGAAAAGCAGGTGGTCAAGGAGGGCTTTTCATGACTTTTCTTTTAGCAGCTCTTACTAAAGAGGATAATTTTACCCAACATAATTTCCTCACTGGAAGAGGGCAGAGATTTACAAATTCCATAAATTTTTAAGCCTGCTCTTGATAAATTTGCTGGGGCGGTTGAGACAGGAATACTCAAAACCTGATGGAAAGACACATCTCTGTGGACTGAGATAACCTGGCTGCACCTTCATGCAAGTCCCTGCTTGTGGATGGGGAAAGGAAGAATTTTATGTAGTAAAATGTACTTCTTTACATAGAATCATAGGAACATTTAGGTTGGAAAAGATCTCTAAGATTGTTGAGTCCAACCGCAATTCCTTGTTAACCACTAAACCATGGCCCCCTGTGCCATACCTGGAGTGCCTTGCTGTGCTCCTGGAGGCTGCCCATGTACAAAGGGGATTGTAGCTGTAGCAATCATTCGCTCTGGGGTGTGAAAAGTGCTGTGCTGGTAAGCTCCATTTTTGGGAGCATCCTGGATCACTGTACTCCTTGGAAGTGCTCCTTGGGACTCTGCTCACCTGGTTTAACAGCTCTCACCGCATGCAAGTAGCAGTAGGTGTCACCTCTCTCCTGTCTCTGCTGTATCCCTCTTCTCTGCTCTCCAGCACTGGTTCTAACTGGTGTTCAGGACTTTCACCCTTGGTGTGGTAAATTCTGCTTTCTAGGCCAACACTACCCCTGACGTCGTGTGCTCAGCGCTACCCTCCATCTGTGTGTCCTGACAATGTGTCCAGTGTTTCCATCTGTATTTTGTATTGCAGGTTTGGGACCAGCCCTTTGGCTTAGGGCTTTTTTGGGTCAGGATCATTACAAGTAACAAAATTTAGGAACTGTCTATTCGTATTTATTAGCAGAACCCAGTTGGTTGTTGCAGACGGTGGAGCAGCCTGTGATAAAGCTGGACTGGTACCTTTTGGGGTGTTTTGGGTTCAAACACCAAGATACAGAGGTTGATGTCTGTGCAGACACATTGGTTGTGTCTTGTGATAGTCACATGAAGGCAAGTCTGGCAGCTGCCATGTGCAGGCTGGTTCCCATGCCAGTGAATAGCTCCTTCATCCAGCTCCTGCCTCCAGCTACGCCTTTCCCAAACAGCCTCTTTCTGTGTCCTGCCCAGCAGCCGAGGCTGCTGGCTGGGTGAACAAGAGATCACGTGCAGCCCCATGGAGCTGAGCATATGATGGGTCACCAGCTGCACTGTCTGTTTTGCCCATTTTTTTCTTGGCCATCAAGTCACTGATTGTGTACCCCAGCTGGTGAGTAGAGGCCCACTGGAATCCAATGCTCCTGACCCACATTTAGGGTATCCCAGAGCATCAAACACCCAGAGCATCTGCAGCCAGAGCTGAAACTCATGGAGCCCCAGTCCATGAGGTGTCTGCTGCAGGTACAGTTGACTCCGAGGTTCTTTAAGGATTAAGGGCTTCCTGACAAGACCAAGAATTTTTGGCTGGTGAATAGCCAAGAATTAACCTACCTCACAGTGAGACACAAGTGGCACAGACACAGCTCCTGGCTGTACCTGTCAGCATATGTTAACACTACTTTTGTTTGGCACCTAAGCCTGGAGAACTTTTCTGTAGCAGCTGCATAAATGGAAAGCTTTGGCTAGAGGAATCACACCAGAAATAACCTCTGGAAACATCCTTAGAGAGTGGGATCTGGATAATGAACCAGTCATTTTGTTCCACCCTCCACACTAAAGCCAACTGACAAACATGGGTCCAAGTACCTGCCACCAGCTGATCCCAAGTACAGCTGAAGAGCCAGCAATGAAAGAAGGTCTCTTGTCCTAAGACATTCAGAGGAAGCTTCAGGAAGCTTTTCCATGCAGCACACAGCACTGCTGCCTGCTGGGATAAGTCCCTTGGCCATAGTTACCTTATGGGTGGGTGAAACACAGGTTACTCTATCAGAGGCAAAATACTTGCTACCTTCCTCATCCAGGAGACAACTCCAGACCCTCAGTTATTGCCATTTGCCTTCATGATGCTTTGTGGTGTTCCCTAGTAGGGGATTTTCTGTTGCAGATGCTCTTCCTGGCATCTGAGGAAGTTTCCCATCCTTTCCCTTCAGAGTTTCCTGGCAGAGAACCTCGAACAGAAGGGTCTTGTGCCAAAAATGTCGTTTAGTCTTTATTTACTAAAGCTGGAAACTCGAAAGGTTGAAATTACTCAAGAACAAAACCATATTGTGGAGGCAAATATTTAACAGATCATTTTTAAAACAAGTAGTAGGTTTGGGCTGGATGAGGATCACTTTTATAGGTTTTGAATTGCTTTTTCCCAGTATCCATCCACAATTTCTGTGTGATCATCACCTAAATGTAAGAATGACAGGAAAAAAATCTCTTTCATGATTTAGGGAGTTCCTGACTGTCCCAGTGGTAATTTTGCCTTCCATGCTGCCATCTCCTGGTTGGAAGAGGTGTTAGTCCAGGGGATGGGGAATAAAACATGGAAAAAGTGCAAATATGGCAATGTGACCCCCATACAACCTACTTTTTGTAGAATTTTATTTAAACATTTTTAACAGAAGTAAAATAATTGCTTTAAAACATAGAGCATTCAGTTGAGACACTGAGGTGATAGGAAAGCTACAGGAGATATTTGACTATCATGTCCCAAATCCTTTCATACAACCTGATTCTCCACTTTCCTCATGCTGAAGGTTTCTCCTCCAGGAGTCCAGCTCCCAAATCACAGCTGTAATTGGAAAGTAGAACAAAAATTTAGATATTTTTTTAAATATGGCAAGTCTATTTCTGGCTACTTCATGGGATCCTGTTAGGTTGAATTACTGCAAATTCATCCCACCCTTAAAAATGATCCAAGGGCATTTTAAATGGTGGCAAAGGTGGAGATATTTTCTATTAAAGCTGCAAAATTTCTTCATTAAAGGGTTACTTTTGGTATGTCCTTGATACTTTTAGGAGTACCTCCTTCTCCTTCCTTTGAAGGAGGAATTGGCTGGGACAGATTCAGGTGGTTGAAAGTTCCCTTGGGGAATCACATCACTGTAGCTAATGGGACACTCTGGGTGGAAAGCTGGAATGTCTGGATGAAGATGGTGGAAGAGCTGTGCAGGATGAGCAATAAGGATTCCGTGGCTTGGTGCAAACTCATTTTCATCACCAATTGCTCAAGGAAAAAGAAGGTTGGGCCTGGTTGGAGAGTTGGAGCAAGGGAAATGCCTCTCTTTATCAGGAGTCATTAAAATACTTCTCTAGGGGCTCACCAGGACTGTAGGTTTTCACCTGTAGGCAAATAGAAGGAAAGATGTAGGAGATGAAATAGCTGGTTTTTGATAGGGAAAAAAAATCATTTGATATCCCAAGAGCTGTCTAATTTTTAAATGCTTCATGATTGGAATCATTACAGACTGTGCAGCGATTCACCTGCGGGGAAGGCCAGGCCAAACTGCACAAAACCATGTCCCAAGGGGAGATTGGGAAGCTGGCAGCCACACAGAAGAATCTGACTCTGGATGGGAGGTAGGAATCATGGCTGGAGATGGCAGACCAGTCCTTCCTGTGTCCCTCTTGTTCTCCAACACCTTGTTGAGCCACCCAGGCTCCTTTGGAGCTCCACCTGCAGCATGAGTTACCTATCTCACCTTTTCTACATGACCATGGACAGGCCCAATCAGGTCTGGCTCACACCACAATTAAGTTTTGGTGACATGGGCCACATGTCTTGTCCCAAACCACCCAATCCCATGCATAAAGCTGAAGTTTCTCACCTTTGCTGAGAACAAGTAGCCAGGTTTCCCTGGTAGAAATTGCATGGGTTTATCTCCTCAGGGAGGTCCAGAAGATTGAGACAGTTTTGGGTAGAAAGACCTTTCCTAGCTAAGGCAGTTCCTCTTTCCATGACTTATTTCCAGGCCTCAACGAGCCAAGATGAGGTTTTGGGTGAAGGGAAAGCAGGGGGAGAAGAAGACCTCCCGGGAGAAGCTCGCCACCCAGTCTGAGCTGCTGGAGCTGTACGCGGAGCAGGAAGGCCCTGGCAGGGAGGCTATTCCTGGATTGCAGCTTGGTGAAGGTACGTGGTGGGGGGAGCATGGGACCAGTTGAAAGGAGAGAGAAACTGGGTTGGGAAATTAAGATGTGTATATGCTGGTTCATGTCTTTTAATTCATGGATGGCGTCAACCCAGAGCAATGGGAAGTAGGTTAGAGGGTGGGATCCATAATGGATCTCAAGGAATTCCATGTCACTAATCCTTCCAGCCACCATCTGGACATGGACAGATGTTTTCTCTCTTGAGGGAGGAAATAACCAAAGCAGAAATGACATTTAATCTTCCTGTGAGTTCTACACTATGCTTTTCTCCTTCACAGGTTTATTCCAATGCCCATCTCCCTGTTCTAGTGTCACAATTATTTTTCATCTGCTCCTCAATCTCTTTCCCTCTTTTAATTGATCACCAGCAGAGTTGGGTCCTCATCACCTGACACCCCCACGGAGTCCTGAGCTGTCGGGCATCTACCGGCGGGAATTCAAGGAGAACAAGGAACCCTCTCCCAAAGTGAAGCGCAAGCGCAGCGTCAAGATCAGCAACGTGGCTCTGGAGCCCGTGCAGTGGCAGAACGACTCCCTGCAGATCATAACCAGTGCTAGTGACCTGAAGAGCATGGATGAGTTTCTCCTGAAAAAGGTAACTCCTGCCCTCACTGCTCCATAAATTAGCACAGAGATCCAGGAGCAGACGGAGGCAATAAAGTAAAAATGATCCCATGGGTAGCTGTAGTAATGCTAATGATTCATCTAAGAGTGACAGGGCAGGTCTAGAGAAGTTTCTGGTTTTCATGCAGGAGAAACCAGCTGGTGATCATGGTGGAGCAGCTGCTTCTTAGTGCTGCTTCATCTCACACCAGCTCTGCTGCAGCAAAAGAGACATGGGTGCAAAAACCCCCTTGTTTTCCCAGATGAATGAACTGGACAATGAGGATAGCAAGAAGGACACGCTGGTGGATGTCGTGTTCAAGAAGGCACTGAAGGAATTCCGACAAAACATCTTCAGTTTTTACTCCTCGGCATTGGCAGTAAGTGACCGGATAATGCATAAGATTTCCACCTCCAGGAGAAACAGAATATTCTTGTTCCTCCTGGTGGTAGAGGTGTTGCCAAGCTCTCCATTTCTGGTTTGCTCATCCCAAAGGATGGATGTGCTTCCTTTGTATTCAGTCTCATGATCTAAATTTGGACTAACTCTTCCTCATGAACCAGCTTTTAGGATACATTGTGTGTAGGTTCCTGATCCTCATTACACCTTTGCTCCCAGTCAAAGGGGAGATGACAGAAAGTCAATAAACTCCAATTTGTCACCCAAAGTGCCTGGAAACCTTTGCGTTACCTTTGCTAGTGGTGAAGATGTCTGATCTGTTTTTCCTTCTCTTTATCATGCTTGGACTTTCCCCAAGCAGCTGGAAGCCGGTGAGGCTGAAATAATTATCTGGAGAAGAAAAAGTCTCCAGAAAAATGTGGACTGTATACAAAAATCACTTTTCTTTTTGCTTCTGTTTTCTTAAAAGATGGACGATGGGAAAAGCATCCGCTACAAGGACCTCTATGCCTTATTCGAGCAGATTCTGGAGAAGACCATGAGACTTGAGCAGAGGGACTGGAGTGAGTCTCCAGTTAAAGTCTGGGTCAATACCTTCAAAGTCTTCCTGGATGAATATATGATAGAGTACAAACCCCTGGACTACACTGCGGGGAAGGTACTCAGCACTTTTCTTAAACCCCCCCTGGAGGTTTGGGAACTGTCTTTCCGTGGGGTTGTGCCTCTGTGGACACCTGGGAGCCTCTGTTGTATTCTCTGCTTTAAGCTGAGCTGGACAAGGCAAGGTGTGACTCACTGGTTGTGTGTCACTGGGCTCAGCCAACCCCAGATCACACTGGGCTGAGCTGGGCTTGGCCAATGCCAAGGATTAGATGTTATCTCCAGGGCAAAGCTGCTACCAGCTTTGGATGGTTGGAAAGGCAGCTCCTGGTGCTCCTTTAGTTCTGGGGGCTTTGTTCAAACTTCGAAGGACTGAGGGGCTGAAAGAGATAAACCCTCTTGGGTCTCCTGACCACTTCCCAAGAGGCCATACACATCACCATGGGTTGGGTTGCAGGAGAAGAGGATGTGGGCAGTGGCTCAGGTACCATTTCTAGAGCAGTAAGAGCCTGTCCTGTCACAGACCTGGTGTCACTTCCTGCTCCATATTGTCTGCAAGGTTGACCATGGGATCGGAGGCTGGACTTGGGAGATGGTGTCTGTTCTACAAATATCTCATTTCCTGGCGCTTCTGCTCTGAGTCCTCTCCAGCCTCCTCTCCAGGCAGGTTTTCTTCAGAGCAGGCTGAGCATCATGTTCCTCTTGGGTCACTGCTGGTGGGGTCAGAGCTGGAGCAGCAGCTACTCCCAACTCCAAGATGAAAATAGGAAGAGCTGTCCAGGGAAATACCAAAACTGGAGTGATCCATAGGAGAGTTTTCTTGAGTGACTAGTCCGAGGCTGCAGGTGCACTGGAGGATGGGGCTGGAAAGCACTGGGCAATGTTAGATATGAGCCTTCTGTAGTCTTTACCTGGCAAAATTGGCCAAAAGTTGAGTTAAATCTCTTTTCACCAGGTGCCAAAAACGGAACGAAAAAAGAGAAGGAAAAAGGAAGCGGATGTGGTGAGTTAAGCCTGCACATTAAAAACTCAAAGTCCTTGGGGCCAGAATGTCAAGAGACCAGCTTGTGACACATCTTGGGTTGAGATCTGAACATCAGCCCTGAAAAAAACGTGTTAGAAAGACGTTCAAGGTGGATTTGCTTTGCTTAATGAACGACCGCTTGGGTTAGTTCTGAAAACACATTCCTCATCAGCCAAGACATAAATGTAATGTTGAAGGTTGTTAGAAAAGGGCTGAGAGCAAAGCATTTTGCTTTCTGCATAAGTTTATAGTGTGTGTTTTATGTCTTCAGTATCAGACGTGGAGGACATTACAACTCCTGTTTTCCTAAGGAATATGATGGTCATAGGAAGGATGCGGGTGCAGAGCCAAAGGGGCCACAGATGCATAGAAAACCTTCTTAACATGAAGTGG
Organism: Cyanoderma ruficeps; assembly: GCA_008694505.1. Taxonomy (NCBI): domain Eukaryota; kingdom Metazoa; phylum Chordata; class Aves; order Passeriformes; family Timaliidae; genus Cyanoderma; species Cyanoderma ruficeps. Next base: position 17,349,439 of record VZDJ01000155.1, on the reverse strand, counting down.
TCGACCTACCAAGCTCAGTCAGAGTTGCCAAGCTGCTTCCGTGATGGTTTGGTTCCCCTAGAACATGGATGTTGGTTTGGGTTGTTCATGGGGTTGCTGGGCCAAAATACAAAAATACCAAATAAACTCAAGGGCTAAAGTTGAAGAGCTGACTGTGTTCATCTCTCCATTTTGCAGCAGGCTGAGCACTAGCTCCCTTTTCTCACCACTCAACCTTTGTCCTCCAGGTGGAAGAGCACAATGGCCACATTTTCAAGGCGACCCAATACAGCATCCCCACATACTGTGAATATTGTTCCTCCTTGATCTGGATCATGGACAGGGCTTCTGTTTGTAAATGTAAGCACCCTTTCTTTGATCCTTTCTTTGTTTTTCTATCACAATGATGAGTTTGGAGATTTTGAAATGTGTTTACTGCTGTTTCCTCTAACCCCATGCTCAAATAATTTTGATTTTTGTAACACCTGAAGACCTTTAGGGACAGGTCTTAAGGTTTCTGAAGTCAATTAGTAAGTCCATCCCAGCAGTCCTTCCTGGCACAGTTAGTGAACTTTGTGTTACACATCACATCAGGTTATGTGGCCATCCTGTAAGGTCAGACACATTTGACTGTCACAGTAGGAAAGATGGTAAAGTCAGGTATGGAAACGTGTCCCTGGGATGCCCATGGAGATCCTGACCTTGGCAAACTCATTGGCTTCTCTGTCTGACCTCCAGGCATGTGTATTTTTGGGGAGATCATGAAAATGGAGGAGGGATGATGGAAAAGCCTGATCCATCTCTTTTTGGAAAAACTGAACACTTGGATTAACCTTTCCATCATCCCTCCTCCATTTCTGTGATTGGATTGGCAGAATCAGCCCTGGAGCATTTCAGGCCCAGTGCAGGAAGAATACAAAGCACATGCCGTTTCCAGTCTCAGAGGGTGTCTGTGTCTGATAGCTCAGAGTGACTCGTGGATTATAGTCTGAGTTGATCTGTTGGGGGTGGGGGAGAGGGTTTAATGTTTCATGGACATAAATAGGGCACCTTTAATTTTAAAGGCTTCATTATTTTTGTTTGAGTGATCTGATAGAGAGTTGGGCCCTGGAAACTGCAAATCCAACATGCTTTTGACTTGGTAGTTCTGAGAAGTGCTACTCAATTCATATGAATTCCTGTTTCCCCAGCAGTGTGACTTTTGGGATAATTAAACACTCCTTTTCTCTACTGCAGTATGTAAATATGCTTGTCACAAGAAGTGCTGTCTTAAAACCACGACCAAGTGCTCCAAAAAGGTAAATGTCTCTCATTGCTTTGCTTTCATTTAATACCTTGAGACAATGATCCCAAGTTCATATAAAAATCATTGGAGTGCAAAGCTTGATAAGATGCTGGAAATAACCCTCCTTTCAGCAGGAGCTTAGATCAGAGATCCCCAGAGGTCTCTCCAACCAGAGTTTTGTAGATATTTTGGGAATTATGCGGTGATGAGTCACTGTAGATCTGCCCAGTCATGCAGCAGATGTTGCAGTGTCGTTCCCTGCCTTGTAGCCACACGGAATAATAGGAATTTCCCTAGCTTTGTAGATTTTAAGGATTTGGAAATGTGGGGTCATTCTTGGAAATACAGGTTTTTTTCTCACGCTGACAGTCCTTGCTTGCCATGGCTGAGTGAGGAAGGGCAGGTGGAGGATGTTCACTGCCCTGTTTAGAGGAGAATTAAGTATTGTTTACTGGAATTAAGTGTGTGGGGAACAGGGAATGAGTGCAGCAGGTCATCCCAGCTAACAGTGAACCATCAAGATTTGGTGCAGCTTTTTTAAATAGCTTATTTTGTGCCCAAAAGAAGGAGGTAGAGTCAGGCTAATAATGAATGGAAAGTTCTATCAGCTCCCTGGAAGGCTTCTCAGGGGAGAACAACCTCCATGATACACAGCCCCCAGAAAGCTGCATGAGTCCATTTTTCCCAAGGAATAATCTGAATATATACATTGAAGGTAGGGGGGTGGGGGTTTGTGTGTGTGTGTGAATATATTTGTATTTTAAATATATATATAGAACTTTTGCTGCACTCTTTCCCTTTCTGGCACTATTTCTGCAAGAGCTGGGAATGCCTCATAAGAGTTTGTGGCCTAAAATCTGGGAAGTTCATTGAGATCTCTGATTAATTTTTTCAGACATTCTTGGAGCCACCTTCTTGGTTGTGATTTCTCTGCACAAGGAAGTTTTTGTGCTGCACCCAGGGAACTGAGTTCACTGTGTCTTCATGGGTAGCTTTGCACTGGCAGTTAGAAGTTCTCTAGGAAGCCTCCAGATTCTCTGTGCTTGGTGAATTTGTGTTTTTAGGGTTGTTCTCAGTGACAGGGAGCTACAAACCATCAGTCATGAGAAAGAAATAACATGGGGACCTTCCACACATCTGCTCCTAAGGTTTGCAGGATCAATGAAAGAACGACATTGAGTGGGAAAAAGAAAAATGCAGAAATGATTGTAAGGACTTGAGGCACTGCCTTGCTGAAGGAGTTGCATCTCACCTTTCTTTGGTTAGGGCTGAGAATTTGTAGCAGTATTTTATTGGATCTTTTGACTTTTCCCATCCAGAATCTCCTGTGCAGGAGGACTTTCTTTGCATTTGAATTTTCCAGATAACAGCTCTCCAGTGAGCATTTGCAGCTGGCAAAAGGGCCCTTCCTGACTGGTGTAGATGGGTCTTTTCATGTTCTTTTTTTAGCATCTTGTTTGCTCGCTGATATTTGGTAAACTGTCAATGCTTCCAGTTGATCTAAACACCCAAGATTCAGATTTGCCTCTTCTCCTTTGTGCATCTTTGGGAGGTGAAATCATCCCTGGAGATGTTGCCAGAGGGGCAGGAGGTGGAGGAGGACCATGCCCAGCTGCATTGGCTCTGCCAGGCTGGGAATATAACTACAGTGGGGTGGTTAAAGAGACAAAATCCAAACTTCTTGCCTTTGGGTCCAAAGACCGGGTTAGCATTGTAAGACCTGTGTCCTGTTCTGTCCTCCTTCATTAGACTCACACATCTCCTGGATCAGCCGAAGGGCTCTGAATGATGGGATCCAGAGCTGCACCAGCATTGCATGGCAGAAGGATTTTAATGCCTTTTTCCCTTGTCCCGTGCAGCACGACCCCGAGCTCTCCCCGCGGCAGTTCGGCGTGGAGCTGTCCCGGCTGACCAGCGAGGAGCGGGCGGTGCCGCTGCTGGTGGAGAAGCTCATCAACTACATCGAAATGCACGGGCTGTACACAGAGGGCATCTACAGGAAATCAGGATCCACCAACAAGATCAAGGAGCTGCGGCAAGGCCTCGATACAGGTAAGAGGAGGGGGGAAAAGATCCTACATGGGGAGGAAAATCTCTGCAGCAGCAAAGTTGGATGGGAGGAAGGTGGAATGCTTCAGCATTCCTGAGTCCAGGCTGTGCAAGGAATGATTTTGCATTAGCAGCCATAACTCAGGTCACCAACTCATTTTTTGGGAGCAATCCACGAAAAAAGTCATTCTGATTGAGGGAAAGTGCTGCCTTACTATCACCCTAGCAATCAGAGAGAAAAAAAGTCCTGGTCCCACCTGAAGTTATTTGCCCTGGCAAATGTATTTCACTGTAATTTTACCATGTGGAGCTGAAATCAGGTGCTGGACTTGTTGCCATTAAAGGCACATAAACATTTTTTATTTTAGAGTACTTTATGATAGAACAGTTTGGGCTGGAAGGGACTTTAAAGGTCACCTTGTCCAGTGTTGGGCTTTGTATTGATCATTGTCTCTTGTTCTTTTCCTTCTTGCTTCATCTGGTGCCAAACCCAGACATCGAGAACGTGAATTTAGACGACTATAACATCCACGTCATTGCCAGCGTGTTCAAGCAGTGGCTCCGAGATCTGCCCAACCCCCTCATGACCTTTGAGCTCTACGAGGAGTTTCTGCGGGTGATGGGTGAGGAGCTTCCCTCATTATCCCCTTCCCTTGGTAGAGGGAAATGATGGTCACTTTTAGTGCCAAACTTTTCATTCACTCTTTGGGGCTTAGCCAGATGGTTTTGCCAAATTGTATTTACCTGGCTTCAAAGTCTGATTTTTTGGCTGTAAAGGATTTTTTCTGCAAAACCTCAGGCAATTTGATCTCAGTTTGGTGGCTTTTACGTCATGGTTCAGCTAATTTCAGCCCCGAAGTTCTATCTTTTAAGTAGTGTTAAGTGTTAAGAAGTACCATTTTAAATAGGAGGAAGAAGTAGAAGCTGCCCCTAAACTCTGGTGGTTTCTCCACAGGCCTCCAGGAGAGGAAGGAGACAGTGCGTGGGGTGTACTCGGTCATCGACCAGCTCTCCCGCACCCACCTCAGCACCCTGGAGCGCCTCATCTTCCACCTGGTCAGGTATGCTGGGCCTGAGCAGCTCTAGGCAAAGGCAGGATGGTCAGGTGTCCTTCCCACCAGAGCTGAGGCTTTTGCATCTCCCAGGAGGTGGCCACGGAGCTGTTTCTCCAAGAAATGTTGTGTTGATGAGCGACCTCTGCTGTGCTCTGGACACTTGTGGTTCCTGCAGCTCTGTGGTGCCTCTCACCACTGCAGGGACAGGTTTTTGGGTGGAAAGGGCTCATTGTGGCCTTGGACGTATCTGAGATGTCTTGAGGTTTATCTTTCTCCCTCCAAGCAAGATTGCATCATAGAAATATCATCTCCTCTCATCATCCCTGACCATGTGCAAGAGGTGCAGTGGAGGTGCCTCCACCTCTGACTTCTCTCTTAATCCCTGTTTTTTCAGGATTGCCCTCCAAGAAGAGACCAACCGCATGTCAGCCAATGCCTTGGCCATTGTGTTTGCTCCCTGCATCCTCCGCTGCCCCGACACAACAGACCCACTACAGAGCGTTCAGGACATCAGCAAAACCACCACGTAAGAGCCCGGGGCTGGGTGAGCCAGCTCTGCTACCACATCACCATTCACATCTTGGTAACTCCTAAGATGGCCAAATGGCTCAAAAATTGAGAGTTTTGACATGAAGTGATAAACACATAGTAATTTATTCATCTTAATGCAAATAAGTGCATCTGCATTTATATCATGAAGATATTTCAAATACTCTCAATCCCCAAGAAGTTGTTAAATGAGGATTTTTAAGTGATGGAGGATCCCCAAGAGTGGATAAGCTTCTGTTCCTGCCTGGCAATTCCTGTTCCAAGGTGGAGCTTGTGCAGACATGGTTATATAGTTGATGTAGTTCATTTTTGGCAAGCAGATCTTGATTCTTTCTTGATTTTGGCTTTTACTGAAGGAAGTGAGTTGTGTGGTCTGCAGCAATAGTAATATTAATATACTTCGATTATTTATGGTGTTTGCCATAATTGAAAAGGTTTTACAGAAAAAAAGTGAAGCACTTGCCCAGATTCAGTTTGGCTCATACTAAATGGGTTTTAAAATAGATACTGGAGTCAATTATAATAATGAAAACCCTCCAATGAAGTGCTGAGCTTCTGAAAGAGGTGGTTTTACCTCCAGTAGGTATTAAAATTGTTGAAGACTAGTTTGAAGACATGTTTGGAGACCCAGCTGGCAGGAACACCTGCCCTTTAACAGGATTTTGTTATAGCTTTTCCCTCACACTTCAGCTCCAGCACATCCTCTCATTTTATTACAAGGAAAGGACTATTTTTTTCTCCAAACACCCTCCTGACAACATCAAACAGTCGGCTCAGTTACACAAGCTGCTGCAGTTACTGCCTGCAAGTAAGCTGGAATCAGCCTGCCTTCTCCAGGTTTATATTCCACTACTCCATCTTCCATGGGGGTAAATTTCTCTGGTGGGATCCTTGGTGATCTTTAATATCTCTAGGCTGTTCCTCAATGCATCCCTAGCCCATGATCACTCTTTTCACCCCTCTCTGGCTTCCAGCTGGAGCTTTCCCCTCTGTGCTCTTCCATCAGGGCAGATCTTCAAAATAATCCTTTCCTTGTAATAAAATGAGAGGATATGCTAAGGGAGAAGCTACCAGGAAATCCTGTTGAAGGACAAGCCAAGACAGAGCAGCTCAGATCAAATGGCTTCCACCTCCCATTTTGTCTTCTTTTGGGTTTTTTCTCCCTCAGTTGCGTGGAATTAATTGTCATCGAGCAGATGAACAAGTACAAGGCTCGTCTCAAGGACATCAACAGCCTGGAGTTTGCAGAGAACAAAGCCAAGAGCCGCCTCTCCTTGATCCGCAGATCTATGGTGAGGTGCCAAAGCCCTCTGTGTCCCCTCCTGTCTTCTCCTTGCCCCTGAAGCCACCCTACCTTATCTTCTCCTGCTTATCCCAGCCTCCCAAACCTCTCGCAAACTCCCACACCATCTCCACCAGGACAGGGACCCTCAGCCCCATGGTGGCTCCTCACCTTTGCAGGGAGTCATACCAAGGCACGAGGAGGTGAGAGCCATCCATGGAAACGTTGTCACTCCTGCTCAGATGTTCCTGATCAGCATGTCCATCTTCATTTGAGCTTGTTTGGTCCTGAGTTGAGTCAAGCCTTTCAACGACCAGCTCAACATCACCCCGTGGGTGACCGGGACCATTGTTTTTCGTGCTCAGTCACATTATCTGAACCCAAAATGAGTTCCCCAAAGGCTGTCCCTGCTCCTGCACTGCCTCTTTGGGAGCCTCAAACCCACCCCATTGAGCCTCCATGCTTGCAGGGGGCCGGCAGGCTGTGGGTGCACCTGTGCTTGGCTTGCTGGGCTGCGGGAGAGGGACGGACCTGGTGCAGCACTGTCAGCACAGGCTTGGGCTGAGGAGCTGAGCGGCCCCTCTGCTTGGACCTGCCCCCTGTGATCCTCAGGGGCACGTTGCTTCTGCTTTTTGGGGATGAAATCCAAGCAGGGGCTGCCCAAGATTGTGGAGCTGGTGTTGCAGAGCTGCCCCACTCATCTCAGTTAACCGAAAAAACCTCAAACTGAGCAAAGCGGGTTTTTGGAGGGGCGGCGGCATGTGCACTCTAACCTTCTGCTTTCCTTTTCATCTCCTCTCTAATCCAGAAGCCCGTACTAATTGCAGTTAGATTTATGAG
>VZDJ01000155.1:17307294-17337488 GCA_008694505.1 Cyanoderma ruficeps | reverse complement strand
GTATATATGTGTATATATATGTATATGTATCTAATTTCTTTTGGAATATATTTATTTTCCTTATATATAGTTAATCTCTATATAAGGAAAATATATTTAAGTGATAAATGTATATATAAAGAACATATATAATAATATATATTCTATATATAAAGAAAATACACACACAAAAGAATAAATATTCTCTGTATAATTAAAAAATACATAAAAGAATGTTAAGGCAATTCATTTATGTATTTTCTATTTCTTATATATAGTACATATTTATATATAAATATATAAAATATTCTATATATAAAGAATACATGTTTCTTTATGTATATATGCTTATATATTTATATATGAGGAAGTCTATATATTTAAAGGAGGAGATATGTACTATATCAAGAATATTTATTACTTTATATATATTTTAATGTATTTCTTGTCTATGTAGAAACATATTGTTATATTATTTAAACATATATTTCATATATGTTTAATATGTATGTTTATATATGTTTCTTCACATACATTTATATGTTTCTTTATATAAAGAGTCTATTCCTCTGTAAAGAAATATATAAAGGAAATATATAGTATATATAAAGAAATATATTTTCTCTCTATTCTTCATATATATAAAAATATATGGAATGTAGGGAAAATATGTAAATAAAATAGACCTCTTGACACAGATAAATGTTTGGAATATATATAGAATATATAGAAAATATGTTTCTTTATATATATAAAATATATTTGTGGTTATATGTATAAAGAAAAACATATGTCAAAGAAATATATATATATATATGTATAAAATCCAGCTCTGGCAGGAGCTGAGCAGGACTGGAGGGATAATGGTGTGTCCCAGGGCCCCCTTCCCCCGGCATCTCCCCTGCTCCTTCCCAGCCCTTCCCTGGCAGCATTTGGGGTCCCAGAGGGTTTTCCAGAGGGCTGAATGTACTGACTACTGGAGGGCTGCAAGGGGAATTATCGTTATTTTTCATGGAAAGTTTTCTAAGTAATTTATAAAGTCGCTGCTTGTAAACTAAACAGAGTCTGTATGTAAGAGGATATATTATCCCGCGTCGCCCGCGCCCGCAATCTTGTACAAACTGACAAAAACGGACAAATAAAAGTGTCATTCTGCAAAGGCCAAGGATTCCCAGTGGGACACTGTTCCTGCCACCCCCTGCCCACATCCCAGGGGGCTGGGGCTTGTTCCATTTGTTCCATGGGGTTATGAAGTTGTGGATTTTCCTGACCCCCGTGTGGATGGAGGAGCTGGGATGGGGAGCCGGGGCTCCAGATCACTTCCCTTCGGATTGCTCAGTGCTGGTTATTCACATTCTCATTATTTATGTTCAGAGAATTTCTATTTCTCTTACTTGTTATTCACATTATTTTTATTTATGTATATACAGATTATTTATAAACAAATTATTTTAATGAGATAATTTATATTTCATTTATATTTAGATAATTATTTTCTTTTTTTTCTGTATTCAGATTTTTTCAGATTATTTCACTTCAGATTAGTTTTAGGTAGACTGTTTATGTTCAGACTATTTATTTTCAATTTATTTCTGTTCAGATTATTTCATTTTATTTCTGTCGACATAAGTTAATTCAGATGACTTCCAATGAGATTATGTTTTTCTTATTTATATACAGTTTGTTTATTCTCAGTTTATTTCTATTTATATTATTTCAGATTATTTAGTTTTATTTTTTCTATTCAGATTATTTAATTAAGGAGATTTCAAAGCAGATATTTATAGCCCAAATAATTTACATGCATTTTATTTCTATTAAGATTATTTCATTTCATTTGTATTTGTATTTGTACTATTTAATTCCTATTTTATCCAGTCAGATTATTCATATTAATCTACTTACAATAAGATAGTTTATTTTCAGTTAATTTCTATTCAGAGTATTTCAGTTTATTTAGTTTCATTATATGTCTATTTAAATTATTTTATTCAGATTCTTTCCAGTAGATTATTTCCAAACAGATTATTTACATTCATCTTTTTTATATTCAGATAATTTCAGGTTATTTATTTTAATTTTATTTTTATTCCTATTTTTCTATTTCTCTTACTTATATTGATTATTTAATTCAGATAATTTACACTAATTTTACTTATATTTAGTTTATTTCCATTCAGATAATTTATTTTCAAGGTACTTCTATTCAGATTATTGATTTTTATTTATTTCTATTCAGGTTATTAATATTCAGCTGGTCCCCCCCAGGCCCCCATCCAAGGGGACCCAAGTCATTGGCACAGGGACTCTGGCTGCAAAACTCTCTTTATTCCGAGTATAAAATGGGGGACACGAGTGGAGAGCCCAGAACACAGGGACAAGGGTCTGTCACCACATGTCACCCCAGGCTGGGGTCACCCTGTCCAGTGTCAGCCCTGGTCTGGGATCAGCCTGAGCATGTCCCAGTCTCGTGGCACCACCTTTGGCCGGTGTCCCCCCGGGCTGGTGTCACTCCAAGGCTGGCACCACCCTTGGCCCTTGTCATCCCTGGCTGATGTCATGTCCCAGGTTGGCATCATCCCTGAGTAAGTGTCCCCCAGTCTGGTGACCCCTGGGTGGCAGCAGGTCCTTGTGGTGCCTTTGCCTGGGTTCCTGCAGCATTTGGGGCACCATCGGTGAGGTGCTGCCAGTGCATTGGGCACTCACTGGGGGACATCCCCCTTCTGCCCCCAGGGAAGCCGGTCCCAGCTGCCAGCAGCATTCCAGTCCTGGACATTGCCTGAGATGGGGCCATGGGCACCTTCACACCCCAGGGTGAGACCCAGGGTGAGGGTGACAGGGTGCCAGCACAGGGTGACAAACAAGCCAGGTGACAGCGGGCAGGGGGTTCAGTTCTTGAACATGTCACACAGCAGCTTCTCCATGGGGGTGTTGCCGATGGTGCGGCGGAAGAAGAGCAGCTCCACACGCTCCGAGGAGATGAAGCGCAGCGCTGGGAGGAGCAGCAGCAGCTTCCCAAACCTGGGGGACGGAGCGGTGGCCATGGGTGGGTGTCCCACCCTGGTGTCACCCGTGAGGACGTGGGGACAGCTGTACCTGACGGGTTGCCCAGGGTAGTGGGAACGGTTGTGCTGGCCCAGCATCACCTGTGACTGGTCCTGCAGGTTCTCCACCTGCTCAGGGTCCTTCAGGCCACGGGTCTCTGCAGGGACAAGGGGGTGACAGGCTGGGGAGGGGCACAGGGATGGCCAGTGGTGGGTGCTGGGGGTGGCCTCACCTGGTTTGAAGAGCACCACGGCCTTCATGCAGGCAAATTCCGTGGGGTCAACGGCCAATGCCTTGAAGCGGCCAAGGGTCTCCTGCAGCGCCCGCACATCCAGGGTGGCCGGCAGCAGCTTCCCAGAGGTCGGCTCGGGGACAGCCAGGAGCGGGCAGCTCTCCAGGGGCATGGACCACTGGATGGCACAGAGCAGGAACAGCTCACTCCATGCTTCTTCCAGCAGGATCACCTGGGGAGAGTGGGGAGGAACCCCAAAACCCCTGTCACCCCCAAAGTCTCCAGGACCTGTAGCCACCACAGCTGGTTGGGCTGATGAGCATCTGCAGGGGTACCCTAAGAATGTTGTGGAGATGCTCCAGCTACCCCAACCGGCTGCTACTTTTTTGGGGGTTCCTGTTACCCCATAGGCAGATCCCCAGTTCCTCATGGAGATTGCCAGCCCCACCTGGTCACGGAAGGGCAGGTTGGAGAAGACAGGCAGGTTCTTGGCCCATTTCACAGCCATGAAGAGGAGACGTGCTGAGGTCTCATAGATGTTTTCGGGGCTGGCTGCCGGGTACGGCGCCACCTGGTACTCACTGGTCGCCCGCTCCGGCTCACTGCCCGTCACATCCACCATCTCATCAGCTGCAGGGGTGGAAGGGACACTGGCTGTCACCACACCATGGGGACATCCGCCACCCACCCCCCTCTCCACTGGCAGCCACCCACCGTCCTCGGGCTCCAGCTTGGCGCAGGTCTCGGCCGTCATCAGGCTGGCCATGAAGCGATGGTTGGTGGGTGGTGTGGGCACGCGGGGACCCGGGGTGACAGTGGCACCGGGACCACGAGGAGCCGGACAAGGTGATGGGGGGACCTCACATGTGGTGGCCATGTGCTCAGGGGGCAGCTCAGCATCCAGCTGGATGCTGTCCAGCTGGACCTGGGCTGTGCTGCGGGGCTGGCGCTCATTTTGCACAGCTGTGCAGACAAGGTAGCATCAGCTCCGGCCACCCCGCTGTCACCTCCTGCTATTCATCACTTTGTGTCCCCCCAGTCTTACCATCCTTGTTCATGCCAGCCTGCAGGCACTTCTTGAGCCGGCAGGCCTGGCACTGGTTGCGGTGAGCCTTGTCCACTGGGCACAGCCCTGTCCCTGCCTGGCACCTATGGGGAGAGGTGGCACCTGGCTGCAGCCCGTGAGGTGGCCCCTGTCCCCCACAGGAACCATGTCTCCCTCATGGGTTCCCTCCACCCAACAAGTGCCCCACGACTGTGGGCACCCTGTCCCCAAAAGGTGTCCTGTCCCCAGGGGGTGCCCTTTCCCCACTCCAAGGGTGCCCAGTCCCAATAAATGCTCTGTCTGGATGGGTGTTTTGGCCCCATCAGGGGGCTCTGGACACCCTCTCCCCCTGCATGCCAGTCCCCTGCATGGTTTCAAGTACCCCTGGGTCTCTGCCCCGCCCATTGCCCATGCCCTGGGGCCCCTGGCCTGCTGAGTGTCCATCCTGGGGTACCCTGCCCCACTGGGTTCCTGCCCCCAAGCTCCCTGTCCTGCTGGATGTCCATCTGCCAGGTCCCTGTCCCACAAGAGTGTCCATCCCCTCCCTGCTGGCTGCCCCATCCCATGGGGTCCCTGCTCTCCTGGGTGTCCCCACCCCGTTAGGTGCCTGTTCCTCCCATTCCTGTCCCACTGCGTCCATCCTCTGGATCCCTGACTCCCTGGGTGGCCATTCCTGGGGTCCCCGCCCAGCAGGGTGTCCTTCCCTTCATGGTATCTGTCCATGGCACCCTGGTTCTTGCCCCTCTTGATGCCCATCTGCAGGGTCCTTGCCCCTCTGGCTGCCATTCCCTGCCCCGTGGGGACTCCCACGGGGAGTGTTCCCACCTGTAGATGAGCTTCCTGCGGACGCTGCGCTTGAAGAAGCCGCTGCAGCCGTTGCAGGCGTAGATGCCGTAGTGCTTCCCACTGCTGGTGTCCCCGCACACCTTGCACAGCAGCACCGGGCTCAGCTCTTTCCCAGGAGCTGGGGTCAGTCCTGTGGAAGTGGAACCATCATATCTGGGTTGACTCTGGGCATCCCAATGTCCCTCGTACCGCCCACCATTCCCTGCTGCCTCCCAGCATCCTGGAGATGGGGTGGCTCCTCTCTCTGCTGGTTCAGCCCAGGGACATGAATGAGGACACCTCAGGGACTCCACACGGGGTTCACCATCCTCCCACACCCCAGCACACAGAGTGATGCAGGATGAGCCCTCACAGGAATTTTGGAAAATGAAAAAGAGATGAAATGGTGTTCTTAGGAATGGGGATACCAGGCATCCCAGGAAGGGGACTGAGCATCCCAGAGAAAGGCTGCGATCAGGGATGGGAGCTGTCCTGGAGAAGGGACAACTCTGGGCACATGGGCCACCCCAAACAAGAGTCACAGGAGGGAACTGTGGGGATACTGGTGAAGGGTCAGGGACCAAGGGTATCCAGGAGAGGGTTTTGGCCAGGAATCCTGGAGAACAGGCATAGGTGGGGACCTCAGGGATCTTGAAGAAGAAACACAAATGAGGACCATGGATACCATGGAGAGGGTCGGGCAATGCAGGTATCCCAGCCTAGGGAAGGACCCTGATGGGGACTCAGCATCTTTGAGAAAGATGACAGCTGAAGACCTCAGGCATCCCAGCAGACCATGATGGGAATCCTGGACACCCAGTATAAGGACCATGAGGAGAAGTCCAGCCATTCTGGAGAAGGACGGCAATGGAGAATGCAAAAATCCCAAACAACTATGATGGGGACACTGGGTGTCTTGGAGAGAACCCATAATAGGGACCCCCAAGATATCTCAGAGACAGACCACAATTGGGACAAAAGGCATCCAGAAGAAGGCCGTGATGATCCCAGGCATCTCAGAGAAAAACTGCAATGGAGGCCCCCAAGTATCTCGGTGATTGATCATTACGGGGATTCCAAGTATCCCAGAGGAGAACCATGACCCCCAGGCATCTTGGGGAATGATGACAGTGGGGGCCCAGCCATCCCAGAAAAAACCCCATTTCCCTCCGAGTCTCACCCGGTCCAGTGGAACCACCTCTTACCCGTGGGACTCTCATCCAGCCCGGCGCTCACCACCGACCCCGCCGGGGACGCAGCCATCCCGCACCCGGCGTTCCCGACCTATCCCTGTCCTGTCCCTCTGGATCCCGCGGAGGGTCTGGCCAGGCGGTGGGTGCTCCGGCTCTGCGGCCAGCGGGGCTCTTGCCTTGCTCTCTTCAAGGCGGCTTAGCGGCGGGCGCTGTGTAAGCAGCCGCCTCTTTGTCACCCTCTTAATCTTTAGTGTCTGCGCGGGGCGGGGGGGATCAATCAGCCACGCGATGAAGAATTAAAAAGGTGCTGAGCCCCAGCCCTGTAACCCTAAACCCCGCGACACCCAAGCCACCTCCCCCGCGCGCACCGCGGGCCACCGTGGAGGTGTCACCCTGTCAGCCCCCACACACCCCCCCAGCACTGCGAGGCCGAGATTGCGGCAGAGGTGGGAGATGGGGCTTGGGCCGGGGACCCCCCACATGTGTCGTCCTCCCCTTGGGACCCACCAGGTCCTGTAAGCGCATAAGCCCTTCACTAAGGCGGTTAGAGGGGAATAACGAAAAGTGGTAATTAAGGGGGGTAATTTCCCTGCCCCCAAGTAATTAATTACCGGCCCTGATGGCGAGGAGAGGGGGGATGCTCGGCAGGGACCCCGCTGAGCCTCAGCATCCCGTCCCGGGGGACGGGGGCCTCCAGGGACGTTGGGGCTGCTGACACCGCAGAGGGTGGGGGCCAGGTGGCCCCCGGGGTTACGCAACCACCGCTAAACCCTCGCGGTAACAGGGCAGCACAATTTGGGATTTGTGGGCTTTAGCCGCTAAACCCCCCCCCCGCCCCGCTCAGGGGGGTGGCGGGCGGCCACCATCACGGTCCCGGCTTGTCCCCAGCGATGGGCCAGGCTGAGGACAGGGGTTCCCGGCCTGCTGTGCCCCTTCCAGAGGGGCTCAGGGGTGTCCATGCCCTGAAGGTAACCCAGGGGACAGGCACTGGCAACAGGTCCCTGCAGCAGTGACTCCAGTGGATCCAGGGGCTGGGGGTTTTTCCACCGGCATCCCTGACCGATGTGTGGCTCCATCCCCGCTGCCCGCAGCATTCCTGCATCCCCCTGCCTGTGACACAGCTCCATCCTCCTGCCTACAACGTATTTCTGTCCCTTTTGCCTGGAGTGTTTCTCCATTTTAACTGTCTGCACTGTAACTCACTCCATCAGCCTCGCCTGCACCATGGATGGCTCCATGTCCCCATGTGCACCAACATTCCATCACCCTTCCTGACTCTACATGGCTCCACCATCCTTCCTGCCTGCACCGTGATCCCATCCCTGCCTTCACCACGGCTCCATGCTGCCTGCCTCCAGCCCCCTCCCACCCTGGGACCCCCCATTTCCCCAGGGTGCCCTGTCCCACCCACAGCCCCCTGTCCTGACCCAGATCTCTGACTGCCACCATCTGCGGCAGTGGCCGCCTCCTCCCGCAGCAGAATTATGACGCTGGGCTAATGCGGCGGGAGCAAGCTGTCACCTCCCTGCCCGGCCCTTGGGTGCCTCCACACCTCTCACCCATGGGTGAAACACCTCCCAGGGCCCGACCCGGGGATGCCAGGAGCACCTGCATCCCACTGTGCCAGCCCATCCACGGGGACATGGGCAGCCAGTACCAGGGACAGTGGGGAGCGGCCAGCGTGGCGATACTGCTGAGTCGGCTAATTTGCCCGTCCCCTCCTCGCCTTGGGTAAAAGCCAGCTCTGGAGCAGGGATTTGGGAGGGGGATTAGCTGGGCCAACCATCTGCTGCTAGCCAATCATCAGCACACCCAGGAAAGCCAATAATTACAAAAATATGGTTTCCCACCCCGTTTCGCCATTACACCCAGCGGGTGCTGTCCCTATGGTGGGCTCCCCATGGAGCAGCACCCTGTCCTCTTCCCGGGGATAAGGGCTCCATGAGCACCCAACTGGGCTCTCCTGGGAGCCCAACCCAGCCTGTTTTGGGTGCGACATGAGCAGGCCTGACGCCACGGCCCAGGGGCTGTGGGTGGTGGGTGGGGGTGAAGGAGCAAATGTTAAAGCCCGAGGCAGGGTCGTGACTCGGCTCGGTGACAGATGCTGGGGCAGATGCCACGGGATTACCCAGCCTAAAACCTCAGGATCTACCCCCCTTCTCCCCAGCAGGCAGAGAGTGTTTAATTACTAATTTACTAATTACCCAAAGATGCTGGCGATGGGCTTGAGACCTGCAGTCAGGAGCAGCCCCAGGGCTCCAGCCACCCTAATCCCACTGGCTGTGGGGAGCTGGTGGATGCACCCTGGCAAGGGACAGCTTGGCTGGGGACATTGAGTGAACCAGGAAGCACCACTGTCCTGGCAGTCCTGCTCCTGTTGATGATGGCATGGAGTGGTGGGGAATAGGACAGGACAGCGAGGACAGGGGGACAATGGGGACAAAGAGAACTTGTCAGGAATCAGGAAGAGGTACTGGGAACCAAGGGGAGACAGTGGGGACCAGGAGGAGATGATGGAGACCAAGAGGAGTCAATGGGGGAAGGAGGGGAGATGATGAGGACCAAGAGGTGACAACAAGGATTGGGAGAGGGTGATGGGAACAAGGAGGCTGTGATGACGACTGGGAGACAATAATGAGGATCAGGAGGAGACAATGGGAACCTGTATGTTCTGATGGTGACCCAGAGACAATGACAAAGGTGGAGAGCAGGAGGTGACAGCAGTGACTGGAAAAGGATGATGGCGACCAGGACACGACAATAGGGACTATGTGAGGATGATGGGGACCAGGAAGGCATGATGCAGATCACGAGGGGGCAGTGGGATGCAATAGGGGTGGATGGAGATCATGAGGGGATAGTAAAGACTGAGATAGGATGATGGGGACTGGGAGGGGAGGATGGGAATTAGAAGGGTGTGATGGGGGCGCATGTGGACAAGACAACAGAGACCAGGAGAGGATGGTGGAGATCAGAAGGGGGCAAGACCAACAAGAAGATGACATGAAGTTGCGGGAGGGTGGCTGTGGGACTGGAGGTGGCTGGGAAGGGTTAATGTGGCCGCCTGCACTGAGCTGGGTCCAGGCCAGGCTCAGGTTTCACCTGCAATTAGCTCTTGTTTATTGAAGGCTCCTTGATAAATGATTCTTTGGATGTTGCCTGATGACAGAGGGTGACAGTCACCCACCTGAGCCCTGCTAAAGCCTTCACTGACCCCCAGCACCAGGATTAAAGTTTAATGTGACTCTGGAGATGACCCTGGGCATGCACCATTCTGGAGCGACAGGGCTGGGGACAGGCTGGTGGCCATCCCTAGGACATGGGGCTGGGTACAGACTGATGGCCTCCCGGAGCCAGAGGGTTTTTGCACTGAGGTGATTTGTCATAAACCTGGTGGTCACTAGTTACCGAGGCATTGTGGCCACAGGGCTGTTTCATGACTCCTTGGGGTCACCTAAGAGGTTTGTGGATGAAATGTCACACCAGGTTGGGTTTGTGCCCCTGGGGCTGGCCCTTCAGGATGGGCACAGTGCCACGGTGCAGCCGGTCCGGGCACATTCCCAGGCACTGGTGGAGCCATGTGCTGCTGCCAAGAGCCACCGCGGTGGCTGCCGGGCGGGCTGAGGTCCTGCCCCGCAGCCACCTTTGGAGCAGCGGCAGCTTGGGAAGCACCGCGGAGTGAGGGGACCTTGGAGGTGACCCCAAGGTGAGGAAGCAGGGCACAGAGTGAACACTGAGGCTGCAGCTTGGGTTTCAGCAGGGTGACATGTCACTACAAGTGTGGGGACAGAGAAGTCCCTGAGGTATGGGGTACATGTCCCCAGCTCTTGGGACATTTTGTTTTCTCCTTGCAGATGAATCTCCTCGCCCAGGTAAAGGGGGAGCCAGCAGGAAGGACACCTGTATCCAGGTGATCCCACCCCTCTGCCCTAGTACCCAGTGTCCCTGGACCCCACAGCTGGGACCTGCCTGGTGCTGGTGCTGGGCTGGGGGGATGGGGGATGTGTGGTCTGGGAGGCTGGGCTGGGCTGGGCTGCGTGCTGGCAGAGATGGGTGGTGGCAGGGGACAGGTGTCAGGAGGGGACAGGTCCCTGTCTTGCCCTGCCCCCTCTCCCCACAGGTGAGCTCCCTCCTTCAGAACCTGCAAGCCCCGGACTGGCTGTTCCTCCAGCCCTGGCACTGGCTGGGTTCCTGGGTGAGGCAGGTTTGGGGGTGCTGGCATGATAATCCCAGCCAGGTGCTTGGGCAAGGGGTGGCAGCAGCCCAGGCCAGGGCTGAGCCATGACACAGGTGCCACTGGGGCTGATGCAAGGTGTTTGTCCCTCCAGGTGAGCACCTCCAGGCAGGTAAGTGATGGCATTGCCCTATGTCCTGCACTGCCTGTCTCACCCCTGGCACAAGTGGGCTGAATCCTGCACACCCTGCCTTTTCCTCAATACCCATGGGTGCTTCAGCACCTAGAGGAGGCAGCCCCTTCCCAGAGGGTTTCCATCAATTGAGACCCAAGACCCAAGCTGTGCTTAAGCCACCTAGGATGTGGGATGAGCCAGCAGATCAGTGATGCTGCCAGTGTCCCCAGGGCACTGGTGGCCCTGAAACACAGCTGGGTCCCCAGGCAGTGACCGGGGCAGTGGCCACAGCGGGGTTCTTCCTCTGCGAGGAGCTGCTGGGACAACACTTCAACATGGTCCCCAATGGGGTGGCTGAGCCCCAGCCTGGGGACCTTTTCCTCTTCCCCCTGGTCTCTGGGAGGCCTGGCTGGTGGGGTGCCCACGCTGGCATCTACTGCGGTGACGGGGAGATCATCCACCTGGAAGGTGAGCTCCAGGAGGTGTCATGGCATGGGAACACCTCCATGGAAGGGATACGGGGGATAGATAGAGTCCACTTTGCCCTGCAGGCAGCTCAGGGATGTCACCATCGGGCATTGTGGCCAAGCACAGCAAGAGCCACCTCCTGCGGACACGGGGCCCGGCCAAGGTGCTCCGGAGGAAGGGAGGGCTGGACATGGCTGCCCTGCAGCGGCGGATCCGGGTGGCCATGGACCAGCCAGTGGAGTACAACACCATCACCTGCAACTGCGTCCACTTCGCCCTCGCCCTCCTGGGGCTGGGACACCTTGCTGGTGCCATGGTGGGTGGCACCATCAGATCAGGTGCCACCACTCTGGAACACCTTGGTACCTGCTCCAGCCAAGTGTCACCAAGCCTCTTTTTTTTTCCCAGGTGTCCCCAGCACTGCAGTGATGGAGGTGGCGGTGCTCGTGGGGAACATGTCGGGCTGGAGCATCCTCCCCTGGGGACAGGAACTGCACCAGTGACTTGTCAATCCTCCTGTGTGGCAATAAACAGTTACATGGAAACCCTGAGCCAACCCTCTTCAATTTGTTGTTTTCTCACTTTTCCCAGAAGCCGCTGTCAAGTGATGTCCCACCTTGACACACCTTGAAGGGAGAGGCTGGTCTTCGCTCCCCATGGCCTCCTGAGACAAACACCTGCCTCTTTCACTGCTGGCACTTAATTCTGAACATAAAAACGAATATTACGTGGATTGCTGAGTTCAAAATAGGCCAAAAGGCTGGATCAGATCTGAATGGAGACTGGTGGTGTATCCCAGGGGTCAACTCTGTGTCCAGTCCCAGTCAACCTCTTTATTACCAGTCCAGTTGATGGGGTAGAGAGTACCCAGTTGGCAGAGGTGAATCACCAACCCACGGTGATCCTGGCACCCTTGGAGTGCTGGGTTCTGTGCTGGGCTCTCCAGCATAAGAGACAGGGACAAACTGGAGAGACACCAGAGAGGGCCACCAAGGGTCTGGAGTATTTCCTGTCGAAGAGAAGCTGAAAGAGTTGAGGCAGCTCAGCAGGGAGAATGTCCAGTGGGATTTTATCAGTGTTTAGGGGGGAAAGAAGGCGGAGTCTGGCTCTTCTTTGTCTCCTGAGGGTTGGGGTCTCCAGGAGAGCAGCAGGGTCCACAGGAAGGTCTGAGGTTCAAGCAGAGTTGGGGTCCCTGAGAGGGCTGTGGGGTCCCAGGGGGGGCTGCAGTGAGTGTCTCTGTGCTGAAGATTAATTGCTGTCCATTAATTAGATGCTTTATTCAATTCTGCTAATTGAACCATGGCCATTTTCCCTCTTTGGCTCACTCCTGCAGGATGGGGTGAGTGCTGCCCACACCCGCTCCTGGGTTGGTCAGTTGCCTGGAGAAATAATAGTGGGAATATCTGCTAATAGTATAAACTACCTGGGAAAAATCAAAGAAATGCAAACAAGATCTCAACTACAATAATATCAATAAAGATATAATAGATATAATTTATAGTAATATAAAAATGTATATATGAAACACCTTAATATGCATAGTCATATTTATAACAATATTTGTATTTAACATCTGTAGTATAGTTAATATATTATTATATATCTAGTACTTAATAATTCCTATCATGTTATTGATAATAGTGAATATAAACTACAGTATCTATAAAAATAACTATAAGAATAATATAAATTAATACCACACCTAATACATACAATAGTTCAGATATCATGCATCACATATACTCTCATGTGGAATATAGATCATAAAATGTTGAATTTTATCATACAGTAGATAATACATAATGCACAATATATGTATTACATTAAATACCATATACTATATATTATATAATAGAATTAATATAATCTGCAATATAATATAACATAGTATAACATGGCATATATAACATTTTGCATACATTATATCATATATAAACTGTAGAATGTAGAATGGTTTATGGATTATCTATAATATAGTATGATTGAATATGGCAAATATATAGTATTGCATAATTAATGAAATCTGTAATGTAATGTGATAAATAACATGCAATATATGGTATACAGTATGCAGCATGTAATAGAATATATAAATTACATGTAATATATAAGTAAGTGTATATTATGTTTACTGCACACAGTAATGCATGTAAAATAATAATGTATAAAATATTAATGAAATGTAATGTAGTAGGATATAATAATACATATAATAACATCCAAACATATAACATTATTTACAATAATGTCATCTATTTTAAGTATGTCTGTTACTTTAAGCTTTCTTGCCTTGTGAGTGTTTGCAATTTTGTGGTGGAGATTCTCATGAAGTTTTATGTAAACTATGTATATACTTAGAATTATCTATTTTGTTTACATATTTCTCCTCTGGGAGGAGACTTAAGATTAATAGTGATGTTCACCTACGAGGTCGGAGAAGTGGCAACCTGTGTAGCCAATCTTTTGCCTTCTGTTAAAAGTGTATATAAAATAGAGTCAGAAAAATGAAAATAAAACTTTCCTACCTAACTTTCTGCTGTCTGCCTCGTCCTTTGTGTGTCCAATACTACGACGTATGTCTAATTATAACCATACACAATAATGTCTATTACTGTAATTATAGATTTTCATGATTCCGGACTGGTACGTGTGCGGCTGTGAGCTCAGTGACAGTCACTGTATCACAGCTATGTCCCCAGCATTGCTCCGCCTAAAATCACCCGTGTCCCTCTCCCAAACCTGTGCAGGTGCGGGGGCTGCGCAGGGACCCCTCTGGGGCTGCAAAGCTCCCCCTGCGCTCACGTTCCCGATGCCGGCGGGGGTCGATCCAGGCGGGCGCTGCCCCCGGGCGGGGGCCGGGGCCGGGCCCGTCCCCGCCCGCGCTGACATCAGTTCCCGCGTCCCCCCCGCATCCCGCATCCCGCATCCCTCCCGCCGCCATGGCCGCCAGCCCGGCCTACGGTGAGGAGAAGGGCGGCTCCTCCAGCCTGGGCGAGCCCGAGTACGGCCACGATCCCGCCAGCGGCGGCATCTTCTCCTCCGACTACAAGAGGTGGGGACAATGCGGGCACGGGGGACAAGGACGAGCCTGCCTGTGTGGCCGCCACTGCAGGCCTTCGCCGCCGTCCTCGGCGGGGAAGTGGTACCCGAGCCGGGGCTGGAGCGGCCCCCGACGGGGGGACGGGGACAGGGACGGGGATGTGGCTGAGGATGGTGATGTGCATAGGGATAAGGATGAGGATGGGGACAGGGACGGGGCAGGGAATGCGTTCACGTCGCCGCCACCGTCATTGCAGGTTGCGAAGGTCGGAGAGGGTTTTGTGGGATCACCGCGGGATTTCGGAGATGGTGCGGTTGGGGGACAGGTGCAGGGATCGCCCTTGAACCTCCTACCCTCGGGCTGGGGCATCCCGGGCACCGTGTTCCCACCACAGGATCGGCTGGCTCCCGTGGCTCTCCTGAGCCCGCCCCACCGCCCCGAGGTTCCCAGCATAGGGAGGTGGGGAGGTGGGGGGTGGGTGTTGAGGAATGTCACCCCTGCGGACAGGCTCCGGGGGGGGCGGGGCAGGGGTGAAGAGGGATGGGGCAGTGTGCTCCTGGAGCTGCAGGAATGTCTCTTGGCCCTCCCTACCTTGTCAGTGCCCCCCCTTTCCGGCAGTGTCCCCCCCCTCCCTGCTGCCCCAGCAGGAAATCACTGAATCACTGTCTGACAGCATCACGCTCTCTACCCCTGGCTGTGTCCCTCAGTCCAGTAGTGTCCTCCCATCCCTGCCCCTGTGGTAGTGTCCTCCTATATGACAGTGTCCCTCCAGTCCTGGCAGTGTCCCCCACTTTGAATGCGTACCCATCCTGACCTCTTGGCAGTGTCCCCAGTTTGGGAGTGTCCCCTCTCCCTGTACTCCTCCCTAATGCTGCAGTGTCCCCCATTCTGGATGTGTCCCTGACCTGTGACCTGCTGGCAGTGTCCCCATCTCAATGGGTTCCCCCTTCCTTGAACCCCTGGCAGTGTCCCCTTCTCTCTGGTACCCTGGCCATGTCCCCCAGTATGACAGTGTTCATCCAGTTCTGAGCCGCTGGCACTGTCACCCCACTCTGGATGTGGCCACCATCCATGACCTGCTAGCAGTATCCCCATCTCATAGTGTCCCCCCCTTTCCTGACCCCTTGGCAATGTCCCTTGCCCCTGTCTGGCAGTGTAACACTCCCTACCCCTGGCTATGTCCCCCACTAGGACAATTTTCCCCAACCCTGATCCACTGGGAGTGTCCTCCAGTCTGGCAGTGCCCTCTATCCATGACCCACTTGGACTGTCCCCATCTCAGAGTGTGTCCCCCTCCCATGAGACCCTGGCAGTGTCCCCCAGTTTGTCCAAGTCTCCCCCTCTCTGACCCCTCCATTCCCCTGGGCAATGTCTCCCAGCCTGGAAGTGCTCCCCTGCTCCCATGTCTGCCAGTGTCCCCTGACCCCCACTAGCAGTGTCTTCCATTCTGGCAGCATCCTCCAGCCCTGACACCCTGTCTGTGTCCCCCAGTCTGTCCAGGTTACCTCAGTGATCTGCCATCAGTGCCTCCCACGCTGGCAGTGTCACTGCCCTCACAGCAATGTCCCCTTCCCCCGACCTCCTGGCAGTGTCCCCCACACCCAGTGTCCTCCACACCCATTAGTGTCACTATAATCTGTGTGCTGCCCTTTGCCAGAACCACACTAGGTCTGTCACCACTCCTGTGAGCCATCCATGGCACATGGGGCAAGAGAAATGGACCAAGGGTGACCCCACCACCCAGGTCAGACACCCACAGGCGCCCCATCATGCCACCCTACCACACAGGTAGAAAGTCCCACCGTGATGTGTGTTCTCTGCCCAGGAGTGAGCCACTCAGCACTGGGGAAAGAGCTCCCTGCAGTCTCCCCAAGTCCCAGCTGCAGGTCAGATGTCACTTAGGACGTGACATCCCAGGTTGGCCTCATCCACTGGGAGCAGCTTCCTGATCTAGGCTGCAATCCAACCCCAGCCACGGCATCAGGTTTCAGCCCACTGTGCTGGGCAGAGGAGCGAGGCCACAGCCCTGTCACCATCCCCAGGGCCACTACCGCCAGTCAAAGCTATGATGTCCTTGCCGCCAGTGCAGAAGTTGCTGCGGCAGCTACCGGTGGTGCCGGCTGGCTGGCCCAAAACACCAGAGGGTGGTGATGTGGCCGAGGAGGTGACAAGCCCAGTGCTGGCCACCGAGGCTGGACAACCCACCTGCTACAGCGCCTTGCGAGCTGATGAGCTGCGGCCACTCGCCGGCACCAAGCCCGCAGTGGACACTGGCACCGGGCCACCACCGCGGTAAGACTCCCCCAAGGAGCACCCCCAGGACTCTCTGGTGATGGTGGCTCTGGA
The DNA here is from genome assembly GCA_008694505.1 of Cyanoderma ruficeps. Taxonomy (NCBI): domain Eukaryota; kingdom Metazoa; phylum Chordata; class Aves; order Passeriformes; family Timaliidae; genus Cyanoderma; species Cyanoderma ruficeps. The sequence continues at coordinate 17,320,966 of VZDJ01000155.1, read as the reverse complement.
CGAGCATCATCCCATGGGTGTCACCCTCAGTTGCTGCAGGTAGACACAGCCTTGCAGGTGCCCCCATTTAGAGGGGGACCAGTGTCCCTTAGAAAAGAGGCTGGTGGCATTTCCCCAGTCCAGGGAGGGGACCAGGGAAGGGTTTTGCATCAGGGTGTGCTGGCACATCCATGCCACTATGTCCGTGAGGGGACAAGGGACACCCAGCCAAGCCAGGATGGAGCTGGCTATGAGCACCTGTGGTTTAGGGACAATGTAGGGGACGGGGATCTTGTCCCAGTGCTTGAGATGAGGATGGCACTGGGTGCTAGCACCATGTCAGTCCCTCCGGTTCCTCTTTCACCTGGCTGTAACCCAATTCCTGTCTCCATAAATATTTCATGATGAAGGGTTGAATTGCCAGCCTTATGGCAGGCTGGGAGCAGAAAAAAAATACTAAAAACAGGTAAAAATGTGAAAATGGGAATTTTTTCCCCCTGGTGTGATTCAGGCATGATGACCTCAAGGAGATGCTTGACAGCAACAAGGATTCGCTCAAGCTGGAGGCCATGAAGAGGATTGTGGCGGTGGGTGTTGTTGTCACGGGTGGGGACCACTGCTGGTGCCAAGCTGTGTCATGTTGTACCGGCTCCGGCTGTGCCAGCTGCCCAGTGTCACGCCACTTCTTTTCCTCCTAGATGATTGCCCGTGGTAAAAATGCCTCTGATCTCTTCCCAGCTGTGGTGAAAAATGTTGCCTGCAAGAACATTGAGGTGAGGAAGATCTTGGGTGGCTCTGGTGGCACCCCAGGGTCTGTCACTTCCCCTGTTTTGGGGGATTGGCTGGAGTTTGGGGGGCTCTGAGGTGGCACCTTTACCCTGCAGGTGAAGAAGCTGGTGTACGTGTACCTGGTGCGCTATGCAGAGGAGCAGCAGGATCTGGCCCTGCTCTCCATCTCCACCTTCCAGCGTGGACTCAAGGTGGGCTGGTTTGAGGACACAGGGGAGCCCTGGAGGAGCGCTGAGCCTCCCACAGCAGTACTGCACCCCCCACATGTCCCCACAGGACCCCAACCAGCTGATCCGTGCCAGTGCCCTGCGGGTCCTGTCCAGCATCCGCGTGCCCATAATCGTGCCCATCATGATGTTGGCCATCAAGGAGGCCGCCTCAGACATGTCCCCGTACGTGCGCAAGACAGCTGCCCATGCCATCCCCAAGCTGTACAGGTAATGACGGGGGGGGGCAGCTGCTAAATTTAGGGTATTCCAATAAAGGTCTTGGCTGCTTGGTACAGGCAGGGATGGGGAGGAGTTTGGTCCAGCATCACCTGCCCTGTTTCTCCCTCACAGCCTCGACTCAGACCAGAAGGACCAGCTCATTGAAGTGATCGAGAAGCTGCTGGCAGACAAGACCACGGTGAGCAGGGTGCTCTGTCTTCCCCAGCTCTACATCTGGGAACATCACTGGCCTGCCAGTGACACACCTGGTGTACTCATGGAGATGGAGATGTTCCCACCAAATTGATGTCTTTGTGGGGATGAAGCCATCCCTGGAGAGCTGGCATCCTTGTAGGAGTGCTGCTGTCCCTACTGGGCCAACATCCTCATGGGGAGCTCACCAACTCCACTGAGCTGGCATTCCTACAAGGAAGGGTTGCCCATCAAACCAGCACCTTCATGGAGATGCCACCATTCCCACCAAACCATCATCTTGTTGATGATGCCACCACTCCAGTAAGTCACCCGAAGCATTCCTTCTGCAGCTGGTGGCTGGCAGTGTGGTGATGGCATTCGAGGAGGTATGCCCAGAGCGTATAGACCTCATCCACAAGAACTACCGCAAGCTCTGCAACCTGCTGATCGATGTGGAGGAGTGGGGGCAGGTGGTCATCATCAACATGCTGACCCGCTACGCCCGCACCCAGTTCCTCAGCCCCAACCAGAACGTGAGTTCAGGAGCACAGGATGCCCTGGGAGCCTTGGGGTGTCCTGGGAGCTCCTAGGGAATTGGGGTGAAGGGAGAGTGTTCTTATGGATGCAAAGGGTCCCACCTGCCAGCAGGAGTCCTTGCTGGAAGAAAACACTGAGAAGGCTTTCTATGGCTCTGAGGAAGAGGATGGCTCTAAGGATGCCAAGGCAGAGGCAGCCTCGTTGGCCAAGCGCAAGCCCTACGTCATGGACCCCGACCACCGCCTGCTCCTGCGCAACACCAAGCCCCTGCTGCAGAGCCGCAACGCCGCGGTGAGACCTTCACTCCCACCCTGTTCATCCCCCAGGGACACTGGTGGTGTCCATCAGCCTGGGCTTATGATGTCCCCATGGTCAAGGACTCGCTGGAGCTCTTGAGGGACACCCAGGGATGTGTGTCCTCAGGTCAGGCTACCTCCAAGTGCTGAGAATGGGACTGGGGGACACAGCCATTCCTCAGGGTGTCCCCCATTCCCACCAGGTGACACTTGGGTGTGTGTCCATAGGTGGTGATGGCCGTGGCACAGCTCTACTTCCACCTGGCACCCAAGGCAGAGGTTGGAGTCATTGCCAAGGCGCTGGTACGGCTCCTGCGGAGTCACAGGTCTGTTGCACCTGGGTTGTGGTGGTGTCCTACCTCTCTACCCCAGTTGCTGGAATCCATGGGGAGCTCCAAGACCCTGTGAGAGACCCCCAAAAAGCTGATTTCTGGGGGGAGTCAGGTTGGAGGCCTTTTTGGGCTGGCCCAGTCCAGACATGGGGTAACAGCATCCTGGTGGCACCAGCCTGGTGGTGGGTCCTGGCCTGTGTTCACAGGGACTTGCTGAGGGTGTCTGACCTTGCCCCACTGATCATGGTGCCCTCTTTGTCCCCACAGTGAGGTGCAGTATGTTGTGCTGCAGAATGTGGCCACCATGTCCATCAAGCGGCGGGTGAGTCTCAGACTTGGTGCGGGAGGAGTTGGCCATGTTGACTCTGGAGTGAGATGAGGATTAGCCAGCAAGGTCACCAGGGCCTGGAGGTGGCCTTGGCAAGGTGGGGGGGACAGAGATGACATTAATGTCTCTGGCTGTGCATGCAGGGGATGTTTGAGCCCTATCTGAAAAGTTTCTATATCCGCTCCACGGACCCCACACAGATCAAGATCCTCAAGGTGAGCTGGAAACACCTGGCAGAACCTGTCAGGGGTGGGTTTGGGGCTTCATGGAGCTCTTTCCTTGGGTCAGCTGTCCTCATGCCCTGGGGACAGGAGGACATCAAGGCTCCCATGCCCTGTCACCATGCCTCCATGCTGCCTGTTTCTTCCTCTTTCCCACAGCTGGAGGTCCTCACCAACTTGGCCAATGAGACCAACATCTCCACTATCCTGCGGGAGTTCCAGGTATGCCATCGCCATACTGAGGCTGCCACCCTGGCATGGCTTTTGGTGCCAAACCACCACCAAGGAAGGGGCAGAGGAGAGCCCCTCCAGGTGGAGTGGACTGAGGCCATACAAACCCCATCAGCGGTTCCCAAGGGCCCCAGTGTGTGACCAGTGCCAGGGTGGATATCCAGCACTGGCACATGGGTGACATGTCATGTGTGTTCTCCATGCCTGTGCAGACCTACATCCGCAGCATGGACAAGGACTTTGTGGCGGCCACCATCCAAGCCATCGGGCGCTGTGCCACCAACATCGGGAAGGTGCGGGACACCTGCCTCAATGGCCTGGTCCAGCTCCTCTCCAACAGGGATGGTGAGTACACACAGCAGAGGTGAAATGGGAGCTCCATTGCTCTCAGGGCAGGACCCAACTGAGGCTGGGTCTCTGACCACAGAGCTCGTGGTGGCCGAATCCGTGGTGGTCATCAAAAAACTGCTGCAGATGCAGCCGGCCCAGCACAGTGAGATCATCAAGCACATGGCCAAGCTCACTGACAACATCCAGGTTGGTTGGGGTGTGGCTGACCCACAGGAGCAGGGGATGGCAGCAGTGCCACATGTCCAAGGGTGTTTTACAGGTGCCAATGGCACGGGCCAGCATCTTGTGGCTCATTGGCGAGTACTGTGAGCACGTGCCCAAGATCGCGCCTGATGTACTGCGCAAGATGGCCAAGTCCTTCACCAATGAGGAGGACATCGTCAAGCTGCAGGTCATCAATCTGGCGGCTAAGCTCTACCTGACCAACTCCAAGCAGGTACTGGGGATGTGTGATCCTAGGGTGTGCCTCAGTTTCCTTGTCAGGGAAGGAGAGGCCAGCCCTGAGCATGTTCTCTGCCACAGAGCAAGCTGCTGACCCAGTACGTGCTCAACTTGGCCAAGTACGACCAGAATTACGACATCCGTGATCGCGCTCGCTTCATCCGCCAGCTCATCGTGCCCACCGAGAAGAGCGGGGCCCTCAATAAGTATGCCAAGAAGCTCTTCCTGGCCCAAAAACCAGCTCCCATCTTGGAGTCTTCCTTCAAAGGTACCCATCTCTGGTCACAGGCCATTGGGACATGGGTCAAGCTGTCACCACAATGCTGCATGGCTGTCCCTGAGTTGCTGCCTCCCCTCACCTTGTTGTAGATCGGGACCATTTCCAGCTGGGCTCCCTGTCCCATCTGCTCAATGCTAAGGCTGTGGGCTACCAGGAGCTGCCTGACTGGCCAGACGAGGCCCCTGACCCCTCCGTGAGGAATGTGGAGGTGCGTGGAGCAGCATGGGGGAGGAGGGGCCAAGGTGGGGACACTAACTCAAGGTCTTGAAAGAGCCCCAGAAGGTGCCCAGGTACTGCTCACCTGCCCCCGTTCCCTCTCTAGTCCTCACACATCTACTTGGGGATGGGGGAACAAGGGTGGCTGTTTGGATCACCCAGTCAGAGGTGATGGCCCTGCTCCATCAACCCTGTGCCAGCAGGTTCCTGAGTGGACCAAGTGCACCAGCCGGGAGAAGAGGAAGGAGAAGGTGGAGAAGCCTTTCTACTCTGACTCAGAGGGCGAGTCAGGGCCCACAGAGTCAGCAGACAGTGGTGAGGACCTGATGGCATGAGACATTGGGCAGCTGCTACAATGGTGGGGCATTGGACAGGGAATGTGACAGTGGGGACACCCCATCATGGGAGGGACATGGCAGGAGATGTGGAGGGGCGCAGTGGTGGGCAGTGGGGATGCAGTGGAATGGAGTGGGACTATGCAGGGATACAGTGAGAGGATGCAGTAGTTGTGGGGATGCAGTGGGAGCATGGAGGATGTGGTGGGATGAAGTGAGAGATGGGGGAATGTGGGGGGACACAGCAGCAGGGCTGAGCTGTGCCCCCACAGAGCCTGAGTCTGGCAGCGAAGAGAACGGCAGCAGCAGCAGCTCTGGCAGCTCCAGCTCTGGCACCGAGGAGGAGGAAGAGGAGGAGGAAGACAGCGGGGAGCAGTCAGAGGACAAGGAGGAGGAGGAGGAGGAGGAGGAGAAGAGGCCAAAGAGGAAGGACAAGGAAGGTTCCCATAAGGCCATCTTGGGGAGTGCAGGCAGGTACGCCCTGGGAAGGTAGGGGGTGCTCCCAGCAAAACCCCTGCCTCAGCCCCCTGAGCTGGACTCTTCCCACAGCCCCAGTGAGGAAGAGGAGGAGGAGGAAGGGGCAAAGAAGGCCAAGAAGAAGGCCCTGCAGGGGAGGAAGGGCCGTGCCGAAACCTCATCAGAGGAGGCCAGCACCTCTGAGAGCAGCTCCTCTGGCTCCGACTCAGGCTCCGAGACAGAGGCCAAGCAGAGGAAGGTGGTGAGGGCTGGGATGGGCTGGCATGGGGAGCTGCACAGGGATACCTGGACCCCCTATTGAACTCCCCATCTCTGCCCCCCTGCAGCCCCCCAGGAGCAAGGCCAAGGAGATCTCCCTGCTTGACCTGGATGACTGTGAGTGGCTGCCTGGAATATGTGAATGGCCGTGGTGGCGGTGCTGGGGAAACCGAGGCAGGAGCACTTACTCCAGTGTGATCAGGACTCCATGGGTCCTTTGGGTACTGCAGAGTTGGGACAAGGACGGGTGTGGTGAGCGGTCCTTGTCCCCAGAGGATGGCTGTGGGACAGGCGGCTGTGCCTATTGGATTGTCCCCATGTGGCTGTGCACAGGGACAGCCTACAGGGTTGTGTCAACACCAATGGAGCCGTGCCACTGGGCTGTCCTTGTGTGGCTCTCCCCATGGGGCTGTGCCACCAGGGCTGTCCCCACATGGCTGTCCCCACATGGCCGTCCCCATGGGGCTATCCCCATATGGCTGTCCCCATGTAGTTGTTCTCATGGAGCTGTGCCACTGGGCCTGTCCTCATGTTGGTTGTCCCAATGGGACTATGCCACCAGGGATGTCCCCACATGGCTGTCCCCATGTGGTTGTTCCCATGGAGCTGTGCCACCAGGGCTGTTCCCATGCCATTGTCCCCATGAAGCCAAGCCACTAGAACTGTCCCTGTGTGGGTGTCCCCATGGGGCTATCCTCACAGCCATGGGACTGTGAGCTCTGTTAACCCTTTCCTCCCCCATTCCCACCCTGCAGTCACTCCCCCTCCTCCTCAGCCCATCCCCTCCAGCAGCATCATCTCTACCAGCCTGGTGACCGACCTGGAGGGCCTCAGTCTCACCGACACCTCCCTGACACCCACTGTAAGTGTCCCCCATGCCCTCCCTGGGGAGGTCCCAGACCCCCTGTCACCTGTGGGTGCTCCTGGGCCTTCTGCCACCCTCAGGGGTTGCAGCGAGCCCTCAGCAGCCTCCGCTGTCCCCTGGTGCAGCTGCTGAGCCCAGCATTCAGTGCAGTGAAGACCTATGAGCTGCTGCACCGCATGGCAGGTGAGGGGCTTGCGGTTGAGTACTGCTTCAGCCGCCGGCCCTTCCCGGGCGACCCCCACATGGTGGCCGTCCAGATCCAGATCTCCAACAACACTGACACCGAGGTGAAGAACCTGCGAGTCAACGAACCCAAGCTGCTATCTGGCATGCGGATACAGGAGTTCCCTGAGATCGGTATGGCATGGCACGGCATGGCCGTGACGCTGTGAGAGAATGGGGACAGGGGTTGGGTGGGAATGTGGGTTGTAGTGGCAGCCCTGTGGTTCCAGAGCGCCTGGCACCAGGGGACACAGCCAGCGTGGTGATGGGCATCGACTTCTGTGACTCCACCCAGGCGGCAAACTTCCAGCTGTGGTGAGCATCTGACACAGGGCAGGGCAGTCCTCAGGGATCAGGGTATCAGGTGCTCCAGAGATGGGGAAAGTGGGATAGGTATCAACATCCCTCCACATAGCAAGGGACAGGGGACAGCAGAAACAGGGCCTGGGGAATCCCAGGGGATCAAGGACAGCAGGACAGGCACCAGAGTCCTTCCAGGGAAGAGGAGACACTCAGATGAGCATGGGGTGGTCAGGGGACAAGGAGGCAGCAGGAGCTCCAGGTCCAGCCTGACAGTTTCCCCCCATTCTTGAGCTCTTTTGTGCCACAGTTTTCCCCAGTCACCCCTACCCAGGGCAGGGATGGGAAGCAGGACATGGAGAGGGGACATATTCTGAGCACGTGCCCTCTTACCCTCCTGTGTTCCCAGCACCCACACACGCCAGTTCTATGTCTCCATCCAGCCACCCGTGGGGGAGCTCATGGCCCCTGTCTTCATGAGCGAGAACGAGTTCAAGAAGGAGCAGGGTGAGTGGGGCCAGGGACGGGGAGAGGGTGCTGCATGGACATTCACCACTGACACTCACCCCCAATTTTGTCCCCTCTGCCGCCCTCGTTGTCACCCTAGAGCACCTGGCACGGCCGGGTGAGGGTAAGTGGCCGCTTGGCTGGCCCCTAGACTAGCTCTGCTCCCCTCACCCCCTCCTGCACCCCCAGCCTCTGGGTTGGGGTGACCACCCTGGTGCCAGGGTGGCTTTTTTGGGTCCCCACAAAGTGTGAAAGGCTTATGCCACCCCTAGTACTCCCAGAACTGTGTCCGGTGAGTGACACCCTGTGTCCCCGTGCTTCTGGATCAGCACATCCCCACCCTGACCCCATGAATGGGGGCTCTATTGAGTGGGGGTTGCTTGGTGCCCGGCAGCACCTGGCCCCATTACTGCCACTGTCCAGAGGAGCCCATCCCCATGGATGTGGCTGCTGCCACCAGGCAGGGACAGGGAGATGAGCCCAGGAAGGGTTATGAATGATTTTCCCAAATCCACTGAACTCTGAACCAAGAACAAGCAGAGCAGCCAGCTCAGGATGTCATGGGGAACCTGAACGCAGTGAGCTGGAGGGGCTTGCTTTGGGCATGCCAAAGCAGGGCCCAGCATGTTGTATGGCCAGAGACAGGCAGGTGCCTCTGTTACCTGTTCTAGGGAAGCTGATGGGCATGAGCGAGATCACAGAGAAGCTGACGCTGCCTGAGAAATGCCGAAGTGACCACACCATTGTCCAGCAAGTGACCTCGGCTGCCAACGTGGGCCGCGTGCCCTGCGGTGCCAGCAATGAGTACAGGTAGCTGGACCCCCACACGTGGATCAGGCAGGCACTGTCACCTCTCTGTTCCCACCCGAATCACAGTGGGGACACTCAGGGCTTCCTTTAGGACAAGGAGCCTGCATGAACCCAAATGTGAAAGTGGCCATGGGTGGCAGGCACTTGCCTGTCCCCACTAGAGCATCCCATGGGACCAGAGGGTGACAAGGGACAGCTTGTCTTGAAGCCCTGTGTTCACCACCCAACAGGTTCGCAGCCAAGACAGTGACAAGTGGGAGCCTGGTGCTCATCACCCTGGAGCGGCGCGAGGGGTCCACAGCCCAGCTGACCATCAACAGCGAGAAGATGGTCATCGGCACCATGCTGGTGAAGGACATCATCCAGGCCCTGGCACAGTGACAGCCAGGCACTGCCGCACCCATGGCCCTGCCCTCCCACCCCTTCTGCCCCATGCTGCTCCCCAAAACACTCCCTTGCCCCCGTTTCTGCTGGGTTATTCCCTGTCCCAATCCCAAAAGGGGCGGCAGGCAGCGACCCTCGGTCCGGCTTTGCTGCTGGGCGGAAGGAGCAGGATGGGGCAGATGGGATGCAGGGAGGTGTCCTACTCGGAAGGGCAGAAGCGGTTCCAGCCCCCATGGAGCACAGTGTGCCCCCCGTCCCTCACCACCATCTCCCAATGTAACCCTTATTTATTATGTCCAGGATCTCCCAATAAAGCTCTTCTCCAACCTGCTCCCATTCCGTCCTCTGCTCTGTGGGCACATCAACCCCAGATTCCCCCCATGCCAAGCTCTGCCAGCCTCCTCAGGGCAGCCACAGGGGACATCAGGGGACCAGCCATCCCTTAGGTGACTAGAAACATGCAGACCCTCCCAGGGGTGGGTGGCTGCTGTGTCCTGGAGATAACCTGGCACATGGTGTCAGGGTGAACCTCCCCAGGGCAGGAGGTGCTCAGTTGGAGCAGGGATGTGAGGAGTCTTGGAAGGGTTCCAGCTATTTATTCAAGGCAGAATTGCTCATGCTTTGACTGCAGAAATACCTGCTACGTCAGGGCTGGGTCTGTTCTACAGTGTCACTGGAGGGATTCCTGGGGCCAGCTTGGGGACACTTTTCATCATCAAACTGGGATTACAAAAAAGAGAAGGAAATATGACTCTTTATTAAGATCTCCCCTCCCAGCACGGGCTGGGTGGGATTTCAGTGAGCACTGGCTCTCTCCATCCAAAGCTGCAGCCCAGCACAGAGCCAGGCCTGGCACCTGAGGCAGAGGATGAGCAAAAGAAGGTCTGAACCCCGAACTGCCTCCGCTGCCACAAAAAGGGTGAGGGGCTTTTTGCTTTTTCTGGGTAAGAGATGAAAAAAACACCTTTATGTTTTCTGACGAATCCCTGTCTGGAGCAGCAGCAGCCACCACTGGGTGTCAAGGGCTTGTTACACAGGGAAAAGCCCATACCCACAAGGACAGGGGCTGGAGCTGCAGCTGCCTCACAGGACGCAGCTGGGAGCCACAATGATGCCACCACCCTGTTTCCCTCAGGGAGGCTGACTTAACCCTCAGGGCTATCCCTTCATGGGCTCAGTGAGTGTCACAGCCTGTGTGGAGAGATGCAGCACACTGAGGTTGCCCTTGGGGACCTCACTTTAACTCCCCGGGGGTCCCATTCCCTCATTGAGGGCTTAGTGAGTACTGCAGCCTGTGTGTGGGAGCTGCCAGCACTGAGGCATCCCTGGGAGGGAGGCTGCAGCCAGGCATCACAGTGTCACGACTCCATTCCCCTTAGGGGGACTGATTTAAGCCCTTGGGAGTCTCATTCTCCCATGGGGAGCCCAGAGAGTGCTGAGCCTGTGTGTGGAAAGCTCTGGAGCCAAAGGGGCTCTGGAAGGGCTAAAGCCAGGCACCACAGCGCTGCCACCACCCCATTTTCCTTGGGGAACCCATTTTAACCCCTTTGGGTCACATTTTGCTCAGAGTGGGCTCAGTGAACACCCAGCCTGTGTGTGGCAGATGCTGGCACTGAAGTGGTGCCAGGGGTTCTGAAGCTGAAAGCCACAACACTGCCACCATGCCAGTACCTCGAAGGAGCTAACTTAAGTCCTTAGGGGCATGATTTTAGCCCTTGGGGATCCCATTCCCCTCAGAGTGGGCTTAGCAAGCACCACAGCCCATGTGTGGGAGCTGACAGTGCTGAGGTGTCCCTGTGAAGGCTCCAGATGGACACTGCAGTGCCACCACCATGCCATTCCCCTTACGGGGGCTGATTTAACCCCTCTGGGATCCCATTCCCTCATGGGGTGCTCAGTGAGTGCCACAGCCAGTGAGTGGAGAGCTGCTGGCACTGAGGTGTCTCCTGGAGGGCTCCATCCAGGCACCACAGTGCCATCATCACATTCCTTTTTAGAGGGGCTCGTTTAAGCCCTTGGGGGTCCCATCCCTTCACAGGGGTCACAGTGAATGCTACAGCACAGTGTAGGAGCTGCCAGCACTAAGGCTGCCCTTGGGGAACCCCATTTTTAGTCATGGGGTGTCCCATCCCCTCAGAGGGGGCTCAACGAGTGCCACAACCTGTGTGTGGAGAGATGCTGGCGCTCAGGCGTCCCTGGGGGGCTTCAGCTGAGCACTGCAGCACTGCCAACATATTGCCCTCATGGAGGGGCTCATTTGAGAGCAATTTGGGGGTCTCATCTGTCAGAAGGAGCACAGCAAGCGCCACAGCACATGCATGGAGAGCTGCTGGCACTAAGACATCCTCAGAAGGGCTCCAGCCAGGCAGTGCCACCACTGCATCCCCTTTAGAGGGACTGATTTAAGCCCTTGGAGGTCCCATCCCCTCATAGGGGGCTCAGTGAGCATCACAGCCCTTGTATGGGAGTTGCCAGCACTGATGCTGCTCTTGGGGAACCCCATTCCCCTTGACAGGAAAGATGTGTGCTCATGTATTTACAAACAATTCCATGGGTGAAGGCTATTAATGTCTCTGCCAACTTCAAGCCGCAGGTTTGTTACAGAACCCAGACAGTTTCACTCCTGAAACAGACAAAGGGTCTGTACAAGCCTGAGCTTCTGAACTTTGCGGGGGAATTGACATATTTAAAGGGGGAATATGTGGTAGGCAGTTCCTTCCTAGTACCTCAGTTGATGGGAAAAGGAAGAGGGTAATCAACACGCAGCCTGGAGTTTAAGCTAAAAGGAGGCTGTGCCCTCTGAAACTGAGAGAACCCCATGGGCATATGCCCCAGTGGACAATCTCTCCCTTTATTCGAATAAAGCTGCAGGACTCCTCTGTCTCCTTTATGGACACTGGCTTTTCATAGCGTGATTTCCTGCACACCCTAATAGAGCGCTCGGGGAGGACCCAGCTTATGTGTGGTGAGGGTCCCAGATGTGCTGCAGTGAATAGTCAGAACTGCTACCATCCCAGACCCCTCAGAGGGACTGATTTAAGTCCTTAAGTCCTGTCACTGGCCCTTGGGATCCCGTTCCCTTCAGAGGAACATGGAGTGTTGCCCGTGCTGAGCTGTCCCCGAGGGGCTCCAGCTGGGCAGTGCCAACACCATCCCACTCCCCTCAGAGGGGCAGACCTAACCCCTCAGGAGTCCCATTCCTTCATGGGGTGTTCAGTGAGCACCACAGACCGTGAGTGGAGAGCTTCTGGTGATGAGGTGCCCCTAAGGGGCTACAGCTGAGCACACAGTGCCACCACCACCCCACTCCACTCAGAGGGCTGGATTTAACCGCTCAGGGCTCCCATTCCCTGTGAGGGGGCTGAGTGAGTATCACAGCCCATGTGTGAAAAAATGATGACACTAAGTCTGCCCTTAAGGACTTTAATTTAACACCTAGGAGAGCCCATTGTCCTCACAGCAGGGGCACACAGGGGTGCCACATCCTGCACGTGGCAGTTGCCAGCGCTGAGGTATCCCTGGGAGGATGGCTGAAGCTGGACAAGGCAGTGGCACCACCCCACTCCTCAGGGGGGGCTGATTGAATCCCTCAGTTGATCACCACGTTAACCCGTGGTTGCCCAGTCCCCTCAAGGCGCCCAGGGCGAGCCGGCTCCGCGGGGCGGTGGCGGGAACCGGGCGACGGCGCCGGGCAAACGCCACGCGGCCTACTCGTGCCCCGCGCATGCGCTGAAGCCCCGCCCCTCAGCGGCACCCCCTCCCTCCCTCCGTGCCCCCACCCCCGCTCGGCCGGCCGGCTATAAAAGCCGCGGGCCGGGCAAGGGTCGTTGCCGTTCCCGGTGTCCTCGTCATTCTTTTGGCTCACCTCTACCGTGTTCTGGGACCGCTTGCTTGCAGTACCGCTCATGGCCTTCCCGCCGGTAAGTGCGAACACGTGCCGCCTGGAGAGGCCGCCCTGCCACGTGGTTGCAGGTGCTGCTGGAGGGTGCTGTTCCCGTCTGTTTTACCTGTGTGAAGAGGGGAGGGGAGCCCCGAGCCCTCAGGACAGCAGTGGATGGAGTTCCCCCACTTCCTGTTGGAGCGCTGATACGGGATCCCCATTCTCTTTGGACTGGCCCCGAGGGGGTCCTGCTGCTGAGGTACCCCCGGGGAACAGGGAGCTCTGACAGAGCTCAGGCTCGGGGACCCCATCAACTGACCAGGGCTGCCTTCAGGGAAATGCTGAATGAAATCGGATCCTAGCCTTGCAACCTGTTATTGCCCTCTTCTGAGGTTTTAGGGTGATGAAGCTGGGTTGGAGGTGCTGAGCTCAGGTTTGGATGCTGGGGTGTGTTTTGGCTGGAGTGGGCACTTGTACTCATGCAAGTGATATTTTTGCACACTTTTAAACTGCCTTTTTTAGTGTATAAGGTGACCTAAGGTGCTGTTCTATTCTTAAACTATGTACATAAAGTCTATGTAGTGTCTGGTTGGGGTGGAGGGTGACACAGGAGACTCAGTTGGTAACTGAGTATGGACAAAGGTGACTCTCCTGAGTGAGACAACTCTGCTAAAAAACGAGGGGTTTTTTTACCGTTTGCTATTCCCCACCTGCAACCAATTAACGCTCATTACTGGTACCTGTGTCATGGGTTAACAAGGTGTGCTGGCACCTGGAGTACTGGTGGGGGGCTTCAGGTGCCCTGTGCACAGGGTGGGAGCTGGGCTGATGGGAGAGCTCCAGGACCCCATTGCTTTGCTGCACTTTGTCTCAACTAGAACAGTTTCCCTAAACCAATGAAAACCTTATTCAGCTTTGATAATCTGCTGCAACAGGTAGCTGTGGGTATTGCTTGGGTACAAAGATGTTGTGAATGATGGCTTCAGAATGTTTTGTTCCAAAAAAAAAAA
>VZDJ01000155.1:17261824-17307283 GCA_008694505.1 Cyanoderma ruficeps | reverse complement strand
AAAAAACAAAAAACAAAACCAAAAAGTTGCCTTGATGGTGAAATGCCTTTAAAAACAGGGATTTTGGCAAAACGGGTGTTTTTCTGAAGTCAGTGCTCCTCTGTGAATTAAGACCAGTCTTAACTCCAGCCAGGTGTGTTCGAGACATCTCTACTTGGTAAACCCTGGGACAGCTGCTTAACTTCAGCCTTGTTGATGATGGGAGACCTAGTGCAGCCTTGCCTAATTTTGGGATGAGCTGGGGGTGGGAGTGTTGCTTGGTGGAAACAGTTACACCAATGTCATGTTTTGCGGGGTGTAGCTGACTTCAACTCGGCAAGCAAAACATACCAACAAAAAAGGCTTTTCTGACCTCCCTTTTATTGAAGTATGGAGCCATTTTCACTTGGTTGTGTTGACATGGGTACCTTTTAACAGCATCTTAAATTTTGCCTAGGGATTGAAAGCCCTCTTGGCTGTAGCTATAGCCCCAAGAACCCCTCTGGGCATGGTGCTGCCTGGGTGAGATTTCTATGGAAGATGTAAAAAGCAAAGGCTGGATTGTGGCTGAACCTTGCCTGCTCCACAGCATCCCCAGAAGCTAATGCATATCTTGGCCATACTGGCAGGCAAACTGTGTTTAATGACTTCCCTAGGGATTAGGCTACCCTAATCCTATGCCAGTGCTGTTGTGATGCTGCAGGTTCTGCCTAGCCCTGGGATTTCATTATCTCTAGGTTTCCTGCAGGTGTGTGCCACGGGGCTGTGGAGGTTCCTCATTACTTGCCTTGGACACCTTGGGGGTGTTTTGCTGCACAGGTGTGTGTTGTGCCACTGACTGAGTGCTGCTGGTTGTGCCTGGAGTGAGCTCTCCTGCAGGTAAACTCTGCAGGCTGTGGGGTCTTTTTGGGGGATGGGAACTCCAGGGACCTGCTGGCTTCCTGATGCACAGCCGGCAAACAAGAGCTCTCTGCCATGGTGGTAAGGCTTGCTGGTGCTCTTACTCTGAGGGAGGGGAACTCTTCTCTGTTTCTTGGCACTCTTTTTTTTTCAGTTCTCTGTGTTTCTTTGGGTTAGAAGAGGGGTCTGGAGGCTTTCAGTACCCTTCTTGAAGCCTCTGTTCTGGGAATGAATTTTCCTGCCTGGATGTAAGTTCTTAGTTGAGTCAGGATGTGGAGGACTGACCTCCTGCCTGAGCTTCATCTTGCTGTGTGTCTGTGTGTGGTGCTGCTTGGGTCTGTGTTTCTGACCTCCAGTGACTTAACCTACAGTCTCAGAATCGTTTGCTCTGTGGCACTATGTGCCTGCTGCAGAGAACTGAATTGCCCTTCTCCTTTGGTTCCGATCCAGGGGCTTCCCTAGAGAGTGATCTAGCTGATCCAGGGGCTTCTAAGAGATGGGGTTTTTTACCAGGTGTTAGGAAGTGGTATTTGACTCCTGGTGGCTTTAAAGCACCTGTCAGCTGATCAGGTTCTCCATTCACTTGTTTATCCCCTCACAAAACTGTGTCTGTGCCTCTGGATTGGGATTGTGAGGTGTAGCCGGATGGAATGGCTGAGAATGGCTGTTGGGTCACTGGTTACCCCCCCGCGTGTCTCGCGTGGTGCCAGGAGGACCCACCGGTGGCGCTTGACTGGTGCCTGTGGAAGCACAGAGGATCTGTAGTTTGTAGCTGCGGTGTGGAGAGCTTCCAGGGAAGCCTGGAGAAGGCAGTGTGTTGAATTTGCCAAATCCTCCCAGGTGGGGTAGGGAAAGTGAATCCGAACTGGGCTTTGGAATGCTGTGTTACTCGATGATAGAGCAGCACCGGCTCTGGGGCCGCAGCCTCAGGCGGAGTGTGCTTCCCTGGGCTTTGGTATTGACTCCCAGACGGAAGCACTTGGGTGGATTCTCCAGTTTGCAAACTCTTGCCACCAGGCTCTTGGGGTGATTTGGGCTCTGAGTGCTCTGGAGACTTGCAGAGCTCTTCTCAAAGGAGTATCTTATTTTAGGATTGGGGGAGGGTGAGCCACAAGCCCCTTTCTACAAAGGGTTGCAGTGCTGCAAGGTCCCCTCTACCCTGTGTCCAGGATGATTGCAGCATCCCAAGGATATCCGTACAGTCTAGAGTTAAAAGCTCTCTAGCAGAAGGGATTTTTGTGGAAAGGCTTGGCTGTGTTCTCGCGGGTTTCTGTTCCTGTTTGGAACAGGACTGGTGCTGCCAGTTGTGGAGGCTAAATGAGAAGGAGCAGGGTGGGGCATTCAGCTGCCTGCTCCGGGTTATTCAGTCTTGCTAGTGCAGATTCCTAGGAAGAAGCTTTGTCTCCCGCTGGAAGTGGTTATTTTACAGGAACAGGAGTAGAATGCGGAGTTTCATGCTTGTGCCAAGACAGCCTGATGCGGCACTCCTTTTTATTAAAGATGACTGGCAATACTGTTGTAATTTGAGCTTCTGTGCTCCAGCTGCTCTTTATAAAGATGACTTAAAGCCTGTTCTCTCAGCTTGCAGCTCGCTTTTAGCCTTACCTGTTTCACTCTTGTAAATATTCCAGGGTACCAGCCCCTTATCTGACGGCGGGCTCTATCTAATGTGTGCTCCTGTATTTACAAACAATAGGTGAGAGTATAGGTGTTAACGGCTTTGAAATGGTTCTTAATGTCTCTGCCAACTTCAGGCCGCAGGTTTGTTACAGAACCCAGACAGTTTCACTCCTGAAACAGACAAAGGGTCCGTACAAGCCTGAGTTTCTGAACTTTGCGGGGGAATTGACATGTTTAAAGGGGGAATATGTGGTAGGCGGTTCGGGAAGGCTGTACCTTCCTAGTACCTCAGTTGATGGGGAAAGGAAGAGGGCAATCAACATGCAGCCGGGAGTTTAGGCTAAAAGGAGGCTGTGCCATCCGAAGCCAAGAAAGAGTGAACCCCGCGGGCGTATGCCCCAGTGGACAATCTCTCCCTTTATTCGAATAAAGCTGCAGGACTCCTCTCTCTCCTTTATGGACATTAGCTTTTCATAGTGATTTCCTGCACAGCTCTGAGCATTTCAATAGCCAAAGATCCCAGCCCTCAGCGCTATAGAGATGCTAATAGTCTTAAACGGGCTGGAGTTCTCCAGCAATTGTTCAAGTCCCGCCAGGCACCGTGCGAGTTGACCGTTCAATAGCTCAATTCTGCTTCCAGGACTGGGTTTCCTTTGCTTTTTAGATATGTGGGGGGGAGTTGGAGAAAAAGATAAGATCGTGCGCATCTAATGACGGGGTGGGAGGTGGAATGTGAGCGCCAGGCTAGGGCTGGGCTAATATTCTCGTCTCCACGTGAAGGTCAGTTTAGACCGGGCTTCTTGAACAATCAGCAAGGGGTCATTTGAAGGTAAAACCAGCTCGGCGCTTCCGACTTGTTTGCGAGTGAAGTAGAACTGGAGGTTAGCGAGGCCTGAAAGTTGTAGAAGCACATCCAAGAGGTGCCTGTAATTAAGTGCCTTCTTGACAAGTACAAATGGTCCAATTTAGAGCTTCGGTGTGTGTTGGAGGAGCAGGGGCTCATTTGCCAGACTTGATGCTCCTCAATTCTTGATGCTCTTCAATTCTTTGGATTTGAGTTTAACTTGATTTAATGGCCAGTGTTCTGCTCTGGAGGCCTGGACTGGTGGGGTCGTGCCTCCCTGCTCCTCTCTTTCAACAGGCGATACCGATTGCTCAGCATGTTTGGGAGCAGATCTCTGCAGTGGCTTTTGGGTAGTGGGGTAGACCTTGTCCTCGGCCTCAGAACGTTGGTGGTGATGAAGCTTAGCGGCTTCTAAATTGTCAGAGGCTCAAATGTGATGCAGCTGCTCCCGAATGAGCCTGCATGTCAGTGGCTTGTGAGCAGAGCTGGGAAAGCAGCTGCTCTTCCCGGTTCTCTGGACCGGCACCAGGGTGTGGGAGGGGTTTGATGTTTCTCAGGCAGAAGCTTTACAAGAGGTAATTCTTTTTTAGGATAGTCGCAAACCCTTGATGCTGGTGGATCGGTGCCTGTTGAGGGTTGTGCTAAAGCAGAGATGGTTTGGGCTAACTACCTTTGTGGTCAGGAGCTGCTGCCTAAAGGGAAGATCAGGGTTTTATTTTCTGCCTTTCCTCAGGATTTGGGGCTGTTAGATTAGCTGGGAAGCAGTGTTATTTGGGTTTTTTCTGCAAACCTGGAGTGATTGCTGCTGACTTGGATCATTCCAAGATACTGTTCAGAATTCCAAAATGGGTAGTGAGGTGAGCCTTATGGTCCTGTGTGTGCATAAGAGGAGCTGCTGTGGTTCCTTGTGGCTGCCTGGAGCATGAGCATCTCACTTGTCCCTTGGTGTCAGGAGACGGATTTTGGGGTAGAAGGTGTGTGCCCTAATTAATCAGATCTCTGCCGGTGTTGTGATGCGCTGGAGAAAAACAGCAGGGAGCTGTGTTCACAAGCCAGCTGATTTGGTGTGGCTCTCAGTCTAGAGTCCATCCCTGTTACTTGTGTGTGATGGGCAGTGCGCCGGTGTGCTGTGCTGACAAATTGCTGACCCGTTTGCTTAATTGCTTCTTTAATGCCAAGAATTGGGTTTGAGTGTTGCTAAGACCTAAGCTAATGTGAATATTGGAGACAGTCCAGGCTTTCCACAATGTGTTGAAAGCTGAGTACTTGCCTATTTGACACACATACTGGTTCTTTTTTACCAGAAAGAAGATCCTGCGAGGAGCATAAAAGACTGCTGGGATAGCCCGAATGCCCCTGCACTTTCCACTTGCAGCAATGCAGATATATTCCGCCGAATAAATGCCATGTTGGACAACTCTCTGGATTTCAGTGGAGTCTGCACCACGCCTGTCACAAAAAGCAAATGTGACACCCTGCCAGGTGATGGAGGGGGGCTGCTGGAATGGGGAGGCACTTGGTGGGGCCTGGTGAGCAGATGGTGGTGGTAATCCTCAGTGGTGTGGGTCTTGGTGTGCTTGGTTACCGGGGGGCTTCGCTTGTGTGCCTGAAATGAATAATCCATGTATTCCCTGGCAGTGTGGAGGTGCCTGGGAAGGCTTGCTTGCCTCCCTGTGCTGCTGTGGGTCACTGTGGGCAGGATGTGAGTGCTCCCTGCCTGACCTGCCAACTCCTGGTGGGAATACCTCCAGTAGACTGCTTTAGTCTGTCTCTCATGGAGGCAGGATTCATCTAATCTCAAGGTTAGCGGAGCTGAGTTGCTGCATACATTGAAATTGCAAACGAATTTTGAAAAAACATATTTGCCACAGGTCAGTTAACGTGCATGTAAGAGCACAGGTGTGTGTGGACTTCCCTGCAAAGCAAGCTTGGTGTGATGAAATCAGTGCTGCAGGCTTCTGTTTCCTCCAGGCTGAGGGGAGTGGGCACGTTCTGCTGTCTCAAGACAGAAGTTCTGTGCCAAAGCAGAGTGTGTTTGGTCTGGTCTTATTTTTATCCAAGTGAAGGGCGTGCTTTTGTCCCTTTGCAGCAGCCCAGGTCTGCCAGTAAATGTACTTGTGCCTGATACTCCTTTTGCCAGCACACCTCTGAGCAGCAGTGCTTGTGCCAAGGATTTGGGCACTTGAAAGGGATTGCTCTTGCCTCTCCAGCCTCTGAAATATACAGTAAACACTTCCGCCATTATTGGAAGCAAACTAGCCCCTCAGGATATGTCCCAAAACAAAGTGGGAAGTGAAGGGCTGAACCTCTCCAGCTGATTACCTTGCAGGGTGCCTTGGGCAGAGCAGGTTTCTCTGCAGTCATGTGGAGACAGGATTGCCTGGCCCTCATGGGTAAGCTAAGGTTTAATCAAATGGGTGTGGAAAAAAGCTCTAAATGAGTGTCTGGGCACCGTGTGGGTCTGTTTGATGCTCGCACAGTAAAACCTTGTTCTGGGCTCCTGAAATGACGGCTACCAGATGACTTCCAGTGCAGCTTAATCTCCTGGGTATTTTGAGGACTTAGCAGTGTGGATGGGGGGCTGATCTGGCCATGTGATCCCATGCTGGCACTGCAGAAATACCAGAGGAAGTGAATTGCTTGCTTCGAGGCCCGGATCCATGGCCAGCATTGCTTGAAACCTGCATGGTAAAGTGGCATTGGAGGCTATGCTGGCTACTTCTGAGCAGTGGTATAGTGAATATTAACTAGTTCAGGTTAGTGGTGCATTTTTAGAGATGTTCTGTCGGACTGAGCTGGTTTGGTTATTTTTTTGTTTGTTTGTTTTTTGGTCCCCTGGCACAGTAGTAACCAGTGCTATGTCTGATCTGGATGCACTAGAAACATAAAGGAGGCATAAGCAGAAATACTTTCCTTTGTCTCCTTACAGTGGGCTCATAAAAGAGTTGTTTCTGGCTTCCTTGTTGAAATCTTAGCTGTAGCCTGTCCTACTCCATTTGGAATGGAACTATTTCATAGAATCTTAGAACATGTTCATGGCGCTTTCTGATTGAGTTTCAGCTTGCGAAAGCTAACCTGGTTTATAAAGGAGATGTCTCTGTGTGATAGAGCAGATTGGTCCTGTGAAGATGTGGGGTAGTTCTGGTTTTAGGTCTGGGCTTAAGAGTTGGCACAGCAATTCTGACTTGCAGTGCTGCATTTGACTTTGAAAACTCTTTTCTGGGGGATGGGGGTGTTTGCCTGGCACTGAAGTAGAACTTGTTCTACTGCTTTTTCTGTCATTTACTCTGGTTTTTCCTAGGGATGTCTGGGAAACTCAAGAGTTTCCCAGTGGTGTTACGCTGTTTGTTTTAGGGGATCAGTAAGCCCTGTGGAGGACCTCTCACAGGGCAAGTACATCAGCACTTGGATGTAAAAGAGCGCCTTTCTCTAGCAAATGTTATTTTTGCTGCAGGGAAACCAAAGTTGTGCTTTGGGGACCCTAAACAGCTTTTTTTTCCTGCTGTGGCAGCTGAAGACCAGTGTCACCAGTGAGTGCTGGGGACCAGGGTGGGGGCCTTGCTCAGCAGTAGTTATCCAGACAAGAGGGTTTCAGCTTGTGTCAAATCCCTTGTGTAATGACACAAATGCTTATGATGTTGTGAGGAAAGAATTCTTCTACCCAAAGGATACTGCTGCTGAGGAGGGCTGCCTTGGGCTAAGGGAAATGTGAAGGTACTGATAAGAGAACAACCTGAGCCAGCAGTTACCAGCTGTAAATTCGTGGATGAGTCAGCATCTGCCAGAAACGTTGGCAGCTCAGAGTTACTGGTTTCCTTGCAGTTCCAACCTTGTTTCCTTCATGTTGGAGCAGGGACCTCTGGGTAGGTAAGGAGGGCCTGAATGCGACAGCTCTGCAAGCCTTGTCCTGTCTTCAGAGCTGAAAAGTGTAGGAGCTGCTCTTAATGTTTGATAATGAGAGTCTTCTCCATGAAAAAGCTGTCGGTGTCAGCAGGAATGTCAATCCTGGGGCATATATGATGGCTGTAAGGCTGAGCAGCTGACTGCTAAAGTTCAAAATGTAGTGCAGGTATACAGGCAGGTGGTTAAGCTTGGAACAGGTTGTTGGAGCTGCTTGCCTTGCCCTTGAATGAACTTCTGGGAAGGTGACCAGTGGAGCAGAGACCCTTTATCTCATGTGGTGTTTTGTCATTGCTCCAAGTCAGGTCACTTCTGAAGAATTCCTGAGTCTGTGGTGCTTTTACTTTGTGCAGGAGCAACTGTAGTTAGATTATCATGAAACTCCTTGCTTGGGCAGTCTTAATGGATCTGGAGATTCGCCATGGATGTAGTAGCTATAACAGGTGAAAGGACTCTCTTTTTGCAACTTAAGCTCTTTCAATGGCAGAGCTTGGGGAAGAGACTTCATTCCAGCTGCAAATGCTTGGACTTGTATCTTTGCGGTCCCCTCAAGCTTTTCAGTTGTCGTCTTCAGGTCAAACTAAATTTATCCCAGCTTGGACTTGTGTTGAAGAAGCCCCTTTGAGCACTAAGAGGATTACATGTGGTGGAGAGAAGAGAGGGCAGAAGTTCGTGACCTTTCATTAATGCTATTGGGGAAGCACGTGTGGGGACACTTTACTGGGCTGACAGTGAGGCTGTGCTGGGATCAGTCCAGCGGCAGCCTGAGCAATGTGAGAGGACCGGCTGATTCAGCACTCCTGGATCCACTCTGGCAGAGTGTTATCCTCTTCTGGGCAGAGCTGGGACTGCTGCTGCAGGTTCAGCTTGTCTCACCTTAGGCTGGATCTCTGTAAAGATCAGTTTGCAGCTGATGATAGTCCTTGGTGAACTTGGTTGCCTTGTCAAAGCCAGCTGTGTTGGGGTGCCCCGGCTGCCCCTGCCCCGTGGTTTGTGGGGAGCTGCTCCAGAAGCTCTCTGAGCACCAGGCTCAGGGTGCTCTCCCAGACTGTGGGGCACAGTGGTGTGGGGAGAGCTGTCATTGCAGAACCTGTCTAGTGGCTTCTGGGACAGGGTCGTGGTGCTTCACAACTGCTGCCTGTCAGGCTGCCTCAGTCCTCTCTGGAGAAAGGCAGAACCTCCTCAGTGCATGTAGGCCTTAACCTTTAGTGGCTTTTTGTGTGGTGCTGGAGATGGGAGAGACGGTATGGCCTTGACAGAGGCAGGAGTCAGAATCTCCTGCTGGAGCAGCTGCCTGTCCTTGAGCAGCTGATTCGCAAGGAATGTGATTTTAAAGTTGTTGCATTGTTTATCACTTATCTGAATAAGAACGTGAGCAAGGGCAGTTTCTTAGCTGGCCCGGTAGTTTGTTTGCCAGGCTTTAAAGCTGGGCCTTGGTGAGTGGAAGGTGCCGCTATCTACACTAGTTTTTGAAATCACCCTGTTCTTTCTTTTGTGTGCTTGTTCCTGGTTTCAACCTACAGCGGTGAGTGCTTTGTTTAAAAGGAACTTTAAAGACATGTAGGTACCCCAAATGTCCCAGCAACACTGATCTCTCTTGCATTAAGCTCTGCTCATTTAACAGCAACAAAACAGCTATTATTTTGCTCTAATTTGACAGTAGTGTGAAGAAGTGGGAGATGCTTAAATGACTTCCTTTGGATGGGAGAGGCTTCAGGTGCCAATTTCACTGTGTAAAGGCTGTTAGTTGTGGCCCATCAGGCTTTAATGACTCTGTGGCTGCTTTAGGGAAAGCTGAAGGACAAATGCAAACCCAGACTAACTGATGACTAAATCGGCTTCCTTTTTGCTCTTAACTGCAGTCGATTAATGACCTATCACTTGTTGGGCCCTCCAAAAAGTGTCTGATACTGTAATGTAAATTTCTCTGCTCTTCCGTGCCTTGCAGCCCCAAGGAAACATTCCAGCCAGCTGGATGCAGCTGGCCTGATATGCATAGTCTTGGATCAGGGAACAAAATGCCCTAGGATGCAGAGACCCAAAAGGTAGCTCTGCTTACCTGGAGGTACTGAGGCAGAATGAGACTTAGCAGGAGCTCACCTGAAGCTGGCAGAACCATTCTGCCTGTCCCAAAGAAATGCTGGATGCCAGGTACACATCCAAAATAGGGGAATTCCACACTTATGCCCCAGAAAAAGAGTACACTTACTGCCCTTGGTATTATTGGCCTTTGGTAAATCCGAAGTGTCACATAGCCAGGTCTTTGCCTATATAAGTACAATGCTTCTCTCTACTGGAAAGTGGCTCTAATAATTGGGTTTTGTATGAGATGTGCAGATGGAAGCGGTCAATGTTCTGCAGAGCAGGAGCTTGGCCTAGAGCTGTTGTACTCTGCAATGGTCGCAGATTGGTGGCATTCCTGAAGAAGATCCAGGAGTTTTCTGATTTTTGCTGAGGTCTGTCACTGAGGTTTTTGTGCTGTAATTCTGTGACATCTGTTACTCTTGGAAGAGGGAGGTAGAGCAGCAAGACTGTTGCAGTGCCCCTTGGCTTCTGATGTAGCTGTTTGCCGGCTGCTCAAGCTTTTGTGGTTATGGAATAAGGCAGACTCCTTCATCTGGTTGTGAAACAGGTCACACAGCAGCCTCTCCACTTCAGGAACTTTTCAGATTACAGGGGAGATGCTTAGTTGTGTTTTAGAAAAACCTCTTGTAACTAGTAGGTTTATGCTGAACAAGTGCTTTTCTAAGTCCATGATGATCTCGACTGCACTTTGGGAATACAGTTGGCTCATCTGAAAGCTTTCACTTGGATATTTGTTTGTCTTATGTGCAGAAGGCACTTGAGAGGCTTAATTTTCAGGGATGCAATTCCCAGCCTTTACAATTGGAGATGTAGAGCAGTGTGAAAGGCAAAGCAGTGCTGCTGCTGGCACCTACCTTCCTATTTGTCATCTGAAGGCTTCTCCCCCTACCTCTGGCTTCTCCAGGTTTGGTAGTTCAGCCTTGGTCAGAGCCTAGTCCAGTGGGGTGAATCCCTGGTTTTGTCAGTGAATGGAGCTTACAGCTGAGCTGGGCTTACCCTTCTGCTGCCCTCAATGCTTAGGGCCCACATCCAAGGAGGGGTTTCATCTGTATTCAGGCTCTGGTGGAAACCAGCATGTGGGAGCAAAGGGAGAGCAGTCCTGGCTATGGAGGTGGTAGGAATGTGATCTGACTTGGTTTCATGTTTGCGTAACAATTCTGAGAACCCAGAGGAAGAAAAACCCTGTTTGCTGGATTGTTAGCTGGCCTTCCCAGATCTGGAAGGCTCAAATATCTGAACAACTTTGTGCTAGGTTGAAGCAGCACCTTTCCAGACTGATGGCACAGAGATGGTGCTGCTATGGGATGGGAACTGAATCATGTTCCCTGCTCCCTTAACCCACAACCTGCCTGTGGATCACAGCTTCTGCTGCCAGGCCTTGTGGATCCTTCCCACGCAGGTTTAGCCTGTAATTTCCTAAATATTTTCTTGTTTGAAGTGCCTGGTTGGTGCAGCCATGCTGCATACCGGATCAGGGGAGTGAACCAGGCTCAAAACTAACTCCCTGTGGCTTGGTTTTTACCAGATGAGCTCCCCAGCCCAGCTTCCTGTGTGGAAACTCACCTGCCTAAAGTGGTATGGGTGGGGAGGGTGGGCTGGGACTGTGGGAGCTGTCCTCGCCTGCAGGTGAGAGCTGAGCTCACCTTCTAGAGCCTTTGGAGTGTCTTAAATCCAGGGCTCACAGTTAAAGTCTGGAAAATGCAGTTTTCCGTGTGGGCAGTGGTTTGGAAAGCTGTCTGGCCTGTGCTGCAGTGTGGCTTGGCTACAGGGTTCTCTTGGACAGGCAGGAGGGAGTCACTCAGGAGAGACACTTGCTCCAAGGCCCCAGTGAGGGAGTGTTTTGTTAAGGACTTTGTTCTCATCATACTGTTGAAATCAAACCCAACAGGCTTGGGAGGCAGGAGCTCGGTCTCTCCCAGACGCTCGGGCATGAGCCCAGTGCAGCACTGCTCCCTCTGCCAGGATGGTTGGCTTCCAGTGGCAACTCCAGGGAAAAATCCAGGTTGGACGGGCTTGTGCTGGTGGTTGGTGCTTGGAAAAAACTGCAGTAAAGCATTTGGGTTGGGCTGTGTCGGGTTACAAAGTGAAGTTATTTAGTATTTGGTAGACATTTAGTTATGAATAACTTGGTTATGACTCTTTGACTGAATTTTTGTTGGAAATTTAATTCTTCCTGCTCTAGTGTCTGATTAGTTTTTTTTTCCTACAACAATTGATTGCTTTGTAACAAATCTCCAGACTCTTAACTTTTAAAAATAACTAGTCCAGAAGTCTGTTCTCTTTGGTATTTTTTAGTTGATGTTTTGGCTGGATGACCTGTATCTTTCATCCTGGCTGGGAGTATTAAAGGGGAAGCAGCTTGGGCTGGCTGTTGGCTTCCGATGGGAAAAGGTCTAATTAAAAACTGCTGGTTATCTGAGTGGATTCTGCTCTGTGCTTCTACATTTAGAGCTGTAACTGGATTGCAGGGAGTTTGTTTTTAATGTGGATTGAAGTCATCAGAGGGAATCATGGATCTTTTACTTGAATCTGGTTTGGTTTGATTAAACAAAACAGTTTATTTCCTGAAGAACGTGGATAGTGAGGGAAAATGGGGCTGGACCCTGCAGAGTGAATGCTTCCTGTCACAGATAAATTTGTTCCCCGTTTTCTTTATTTCTTCAGTTGTGGGTTACATCCAAGCTGTTGGGATTCAAGTTGTGCTATGTGTCACTACTTTGTGTCCATGCTTCCCAGAAGATGACGCTTGGTGGGAATTTTTTGAGACCTAGCAAGATCCCTGGTCCCCAAAGGGAAGGGAGTCTCCTGCTGCCAGGGATCTGTGCACAGCACTTGTGCATTTTCATAAAGGCAGGAATGTTCCATATTCATATGGACAAGTTATGGTTGCTGTGGGAACTGAGTTGGCTGAGCACTGTGTCTTGATCCTCTCCTCCCTATGTTAAGAGATGTCCAAGCAATCAAAAAACTATCTGGGAAGAACTGATGCGGTGAAATACCATGCTGGAGATGCAGTGTGACGCTGTCAGAGGAATAGATGCTGTTACAGGTGCTTGGTAGTAATGTGACTGAATTGCCTCCACAACTTGTACTAGTACTACTAGGAGTAGGAAACACTGTGGTGGATGCTATCCTGGTGGAGTGCTGTGGAGGAAGCTGCAGCTGGGAAGGGGGGAAGGTCACATGTTGCCAGCAGGTTATGGTTTTAAATGCTCTGATCCTGCCTGTAGTGCCTCAGTCCCCTCACTGGGATTTGGGAATGCTGGTGCTCCCAAATTGCCATGGGGTGAAGGCAAGCGTCCTGCCTCTGGAAGCAGTGTGTCACACATAGGGTTACGCAGCTTCCACCTGCCTTTGCCTGGGCTTTGCTCATGGGCATCCAAGTGGCCTGGGATGTGGATGCAGAAAAGGCGGCCAAGAACGCTGTCTGGGATGGCTGGGGCTTCACGTGAGGGATAATGTGACAGACTGGAGCGCCTGCAGCGCCTGCGGAAGAGCCGGGAGCGGTGTGTGGAGTGAGGTGTACATCTGATGGCACAGTGGGAGGTTGTGGGGGCAGGGGGAGGAGGAGGAGACAGCTGCCGCTGCTTGGGAGTTGGCTTATAAATGCCCTCTGACTCAGATTTCGGGTAGCACAGCTGAGCATCTTGTGGTTTCACCAGCCCCCAGATCCCTGCGTTAAACTGGAATTCTCAGACTATGAACCTGCTGTGTTTCCTTAGGCTGTTGGCACAGGCTTAAACGAAGGCGAGAATCCACATCTCCGGTACTATAGGCTTGTGAACACCCTGCCGGGGAGGGGAGGGCTGAGAAAAGGGAGGACCAGGCAGGTGAAAGGTAAACAGGCCACGAAAAATTCCTGCTGTGAAATGGGTCTGTGCAGTCCCCTTCCTCCTATACAGGCAGGATGTGCCTGCTTGGCTTGGACCGGGTATAATGGGCTGCTCTCCGGGTAGTGGGGGTTGAAGGTTATCCTTGTTACTCAGGGGTAAACAATGCCGAGTCAGTGAGGCACAGTGGCCAGGCTCAACCAAACAGATTATGCCAGCAGAATTGCGAAGCTTTGCATCGGCTCTGAATCGGAGCCAGCAGGTGGAAGCTGGCCAGGACTAAAGTGTTTTTGGGTTTTGTGGGTGGAGGGAGGCGGGGACAGGAGAGCTGGGTAGCACTAAAACTAACTGTGCTCTGTCGCTGCTGCTCTCGTCGTTGCTGAGGGGATTGCTGCCTCCAGCCCGGTGTCTGCTGTGCCGACGAGCCCTGCTTTGTGCTGCCTGCCTCCCCTGATTTACTGGAACTGCTCCTCTTTCCTCCTGCTACAGTCTTGTCTGTCAGGGGAAATCTTATCTTTTTTTCTTACCTTTATTTTGTAAGAGCTGATGCAGTTCTCTTGCATGGCTGAGTGACGTCACTGTCAGCACAGTAAGCATCAGCAGCCTGGTCACATGCTGACCCAGTCAGTAATGCAGACGGGATAGGAAGGTGGAGGGGCTGAGGGGGGTGGGGGGCTGGATTCTGGACATATGGTAGCCCTCCCTTTTGGGGTGCAACTGCTGGTTGCAGAAGCTGTGGCTTCAGAGCGGCACGAGACCTGGCTTGGGGCTTAACGCTTTGGAAAACTCCTGCTTTAAAAAGAAAAAAGCAGCCCTGAACTCTCAAGCTTCTGTTTGTTCTCCATCCGAGCAGACATCCAGGATTCTGAAGAAGCAGTGGCAAGCAGGATGCTCTTCCCTACGTCCACGCAAGAGTCTTCCCGTGGCCTCCCAGACACCAACGATCTGTGCCTTGGCCTGCAGTCCCTCAACCTGACAGGGTGGGACAGACCCTGGAGCACCCAGGACTCTGACACTGCAGCACAAACCAGCACACAGTCCGGTGAGTCTGCTGACACATGCAGCAACAGTTGTTGGATTCTGTGTGTGTTTTTGGCTGGTTTCAAGCTAACGTGGAGCGATGTGCTTGTGTAACAGGGCGCTGGCGGTGGCTAATGGGGGCTTCTCGAGCCGTGATGCTTGTGTAATGTGACAGCTGAGTTGGGGAGGCTGTGGCTGCCTGTGCCACAGCCCCCTCTGCTCTGCTGTCAGCTCACTGCAGATGAGAAGTGCCTGGGGTTGTTTTGCTCAGAGCTGTAATGCTTCTGGAGGAATAACCTCACCAGGAGAGGAGAAATCCTCTTGCTGTGTTTGGAGGGAGTGGGTGGGGGGTGTGGTGTCAGGAGGCTGAACACGCTGGGTAGGAGTGAGGCTGAACTTCGCTCCGGCAGCCTGAGGAAATCCCTGGTGGCAGGGAGCTCTGCAGGTCGGGGTGGGGGGGTGTGCTTGCAGAGGGCCCCCCTGTGCCCGATTGCCAAAGTCCCGGCAGCCCCGCTGGCCCAACTCTGCTGTGGGGTGTGGTACAGCCAGCACCCAAGAACTTCAGCCGGCAGCTCCCCGGCTGGGTGGGAGACTTGGAGGGATCCTTCTCCACTCCCACGCTTAACTAGAAATAGCGGGCTGTGCCTGGCAGTGGGCTGCAGGAGATGCAGTGGAATGGCTTCTTGTTTTAACTCTTCTGGTCCAGCGCAAACCTACGTGATGGGCAGGGTGTGGGCTTGCAGCCACGCGCTGCTGGCTGGTGTGCCCTTCCCCCTTGATCCTCTCTAGTCTGCTTTTGCAGCTGGGATCGGCTGGGGGATCCCAGGGATGCTGGGTGCCTCCCCCGGAGTGATGTGGGGTCCAGTTAACTGTTCGAGACACCAGCCTTCCCTGTAAAATCCCAGGAGAAAGGAGTGCTGCGTGCACAAACTTAATGTATCCTCTCAGCCTGGTGTTGGAACAGAGGGATAAAACAGAAGAGTTCACTTGCTAGCCTCTGAGGCATGTAAAAACCAGTTTCACAAACGGTGTGTTCGTTAAAGTATCAGTCTGTGGAAAGATCTAGTGCTTTGGCAGAGTTTGTACAAGTACAGCCTGGTTGCTACAGAAACTCATCCCTTTATAGCAGCATGCTGCTGCTTTGTTAAAAGGGGAGTGCATCGCTGCACAGACTTGGGTGACACAGAGGCCCCAGGCATGGAGTTGGTGTTGACAGGAATATAGATCGCTGCTTGGGGTGGGGGAGCTGGGCAGTGGGATTTGCCTGTGTAGACATTTGGAGGGGCAGGAGGGTGCTGTCCTGAGCATAGGAAGAGTTTCTGGGACACAGCTCTGAGTTGCTGCATGAGTTGTAAAACAGCAAAAAAAAAAGTACTGGTGGGGTAGCCGAGTTTGAACAGCTCAATCTGCACAGCTCATTTGAGTTTCTGCATTTAATTTCCACAAGACTTGGCATGTGGGGCCTGGCATGGGCAGTTGAGGTCTGCCTGCAGCCCAGCTGCGGTAGCTTTATTAAGCCTTGCTCTGCTCCAGTGAGCAAACCTCCACATGGTCCTGTGGGCTTCCCCTAATGAACCAGGGAATACCACACACTCCTGCCTGTACTTTCATTGCCAGCTGAGACCTCGAAGGAGGAAAGAGAAACAAGTTGTTAGTGTGCAGTGGGCCGGCCAGGTGCCTCAGCTCTGCTCTGAGCCCCTTCTGGCTGTTGGCAGACTGGAGCCCTGGTGTTCCCTGTATCACAGGGTCTTTAATGGATGAAGAGCACACTTGGAGCAGGTGACATCCCCTGGAGCGACCCTGCTGCTCACGGCCCTGGCACTGGGTTCGGCACGCTGCGGAATGTGGCTGTCACACATGGAGGCAGCCCCTCGGTGCGGATGTCCCAGCTCCACCTGCTCCTCTGTAGCCATCTCCAGAGCTCTCTTGGCCGGCTTCCTGCCAGCCAGCCTTGGCAGAGGCGTGGATGTCTCCGCAGTGCTCCGGCAGGCAGGCGAGCAGCGCTGGCATGAGCTCAGGGCGGGCTCTGCGCCTCAGAGCTTGGGTGGTGGGGCTGGCATGGCCGTGCTGGTGGTGGGAATTTACTGCTAAGGGGGTGGAAGGGCTGCTGGTTTCAGGAGGGAGGTTGAGTCAGAGATTTGAAGGTGCTCTGGTGACCTCCCTGCTCACAGAGGGTGTATCTGGTGTCAGGTGCCCCCACTGACTGCAGTGCTTTGTGCTGGAGCTCCTGCCTGCTGCAGAGGCCTGGGTAGAGCTGTGGAAAGGATCTTGCCTCAGGCACAGCCCTGGGCTCTGATGATCTGTGCCCACTGGGTGCTTGTGGCAAGTGTGGTAACAACTGGTGGAAGATGGCACCCAGTGCTGTCTGAAGAGGCCTGTTTGTTCACTTCTGGCTCCTGGTATTCCCATTAGTACACAGAGAGGGGGTGGCTGGGATGTGAGACCTGCCCAAGTACAGCTGTACTGCTCGTTACAGAGCAGCCTGTGGCCTTCAGTGGCTGTGCAGAGGGTCCAGTGCCCAGTGGCTGGGGGTGTTGTGATCCTGAGACAATATTCTCCTCCTCACTCCCACACCCCATTCCCTGGGGCGCAGCAGCTGGGCCAGGAGCGCTTCATGGTCTGAGCTGCTGTTACTCCTGCTCTGAGAGCTGTGGGGATGGTGTGTGCTGGCTGGGGAGGTGAAAGGCTGATCCTGTGCACAGCTTTGGATTGCTTCAGCCCACCCACACCTCCCATCTCTGTGTGGCCTTAAGCCCCTTCCTTGGTGCCCTGCAGAAGTGGGAGTGGAGCTCCTTGGGAGCAGAGAGCTCGTAGTTGAGGAGTGCTTTCTGAAAGGTTGTGGAACACTCTGGGTGGCAGAGAAGTGTCCTGTGTCTGAAAGCTGTGTGGGTCTAAGGAGCTGGCAGATGCTGGTGCTTGCAGGTGGCCTGTCCATGCTATGATGGAAAGAGGGAGGATAGGGAGAGGATGTTGCTGCCTGAGTGCTACTGAGGCCTGGGAAGCTGCAGCTGGCCCAGCCTGTAGGATTGGGGTGTCCAGCAGGCAGGTGAGGCTGCGGCAGTGCTGGGTTGTGGCTGAACATAGGGGAGGGCTGGCACTGCCAAGCAGAGCTGTTGTGCCGCTGGCACCCAAGCGTTTGGAAGGTTCCAGCAGTGACTCAGCTGTGCGGACCCACAGAGAGGTGGCTGGAAGGGTGGAAATGCAACAAAATAGCTATCAATCAGGCTAAAAATATTGCTGATGTGGTCCCCTGCAGTGCTGTGCTTGAGTACTGATGAGCTGGGACCTCTCCTCTGCATAGTCCCTGCCGGCATGGAACCTCATCAGCTTGGGAAGGACCTTTGGCTGCAAAGCCTTCTGGTGTCACCTTGTGCTCCCAGGGCGTTGTCACCACACGGCTTGGTGCAGGAGGAGCAAACGCCTGCTGATTGGACGTGGGAGAACAGTGGGGCTGTTTTTTATGCCCCAATCCTGCCTACATCCCCTGTTCCCAATGGGCCACTGAGCCCCTTGCACCCAGACAGGGTTATTTGTGAGGAGTTTTCCTTCTGCACCCAGCCTGTAATGCACAGAGTGCATGTGCTGGCCTCTGGGGAGTGTGCCAGAGGCACTGCTGGTGCCTGGAGAAGCTCTGTGGAGGCAGTGGCTGCTGCAGGCTTGAGCTGCTGGCACTTCCTGGCTGTAGGATTGAACTGCTGTCTCACAGCAGGCAAAGTGTCTCAAACCCTCTGCTGCCGCTAGATTTGTCAGGCTGGAAATACTTCAGCAAGTCTCAGCAACCTGCTCTGTGACCTGGGGAGGGACTTGTGCAGGAAATTGGCCTTTAACACTTCCAGTCCTGCCATTCTGTATTTCTGGAGGCGGTGTTTCCCTGTCTTTAGCCTCCCAGTAGGCGGACACGTGTGCCGAGATCTCAGAGTTCAGAGGCAAGGAGGGGTTAAGAGGAGTGAGGTGGGACTGCCCTTGATTGTATCCTTTACCTTCACTGCTCTGTATCTCAAGGGGTGCAGGCAAATGGGGTCTCGATCCAGTTTTTGCCTGGAGAGCAGCAGTGCGCAGCAAATCCGTGTGCAGATTTTGGGTCTCCCTGCCTGGCTTTCAGCCTGTGTGCCAGCTGCTTGGTCTGGCTGGTGTGTCCTGCCCTACATTGAGAGCTGTCCCTATGTGGGACAGCAGACTTGCCCAAGGGACATCATCCTAAAACCAGTCTGTTAACACTAAGTCTGCAGTGCCAACCTGGGAGTGTTTTCAGCAGGATCAGGTCTTCTGCAGAGGATGTTGGGCTCTCTAGGTGAGCCCAGCAGGTGAGCTCTTCCTGATGGCATCTGATGGAGCACCTTGCTGCATCTGCCTCTGTGTATGTTGTGTGACCCTTAAGCTGCTGGTGCAGCAACAGATTTGAGTTTTTCCTTGGATTTGCTCTTGACTGCAGCTCCAGCCTCATCTGTGCCCTCTGCGGGGTGGCTGCTGCTGTCTCATTCTCCAGCCTGCAAGGTTGCAGCTCCTGTCACTCTGGTTCTGGGGAGATGGCCCATGGTAGGAAAATGCTGCTGAATCTTCCCAGCCCTTGGCTTTTCTGCTTCCCAGAGCACAGCAACTCATTTTTGCAATAAGCTTGCTTATCTGTAGTTATTTAAAATCTACCAGGCTGAAGCTGTGGGCAGTCTGTTGTGTGTTGCCTGGCAGATAGTGAGGCCTCAGAGCATGGATCTCTCTGAAGTCTTCAAGGCAAAACCCTGTCTGAAAGATGAAAGAAAAGACCTGTTGCACAGGAAGAATGGTTGTTGTGGACTCCTTGCCTTTCTTCTTGATAACAGCAGGAGGGATTCATAAGCTGCTCCCTGAGGTCAGGCTGTTTTCAGTGTCCTCAAATGCTGTGTGTGGTGGAGGGCATCTGAGCCCCACAAGGGAGTGATGCTGTTCAGCCTGGGGTGGCTGTTTATAAATACAGCAGGGCAGTCACTGGCCTTCCTCAAGCTGCTGGTTTGAGTGCTTGGATGCAGAGCTTGGGGCAGAGGATTTGGGCCCCCAATTCTCCATCTGTTTAATTTGCTGCTTGGCTAACCCATGCCAAGCTCCACAGAGCTCTCCTTTGTGCATGTCCAGGTCTCTCCCTGCTGTTTTTCTTGCTGTCTTTTGGACAAGTAGCTTCAGAAGACCGAGGTGTGTCCTGGGCTCCTGTGTATTGCTGCTTGGCTGTGTGTAAATCCTTCTTACGCTAGAGGAAGATTTCAGAGGTTCATCCTGATGGAGACCTCAGTGTCTGGACAACACCAGGTTGTCATCAGAATATACACGGATGATTTTTCCTGCTCTGTAATGAAAGGGGTGTGAGGGGGAGGGGGCACTTCACCTGAGTGAGACTTTTTTCATCTAAGCACAAGTATGCCTAGGAGAACTCAGTGAAAGATTCCTTTGTGCTGCTGGGATGAGGAGAGAAGGGCAACTCCTGCTGACCTTGGACCTGTGCCTGGTTCAGGAAAATAGGTATACAGAGTTTTAGTGGTGATCCTGAATTCCATGTTCTCCGTGTCCTTTCTTCCCTTGAAAGGAGGACAGGCTTTCCCAGCAGCTTGGTTCTTTGGGAGCGGCTTGCTGATGTTCAGAGTGTAGTAATAGAAGCACAGATGTGGTGGTGTTGCATCTTGTGTGAGGGTTCTGGATGATAACAGTGTAAGGCACAAAGCTGGGAGCTGGTTTGACTCTCTGGGTCTCCTGCTTGCTGCTGGTATGCCAGGAGTACCTGAGACAGCCTTACTAAAAGCTTGTCCCATGCCATCCTAGTGCTTGTAGCACTTTTCTAAGGACTTCCTTGATGTGGGTACTTAATAGGCTCTTGTTCCTTCAATGTGTTTCCATAAGAGCTGCTCATGCTCATTGGGCTGATTCCTCAGTGCTTGGCTCCAGCCACCAGTGCTGGGGAGTGGGAAGCACTTAATAGCTGCACACTGCTCATGTGGCAGTGGTATTTGAATAAAATATGTATTAAATAAGTAAAAGAAGTATCAAACCTGAGCTTGCAATTGGTTTCTAATGGAAGTTGCTCTCAATCTGACTCTTAAAGCTTCCATTTGAGCAGCTTCTCTTAAAACAGATTTATTTTTATCTGTGCTGATGCTGTAAAACAGAAGATGCAAATAGAGGAGTAAGTGGAACAGGAACCCAACCACCATCTCTGCTTGTATCCAGCCGGAACTGAAGTGGGTCATGGCAGCTCCAGTTCTGTGCTGGAGGCAGCTTGTGAGGGCAGCCACCCTTGGCTTTTGTCAGGGTGTTTGATTGTGGCCTCTGGAGGAGCCCTGTGGCACTGTCCGGTGGTGATTTGGAGAACATTTCTCTTTGCTCACTCTGGAATTGAGCCTTATAAGGCATGTTGTCTTGGAAGGAGAGCATTGGAGTTGCTGTTTGGTGGGTCTGAACTGCCCTAGGCCGTTCATGGCTTAGTTTTTCCTGTGATTGATATTGGAGGTAGCAGCAGGGAGAGTGGTTTAGTGTGTGCAAGCCCTGGCCTGGAGTAGGATTCATCCCCAAAATTGCACCAAATGAGAGATGACGTTTTCCTCCAGCCCTCGCACTGCTACACATCTGAGCAGTGAATGTGAGGGTTCCTTGCTAGGTAGAGCTGACCCAAAAGGCTGTGCTGCAGCTGCATCAGGAGCATGGGAGCTCTCCAGGACAGGCCTTGAATGTGTTCTTGACTCAGTGCCTTTACTGCAACCTCCGCAGCACATGCTGACACAAGTGCTTCCACATGGAGCTGCGTAGGGAACAGCTCTTGGACCTGCTCTCCCAGTGTGCCTCTAGCAGAGGCTTGTGAGCCCCCTGCAGTGCTTTTGGCAGGCTGGGGTTTTTTGGGTAATTCCGGTGGAAAGGGACCTCTTGAGGTTATCCAGTTCAGCTCTTGCTCAAAGCAGGGTAGGAAAGCTGCTGGAGAGTGGCAGAAATAATGTAGCCCAAGGGAGGGCTCCAGAAATTAGTTCTGCCTTGGTGTTCCCACAGAAACACCCTTTTAAGTGGGTACCTCCCCTGAGGTGGCTCAGATATGATCCCTTTCCAAAGGATGCTGTGGTCCTTGAGCTGTCACTGCTCAGAGGCTGAGTGGTGCTGCTGCAGGGCTGGGGCACTGGGCAAGTTATTTCCAGCCAGGGTTACTCCTTCTATCCACGTCTCCGAGCTCACTCCCCCTATGCCTGGTCCCTTAGGCGATGGCAAAAGAGCTGAATCACAGGTGCTGTCTGTGCTGCTGCCAGCGCAGAGGCTGCTCTCGGGCACGGCAGCTGGTGCCACGCATTCGAGATGGCCATGGGGACATGCTGGCTCCCTCCTTGCCCCTCTGCCTGGTTTTCTCCCCAGGAGTGTGGAGGGGAAGGTGAGGCAGACTCTCAAGCTGTGGTGCTGAGGGGTGCAGACCTCTGGGAACCTGCAAGCATCACTAGTGGGGTTTGGGAGTGCCAGTCTAGCAGTGGCTTTGTGCCAGCTTGAAGGCCTCAGTGAGGCTTGTGTGCCAAAGAAAATTGAACTTGGGACTAAAGTCTTTTTTTCAGTTGTTTTTCCATTGCTGCAGAGGGGTCTGGCCAACACTCTGCCCCCTTCCAGAGAGTCCCCCTTCTTAAGGTGGTATCCTGGCCTTGACACCCACAATCTGTGATGCAGCTGAGGATGAGTCATTCACCCTTGTTATCACATCAGGTAACACACACAGCACAGTTTGCACCCTAGATGTTGCGGGAGATAATTGAGAGGAGTTTGGTACTTAAATATAGAAGTGTTTGTTCTTGAGGCTTGCGAAGCTGAAGCTTGTTGTGCAGAATTTGACCTGAATACGTTGGCTTTTAAATCTCTCTGGGACTGATACATGTTAAAACCTGCTGTATTTCAGTGTTCTGATCTTTTTAAAGACAACTGTGGTTGTGGCAGTCTGCTTAGTGAATGCAATTACCTGGGCACTTGTAATCCTGAATTGCATTTTAGCTGTCTTTCCTGATTTTTATATTTACCTTGGGCAGCTGTTTTCCCTTCCTAGAAACATACAGGAGTAAATTCTCTGCCTCAGAAAGCTGTGAGCCTGCTTGTCAGCCGGGTCCTGCTCTCAGTGTCAGTGGAGGACCAGTGCTCTCAGATGTTAATGCAATAATCTTCTGCTTGTTCCCAGTTATGCTGCTGTTTCTATTTTTCAGGGCAAGTGACTTACCATGTTGGTGCCAGAACCAAGAATAGACCTCAGGTGTCCTGACTCTAATTCAGTGGTTCAGCTGTGGGATCATGCTGCCTTTTTTTATTCCCCTGCCCCCTTCTTGGCAAACCAGAAATAGCTGCCCGAATACCTGCAGCTTTTCTTCGCCCCAAATGAAGAATCTGTAAGGGCAGAGGTTCCTCTTTTGTAGTTCAGGAAAAAAAATGGGCTGTGCTGTAGGTCTTACTTAGATGGTGGTTGC
Organism: Cyanoderma ruficeps; assembly: GCA_008694505.1. Classification (NCBI taxonomy): domain Eukaryota; kingdom Metazoa; phylum Chordata; class Aves; order Passeriformes; family Timaliidae; genus Cyanoderma; species Cyanoderma ruficeps. The sequence goes on along the minus strand of VZDJ01000155.1, from coordinate 17,284,670 downwards.
TGCTGGTTTGATTACATCTGCAGTGCTGGGAGCTGCTTTTCTATAGAGCTGGCAGTTAGCTCAAGATCATTGGGGCTTCTCTGGTGATATAGCTTGTAGAGGACTGTGTGCCTTGCACTTTGCATGGCTCCTCTAGTAACAGCACTGTTTTTTCAGTGGAGTAACGGGAATATAATGAAATTCAGAGGATTTTAGTTGGGCAGATCCTCTGGATGGTATCCAGTGTGCTGCTCAGGTGAGCTCCACGGCTCTAAAGACTCAGTTCCTTCCACTCTGGGCCTTGTCCCATGGCTGCTCCATTTAAGAGGACAAAATTTTTCTGCTACTGCTCTTGCTGCAGCTTTTCCTTGGGGTTTTGTGCCCCTGTAAGAGTTCTGTGAACTGGGAGAATCCAGTGTCTGCCTTCCCTATGCCAAGCAAAGCCTGTTCCTGTCCTGTGTGCTCCAGCCTCACATCTGCCCCTGCAGCTGCTGCTGGTCACATTTCAGTCAATGTTCCTGTGCTGTGGCTGTGTGAACTCCTTACAGGCAGCTCCAGGTCCACCAGCTGCAGGTAAGAAGTGCTAAAATTTAGGAGTTGACTGGAATGTTGGTCACCCTTTCCCTGCCATGAGCTTTGAGCTGTTTGGTGCTTGTGTGTGAGGAGGGTAAGCTCACCCTGGCAGCTTGTCTGGCTGTGTCACTGCCGAACTACAGCTGTAGGAGGTGGTTGAGGTGCCCGTTTGCTTTTCAGACATGCAAATGTTTCTCTTGCCACGGAGTTAGTTTCTCAGTGTCTGTAGGAGGTGCTGCTTTTTGGCTGACTAAAACATTCAGCTTGCTCCCACCCCACCAGGGCAGAGCTCGGCTGGGTGGTAAAAACTGCAGACAAGCTGTTTTTCTGGAATTGCAGCAGGCTATTGTTTAGGACATTAGCTTTTTTTTTAACTTTACAAGCTTATTTGATGCATGACAAAAGAAAGTGCACTGTATTCAGTCTCCAGGGCCTCAGTCACACTGCTTTTCTCCTCTGCTGCCCTGCCCCAAATGTGTATATGGTGCTGCAGCCTCTGGGCATGGCAGGTGTTACTGAAACCTGTCTCTTCTGCTTTATTTCTCCTGGTAAAGAGCATTCCTGTTGATCTCTGTGGGGAGATCCAGGCAGAAAGGTTGGAAATCCACCAATGTAGTAGTTGGTGGATGCAGGGGGAGGTCTTAACAGCTTGCTATCCTTATTGTGCTGAGTAATCTCTGAGCAGATAAACTTGTGGAGATGGCAGTGTTCCTCTGCCTAACCTTGCTGGAGGTGCCAGCCTGCAGAGGTGACCCTCTGAAGGCCTTGCTCAGACAAGTCCTGGACTCCTGAAAGTATGCTTTTTCCAGCCCTGCAGTGAGTTTCTAAAGGCTGGAACACATCTCCAGAGTATAAATTGCAAAAGTGTGTATGCTCCCCTGGCCCTGGGGCTGCAGCCAGCGCGGTGTCAAGCTGCCTGCACAGTCTGTGGGTGCCAGACACGGCTGGCAGCTCAGGGACTGGGTCTGGCACACTGCTCCTGCAACAGGAGTTCCTTGGCCCACTCTCCATGTGTCTCTGAGGGGTGTGGCTGTGTGGCAAATGCTGTTCTCAGCTATGGGGGAGCTCCCGCTGATGTTCTGAGTGTGGAGGAAGAAGTTGAGTGAAAGGACCTGGGCAGTTGCTGGATAAGAGGGATTTTTGCTCAGGGCAAGACTCACTTTCTGGATAATGTGACTAAACTGATGTACTGTGTAGTAAAGAGTGTCAGCACTGATCTCATGTGCTGTTGGCCAGGTGCTGTCCCACAGAGCTGAACTGAAGCATTTTGTTCAAAGGGCGGTGTGGAAGCAGCTGAGGTTCTGGTCAGCTCTGTCCATCAGGTGTAAACTCAGTGGATGCTCCATGTGAAATGCCTGGATATGGCACTTGGTGCTCTGTTCTGGCTGGCAAGGTGGTGATTGGTCAAAGGTTGAACTTTATTTTGGAGGTTTTTTCCCAGCTAAATGATCCTGTTGCTCTTAAGGTGTTATCCAAGGCAATAAACTGTCATTTGTCATCAGCATAGTGGTTTTTTTCCCAGAGCCCTTCTTTCCCAGAGCTGCCAGCAATCATTTGGGCTCATCTTTACATTCATTCTTATAGCATGGGCATGGGCAAAGCTACCAGGAAGCTCTACATATCAAATGGCTGTAAATTGCAGTGTTCAGGGAAGAACTGTGTGCTCCAGGGTCCTGGGCAGGTGCTGGAAATCCTAAATTGCATATCTTAAGTGGTGAATGGAATAGTAGAAGCTGTTCTTAGTGCATGGATTGGACATCTTGCTGTTGGGACACCTTCCCAAAGTGTGCTCTGAATTGTAGCTTGTGCTGGTGGAGCAATCTGCTTGAGATAGGGTGAACTCACAATCAGTGTGGTAGTTCAGTGGTTGGTAATGAGATTTAAAGGCTAATTTCAGCTCTACAGGTAGAGTTTACCTCAAGAGTTGAAACCACCACTGCAGCATCAGTGTAGCTGCTTGTTTTTGTTCAAGTGTCTGGCTCGGGTATGATGGGTCTGAGAGTCTTGAGCGTGCTCCCCTGGGCTTCTTTAGGGGCCCTGGGTGATGCAGGAATAATGCAGTTACTAGGGAAAGCTCAGCTGAGGAAGAGGCGTAGTTTGAAAAATGCTCCTTCTCCAGGGAGTGGCCTGTGTGGCCAGGACCTGGCAGTGCCATGTGGTGTCACGGCTGTTCCACAGAGCTCAGAGCTGCCAGTTCTGGGCTGGCATGCCCAGAGATGGAGCAGAGCGTGCTGGCTCCGCATCAGGCATTAGAGCTGCAGCACTGAGTCAAAAGTCAGTGCCCAGATTCTATTAAAAGCTCCTTTTCTGCTGTCCCCTGCAGAGGAGCATTGCCATGTGCCTTCCTTGCTGCACAGAGCAGAGGCAGGAAAAGTTCCAGAAGCTCTTGGTGTGTGAGTGGTGAATGGGGGTCATGGTGACCCCAGAGTTAAAATTTCCTCTCTAGGTGTGAAAAATACTTCTTTGCACTCATGTTCCTTTCTTACCCTGAGTAGTTCCATGATATTTGCTTTTTCACTTCAGGACTTTCACGGATGCTCTTGACTCCAGAAATTGCTGATGCATCTTGCATGTGTGTTAAGAATGATTTTTCCCTTAAATGAGCTGTCTGCCTAGAAGGGGAGACAAGGCCAATTCCCCAGGAAGAAGTGTGGCCCCAATGCCTTGAAGGCTTTTTTTAGGTGGGCAGCCTGTGTCAGCTCTTGTGCCCCATTCCTCAGGAGAGGTTTGGTGGGTTGCAGCAGGGAGTCAGAGCTGGATGCCTTTGGGATGGTGCTGAGGAATAAGATTTGTCTGTCTCATGCAGGTGTTTCCTAGGCTACCTGCACAGCCTGGCATCAGGGCACACAGCCTGGTCACTGAGCAAGGATAAAAGAGGAAATGCTGAGTTTGGCTCATGGCTTTTCCTCCCAATGTCCCTGTGAGTGGCTGTAGGTACCAGGTGAAGCTGAGTCAGGCCCACTGGGGTGATCTGGGGTCTCCCACAAGCTCAGTTTGTCCTGCAGAGTGTGTAACCAAGTGTTGCTAGTGCAGAGCTGTCAAAGCTGCTGGACTGGGTGGAATCCATCCTTGTTAACAGCAGGATGTCAGCACTTCCCAATCCTAACCTCACATCCTGGACAGTTGAAGCTGGCAGGATTTTGTGTGGTGGTAAATGCCCAGACAGTAGATCCTTTTAGAGGCCGGTAATCCTGCCCCTTCAGCATGCTTATACTGGCCTTACTGGTTTTGTAGCTCCTGTGAGAACTGAGAAATGGTGCATGTGGTGGCAGAGATGAGGGTGACATAAATGGGGCAGAGCAGCTGGACCCTATAATGTCACTGGGAGCTCCCGATGAGCCCCAAACCCTTGCTGCTGCATCCTAAATGGATTTCTGGTTCCACATCTCTGCTAACCAGGAGATATGGAGCAGGGCAGCATTATCAGGTAGCAGTCTGCCTGGCATTAGCTGCTCCAAGTCTCTGGAATGCTGTGCAGCCAGGGTCAGCACAGGGCTGCCAGCGTTCCAAACCCACGGTCCTCACTGCCTGGGGAAGGAGGAGGGTGTCAGTGCGGGAGCATTTGTTGGCAGCAAGGCTTGGGCTGTGGGATCAGCTGCTTTGCTTTGCCTCTTGTGCTGTTTAGTGACTAATCAGATTTTGGAGCCTGTCGGACAGATTCAGCTGTCTCCCCCGAACAATACGCCGGCTGTATTTTTAAACACATCACGTGGCTTCAGAGAAGTCGGCAGAGCAGCGAGTGCGGCTTGCCGGGGCTGGGAGATGCTGTGCCCTGCTCAGAGCTGTGACTAGGAGGGAGCATCTCCTCCCTGGCTGTGTCACATTCCCTCGGGCCCGGGGCTGCAGCTGCCTGGGGTCTGCCTAGGTAAGGACTGCTGAGCTGGCCAGAGTTTTCCTGTGGCTGCAGGGCTGGGTGTGAACACAGGTGCTGCCTGTCCAGGATAAAGAAGGGCAGGAGTTCCCTTTCTCTCAGCGTGGTCAGAGGTGAGTTCCTAGTCCCATGATGTAGCTGAAATAGGGGAATCTCGCAGGGATAAGGCTCTGCAAATGTGGGAGGATGTTGTGGCTGTTGCTGTGGCCTCTGCCTTGAGTTGAGGGAGATGCTTCAAGGACCCACGTGTACTTAACGTGAAGTCACTGTTGGGGTGGTGAGGATTTTCCCCAAGTGTGGGGCTTCACAGCAGCTGTGCCATTGGATAATGCAGCTTGGGGTTGGTACCAGCAGCTCTCCTCAGTCGTGCTCAGCAGCTCTCCCTGGCGCTGACAGCACACTGTCCTGCTGTCTGACCACACTGCACTCCAGCGTGATGGTGTTGTCACTCTCCTGGTTTGGCTGGTGGTTTGGAGTATTAATCCTCATCTGCATAGGAGCTGCTGAAAATCTGGGTTAAAACCTTGTGGTTCAGCTTGCTGAAATCCAGGTGGGGCTTGGAGGATCTCGAGTGGATCCCAAATTTGCTTTGCTGAAAACAGAAAGCTTCAGGGCAAGCTGCCTTGTTTTGCAGCCTGTGAATAATTAAAACCATTTTTGAATGCTTTGCTCTTTTCGCTTGGTTTGGGTACATATTCAGCTTGCTGAGACTTGCTCTTTTTGAATAGACTGGCTGGTGTTGTGCCCCTTGTGGGATCTGTGCCCTACATTCCCTCTCCTTGTGGATGGCAGCTGCCCCCAATCACTGACCAGGATGTGACTTTATGACCTTTGGATGGTGTGGTCCTCTGCTCTGAAGCAGCTCTCTTTGTAGGGAGGCGTTTTCTGGATTCTCCTCAGTGGGAGGAAAACCTGCAGTGTGAGGGAAGCAGTCTGACACATCCTTGTCTGCAGGCTCTGGGGCAGAGGCCTGATCAGACAGACTTGCTGTGAACACACACCGGGGACAGCAAAGCCTCTCTGTCAGCAGCCCAGGCTGGCACCTTCCTGGCTGCCCACAGCCAGCTCCTGGCAGGGATGATGTGAGCAGTGTCTCTGAACCTGAAAATTCCTGCTGGTGGGCCAGGTGTGCCTGCCATTGGTGTGTGCCCCCATCCCTGGGGAGCTGCCCCCCCCCGAGCCCCAGCTTGCTCCAGGACAGGGAATGGCTTGTACTGGGTAGAGGGTGCTGTGCCAGAGCAGTTCTGAGGTCCATAATCTGGGATGTGGGATCTCTGAACTTGTCCTGGATGAAGTGTGTTCTCCTGGCCAATCTCTCATAACCCACCTTCATGTTCGTCAGCCACACCAGGCTGCTCTGGGTTCTGTGCAGCACCATGGCCCAGCTGATGGCAAACACCAGAGGTGCCACCTCCCCAGACATGACATTTGGGGGCTGGCAGGAGCCCGGTGACCTCCTGGGCCACAGGAGCCAGGAGGAAGAAGCTGTGTTGTGCTGCAGCCCTGACAGACTCTGTCCCTTTCTGTTGCAGTTCTCAGCATGCTGAATAACCCTCTTGGGAACGTCTTGGGGAAGCCCCCGCTGGGTTTTCTGCCTTTAGACCCCATTGGTTCAGACCTGCCAGAAAAGTTTTCCACGCCGTCGCTGAGGAACTCCCGCTCCCTCCTGGATTCCCGTTCCAGCAGCCCCTCGGACTCGGACACCAGTGGGTTCAGCTCTGGTTCTGACCACCTCTCAGACTTGATTGTAAGTTTTGGGTCCTGGGGTTTTGCTGTGTTTTTGGGGAGCACACAATAGCTGAGTGGAGCTGCCAGCCAGAGCCCTGCCTGCTCGGGAACGGGAGGGAATGCTGGGAGGAGCTGTTGTGCACACGCTGGCACAGCCCAGGGTTTGGGAGAAAGGCTGCCCATGCAGTCCTTCAGCACAAGCCAGCAGTATCCTCATATTTTTTCTTCTAAGTTAATATTTTGGCCTTTTGGGCCTGTGCTTGCAGCCTTACTGGGTTACAGTAGCGCCCAGAGGGATCTTGAGTGCTTGAGCTGGTGTGTGGCAGGGTGGTGTCTGTGCCCTGATCCCAGCAGGGAGGAGGCTGATCCAGCCTGGATTTCTTAGGAGCTACTGTCCTTGCCTTTCATTGCTCTTCCCATTTGCTGACTGCACTTTTCCATCTCAGGGCAGTTTCTTCTAGAGCAAACTAGGTCTAGCCTGCTCCTGTTCCCTAAAGCACAGCTAAATTTGAAAGGCAGGGAACAAGTGAGTCTGTCTGGCTGCCTCAGTGTGCTCTGATGGGTCTGTAGTGGGTGCAAGTGGCAACTCTGGGTTCCAATAGGATGGCCTGATTCTGGCCAGCTCTGGAATGCTGCTGCATGGCCCGGCCTTGGCACAGGAGGATAAAGCCAGGAGCTGCTGCAGGCTCTGCTGTAGTGTTGCTGTGGCCTTGACCCATGTTGGGGTGGATGTGAAGGACAGAGCTGACGGGATGTGGGGCTGATTCTGCTGTGTTCCACCCTGGAGAATCAGGATGTGCAAAGTGACTGCAGCACCTGGGCAGTGGTGGTGGCAGGTGGTGCAGGGCACAGGGCTCTGTGCTGGCCTTGTTTGTGAAGGGCAGGACTCCCAGCACAGCCCTGGCGTGGGCGGCTGCCGTGGCCGCACAGGGACAGATCCGCAGCGCAGCTGGCACTGAGCTGTGCAGCATCTTGCCTCCCTGCTGTTCCATTAATCCAGGCTTTCCCTCCTCCTGCCCTGGGAGGGGATGTGGTCCATGGTGCTCGCTCCCTGGTCAGGCAGCCCTGGAGCTGGGCTGTGAGGATGAGATCCAGCTGGTGCCTGCAGAGCCCATGGGCACTTCCAACAAGCCCTGCCCACTGCGGGCACAGCACAGAACCTGAGGCTTCTTCTGGGGTGGCTGGTGCTCCCCAGGGGTGACACTGTTCTTGGGCCTGTACACCTAAGGGTAGCTGTGAGCTTTTGGTGGTCTGTGAAGTGCTCCTGCTTAATGATCCCTGCTGCTGATCATGGGCATGGGCTCAGTGGAGAATGGCCCAGGGCTTTCCTAGGGTGCTGGGGTTGCTGCTTTCTTGCCTCTGCCAGGCCTCAGAGGGTCTCAGGAGATTCCTGAGAGCTCCCTCTCCTGTCACAGGCAAGGGCAGGGCCCCAGTGGGATGCCTCACCCCTGGCATTATGTGCTCTTACTCAGAGCTGGATTTCCATGTGGCCTTTCTCTTGCAGTCAAGCCTTCGCATATCCCCTCCTCTGCCCTTCTTGCCTCTCAGTGGGGTGTCGAGAGACCCCTTGAAGATGGGAGTGGGATCTCAGCTGGATCAAGATCAAGCTGCCCTGGCTGCAGTAACTTCCTCCCCGGCCAGTGCATCAAAAAGATGGCCTGGAGCATCTGCGTGGCCTTCCTGGGATCTTCTGGACTCTCCAGAAGACCCTTTCAGTATTGAAAGAGAAGCCCGGCTTCATCGGCAGGCAGCAGGTGAGTTGGGAGGGGGATCCAAGGGATGGCTGGGGAGGGCAGGGGGCCTTTGTGCAGGCACTGGCTGAACATGGAGTTTGCTCCAAGCCCAGGTCTGACTCTGGCTCTACCTGCTGAGAGAGCAGATGGGTCTGGGCAGCTGCCTGTGGCTGTGCAGCTCTGCTCAGCTTGTAGTTGGGGAATGTGGGGAGACCTGTGGGAGAGTGGGAAGGAAACGATCCTGTACTGAGTATTACTGGTGTCTTCTCTAAGCTGTGAATGAAGCAACCTGCACCTGGAGCGGGCAGCTGCCTCCCCGAAACTACAAGAACCCCGTCTACTCCTGCAAAGTGTTCCTGGGAGGAGTCCCATGGGACATTACAGAAGGTGAACAGCCCCTGGAAAGTGAGGCCTCACACCAAGGCCTTGGGTGTTGACTTTGGGAGGGTGCAGGATGGAACTTTTTGTGGGGGGTGCTGACCTCTCTCCTTCTGTCTGTAGCTGGGCTGATCAACACTTTCCGTGTTTTTGGCTCCCTGAGTGTGGAGTGGCCTGGTAAGGATGGCAAACACCCACGCTGTCCTCCCAAAGGTAATATGCCTAAAGGTAATAGCGAACACGGTAGGGTTACTTTTTTCCCATGCTATGTTATAGCACGGATGCTGGGATGGTACAGCTGCATGCTGGTGACTGGATGGTACAGAGCACCTGGGGTAATGTCCTGATGTCCTGCCCTCACTTGGGTCTGCACCTGGGCTGCAGAGCACTGGCACCCCAAACCCAGCTTCCTCACCCATCCATAGCAGGGTTGGACAGTACTGTGGGCTGGGGGAACCCTCTTGGGAGGTGTTTCTGAAACCTCACACAGGGCTGTGGCTCCAGAACAGCTGCTGAGCCCACTGCCAGCATGTGCAGCTGGGCTGATGTATTGTGTAAGCAGGCATTAGTTACAGGGTAAGAAGTGGCTGGTTTGAAGGCCCTGTAGTGCCTGATTGCCTCATTTAGTCACTGGAGCACTGTGAGGTAGAGCACTGCCATCCATGGAGGGGACTTTAAAAACCCTGGATGGCATTTGTGCCAGGCCATCTGAAATTTGAAGCAGGGTCTGTGTTTCTGCAGATCTTGCTGTGGCCATGCTGGTGGTGCCCACCTGGCATGTGCAGGTGTAGTTTGTGGATGATGGAAAGTGGCCCATGTGGCCCTGGACCTGGGCATCCTGCCCCCCATGCTGTGCTTGGGTTTGGGCTTTTCCCAGCTTGGCTTATACATAAGAGTCTGAGGGGAACAGCAAGAGCTACCACACAGGTACTTCAGGTGGCACCAAAGAGTGATTTTTGAGGATTTCTGCAAACTGGGATGGTCTGTTCCTCCTCCACCACAGCTCTAACAGCTGCTTCTTTCCCTTCCAAAGGCTACGTCTACCTGGTGTTTGAGTCAGAGAAGTCAGTGCGTGCGCTGCTCCAGGCATGCTCCCAGGACCTGCTGAGCCCCGACGGGCTCAGTGAGTACTACTTCAAGATGTCCAGCCGCAGGATGCGCTGCAAAGAGGTGAGCAGAGCTGTCAGAACACCCTGACAGGGCAGCAGAGGATGTGGAGTGAGATACCTGGAGGAAAGGAAACTTTGCCCTGTTACTGTGGTAGGGAAGTGTCAGTCCAGTGTTTGTGTCCCTCATAACAACTTATGTGAAGCCAACCTGGAGCTCCTGGGTTGGTGGCAGACTCTGCCTTTTCAGGCTTCAGTTAGCTTGGACAGAGCTTGGAAACAGGGATTTGACTGCTCTGTGCTGCTTCCATCACACCTTTGCTTGCAGAGGCAGACTGGGATCCCTCAGGTGCTTTGTCAGGCCTCCTCTGCTTGCAGAACAAATGACAGCAGCAGGCAGGTATTTTGGATCCCAGGCTGCTCCCCAGCATGGCCTTGGCTGGCTGACCTGTAGTTTGTTGGGTGCTGGGGCTACCAGAGGCTCCACTTGGGCTTACGGGGAAGGAGGACTTCAGATCATGCTCAACTGCCTGAGTTCAGAGAGTTACGGGATGGAGATGCAGCTCTTAATCTAGACAGGCACAAACTAATTGTGCTCTAGACAACTCTCCTGGTGTATGGCAATTGGCAACGCTTCTATGCTTGCTGATTTCGTTCTGCCAGAAGCTTCTCTCCTGAGCCCTCCATCAGCTGCAGAGCAGATGGGAGCTCCTGATGGAGCTGGTAGTGGGTGGTGATTCCAGTGGTCCCATCCAACATCAGTCTCCTGTGCTGGGAGGCACCTGACTGGCCCATAAATACAGGTAGAGGGATGTGGATTGTCTTCTGCCTGCCACCCCCACAGAACTGCTGGCTTGGGTTCCAGTTTGGCTGGAATTAGTTTTGCCTCCTTGTGGGTTGTCTAGGGCTCTAGATGGATGTGGACCCTGAGCAGCAATAGATAACAAATGATACTTGCAGCTTGGGGTGAATTCTGAGGTTCAGGGGTGCTCCTGGTTGCAGGTGCAGGTGATCCCGTGGGTGCTGGCCGACAGCAACTTTGTGCGCAGCCCCTCGCAGCGGCTGGACCCCAGCAAGACAGTGTTTGTGGGGGCCCTGCACGGGATGCTGAACGCAGAGGCCCTGGCAGCCGTCATGTACGACCTGTTTGGAGGGGTGGTCTATGCTGGCATCGACACTGACAAGCACAAGTATCCCATAGGTAAGTGATGATTCCACCGGGATTGGTGGTCACCCCTGCCGTGCTCTGAGGAGGCTGCGGTGTGCCCTTGGTTTGTCCTTCTCTTGGAAGGCTGCCCAGGTGCCAGGCTCGGAGAGCAGATGCTGTCCAACCTCTTCTACAGTCTGTGCTCCTCATCTCCTAGCCCTGGGGAGGGCTGAGAGCACTGATGTGCCTGGGAATTGAAAGGTCCTGGATCATTCCAGAGCAGCTTGAAGTTCTGAATATGCCTTTAGGCACTGCTAAAGGTTTCTCTGTCCTTGTTCAATGCTGTTAGTGGTTGTTGGATGATGCTGTAGCTGCTTTTCGATTCCTGGGGCAGAGACAGCTGTGGGTCTTAACCTGCTCTTGAGCTGGAACACAGCATGTCATGATGTGTGTACCTCCCTGGAGGCCTCATGGGCCAGGAGACAGTGCTGAGGTGGCTGGTCTGTTGAAAAAAACCCACAGTCTGTGCCTGAGGATCAGCTTTCCAGGCTCAGGCTGCAGCAAGTCACAGACTGGGAGAGACCATAGATCTCCTGGTGTTGTCAGGCAGTAACAGTGTCAGAGTTTGGTAGTGCAGGGTTGTCACTGCTTGGTCAGTGTCCTTGGATAGCAGTCAGGCTTTTCTGGGAAAGGTTCAGGTTTAGGGACATGGATGTGGTGCTGCGAAGCCCCTGAAATGCCTTTGGGGGACAGTCTCAAGGAGGGTGGGAATGGCAGTGAAACTTCACAGAACCTCCCTGTGCTGGCCCTGTGAAATCCCAGTGTGTGACCCCAACCTCCTGTGGTTCATGAAGAGCCCAGGTTGCCCCACGTAGGCAATAGCTCAGTGGCACCTCCAGCCTTGGAGCTGTCCTGAAGTCACAGCTCAGTTTTGGTAACTAAGCTGCCCCCTAGATGATTGTGCTGATTGAGGGCATCTCCTGTAACCCCAAACTGGATCCAGGCCCTCCTCCCTGTATCCTGTGTGATGCTTTGTGAGGGTTATGGATGGGTTTTGGGTGGCACTTTGTCCTGTGGCTGAGCTGTAGGGATCTGCCAGTGTCAGTCCTGGAGCTTAACAGACCTTGCCTGGAAGGGAGTGGTGCTGGAATTCTGCTGACTAGCAATGAGGCTGCAAAACACAAGGCTCTGGGGTGAGGGGGAGGCTGGGAGTAAAAGCTGCTGAGCTGTCTCAGCACCAGCATATTTCAGGTGTAGTGTGAAGCACTCCTGCTGCTCCTGGGAATGTGGTGCCTGGAGAAGGAGGCAGGAAGAGCCCCCAGGCACTGAATACCATCTCCCTGTCAAAGCTGTTTCCCTGTCTGGGTGGCACTGGGGGAGGGGTGATGTTGGCAGTGGTTCCCTCTTGATCTCTGCTGTTCCTCTCTAACAGTTGAGGTCTGGCTCATTGCAGGGTCGGGCCGTGTCACCTTCAACAACCAGCGCAGTTACCTGAAGGCTGTGACTGCTGCATTTGTGGAGATCAAAACCACCAAGTTTACCAAGAAGGTGAGTGGGGCTGGTGGGGCAGCCCAGGGAGGGGTCTGTGTGGTGGGTGGTACTGCTGGGAGCACCAGAGTTCGTGGAGCCTGCCCCATATTCCTGCTCAAGCAGTGGGAGGAGCTGCTGCTCTGCCAGCCCCAGGGGGTGCTGCTGGGGATGGATTTGAGGTACCCAGGGAGAGGGCAGCCAACCTGGTGCTGCTCCATGCCCCCACTCTCTCATTCTCCTGCAGGTTCAGATCGACCCATACCTGGAGGACTCCATGTGCCAAGTGTGCAATGCCCAGCCTGGCCCATTCTTCTGCAGAGACCAGGTAAGGCCAGTTCTCCTGCAGCCTGTGCTCAGGGGTTACCTCGAGGGAGGAGCGGATCCTGCTGCTGGGTTTTTGGGGATATATACACTGACTCTTCTCCAGTGGGCAGGATGGGGCCCAGCTGGGAGGGTGGCCTTGTTTTGAAGGAGGTGCAGTCCTCCTGGGGAGGCAATTCCAGTACTTGCCAGGAGGCCCAGGTGGGGAGTGTCCACCCAGCTTTGAGCCAGGGCTGTGCTGTGCCAGCACTGGGACCTAGTGTGGGAATGACTGGTGCTCCCGGGGGGAGAGGAGGCTGCTGCTCTGTGAGCCATGAAGAGCTGGGGTTGGGGTGCATCCCTCTGGGGCTGGCTGAGGAAAAGGGAACTCTGGCTGACATCACCTTGCTGCCGGCAAAAGAGCTTGGCTGGGCTCTGGCAGCTTCTTGTAGAGCTGGGAATGGGACATGAGCAGGGGGCAGGAATGCTGTGTAGTGATGGGAGCCCTGGCAGAGCCCAGCTGCTGCTCCAGTGCCCAGGCCCTGATTTTCAAAAGATGGAAGCTGAGCACAACAGGCCCTCCACGGCATCATTGCTGGCATTCCCTCTCTCCAACCCATGGATCAACTGTGCTGATGGGGGCTGCGAAACCCGGAAGGGGAGGAGTGGCTCTGCTGGAGACACCCCAGCGTTTGCTCCTGTGCTTCTGCCCACAGATCTGCTTCAAGTACTTCTGCCGCTCGTGCTGGCACTGGCAGCACTCCATGGAGGTCCTGCGCCACCACCGCCCGCTGATGCGCAACCAGAAGAACCGGGACTCCAGCTAAGGGGCTGCCGGGGCACGGGGCTGCCGCGGGCAGAGTCCTGGGAGAACCTGCCCCGAGGAGAGCGCAGCAGCGCCTGCCGGAGCCAGGCCCGGCTGGGAACGTTCTTCCTGAGGACTGATGGGGAAAAAAAAAACAAACAAAAAATCTTACATTCATGTTTGCACTTGCTGGTCTTTTTGTTTCTGCACTAATGCACAGTGAGTTTTGTTGGGGTTTGTTTGGGGGTGTTTTGAGGGGGGGAGTGCCCCTCAAGCCATTCTGCAGTTCCCAGACTTTGGTTCCTGGTTTGCTGACGAGAAGCAAAAATTGAAAATGAATAAACCCAACCAACCAAGGGCCATGTGTCGCGGAGGCGTCGCTGCAGGCGCCTCCGCCCTGGTTTTTTTATTTTTTAAAGGCGCTTTTTTACATTCCTTGCAATACTGGTGGAGAGAGCGCAGGTCTCATTGGTCATTGTTTTGCCGTTGCCATACAGTGCCTTTCCATTCATTTACCCCCACCTGGATGGTGTGACCTGGGTGTTCAGCTGGCGTTTTTTACTGTAACAACAAGGAGACTTTGCTCTTCATTTAAACCAAATCATATTTCATATTTTACGCTCGAGGGTTTTTACGAGTTCCTTTTTACACTCTTAAAAACAGTTTTTAAGTCGTTTGAAATGAGAGATTTTTTTCTTTTCCTGGCAGCTTTTAACATTATTGCAATTTGTGTCTGGGGGCTGCTGGCAGGACGTTGTAAATCCGGGGGTTTGCAACGGGACAGGCCGGGCTTTGTTTTTGTTTTCGGATTTGAAACGATGGGATGAGGATCTGAGCTGCTGTATATAGTTTTAAATAGTTTGTTGCACTTTTTTAAGTTGCACTTATGGGGGGTTGATAGAGGTTTTTAATCACACAAAGTCACAGGACTTACCTTTTCTTTTGTAACAAGCTAAAAAAGGGCTGCGTTTGGTGGACGATGAAGGTTCCTGGGAGCCCTTTCTCTTAGAGGGGACAAGTAATTTTCCTTTCCTTCCCGAGATGTTTGGAGTATCAGTGCAGTCGACTGAAATGCTGCTGCTGGGATTTGAGACCTTAATTATGCTGACCATTATTATTTTGTTACTTTCCCCTCTATTGGAAGCTGTGTGCCAAAGAACCAGTGTCATAATTTCTCCCTCTTTACTATGATTATTTTTTTTCTTTACTGCTGAGCTGATGTTGCATTGTTGCATATCCCAGCTGCTCTTTGTGGGGTTTTGTGAAGCTGTGTGTGAAGTCTCTACCTCATTGTAGTATATGCAGGCAAGACTGCACTCTCCTACAGACGTGTGGAGTAAGCTGTGGTGTAGTTTTTGGCACATAATAAACACGTTGCAGCAAAAAAACCCAACTTTCTTGTGCCTTGTGTGCTTCATGGGAGATCTCTGCAGCTCCGAAGGCTGTGGTGTCATTCCCTGGAGGTGGCGGGGGGGGGNGGGGGGGGGGGGGGGGGGGGGAAGGTATGGATGTGGGTTGTGGGAAGGGATGGATGGAGCTGTGAATTGTAGATGCTGTAGGTGAGTGACTCACTTGGGAGGGAGCTCTATCTGCTGGGCAATGCATTTTTAGATCCCACTTACCCGAGGTCCCTGTGGGCCCCTAGGGCTCCAGCTGGAGCTCTGCTAATTGCAACTGGAAGTTAATGAGGCTGATGGGAGGGGCCCGTGTTGTCCTGTTTTCTCCCACTGTGGCAGTGGAGATGCGCCTTCTGCAGGGCTGTGAGGGGAGAAGAACGCCAGGGCTCCTCTCTGTGGGGCCGGGGAGGGTTGAGTTGGACTTGTGCTGCCACAGTGGACACCCTCTGTCCCCCATGTCCCTGGCGCATGGAAGGCTTTGGCCTCCTTCCAGGTCCCACAGTGGTAACGGCAACACCCCTGTTGTGGTCACCCCTCCTCCTTTGGGGCTGGGTGCTGCGAGTTTGTGGGTGCTCAGTGTCCTCTCTCAGGGCCAGGTGTGGGAGGGGTTGGTGCCGCTGATACGGCAGGTCTCTGATTCCCTTCCCCGGCTGCTCCATGCTGTTCCGGGGCGCGGAGCGCCTCAGGATGTGGCCCCGGGCGGGGCTGAGCCGCGCCCGCCACGCCCCCGCCCTGCTCAGCCCCGCTCGCCTTCCCCTCCGCTGGAGCCCTCCGAGCCGCCAGGGGGCGCGGTAGGCGCCGCTGGCTTCCGGTGCCTCCCGTCATCTTCCGCTCTCTTTCCGCGGCTGCCGCCGACATGGTGGGTCCGGGTCCCACCATCCGCCGCCATCCGCGGGAGGGGCCCGCACCCCCGCGGTGGGGAGCGGCGGGGGGAACCGGAGGGGACCGGGACGAGAGGCAGTGGGGGGCGGCGGGGGCCGGGATGGCTGGGGAAAGGGGGGATTGGGGCGGGGGTCGCCGGGCCTGGGCTCGGCGGAGCCTGACCGGCGGCCCTCCCGCCCACCCCGCGTAGGGACGGGTTCGGACGAAGACGGTGAAGAAAGCGGCGCGAGTGATCATCGAGAAGTACTACACGCGCCTAGGGAATGACTTCCACACCAACAAGCGCGTGTGCGAGGAGATCGCCATCATCCCCAGCAAGAAGCTGCGCAACAAGATTGCTGGGTAAGGAATTGCGGGCCCTGAGTGGGCTTCGGGCACCGCGGGGGCCCGGATGGGCTTTGGGCAGCTGGAGGTGTCCGAAGGGTTTGGGCATCGGAAGGTCCTGGGGGATTCGGGCACGGCGTGGGGGTTCCTGCTGGGCCCTGCATTCGAAAGTGATTACGGTCTCGCCAGTGGCCGGGTCATTGATAGTGCAGGGAGAGGAGTGCGAGAGTTTTCCCGTGTTTGGAGGGGTCTGTGTCTCCCCCAAACCCTGTTGCTGTCGGACACTTTGTCTCTGATGTCCCCTGGAGGTGGTGGGATGATGCCGGGGTCAGTGATGGGACATCGGCGGGGAAGATGGTGGTAGCTGTCCTCATCCTGCTGTGGTTCCAGGATTTGGGGTGTGGGGAAGGGTGATATGAACCCTGGGAAAGCCCAGGACACTCCCTTGTCCCCGCAGGTACGTCACCCACCTGATGAAGCGAATCCAGAGGGGCCCCGTACGCGGCATCTCCATCAAACTGCAGGAGGAGGAGAGGGAGAGAAGGGACAACTATGTGCCAGAGGTGAGGCTTCAGCTTCCCCGTCATTCTATCCTACCTTGCCACATCACCATAAACAGTCCCAAGTTTCTTTAAAACAAACCCTCAGCCAGGAGGAGCTGAGGAGCGTTTGGATGAGGCAGGCTGAGGTGGATCCCTCCAAGGCTGCTACCTGGGACAGGAAGGGCAGCTGGCTTCTCCTGGTTTGGTTTTCCTAACTTAAAATTCGGGAAAAAATAATTTGATGGGAAGCAGGAGGGTATTTCAGAGTGGCTGAAAACCTGTCCCTAGAGGGAGGGTTTTGGTAAAACCCCTTGCCTTAATCCTCTGTTTGGAGGGGGTCAACATCTCACCTGTCACCTGGGTGAGGTGCTCCAGGAACATGATCCCATTGCTCCTAAATCCTGTAGCCTTCAGGCAGAGCACATCTTGCCCCTTTCCCAGATCATCCCAGTTGGCTCCTGGCAGAGCTGCTGATTTCTGTGCTGGCACCAGAGAGGGGTTACAGGGAAGGGACTCCAAGCAGGGAAAGCGTGTCCATGCTGCAGCTGTTGGTGCAGTGTCAGCACACAAGCCTGTACCGTTTGAGGTTTCCTAGAAAAATCCTGGTGTTACGTAGCTCCTGGGGAAGGAAGCCTGTGGAGGTAGAGTTTTGGGGTCTGGAGGGGGCTGGATGAAGTTTCTCTGGGATTAAAGAGCAGGAGAGCACAGGTCCTGGAGGTGGGACAGCCTGTGTTGGCACCATGGTGGACTTGTGTCACAAGGCAGCTGTGAGTGTCACTGAAAACTGCCAGGACTGGTGCAGTTGAGGGTCTAACACCAGCTCCTCGGCAGCCTTGGCCTGGAGCAGGTTGGGCTTCATTTTCCAAGGATTTGCCATAAAACAGGCTTTTCACTCTACTGCTAGTGGCCTCTTGTAGTGTACAGTCAGGGAAGCTGTGTTCCATCAGGATGCTCCCACCTCTGCTGCTGGAACTGTTCCCCACAGCAATGGGATGGGACCAGAGTGGCTGTGGGGCCACCCTGGTACTTGTGGGGCTTTATCAATCACACCTTTTCTCTCCCCTCTGTCCCCAGGTCTCTGCCCTTGACCAGGAGATCATTGAAGTGGACCCGGACACCAAGGAAATGCTGAAGCTCCTGGTTAGTGGCCATAACTGTTCCCTGCCCAGCTACTGGCATATCCCTGGCACAGCTCCTGCTGCCCCGAGTGGCTGGATGGTGTCAAGGGTCTCTCTCTGCCCTGGGTCCTGGGGGAGGGTTAATTCATATGTGGCTTTTAAAGGGGCAGAGGCATGGGGGCTTTGCCACCAGCACAGTGGGGTGTTCCTTGCCCTCCCGTCCTGATGATTCCCTCACCAGCGAGTCAACCTCTGGAGCAGGGTGCTCTCCCCTTAAGAGACTTGCGTCCACCCTTTGTGCTGCCCACAGCACCTTCCCACACCTTTGCAGAGGAATTTCTCTCCACTGTCAGTGGGCAGGATGCTGTGACTGATCCCGTTGTTTTTTCATGCTGTTTTCCAGGATTTTGGCAGCCTGTCCAACCTGCAGGTGACACAGCCCACAGTGGGAATGAACTTCAAGACGCCCCGAGGAGCACTCTGAGTCTGTCCCTGTGTGTCGCTTTTCCAATAAACGTGAGGAAACCATCTCAGCCTGCCTGGTCTTTAGACACCCAGGGGATGAGGGAGGGAGGGTTCTTGGGGTGCTGCATTGGAGCACGAGGAGGGCTCAACACCTTCATGTGCACTAGCATCTTTTTGGGTTCTTTCCTGGCAGTTTGGGGTGTGAGGTGCAAAGCTGTTATTTTAGAGGCTCTCCTGCCTTTGCCTTTGGGTCACTGGCAGAGAACAACCATGGTGACTCCTTGGAGCTTGTGGGAGCCTGTCCAAGATCTGCCTGTGCTTTCTCCAAGCAGGCAGCCCAGGGATCAGGCTGTGCCACAATAAAAGTGGCTTTTTATAACCCTATTGGTCACTTTGAAGTGCTTAAATGAAAGGGAAAAGTCTTAAAATTCCTTTATTAAATGAAAGTAAGGAGACCTTGGCGTGTCCCTCCAAGGAAAACTTGCTTCAGCTAGTTAAACACAGTTTAAACTATCACCACTACCCCCCACCCCAGAATAAAAAGAAAATATTTGTGTTTTGGAAAGAAATGTCTGTATTTATGTTTGTTGTGAAACTTAGTTTAAATAGTTACTTAAAGAAGTAAAATACTGCAATAATTGTAGCCAGTACTTAAATAATACATTGAACACTCTGAGCTCTAGTTGGATAATTTATAAATCATCTGGCAGCTCTTATTGAAGTTCCAGCCACCTGTTCCTTACAATTTCCTCTTCCTTTTGGTCTTCTCGCAGTAAATGCTACATTTGCTTTGAACCCAGTACGCTGCATAGCCTGAGGTGCCAGGGATGAAGTCGTGGAGTTCCCCCTCATATTTCTTCATGTCCCGTGCAGAGGCATAGCCTGCGGGGGGAAAATGGGCTCACTGAGTCCCTGTTCCATCTGCCCCATCCGCAGCCCTTTCCAGATGCATTTACCTGTCACCATGTTATTTATTGGGTATTCCTGGAGGGCACGGTATGGAAATTCTCCCTGGGCAGGTGCTTCAGAGTCTGTTTCTTCACTGCTGTATCAGGAAGGAAAAAAAATCTGTGTGTTAGTTCCTGTGTGCTAGGATTGCTTGGATTTGGGAGGGCATCCCAAAGGTAGGAAAATACCTCTCAGCCAGATCTAGTGCCTCCTCTGGTTCTTCCTCACAGACGCTTCTTGCCACTTCTGGTTCCTTTGTCAGATTTTCATTGGGCTGTGAATATCAGTACAAGGTGCCGTGGGTCACCTGCAGAGCACCTGGGACACACTCCAAGTGCACAAGTTTTTAGGGCTCATGATTTCAAGCATAATTCAGAGTTAAATTTAAAATCTAAGGACATTCCTGCTTCAAAAGTGCTGGCAAGTTGCTTTAAGAGGAGAGTGGGCAGTGACATGGGGAAGGAAAACACCACACCAATGGGCTGAGCTCAGCCTGTGGCAATTGGAAGTCCTGGAGCAGCACACTGCTGAGAGACTGGATATGTCTGGGCAAGGGAGACAATCCTTCCAGTGCTGTCCCCCTCGGGATGTCATGCTGGGAGGGACACACAGCACAGCAAGCACAAGGAATCAGAATCAATTAGGTTGGGAAAGACCATCAAGTCCAAGCAGTGACCAGTCACCACCTTTCCAACCAGACCACAGCACTGAGTGCCATGTCCAGTTGTTCCAGGCAGCCCATTCCAATGCCTGATCACCCCTTCTGGGAAGAAATTCTCTGTGATGTGCAACCTGAACCTCTCCTGTGCAGCTTAAGGCAGTGTCCTCTCATCCTGTCCCTTGGCCCCTGGGAGCAGTGCCCAACCTCCACCCAGCTGCCCCCTCCTGTCAGGGAGTTGTGCAGAGCCAGAAGATCCCCCTGAGCCTCCTTTTCTCCAGGCTGAGCCCCCCCCAGCTCCTTCAGCCACTCCTGGTGCTCCAGACCCTTCCCCAGCCCTGTTCCCTTTTCTGGATCTGCTCCAGCCCCAAAATGTCCTCCCTGAATTTAACTGAGGGGTCCAGAACTGGACACAGCACTCAAGCTGGGGCCTCAGCAGTCCCCATTACAGGAGAAAAATCACTTTCTGGTCCTGCTGGTCACACTACTGACTCAGGCCAGGTGCCATTGGCATTCTTGGCCACCTGGGCTCATGTTCAGCTGCTGTTGATCAGCACTCCCAGGACCTTTCTTGCTGGGCCACCTTCCAGCCACTCATCTCAGTCTGTAGCTCTGCAGGGGTTATTGTGGCCAAAGTGCAGGACTCAGACCTTGGCCCTGTTGACCCTCATACAAATGACCTTGGCCACCGATCCAGCCTGTGGGTCCCTCAGCAGAGCCTTCCTAACCTCCAGTAGAACCACACCCCCACTCAACTTGGTGTCATCTGCTAGTGGTGGACTCAATCCTCTCATTCAGATCATCAGTAAAGATATTGAATAGGACTGGGCTCAACACTGATCCCTGGGGGACACCACTGGTGACTGGACACCAATTCTCCAAACTGTGGGCTACAGTTTCCCAGGAGATGCTGTGGAAAACTGTCAGAGGATTTGCTGATGTCCAGGTAGGCATATCCACAGCCTTTCCATCATTCACCAGGTGGATCTCCTCATCATGAAATCAGTTTGGTCAGGTAGGACCTGTCCCACCTAAGTCCATGCTGGCTGGGTCTGATCCCTGGTTTTCCTCTATGTGCTGTGTGCTGGCACTCAAAGTCATCTGCTCCATAACTTTCCCTGCCACAGGTCTGAAAGGCCTGTAATTCCCCGGATCCTCCTTCCAACCTTTCTTGTGAAGGGGTGTCACATAGATAGCTCATCATCTGGGACCTCCCCAGCCAGGACCAATGATTAATGATGAAGAGTGGCTTGGCAAGCTCTTCCTCCAGCTCCCTCATCATCCAGGGATGGATCCCATCCAGGCACATGGACTTGTGAGCCTTTAAGTGGCACAGCAGGTCACTGACTGGATTTCTGGGGGTCCATTCTGCTCCCCATCCCTGTATACCAGCTCAGGGGGCTGTTTGTTGTGATACAACCAGTCGTAGTGCTGAAGACTGAGGAAAAGAAGGTGCTAAGTACCTCAGCCTTTTCCTAGTCTTTGGTGATGGACACTCCAATAAAGAACAGAGGTTTTCCTTGGCCCTCCTTTTATAAATAAAGTATTTATAAAAGTATTATCCTTTACAGAGGTGGCCAGATTAAGTTCTAACTGAGATTTCACCTCTCTTAATTTTCTTCTTTCTGCATGACCTAAGGACATCCTTAAACGCTTCCTGAGTTGCCTGCCCCTTTTTCCAAAGGTGATATATGCTCTTTTTTTCCCTGAATTCCTGTGAAAGCTTCCTGCTCAGCCCAAGCTCATCCTCCAGCACACACCTGTGGAGTAAAAAATTTTCATCTTACCTGTTCTTCAAGGTCATCTGCCTTCTCCCAGATAAACTGGCCAATTTTCCTTCTGATTTCTGCCAAGAACAACAAACTAGTGACTGTGAGAACATCAGAGAACAGCACTGTCCTGTCAGCACAGTCGCTGCCAGTGTGACGCCCTGCAGGTGCCTCTGGGGACAAGCCCAAATGCAAGGTCCTGGCCCTGGGCCAGGGCAATCCCAAGCACAAATTCAGGGTGGCCAAGAATGGATTGAAAGCAGCCCTGAGGAGAAGGACTTGGGAGTGTTGGTGGATGAGAAGCTCATGGATATGACCTGGCCACATGTCCTGAGCTCGTCCCACAGCATGGGCAGCAGGTGAGGGGAGTATCCTGCCCCTCTGGCCCACTCAGGAGCAGCAGTGCTCCTCCAGCTCTGGGGTCCCCAACATGGAGCTGCTGGAGAGACTCCAGAGAAGGCCATGGAGATGCTCCAAGGGCTGGAGCCCTCTGCTCTGGAGCCAGGCTGGGAGAGCTGGGGATGTCCACCTGGAGAAGGCTCCAGGGACACCTCAGGTCCCCTTCCAGTGCCTTAAGGGGCTCCAGGGGCTGGAGAGGGACTGAGGACAACTGCCTGGAGTGACAGGACCAGGGGGAATGGCTTCAAACTGACAGAGGGCAGGGTTAGATGGCATACTGGGAAGAAATTCTTCACTGTGAGGCTGGGGAGGGCTTGGCACAGGTTTCCCAGAGCAGCTGTGGCTGCCCCATCCCTGGGAATGTTCAAGGCCAAGCCACTCTGTGATAATAAATAGATGGATTCATACTCTGCCCTTTGGGAGGAAGAGCCACTCCCAAGCAAAAGGAAAAGTCCACCTGTAATATTTGTATTACGGACAAATAAATGTCAGTTCTACTTTGCACCAAGGCTGCACTCACAGGAGATTTCCCTGGGAAAATATCCCCAGGTGATTTTTTTGCCTGACCTTCCTGTAGGCAGGCCGGGGGCAGGACAAAGTGGCCCAGAACCACCGAGGGCTTCTCTCCGGCACCGGCGCTTGCACACATTGAGAGGTAACAGGAATGAAAGACCGTGGCTCTGCCCTCCAAGTAACTGAGGCTCTCGTGTATGCTGGAAGAGAGGAAGAGAGCTGGTTTGCAAAGGAGAACCTGGAAGCAAACCAAAACTGAAACGTGTAGAGGGGTGTTGTCCTTAAACCTGCTCTGAAATTTTTGCCAAAAGCTCCTAATTTTCTGTGATTTTCCAGCTGTGAGACTCTACTAGTCACTTCCTATTACAATCCCGACTACCAGCACCTCCCAGGGGTAGCCTGGAGGAGGAACGAGGTTAAATGTATTTTTGGGGATTACACGGTCCCCACTCTGCTCTTGACTTCCGGGAGGTCAAAGCCAGGATGTTTCTACAATTATCCTTCACCACACTGGTTCCTGCTCACACAGCTGAGCAAGGGGGGCGGAGGGTGCTCCAGTCCCCACTGTCCTCCTTAGAGGGGAATTAAATCTTGTTTGCTGCGTTTCAGGATGTGTACAATGATTACATTTTTTTTTACAAGAAATGATCTAACTATATACATTGAAAAAAAAAATATATA
>VZDJ01000155.1:16723029-17261803 GCA_008694505.1 Cyanoderma ruficeps | reverse complement strand
ATATATATATAAAAAAAAAAATTTTCTGGAATTCCCCTGGGGGAACAGGCTGGTCTGGCAGCATGTTGTTGCAGAACAAAAGTTGTTGTTCTGTGCTTATTGGAATTCCCCTTGCCTAGCTGGAGCAAGTGGCTGGAAGATTCCAAAATTCGAAGCCAGTTTTAAGCACTGGTGTGTTAAAAAGAAACTAATTAGTCCAGCCTAGCAAAGCCTAAAGGAAACATCATGGCTTCCTTTCCCATAAATATGTTTACATGACTAAATAATGAATAAATACAAATATTCACTGATATTGAGGAAGTGAGGAAGATCCTGAAGATTTTCCTTATATTTGTACAAATGTTCCATAGTTCTCTATTTTTTATATTAAGCATTTCAGCCCTTTTTCCATCCATTTTTTACCCCAGTGCTTCCTTTCAGCATTAATTCATACTAGCTTTTTAGCACCAGGTTCCTTCCTTGGGAATTGTATCACCTCTATTTTACATGCTGATTTTCCAGCAGATAATTCACAGCCAGCAAGAAACCAGCACTATTCATTTAATTTATATTACAATTAATCCCCTCTTAACACACGGATGGTTTTTCTTTATTCTATCTACAGTTTAGTGTGGGTGTGAGTTTTCCTGACCCCATTGGGCAATAAGATCCTGGCAGATCCATGCTGTGACTTTAGAAACACCCCCTGATTCTTACGGGATGTCAGTATCCATTAAATACTTTCCACTAAATACATTAAAGGCTGCTTTGCCCACCTGCGGGTGTCGGGGTGGGCGGCATCACTGCTGAAGAGGTAGTCGGCATCCAGCCAGTGGGCGATTGTCCCACCACCGTCTGCTGCAGGGGACAGGGAGGGAGATCAGGATGGGCATCCAGGGGGTTCCCACCTCGGGGTGACCTGGGATGGGGACAGCTGGTTGCTGTCCACGGGATGGGCCGTGAAGTGGAAGCTGTGATAGCTCCCCAGGGCTGTGGGACTCCCATTCTCCCCTGAGGGCTGTTCAAGGCTTTTCCTCAGTGTGGGGCCACCATGGACTGGCCAAACTCATGCTCTGCCCTGTTGTGTGGGTCTCAGACCCACGAAGGGGTGACAGGGCGGTGCCCACACCGCTGTCCCCTGCTGAGGAATGATGGGGCTGTGTCTCCCCTCCTAAGTCCCACTGAGGTGACAGGGTTGTGCCCCTCCCAATTCCCCCGCGGACTCCTGCCAGCTCGGTGGCCCGGGGCACGCCTGGTCTTCGCCATCGCCTGGGCCCCTCACCCCAGAGCCCCCGCGGGCCCGGGCTGACGCTCTGCGAGAACCAAGCACGGTGTCCGCGGAACATGGAGGCGGGAACCGCCCTGAGGGCAGACGATGGCGGAAACCGCCGTGAGGGGAAACGATGGCGGGAACCGCCCTGAGGGGCTGTGGGGTGGCAGAAGCTGCCGTGAGGGGCTGTGGGGAGGCGGGAATTGCCCTGAGGGGAGACGACGGCGGGAGCCGGCCTGAGGGGCTGGGGGGGGACGAGCGGCCGTGAGGGGCCGGGGGGAGGCGGGAACCGCCCTGAGGGGAAGCGATGGTGGGAAAACCCGGCGATACAGAGAACGGCTGGAGCTGTGTCGGGGAGCTTTAAGCTAGATATTAGGGAAAGGTTCTTTCCCACAGTGTGGCCGGGCACTGGAACAGCTCCCCACGGCAGCCCCAAGCCTGATAGAGCTCAAAGGGCACTTCGACAACATTCTGAGGAACAGGGTGGGGACTGCACTATCCTGTGCAGAGTTAGGAGTTGGACTTGATCCTTGTTCTCCTAGAAGTTTTTTCTCGAAAAAAACCTTGCATTTTGCTGACTCCGGAAACTGCTTGCAGAAAAATTGCTTGTATTTCATAAAGCACAAATGAGGCTTGCCTCAAGCTTCCCAAGATATCCCTCAGGATGCCCCATCCTCTGGAAACTGTCACCAGCAGCAGCAGCACGGCAACATCTCAAGTACCTCAGAACCCCAAGGATGCTGGATAAAACAGAAGGTATTTCTGGACGTGGTCCTGAAATCCAGCTGTTAAAGAAAATAAGCCTCTGGTGTGGGCATGTGTTGTTCTCCCACAGACAGGGGATTTTTGAGTAAACCATCATAATATTTCTTAAGAACGGAAAAATCCCACAGATGCAATCAGGGCACACCTCCCCAGAGTGAGAAGATGATTTGTCCTTTGGAGACAGGGGCATTTCACATTGCCTCCACAGAATCTTCAGTTTGTACAGTTGACCCCACTCCTGTCCTAATTAGGATTAAGCTCTCCTAGTGGTTACTCAGCCATTATTCTGGTGCTCTTGAGGATAGGAAAGGTGGAGCTGAGGTGGTGGAAAGCACTTTGGTGGCCCTTCATGATCGATGGGAGGAGGCCAGGACATGTTCCACAGCTCCTTGGGCTCACACAGCAGTTTGTGCTGCTCCACGGGTGTCTCTGGGAGAGAAGCCAAAACCTTTTCCCCTCTCCCAGGCCACCTTCTCTCACACAGGGACCACTGCTGGGGCTGCCTGGTCCCCAGAGTGCATCTGGTGCTGCAGGCAGAGCTGTGTGCTGTGTCCTGCTGTCCCGTGCTGAGTGATGAGCATTGTGCACAACCACCCAGCCATGACAGCCCCACCTGTCCTGCCTTGAACACCCCTCTGATGAACCCAAAGGGATCCCCATGATGGGGCCCTGCCCCTCAGCAAGGTCCTATGTCGGTGCTGGAACTGCAACAGCATGGATTTTCCTAATCCCTAACAACAAAAAAAAAAGGTATAATGAAAATAGCTATGGAACAAGACAATATCCATCAAAAATCTCAAGTGGATGTTCTGTGACACCGTCACAGCAAATCTCAATATACCCAAGAAACATGTGATGCCCTGACTCACCAGGAACCCATGTGATCCTGGTTAAATCCGTTTGGATCCAATATCCCTCAACCAATCCTTCTGATTTCTTCATAAAATAAAAATGAGCTGATAGCAGTAGCATCGTTTTTGGGTAGTGTCAACAGTCCCCCACAGTTTAACAGAGGACTGCCCCCAACCGGGCTTCTTCATGGGGTCAAATGCAGAGAGCAAACCAGAACTGAAATTCACCAACACACACATCTGCTTCCCCCAGGCTCACCTTTACACCACACACTCCAAGATGCATCAGCCAGAGCTCTCCCCCATGGAGTAAGCACCATTCCCTGCCATTGCTCCGTGTCCCACCCTGTGTCCCTAAGGTTCTTTATCCCTTTTTAAAACTTGTGCCTTCCCTTCAGAGCCACACAGGAGCCTCCAGCCAGGCAGATACCACATCAGCAAAAAAAGTCTTTAATTCTCTTTTTATTGATGGAAAATTACATCTTCTTACATCTCTGTGGGATTAAAAAAAAAGCACAACTGATCATCATTCACCAAGGGTACATATCCACCCACAACCTAGTGGTCATCAGTGCCTGTGAAATCAGCTTGGGCTATCAAATGACTAAAGAAACACTTCAAGGACTAGCAGTTTATTAAGGTATAAACATCCTGCAAAATTTGGAGCAGTGAAGAGCTACCATTGTTTTTTAAGCAATAATAAATTTTTAGCTACATGCTCAAAAAGCCCGCAGACCTCCCTTGATGCTATGGCTAAGTGATATTTTTAACAAGGCTTATTAAGGAATTTCTGAAAGGAAGTTAATCACTTGTGGATATGATGAAAGATGGACAGAAGCTTCAGAAGACTTTGACTTGCAGGAGGAATTTCTCAAACCTGGATGGAGAGAACAGATTGACATAAATCACTCTAGTGACACCTTCAACTGTAATTATTTTAGGACTAAAACTGAGTTTCCTTAGAGCAGTATGACTGCAACGCCCCTGTCCCTGCAGAACCACCTTCCAGTGACATTCAGGTAAAAATCCTGTAGAATTTGCTTTTCTGTCTCTTCCTTGGTGGAGTTCCAAGTTCAAAAAGTCAAGAGGATCCTTGTTCCCCACCCCAGGAAGTTTGTCCTGCTCTCAACTTTTTCCATGCCAGCTCAGTAAATCCTCATCCCCAGACCACAGTGAAGTCACTCCCATCCAACCTCCAGCTAGACTTGGTATCTCTCACCAATGTCCCACTAACCAAAGCTACGGTGCTGTGTGGGCACAGCACATTTCAAACCCTGCCTTGGGGCCAGGTTCACAGCCCCATTGCCTAAAGGTGAGTGACAAACCAGAGGAGTGACTGTATACAACTTTTGAGAGCTCTGCAGGAACTGGGGAATTTCATGCAAGGGTGCTGTCAAGGCCTGTCCCAGGCACAGTTAACCATTATCCAGCCTCTAACAGGGCATGTAACTACCGTGTTTCAACCAGGACTACGTCAGCTGGCCCACATGTTCAGTTTCTTTTCCCTATCAAGTGTTAAACTAGAATTTCCCTGTTGCTAAATTCAGATCAGTTACACGCAGATAGTTTGAAGAACTTGGAACCCTCAGACTGAGACACCCGTGAATAAACCCAAAAGTGTTTCTGGTTTGTGCCTCACGAATCCCACACGGCGCTGCCCTGCGACAGGGTTAACCAGCTTGCCACCCACGCTGAGGGATCTCGGTACAGCGACTTCCTGCTCCTCCCCTAACAGGAGGACAACTTCGAGAACTCTCTGCAGTATCTAGCAATATCAGGCAAGGAAGATTTTTTCTGAAGTTCTCCTTTTTTTGGAGCAAAGGACTCTTGTAGGCACGGGATGGCCAAAACCAGACAAAAACAGTATGCAGAAAGAGTTTTGTGTCCCAAACCAGCCCTGATATGATCTACTTTTTTGGGTGTGGTTGCTTCTGTTCCTCAGCTTTTCAAACCCTTCCCCCTACAGAAATGTGTCTATGTTTCCCTTACCAGCATAGCACACAGCACTGAAATAACTCACCATGGATTATCCCAGCCACAGCTCAGAAGTCTGGTTCTGCAGGAAAGAAGTGCAGAGCATTAGATCTGGGGGGAAATGGCACCCCCTCTCCCCTGTCCCCACAAGGCTCCCCCCTAGAAACAGCCCCAGTGTGGTAACCTGAGAGTTGCCCTCAGCTGTAGCTGAGGCTAGGTCACCACCATCAGCCCCGACTGCTGAGTCCTTCTTTACATTCACACAACATAAAGCAAAAATTCACTGCATGACCCATCACCTTCTAGTGAAGCTCACCAAGACAGATGACACGGCATCACCAAATCTCTATGGATTAACACCAACTTCCTGAATCCTTCACAGGTATGTGTAACAGCCTTTTCAGCTAAAACCAAGTTGATTTTCTATCTCTAACACAAGAACTTCAAACCCCACTCTGTTACATCCTGCTTCCCAGGAAAAGGAACAGACACAGCATAGATATAAAGCAAGGAGCTCCAGCACGCAGAAGGGAAGGCACAACATACCCCATCGGTAAATGCCTGGCGCTGACATGGTGGAATGCACCACCTTGCAAGAGAAGATGTCCCCCCGTGTGGGGATGAAGGGTGCATAGACCAGGCGCTGGAACTGCCACTTCTCGTTGAAGGACAAGTCCCCGTAGGTGACGCCGGGCATGGGTTCCCCGTTCTTCAGGAGTTCGACGTCAATCTTGGGTGGGTGAAAGCCAGTGATGAAGCAGTGGAGGACGTTCTCCTTTCCCTCCTCGGCGCGGGAACGGGCGTAGACTTCCACCTTCGGCGACGCTAGAGAGAGGGGCGAGGGCATGTGAGAAGCGGGGCTGCGGCGGGCATCGCCTCAGTGCCAACCCTCGCCCACCCACCCGGGCACAGTGACCCGGACCCACCGGGACCCCGCTGCCCCTCACCCCCGTCAGGACCCTTCGCGCCGCCCCAGGCACTCACCACTGGTCGCCTCCAGGCCGGGCAGCGCCAGCAGCACCAGCACACCGAGCGCCAGGACCCCTCGCACCATTGCGGCCGCTCGCAGCCCCGCCGTTTCCCGGAATGAGCGACGGCCGCGCACACTCCGCTTTTATAGCCTCCGAAAACCACGGCCAATCGTGGCGCGGAGCGGCCTCTACCTCATCAGTCTCCGGGTAGAACGGGAGCTCCGGGGTTGTGCGAGCCAGCGCGGAGTGCTTTCGCTTTCAGTTCCGTGCTGTGTGGGGAAAGACCCGGGCAGAGACCCCGGGGCTTCGGGCAATAGCGGCTGGGCGTGAGCCCAGGTGGACAATGGCACCTGGTCTGCACCAGCCCGGTGTGGCCACAGGCCCAGGGCAGCGCCCGTCCCCTGTGCTGGGCACTGCTGAAGCCACACCTCAAATCCTGGGGTCAGTTCTGAGCCCTTAATGACAAGAAAGACATGGAGGGGCTGGAGTGTGTCCAGGGAAGGGAACAGAACTGGAGCACCAGGAGCAGCTGAAGGAGCTCGGGGGTACCTTCTTTTTCTACACCTCCCTGACAGGAGGGGGCAGCCGGGTGGGGTTGTGCTCTGCTCCCAGGGAACAAAGGTGAGAACAAGAGGAAACAACTTCAGGTAGTACCAGGAAAGGTTTAGACCAGATCTTAGAGAAAAGTTCTTCTCTGAAAGGGCTGTCCAGCCTTGCCACAGGCTGCCAGGGCAGTGGTGGAGTCCTCATCCCTAAAGGGATTTAGAAGCCCTGTGGATGTGGCACTTGGGGCATGGACTAGTGGTGGCCTTGGCAGTGCAGGAGGAATGATTTGACTTGATGGTCACAGAGAGCTTTTCCAGCCTAAATGGAGGTAAAAGCCACCTCTTGCAGAAGAGTTTGCATCCAGGGCCGGTATTACATCAACAGTCCATGGTGAAACAAGCCTCCACCTTTTATGAACTTCTTTTCAAAACTGTGTCAAATGTCTCATTCCAGCAGCTGCAGTGTGAGAAGTTGACTGTTGTTTGAGCACAGCATAGACTCCCTGACATAAAACATGAGAATTCTAACACCAAAAAACATGCTTTATGGTGCCTCCTCCAGAAGAACTGTGAGCACCAAAGCCCAGCAAGGCTAGGAATGCCACTGTGTATCCCAAAAATGCTGCTTGGAAGGAAAATAAAGGGAAAAGAAAGGAAAGTCACTGCTAGTGGGGAGAAAGCGGCAACATGGTGCAAGTACTAAAACCCTAAGCCCCTTTAGGACCTGCTTTCTTAGTGCACCTCTTAATGCAACTCATTAAAACACAAATTAAATTAACAAAGCATGTACGGAAAACATCCCAAAGGCAGCAGGTAAACCAGGAGAAGCCAAGCAAAGGAAAATCTTGAAAACACTTGCTATCGGTTCCCACTGGCCCAACTCCTGCTGGGTTTGCTGGCTACCCAGTGAGCAGTGCCTGCCACACAGCTGAAAACACACCATGTTTTTCTCAGTGTGGGATAAACAGATGCAGCTGCGGCCAGAGCCTTATCAGGGATCTCAGGGCTCTGGCAGAAATAATCCCTGAGTGCTCCATTGGTGGAAGAGTTGTTATCAGGGTCACCACAACAGGAGTTACCACCCTGGTCTAGCTGTCCCAGGGGTGAATGTGGCTCTGTCCAGGTAGATACTCCCCTCGGCTCAGAGAGAGGATGGCAGGACGTGGATCCTTTCCAGGCCCTTTGGGATGTGAATCCCTGGCAATGACTCTACTGTAATTTTGCAGTAAAGATAAGCACAACTCTTCCACGTAATGTTTATAAAAAGCCACAATGATTTGGTTAGAATAGCCAAATCTTCCACTTTTGGGACATTTTGGCTTTTATTAGCAGAATACTGGGAGAATTATTTGGGAGTGGGTGACATGACCAAGGTGCTCCTGGCATTCAGGGGGATAAGGGCAACCCGCTATGCTTTGTGAGATGCAGAAATTTGTAGTGTTAGTGTTGACACCTGTGCCCGGTGTTATCTACCATTATATTCAATCCCGACAGACCACATCCCACCAGTTTTCCATAACTCCTCAGAAGGATATCAGCTCTGAGAACGCCACAGCAGTCAAGGAGCGACGCGAGCAGTGCGGAAAGCAGGGCTGAGGTGTTCTGTGCTCCGAGAGCCGCAGGTGGAGTCACTAAACCTCTTCATTCCCACTGCTCCCTCGGCTCCAGGGATTCCTCGTGCGGGGGCACGGCGGGGCGAGTGCGCAGACGCAGGACGCCGCTGGGAGCCGCCATGCTGTACGGCAGGCGCATGCCGGGGCGGCCCATAAAAGGGGCGGCGGGGGCAGGGTGGCGATGTAGAGGGACCCAGGACGGACGGAGGGTGGGTGAGCGGGAGGAGGAGGCGGCGGCGGCGGCGGCACCGCGGGATGGCGGAGGGTGGCGAGAACATTGTGAGTGCCTGCCCTGCTCCGCTATCCCTTGCCCGCTGCCGTCTCCCGGCGTCCTGCTCCCTCTGCGGTGCTCGCTCTCCGGGGCTGGCGCTCCCCGGCACGGTCGGTCTCGGAGCAGACGCTGCCCTGGAGGTGCTGGTGGGATGCTCTTCCCTGCCTTGTGCTCGCGTGCCGCTCGTGCCCACGTAGCGGCTGTTCGCTCTGAAGCCTAATGATGTCTCAGCCCAGCCGCACGGGTGCCGTTCCGTGCCGGCATTCGCTGGTGCCGGCAGCTGCTGCGGGCTGAGCCTGCGGGTCCTGTCCTTGCTGGCAGTGCCGCTGGCTCATGCTTTTCCAGCTGTGAGCCCTGTGGGTTGGCTGGCACCACCAGTAGAGTGAGGGGAGTTTGGGTGCCCCGCCCCCCCCCCCACTTTTGGGAGCATGTTAAGGTTACCTCTCCCTTAGCGAGGAATCTCCTGCTTCCAAATCCAGATTCTTGAGGATTTTCTGCTGGTGGAAGATGTGCTTCTGCTGGAAGAGATGGCTGAGGAGGATGAGGAGCTCGACCTGTACAACGAGATGACTTTTGGGTTAGGTAAGACCTCAGGGGAGTCCTGGTGTTGGGAGAGACCAGCCTGGTGGGCGCTGCCCAGGCATTCCAGCCACCCTGCTGTTTGCTGCTTCCCCCCTTCAAGACCGAGACTCCACGGAGGAGGATGTCCCAAAACTCCTGGTGGTACCGGAGATAAGCCCTGAGGTGGCCAAAGCACTGGTAGAGGCGACTGGAAGAGCAGCTGAGCAGCTGCCCGAGGAGGAGGAAGGTGGGATAGAGGTGGAGGTGGAGCAGGTTAAATCTCAGATGGAGGAAGAGGTAGAGGAGCTGGGGACTGAGGAACAGGAGGAAGACCAGGAGTGCTTTGAGGAGCCCAGTGAGCTGGGAGACCCAGCAGTGATGAGAGCTGTGCGGAGCAAACCCACGCTGGAGGTGATGTGTGAGCAGACAGGGGCTTCTGCTCCTCCCCCCTCCATCCCCACACTTTTGGGTTCTGCCCTACAGAGGGCGCTGAGGCAGGGAGGCAGACCTCTAACTCCCCTTTCCTTGCAGAGCCAGGACTCGGCGGTGCTGGACAGCAGGATTGGTACTTGCTGGGAAGAGTTTGGCAAGGAGGACATGGTAAAAATGTCCCCACCCATTTGGTGATGAGGCAGGGTGGCTCCTGTGGTGTCCCCTGCTCTCTCCTGTTCACTTGCCTCATGCCAACATCTCCCTGTTTTCCAGCTGTCAATGGATCCCGCAGCTTCGGGCTCCTGCCCTGGCAGTGTCCCACGTCACCTCATGCTGGAGGTGGGTACCTCCAGCCGGGCTTTCAGGGGGCAGCTAAGGGCTCCCCACTACTCCAGGACAAGGGTCACATAGGGAATTTGGGACACCTGGGGCATCTCCAAATGGCTCTGGAGGTGCACAGATGTGTCTTGGGTGCCAAGGCTGTGAGTGCCCACCTAGAGCAGAGCCTGGGTTTGAAGGCAAAGTTGTTGAGTTTGGGTGGACTGGGACCTCCATGCTGGGTGTTCCCATGGGTCCCCAGCTGGTACATGGTATTGGTTGAGCAATGACCAAAGGTTTTAGTGAGCTGATTGTTGCTGAAGGAACAAAACTGTTCCCAGCTGTGCCCTGTTCCCACCTGCTGCTGCCTCCTCCCTGCAGGATAAAGCCATCCTCCAGGTCCTGGAGAGACCTCCACCATCTACCAACATGGACTTCTGTGGTTCTCCTGTGCAGAGGGGCTGTGGGGGCTCTCCCCGGCTCAAGTGCCCTGACTTAAGACTGATGTCCCCCAAGCCTTTCCCCCAGTGCTTTCTCCAGCAGGTAACAGGTTTGGGGGTGCTCTTGCATCCCTTCCTTTTCTGCTTCCCCTCCTTGGAGGTGTAGGTTTGAGGACAGGCTTGTTTGAGTGACACCTCCTGTCTCCTGCTCTGCACCAGGCACCCCTGATGTCTCCTCGACCCTTCTCACCACCTTGCAGACCCCCTCCACTCTTCACTCCCAACCAGGTAAAGTGGTGGGCTTTGAGCCACTGCCATGGGCCCACTGAGGTGGCCCTGGAGTGGCAGGGGATAGGGAGAGTGGCAGTATCTGGGGGTAGCACTTTGCCAGAGGAATGGGAGCCAGAAGCCAGCAGAGAGCTGGCTGACCCCTCTGGGATGCTCAGAGGGGAAGGCTTAGACCGTTGATCTCCTCTCTCCCTCTCAGATGGCAGGGTATGCACCTCCAACCCCTTTCCAGCCCGGCTCCCCCACCGTGGGCAGCCCACCGCGGGCCCTAGGCATGCACTTCAGGTCCATGTCCTCTTCTTTGGACCCTGCTCTCTTCTTCAGCCCCTCAGCCATGGGCCAGCTGGACTTCAGGTAGCAGGAGTGGGATGTTGGGCTGGGACTGGAAGGGCCCTACAAAGCAGCTGGGGGTCACCTCACTCTGGGGATGTCCCGACCCCCCCTTGACCCCTGTCTGGTGTTCCCTGCAGCACACCCAGCCACATGACCCAGCTGCACCCTCAGCACCAACGCATCCTGATGCAGCAGCAGGGAAGGCAGGTGCAGAGGTATGGAGGTCTTTGGGGTGCAGGGGGGCCTCTGGGTGGTCACAGTGGGCTGAGGTCTTCTCCTATGCTAGTGTCTCCTCGAAGAAGCTGTGGTCTCGTAAAGCGGACCCTTATGCTGGGCTGATGACTTCCAAGGAGAAGGACTGGGTTGTCAAGGTGCAGATGATGCAGCTGCAGAGTGAGAATATGGATGATGACTATTACTATCAGGTGAGCTCCTGCTGGCAGCACCTGAGGCTTGTTCTCCTCAGGGTGGGGCTTTGGGAGCTGGAGAATCCCCCCAGGACTGGTGGAGGGGCTCCTGACTTTTTCTCTTGTTACAGACCTACTACCACCGGCTGGAGCGCAAACAGGCAGAGGAGGAGCTGCTGGGCAGGCGCAACAAGCCCCCCAAGCTGGTCACACCATTCATCCAAAAAGTGGAGACCTATGACTCTGGTGAGGGGCTGGGGCAGGTGTTAGGGGGCTGGGTGAGGAGTTCTGGGATGTGGTGTCACCATGTTCCCGCTCTTCCGCAGTGGTACGCATTGCTGGGTCACTGGGCCAGGTCACCGTGTCCACCTGCTACAGCCCTCGCCGGGCCATTGATGCTGTGCACCATGCCCTCATGGAGGAGGTAGGTGAAGGGAAGCTGGGCTGGTTGGAGCCCTGAATTGCCAGGAATGCTGCTTCAGGAGCTGCCCTGAGCACTGGAATGGGACATACAGTTGGAGGAGGTGCCACCTCAGCAGTGACAGCTTGTGCCTGGCCAAGGGGTGGGATTGGGCTCTAGCCAGTTGTAGCTGGCCATGGTTTCCCCATGGGACTGCTCTGTGTCCTGGTGTCACCTCTGATCCCCAGGGGAGCAGCTGGCCTAGCAATGGGCTGGTAGCAGTGTCTGGGGATGGCTGTAACCTTTGTGCCTTCCTTTCTACCCTCCCAAAGGCTGCAGGGACCCACCTGCTGCGGGCACTACACAGGATTGAGAAGGTGAGTGAGTGGTGATTTGGGGAAGGGCAGGATGGTCCAGGTGCTGTTTTCAGGGATTTCTCTAAGGGGACATCTACCTAGGTAGGGTCCTGGATAGCCAGTTGGTAGAAGATACTCCAAGCTTTTTCCTTATCCTGTGTCATTTCTTCAGCTCTTCCTGCAGCTGCTGGAAGTGGAGGAGGTGCAACAGAAAATGTCCCCGGCCCTGGGGGACCAACAGCCCCACAGCCAGGAGGAGAAGAGCCAAAAAGTGGAGAGTATCTACCAAGCCTTGAAAATCAGGGCTTGCAGCATTGAAGAGTGAGTCTGTGCCAGGGGGAGAGGGGAGCAGGCAGCATATCCTGGTCCTTGTGGATCTGAGATGGTCATTGATGAGCAGGTCTGGGTCACAGGAGGATTGGGTCCTTCCTTCCATGTGTCACTGCAGCCTGTGCTGACCCTGCCTGTGAACCTCGTCCTCCACTGGGGCTGATGCTGGTCCTTTTAGATGGACAGAGATGCTCCAGGTCCCTTGGGATTTGTGCCAATGGAGCCTTTGTTCCCAGGGAGGCAGAAGATGAATTCCTGCAACTGCTGTGTGTGCGGAAGGGCAAGAAGCTCCTGGCCCGGCTGCTGCCCCACCTGATTGGAGAGCAAAGGGAGAAGATCCTGCTGACCATCACCCACCACCTGCCCTTCCTCATGAAGAAGGACATGCTGGATGAGGCAAGCACCTTCAGCCAGGGAAGGGATGGCTTGGGCTGTCTCCTTCCTCCTATGTTCTTGCTGGGGGTGGCACCCTGGGCAATGAGGGGGGCCTGTCTTGTGTGGTTTGCATGAGACAGGAGCTTATTCCCATCCTTGGGTAGGAGAAGGTCTCCAGGGGTCAGCCAGCAGCATTCCTGGTGGTAGTGACTCTCCCCTCCAAGTGCTGGGATAGGGTAGTGGCTCTGACAGGTCAAAGGATCTCAGATTCCTGCTCTCCCCTCTGCCCTGCCCAGTCTCTCCCCCTACTCTACAGCCCGTTGAATGAGGTGGTGGGTGAGATGACCTTCAGCAAACTTATTGAAGTCCTGCAGGAGCTTACCCGGCCTCTACCTGAGTCTTTGGAGCTCCCCCTCACCATGGCCTTGAAGAACCAGGTATGTGGCCCTGAGCCTCATCGTGTCCCTGGGGTGCCACTGCTGGTGGCTGTGACACTCCTGGTGCTTTCCTGCAGTTTGGTATCTCCTTGCTGTATTCCCTGCTGAGCCATGGAGAGAGGCTGCTGTCCTCACGTGTGCCACTGAAGCCGTGCAGAGGGGACTTCGAGGCATGGTGAGGGACTGTGTGAGCTGGGAGGGGGGTTTGTCACTGCTTCGTGGGGTGCTCACCCCCTGTCCTGTGCCCCCAGGACAGACATGGTGTACCTGATGTCCCAGGAGCTGTCACACCTGCCCACAGCCTCGCTGGCAGAGCCTCTCTTCTTGCCCAGCAACCTTGTCTTGCTCTTCTGCCGCTACCTGGACAAGCAGACTGTCTACCAGCTGGCTGCCAAGATGGCTGAGTGAGTACTGCCTGGAAAGGCTCCCTGCTCTTCTGGGGATCCCCCAGGGGGAGAGGAGCAGACAGCACTGGGGCCTTGCTGCTTCCATCCCCCCCTTGGAATTATCTCCAGATATCTACTGGGTTGAGCTGATCCTGTTGCCTTTGCTCCCACTTCTTTGGGACAGATCAGCAACCTGGTACTCCAACCTCGTCCTTTCCCTGCAGGTGCTCCCCGCTGCCCACGGAGGCTGACATGTTCTGCTGAGCCCTGGGAGCTTCGGGATGGGCTCTGGAGTCGGCGGTGCCGGGAACGGGCAGGGCCCGATGTTGTGGCTTTGGAAGTGAACACTTACCCTGGTGCGGGGCACTCTGGGTGACACGAGCAGCGGCAGGGCTGGCGCCGAGGGGCTGATGCCGCCCTGTCCCGGTGCCGGGAGCACGGCGGTGGGTGGGTGTAACTTACTTTGGCCTCCCCCCGGCAGTGGGTGGGGTCACGGCAGGGGCTGTGGCAGGCACAGGGGCGCTGGGAGCACCTGGGGTTGGATTTTGTCTCTGTACAGTGCTTGAAATAAAATAAAACGGTGATTAATGAGCTCCTCTGGCTCCTGGGGGCACCTTATGTTGGATGCACAGTGGTCCTATGGGCATTGCTGGGCAGGGGCACCCCTGGCCTGGGACAAGGATCTGGCAAAGGGCAAGGAGAAGAAGGGAGGGATGCTCAGAGGATTGAGGAGGAGAAAGGAGTGCTTGGAGAGGGGATCAGAGGCCCCACACACCTGAGCACCCAGAGAGGGGAATAGACTGGGGAAGAAGGGATGTAGTGGGGGAGAAGTTGGAGCTTGTCCTGATAGGGAAGTAAAGATTTGTGCAGGCATCTGGCAACACATGGGAAGAATATGGTGGGGGCGTCTTAAACATATGTGGGTGTGTAGTAAAGCACCTCTTGTCTCTGATGAGCTCTGAAAAGAGCTGTCAAAATAGCTCTCCCAATAGCTCTCAAAAACTATTTAGTCTGAAGTCTTCCAGTTGTGGTCACAGTGAAGTACCTTGAGGCATCTTTCTAATCAATGGTGACTGCCCCAAGCTGTGCCTCACTTTTGTATCTGAGGCTCAGTGTGTGTAATGTCTGTTCCCACTGTGGGAATCTTGGTAGCTCCTGCCTGGTTTTATGGTAGGATTTCCCCTGATCCTATGGGACAGCTGAGACTGGGTCACCTCCACCCATCCAGAGGTCTAAACCTGGCACCCAAAGCCTGGTGTGTATTCAAAAGAGGTTTACAGCAGAGTTGTCTCAGACTGTTCAAGCTCCAACCCTGAGTGGATGAAACTATTCCTTTAAAAGGGCATCCTTCAGGGGCCAACTTACAGAGAGAATTTACAGGGGAGAATTTACAGAGAATAAGGCTGTGAGGGCTTGGGTGGGATTTATCTTCACTGATTATCAAGGTAGCTCAGTTTCTTCTGCTTCAGAGTGCAAAGTTCAGCTGGCAGGATCTCCTCCTGCTGCCTTTCCTGCTCATCTTAAAGGCTGTATGTGCCCCTCACACTTTATCCTTAGGGATTTTTCTGGAACAGCCATGTTCTTTCCTAGCCACCCTCTTCAAAAGAGTGATGCTGGTGGGTTCTCCATGGGGTGAGCCCCTTGTTCCAAGCCCACTGAGGCAGTCTGGGAGGATTCCAGTGTGGGGTGTCACCTCCAGGGAAAGAGCAGACCTTGCTGTTACAAATCCCAGAGACTTTCAGGCAGGAGGGAATTAGCAGCTGCTTGTTGATAGCAGGAATTGGGGAGGACACTGGCAAGTCCTTCAGATAAGGATAAGCTGTGTTCTGTTTTCTGTTTGCTCCTTGCCTGGGAGCCAGTGTGGATGAAGGATGGAAGTGTCCCCTGGCTGCAAACATGTACGAGACCAAATTTTAGCCTGGAAGGTCGGAGATCTCTGCTGGATTTTGCTGCTTCATTATAGGAGACAGCTGAGGGAAAAGAAGGAAATCCCATCTCTTTGTTGCTCTCCCACAGCCAAGTGGCTCACAGCACCCAGTGCTTCCCACCTGGAGAAACAGACCCTCTCCATGGGGCAGCACCCTGGAATGAATCCAGGTGAGGGGTGTCCTGCAGGTCAAGGACCCCCAGATCATTCACCTTCATCTAAATGCTCTCCCTTAATCCAGAGCTGATGGAAGTCCAGGGGGTCTCACCTGCCCTGCCCAGCTCCTCCTGGTGCTCTCCTGACAGGATTGTGGGCCCCAGAGGACGGTGGTGACCCATGACTGTGGGCTGTCACTGTCTTGGGTGGGAAGGGGATATGGGGCTCATCTAGGAATGTTTTGGGGTGTATGGAGCTCATCTAGGGCTGTCTTTGGTGTTGTATGGGGCTAATCCTGAAACATCTTCAAGGTGTTTGTCTCATCCTGGGGTATACTTGGAGAGTTTATCATGGGATGTCCTAGGGGCTGTGTACAGGGCTTATCTGGGGATGTCTTGTGGCAATATGGGGTTAATGCTGGGATGTCTTGAGGTTATGGAGCTCATCCTGGGAGGTTTTTGTAGGTGTGTGGGGTTAATCCTGGTGCATCTTCAGGCCATCGGGCTCATCCTGGGGTGTTCACATGGCTCATCCTGGTCTACCTCCAGGGTATGAGGCTTATCCTGGGATGTTTTTTGGCGTTATTATCTTGAGATGCTTTGTTGGGTATGGGTCTCATCCTGGGATGTCTTGGTGGGGTATAGGGTGCATTCTGGGCATTTTTAAGGTCTGAGGCTCATCTTGCAAAATCATGGCGGGTATACGACTCATCCTGGGCCAACTTAAGTGGTTTAGGGCTCATCCTGGGATGTCTTGGTGAGTGTATGGGGTTCATCCTGTGACGTTGTTAGGGTCTGGTACTTATCCTGGGACATCTTCAAGGTATGTGGCTTATCCTGCGATGTCTGGAGTGGTATAGGGCTCATTCTGGGGTGTCTTGGAGGTTGTATGGGGTTCCTGCTAGGACATCTCCAGGTTATGTGGCTCAGCCTGGGACGTTTTCAGGGCGTACGGGGCTCATCGTGGGATAGTTTTTGGGGGGAAGAAGGGGCTCAACCTGGAGTGTTCCGGGTGATACGGGAGTTCTCCCGGGCTGTGGAGGGGCCGCGGCCGCCTGAGCCGGGGCGCTGAGGGGACGCGGCGTCCTGGGCTCACCCACTTCTTCCGGGCGGAGGGGGCACGCTCCTCTTTCCGCAGGCACAATGGTACGGCCGGTACCCCCGTTTCCATGGTGACGACGCGGCGCCTGCCTGCGGCGGTGATCATTGGCTGTCGCTGCCGGTGGGGGCGGGGCGGACAGAGACATTGCCCAATCCGAAGCCCGCTCTCAGCCGAGGCCCCGCCCCCGGGTTAAGGCGTGGCGGGCCCTTCCGGCGGGGCGGGCGCGGGAGGAAGCGGCGGCGATGGCGTCGGGCGGTGGCCGTGGATCCCGCTCGCCCTCCCCGGCCGAGCGCTGCCCGCCGCCCTTCCCCGAGCACCGTGGGCCGGGGGCCCCCGACAGCGACTCGGAGGGCGAGGACATCTTCACCGGCAGCGTGAGTGCGGCCGCGGGCGGCGCGCCGCCCCGGGGGCGCTGCGGGGCCGGGCCCGTGTGCGAGGGGCTGCCCGGGGCATCCTCCGGACTTGGTGAAAATAGTGCGAAACATCCCCAAATTCCCCAAAATAAAGGGGTGGGGGGGGTCGATGCCTCTGGTCTTGTGTCCCTTCAGGGGGAACCTCTTAGGGCAGCTGTGGAGAGGGAGCCCCGGGGCCGGGTGAGGGTCATAGAGTGGCTCCCCTGGCTGCGGGATTGAGAACAGGCTTGTACTTGGCTGTTCCCCGTTTCCCCAGGGTTGTAGCCTCTCCGTTCCTGCAGAACTACTGCCAAAAGCCGGGTTGGATGGAGCTTGGAGCAGCCTGCTCTAGTGGGAGGTGTTCCTACACATGTCAGGTGGTGGAACGAGGTGGGCTTCAAGGTGCCTCACGACCCTCCTACAATGGCAGCCACAGCTCAGCCTCTTTGCTGTGTAGCTTGTGAGGCTTCGCTGGGGGAAGAAGCCCCATCTTCTTTCCCCCAGCATCATCAGCTCTGGTCCCCTCAACATCCAGAGGGTGCTGGTGTGGCTGCCATGGTGCCTTCAGTTTGAGATGGAGGGTGGTGTTGGGGGTGAGGTGACAGGAGGCATCCAGTGCCCTCTGCTCAACTAGGGCTTTGTGCTGGGCTGCAGGAGGGTCTTAGAGGGGTTGGTGGTACTTGTTCAGCAGACCAGGGGCTGCTGCACAAATCCATGCTGAAGGTGGAGGTGGGAGGGGTGTCAGCGCCTTTCCTTCTGTCTGACACTCCTGTGCAGGAAGTCCAGGTTGCTGAAGGCTGTTGGCATTAACTCATGCTGGCATTGTCTCAGGTTTGTTCCAGGTAGTGACCAGTAGGCAGGAGGGGATTTACAACACTGGCTGGTGCTTTCCCAAGCTGAATCCCAGCCAGCTGGATTTCCCCAGTCAGCCACTGCCTCTGGTCCTTGGGATCAGTATCTTCATGGAGCGAGGATCTCAGCTAGAGAGGCCACAGGAGCTCTTCCAGCAGCCTGGAGGCTGGAATGCTGTGAGATTGATTCCCTGAGTTCTGGGAACCTCTGCCTACCTCACCCAGGCTTTTTCCAGCCTGCCTGATCCAGCTGGCAGTGTGGGAGGAGTCGGTGTCTGTGGCAGGAAGTTCTCTAGGAACATTCTGCAGTTTCCTAGCCTAGGGAGGCCTTGAGCAGGAGATTGTGGCCATGACCAAATGAACCTGCTGGGAATGGCCTGGCCAAGCTTCTCCTGCCACTGACACAAAGCTGGAGCTGCCTCTGCCCTGCTTCTGGTGCAGCTTCTGCCTGGTGTCTGTGAGCTGTGCTTGTGTTTTCCCTTGGCAGCAGGGAAAAAGGTAGATTTGGGAGAATGTGGATAGATTGTGACCTTGTGAGGGTGAAACACTGCTCTGGGCAAAACAACAGCTGGGTTGTATGTTTGGAAACCTGGGGAAGTTCAGCCCTGGGCCTTGCCAGAGGAAGGTGCTGGTCCCTGTGGCAGGCACCAGGTTGTGGAGATGGTCTGGAACTTCTCAGGACCTTTCTTTGGTGAAGAACTGGAGGATGTAGGAGGTGGCTTGATGGTTGGTGGCCCAGCAAGAGGGGTGAGCACAGAGTGCCATGGGATTTCATGGAAATCACACATCCTTGTGCTGGAAGGGGAGGATGGTGAGCCGCAGCAGCTTATCAGGTGTTTGGGTTTGGTGTGGAAGCCACTGTCATAAATAATACGTGAATGTTCTTGTGACCTGCTGGCTTTGCTTGTCTGTGCCCTTGAACATTAGGAAAACACTTTCTGGGAAGCAGGGGAGGCAGATCTGCCTGGCTGGTGGCATTCAGGTGGCTCAACAGCACCTGGGCATCACCAGCAAGTAAGTGTTTGGGTCAGACCTGAGTAGAACCAGAGCTGGATCTCATCTGTCTGTTGACAGAGGTTGGATCCCTGTGTGACCACAGCCCTTTCTAGGGATGTCTCTGAGGATCAGCTCTTCCCAAACAAGTTTTGTTTCCCTATGGTGAGCATTAGGCTGGCATGGGGGGACCTCTGCCTGCACATGATGTTGGGGGTGTTGAATCCAGCCCCAGAGATGGCTGGTGTCATGTCATGGGCTGATCTAACAAGGTCACGGCTCCTCTGTAGCAGCAGATGGAGAAGTAGGAACAGGGCGTGGTGCTTTCGTGTCTGAGGAACTAAATTTAAGGC
This sequence comes from Cyanoderma ruficeps, assembly GCA_008694505.1. Taxonomy (NCBI): domain Eukaryota; kingdom Metazoa; phylum Chordata; class Aves; order Passeriformes; family Timaliidae; genus Cyanoderma; species Cyanoderma ruficeps. The sequence continues at coordinate 17,242,728 of VZDJ01000155.1, read as the reverse complement.
AAACTGGGAAGCAGTTTTGGTGGAAAACTGCTTATCCATGCGCAATGGGGTTCTCTGAGTGTGAAGATTTCCTGGGGGCGCAGAGGAGCTGTGTGAGCCCTTTCCTCATAGGTCACCACTGGTACCAGTCCTCATGTTGGCTTGGACACTAGTCTGAAGGACCCTGGGGGGATGTTTGGCATGGAGGATCTCTGCTCCCCGCTCTCCATCACTAACAAACATAGCTCGTGCCTTTAACTGCTGTGATCCAAGCTGGGAGCAGTCCCTCCTCTAGGAAAGCATCCTAAAATACAGGAGCTCTTGCCATCAAGTGAGTGTTTCGATGGCTATTTTGTTTTTACCAGCCAAAGACATGAGCCCACCTCAAAGAAAAGCTGCCTCAGCACGGCTTCACTCCTTCAGGAGCAACGTGATCCGATGGTGCCTCCTTGCTGCAGAGAGTGCCAAGGAGCTGCTGGTTTGGAGTCTCTAATAGAGCTCCATTTACTGCCCATCAAAGACCTGTTCTGTTCTCTGGTGGGGCCTACAGAATAGCACTTGCTGTCCCTTTCTTCCTTGGGATATCTCTCTGCCTGCAAAATGAGGAATGATTTGGGGTGCAGGCATCTGTAACAGGAATGCTGAAGCAGCTCTGTCTTCTGGTGGAGAGGACTGGTTGGCATAAAAGCTCTTGGGTGGGCTGTCCCCTTTTGTCCCCAAGCCTGCTCCCAGCAGCCAGGATGGTCCTTTCTGGGTGGAAACTGGCTCTGGAGTTTGGTGTGACACTTGTCCTTAAAAGTGGCAGAAAGGGTAATGCTGAAGGGTGAATGGAAGGGCACAGGTGGTGGACAACGAAGATGACATGTTTGCTTGTCCTCCCTCAGTGTAAATGACAACTCTTTGACCTTTTAATCCTCTTGCAGAGCAACTCCCCGCCCCTGACAGCAGAATCTCCTCTTCCTGTGAGCAACTCCTCCAAAGAAAATGGAGTTCATGTGGAACAGGATGATCAGGACCTATTTGCAGGTGAGTCTGTTTGTGCTGGGCCTCTCTCAGCTCCAGGCCTGGAGTGATAGTCCTAAAATATCAATAACCAAAAGCAGATCATAAGTGCTTATCTCAAACACGTTTGAGTCCACTTGCTCTGGTGTTGTGTCTGGGAAGGTCGTAGCAGCCTTCACCAGGTCTCTAGGATAATCCTGCCACAGGACTAACTGTTTGGGAGCTGAAAAGGATTAAAATGTGGGTTTCTTTTGTTGCCTTAAGCTCTGAGGTGGTGTGTGTCTCCTCAGAGTTAAAGGATTTTCCTTCTCCACCCTCTCCTGATTCCAAGCCAGTGGAAGAAGTGTCTGTAGTAGAGACCTGGCTGTTCCCAAGGAACAGGAAACACAACCCCCCTCAGCAGGGGAAAATGAAGAGGGTCAGGCATTCCCCAGCCCTGGCATGATGGGCTGAAGTCAATTCTGGATACTTCTGCTAAGAGGTGGAAGTCTTTGTATCCTCCAGGTGGAGAAGTGACCTGGGAAGGAGCTTTCCTCCCAGGCTGGCCCATGTGACAGGTAAAATCTGCCTTGGCTTTAGCTGCTCCAGGGTGCAGCTCCTCTAGCACTCAGCAAGGAGGTGATCAGTGAGAGGTGATGCCTGGCTCCTTCTGGAATAAGAAGTTCATTGGATTAACATAATGTTCTCCAGCAGGATTGATCAAATGCTCTTACTGCAGTGACGATGCTTTGTCGTGCTCTTCCTAGTGCTTACAGGTGTCCTCCCTATGGATTTCTTTGCTAAATTAAGACTGTTGTTACTTCCTAGATCCCATGAGTCAGAGAATATTGCAATTGGCTTTCCAGAAACCCCAAGAGTGAGGCTGACCCTTTGCAATCTTCTTTCGACAGATGCCACTGTGGAGCTGTCCCTTGACAACACTCAGAACAACCAGAAGAAGGAGGTGGCCAAAGCATCCAATCCTTTGTCCTCATTGGATGTAGGGGCAAGTTCGTATAGAAACCTTTCAAAGAGCTATGAGGAGGTGAGAATTGCTCTTCCAAACTGTCCTGAGGCTTTCAAACTGTCTTTGGCAGGAACCCAACCGTGTACTCTGTTATAAACATGAATCTTAAATGAGGCAGTTAATATGGAATTGCCTTATTGAATGCCCTGACTTGTATCTTGGGCCATCAGTCTTGAGACTGATACCACTGGAGTGGGGCTCAGGTCAGCCTGGTGGCATTCCTGCTCCTGTGGGGGTCCAGATTGCTTCCAGAGCTGTAATAGTGGTGGATCTGGTCCTGAGGGTCCAAGCTGTGAATTGAAGCTCTGCGGTTTCTTCTTGGGGCTGAGCAGTTTGTGCATCAGTCTGGGCAGATCGTGGGTAGGAATGGCAAACCCAGCTTGGCATCCTTGCCTGGATACAGTGAGGAGCTGGAAGGGTTTATAGAACGATCCTGGCCAGACTGAGGTTCTAGAGGTGCCCTGGCAGGGGGACAAGCTCACCATAATGGTTTGGGGTGGGTTGAACCCTGGTCCTGGTTTTGACTTGCTGTCCCTGGGTGCTTTCTCCAAACAGCTGGAGGAAGAGGAGCAGGAGGACAAATTTGACCTGACTGTGGGAGTGAGCGACCCGGAGAAAGTTGGTGAGTTACTGTCCTGCACAGTGAAAGGGTTAGGGGAGCCAGGCTTGGCCCTGCAGCTCCTGCCTCTGGGCTGTCTCTAAGCACAAACCTGAACCTTAAATAATGTCTCCAAGGCTTCCTCTGGCATCTTAAAGAAATGATGCTGCACAAAGCCCAGGGTGACAAGACACAGTCAGGTTCTAGAAAGCCCAGAGCCAGGTTTTTGGGATTCCTGGTGCCTGGCATTGTGGTGAACAACTTGGCATGACCTCCAGGCAGCACTGCCCTGTGTGGAGCTGGCATGGGGTAAGCAAAATTCTCTTAACCTGATATGAGTGCATTATTCCATGCTCTGGCACATTTCCTTGGAACCTGGGCTTTCCAGGGAAGCAACTCTGGCTTCAAAATGAGAAGGAAGAGGGTTTCTGTCTATTCAAAGAGGGGTCAGACTGTCATGATCAGCCATGTGGAAGTGAAGTTCCTGTGGTGCAGAAAACCCAAGGTGACATCTGATCCCAGCCAGCAGAGTAGCCTCACGAGTGGCAGCTTGTTCCCACTCCATGGCTTGTGATCTCTGGAGCTGGGAGGTGCAAATCAGATTTATCTTGAGGGTAGCACTGGAGCTCGGATGATGCCCTTCAGATGAACTGCCAGGTGAACAAGGGGATTTCTGTGTGAGCTGGAGCAAACTGCCTGTGGTGTTCCAGGATCCAGCCCCATCCAGCCTGACTTGTATCCCGTGAATAGACTGTTTCATGTGCCCCACAGCCTCGGAATTGTTGGGGTCTGAGCAGATGTGTGGAGCCAGCTCAGACGCTGCTGGCACAACAAGTGCCCAATTGTCAGTGCTGGCTCCTGTAGGAAGTGTGGGGAGGGATAAGCAGGTTGGGACATGGCTGCTGGGCAGGAGTCCAGGGCTATGCAGCAGGATGCTGCCTCTGGTTTTGCAGGAAGATCCAGGGCTCCATCAGACCCAAGATCAGGATCACTGAGGCAGGAAAAGGTCAGGAGCCTTGTGCTTTGTGTTCAGGGAAACTGGAAAGTGCTGATGTTGTCATCCTAACAGCTCATTTATTTTTTCCTTAGGGGATGGCATGAATGCCTACGTAGCCTACAAAGTGTCAACACAGGTATGTCTAACCCCTCTGTGTCTTAATTTTCCATTATTTTTCCATGCTTAAAGGCAGCTGGACTGTATGTCCTCAGCCAAGCCAGCAGTGACCTAAATAAACAGGAGGCCTGAATGCCTTGTTCTGTGTTCAGGAGTTATAATCCACAAAGGATGAGCCTAGCTGAGGAATAGGCTTGGAATCTATTTGAAAGCATACTGGCTTTATTTTCACAGCCAGTTACATCTTTGCAGCCTTGGCTGATAGGGATGCTCAGCATTGGAGGGAGCAGCAGGAATGACATCCATTGGTAGAGTCCCTGAGCCCTGGGCTGCTGCTGAAGGTTCTGTGCCAGCAGCAGCATCAGATTGAGCTGACCTGAGCTCAACACTCTCTGCAGAGCTGCTGCTATAAGTTGCATTCACATCAGGACCTGTTCCCCTAAGTTTCCATGAGAAATGCAGCTGCTGGAGTGCTTTGGAGTCCTGCTCTGGGCTCTGGAAAGTTTGCTGCAGCTGCCTGTACCATGGCTGCTGGGCTACAGGAAACCTGTGGTCTGAAGAAGAAACTAGAGGACTTGTTATCCTTAATTCCTGCTCTGCAAACTCAGTCCAAAGCACTGGTGGCCCCTGTAGTCTTTAGATCACCTGAGGGGTGTGTCCCTGTTTCTGTGTGGAGCAGGGATGATGGGATTAGGCAGTGGGCAGGGTTTACTAAGGAGCCCACTGCTGCAGGAACAGCTGCTTTTTATTTAATGTCATTAATGCTGCTGCTGGCCCTAAGGAGAATCCAGCTGGGAGGGAAAGTGTGGAAAACCTGGGCCAAAACTTGCTCTGTTCACTGCTCACATCTTTCAGAGCTGGTACTGTCCCACTTCATCCCAGAGGTGCCAGCAGGCAGAGCTGGCAGGGCCAGGCTTTCCTGGGGGAGTGTGACCCAAGTGTCATCTCTTCCCCAGACCAGCATGCCGATGTTCAGGAGCAAGCAGTTCTCAGTCAAAAGGAGGTTCAGTGACTTCCTGGGGCTCTATGAGAAGCTGTCGGAGAAACATGCCCAGAACGGGTTCATTGTCCCTCCGCCGCCCGAGAAGAGCCTCATAGGTGAGTGAGGAGCTGCACAGCACCAGTGCTGGTCCTTCAGCTCTTGTGAGTCCTTCTGATGGTGAGCTCTGTGCCCGAGGACAGGCCTACAGCAGCCTCAGAGCTGACAGGGAAGCTGCAGAGTAGACAGGGGAAATAATCTGGATTCTGTGGCACAGACAAAGCTCTGGCTCCATACTTTGAGCTCTGGACTTAAATCCTTGATGGAATTCACAGATGCCTCCCCACCTGCTTGGTGAAGAGTAAAACCTCTGTGGTGTCATTGGATTGCTGTTCACTTGAGTCCAGCCCTTTGTTTTTCCTCTTTCCTGCATGTCAATTCCTTGGGCATGAGCAGATTTCAAATTTCTGAAGTCCTGTTGTAAGATTCCCCTCCTCCACTGTCACCCTGATAGTCTGTAATAAACCACTTTACCTTGTGTGTAGTTTAGAGCATTAATCACATCCTTCTTCTGTGCTAGGCATGACCAAAGTGAAAGTTGGGAAAGAAGATTCCTCCTCTGCAGAGTTCCTAGAAAAACGTCGGGCTGCTCTGGAGAGGTATGACCCCATCAGCTGTCCCTGGTCTGAGTGAGGGACTTCAGAGAGGTCTGGCAGGTCTCATCTTTTTCATGTTGGCATCACCAAATTCCCCAGGGAGACAGGAAAACTGGTGGGTGGATCAGAACAGTTGCTGGCACTGATTTCCAGCTCCCCAGCTGTTGTTCTGGTGTAAATACCAAGGTGATATGATGGCTCAGAGCCAGATTTGCTACAGGCAGAGTAACTCGTGGAGCTGTTCCTCCCACAGGTACCTACGAAGAGTCGTCAGCCATCCAACCATGCTGCAGGACCCGGACGTCAGGGAGTTCTTGGAGAAGGAGGAGGTCAGTAGTGTGGAGTACGGTATCCTTGGAAATGCTGAAGGAAATGGTACTTGAGCAGTTAATGAGGCAGGATCCTGCAAAGCTCAGTGGGAAGTGGCAGAACCCTGTAAGAGTGGGAGTGGGAACTGATGTTGATACCAGGTGCCCACCAATGGTGCTGAACCATCCCCTCAGCTGGACATGAGGGAGAAAATAAACAAAAGGCTTGTGGGGTGAAGTAAGGGCAAGGAGAGATCACTCAGCAGTTACCTTGTGGGCAAAACAGAATCATGGAAGGGCTTGGGCTGGAAAGGACTTTAAAAAGCCCATCTCCTTCCACCCCCTGCCATGGGTAGGAACACATTCTGCTGTCCCAGGTCGTTCCAAGCCTCATCCACTGGCCTTGGACACTTCCAGGGATGGGGGAGCCACAGCTTCTCGAAACCTGTGCTAGAACCTCATCACCCTCATAGCTAAGAATTTCTTCCCAATATCCCATCTGTCCCTGCCCTCTGGCAGTGGAAACCCATTTCCCCTTGTCCTGTAGCTCCAGGCCTTGTTGAGTCCCTCTCCAGCTCTCCTGAAGCCCCTTTAGGCACTCACTGGGGCTTTAAAGTCTCCCCAGAGCCTTGTCTTCTCCAGGTAAACACCACCAGCTCTCACAGCCTGGCCCAATCTCCTATGGCAAAGCAAACTTTTCCATTCCTTTCCAGCTCCCAAGAGCAGTAGGAACTCAGACCTTGAGTGGAGCAGGAATAATGAAGATGTTCAACAAAGCCACGGATGCTGTCAGTAAAATGACCATCAAGATGAATGAATCAGACCTTGTAAGTGTCGGGGCACTCTGGGCTCTCCCTGTCCTCACTCCGGAGCCGTTTGCTCTTCCCAGCTCCAGCCATGGGTGCTGGGAAAACCCCACCTGTGGGAAGTCAGCTCTGGGTTTCCCCATTGCAGTGGTTTGAGGAGAAGCTGCAGGAGGTGGAGTGCGAGGACCAGCGGCTGCGGAAGCTGCACGCTGTGGTGGAGACGCTGGTGAACCACCGCAAAGGTGACAGATCAGCACCCTGGGCTGGGACAGTCACACCCTGGGCCCTGCCGGGGGGTTACCGGGGCCAGGTGTCCCAGGGACACCTCCTGGGAGGGGGGACAGTGCTATAAAGGGCTCTCTGTCTCTTCCTCCTGGGAGATAGATGTAAAAAGGTCACTCCAGTTCTTCTGTCCAGCTCCACAAGCTCGAGATGGTAGTGTGGAAGGGAACCTGTGTCCTGTGGGGTCATAGAATCCCAGGATGGCTTGGGGGCTAAAGGGACCTTAAACTCCATCTTGTTCCACACTCCCTGCCATGGGCTGGGACACCTTCTGCTATCCCAGGTTGCTCCAAGCCCATCCAACCTGGCCTTGGACACTTTCAGGGATTCAGGGGCAGCCACAGCTTGTCTGAGCAACCTGTGCCAGGGCCTCAGTTCCCTCACAGGGAGCAATTCCTTCCCAATATCCCATCTAACCATGCCCTCTGCCAGTGGGAAGCCATTTCCCCTTGTCCTGTCCCTCCAGGCCCTTGTCCCAAGTCCCTCCCTCTCCAGCTCTCTTGGTGCCCCATTAGGCACTGGAATGGGCTCTGAGGTCTCCCTGGAGCCTTGTCCGGGCTGATCAACCCTAATTCCCTCAGCCTGTCCTCATGGAACTGAAGGCTCCTGTAGTAAACCTGAGCAGAGCTGACCTTATTCCTTCTGAGACACCCTCTGGGAGTGGGGATGTTTTCCTTCCTCTGCATGTTTTGACTGACTTCTGCAAAGCTGTGCCTGTCCTCCCACTCAGCTGCTTCCCCCTTCTCCTCATGGCTGGAAGCTGCTAGCTCTGACTGAGCCAGTGCTGGCTCTTCCAGCTGATATCTCCTGGACCTATGGAAAGGCAGCTCCAAGGGCTGAACCTTCTGCTGGGGAGCTCTTGGTGCAGCCATGCCCATCTCCTGACCCTCGTCCCGTTCCCCAGAGCTGGCACTGAACACGGCCCAGTTTGCCAAGAGTCTGGCCATGCTGGGAAGCTCCGAGGACAACACGGCTCTATCCCGGGCGTTGTCCCAGCTGGCTGAGGTGGAGGAGAAGATTGAGCAGCTGCACCATGAACAGGCTAACAATGATTTCTTCCTCCTGGCCGAGCTCCTGGGGGACTACATCCGCCTGCTCTCGGTTGTAAGGGTAAGGACTCCTTTGCTGCTGCTCCTCGTACCCATCTTAGGCTCAGGGATGCCAGGAGGTGTTCCAGACTCAAGCATGGGGCGTAACAGAGGGCTTGCAGGGCATGGCCTCTTCAGGCAGAGGGAAAACTTGCTGGTTATCCAGTTGTGCCCTGGTTAGGTTGGAAAATGGTTGTAGGTGAGGCCTGGCCATGGCTGCTGTTCTCCAGAGGGGATGTGGAGCAAGTTCATGGCTTGTGGGTGACCCCAGCCCTTCCAGAGGTGAAGGCTGAAGCTGTGAGCTGGTAACATGTGATACAGGTGGTAAAAATTAACCTGCCAAGTGCCTGCTGCAGCAGAGCCCGAGTCCCGGTGCTCCTAACTCAAGCATCATGTCCACACAGCCCACCTGATGCACTGGGAAGAAGCAATCCCACAGGAGTAGCAAGTCCAGCAGGCTGATCCCTTCCTGCCCCAAACACATCCTACCACAGAGACCAGAACACCATATCCCTGGCCCACTGGTCCATATGGGAGCTGTGGATGCTCCAGAGCAGGACCCAATTTGTGTTCTGGCTCCAGGACCTCCAGTGTTCCCTTGTCAGGAGACCTCTGCCCCTCCTTCCCTCCAGGGAGCCTTTGACCAGCGCATGAAGACCTGGCAGCGGTGGCAGGATGCTCAGGCCATGCTCCAGAAGAAGAGGGAGATGGAGGCCAGGCTGCTGTGGGCAAACAAACCTGACAAGCTGCAGCAGGCCAAGGATGAGATCTCGGAGGTAGGGAACGGAGCGTGGGGGTCTCTGCTCTGTTCCTGCCCTCCATGCTCCAGTGGGGAACCTCCTGGGCTGGAGAAGGAACCTTCTGGGCTTGGGATCACCTCCTGAGTAGGAGGGACAGATACCTGTGGCTAGGTTGCACCAAGGGCTAAGCCAGCCTTGAGTGAGGCTGCAGCAGGGGCTGCTCGTGGTCCTGCCTCCTGTGACCTCCATGGCAAGGTGGTGACAAGGGCTGGAACGACCGAGCTCGGCTCCAGCAACACTTCTCACGTGTACAGTCGTGGCTCCAAACCCTCGTGGAGAGGGGGGCAGGAGTTCCTTCTCCTGCCCCCAAACAGTGCACTTCCTGTCTCCGCAGTGGGAGTCCCGGGTGACACAGTACGAAAGGGACTTTGAGCGGATTTCTGCTGTCATCCGTAAGGAAGTGATACGATTTGAGGTACGTTCAGGGCAGCCCTTGGTGCCTTGGGGCTGCCCTGGCCTCCTGCCCCTCCTCCTGGCACAGCACCATCCCCAAACCCTGACATGGGTTAGCTGGGCTATCGCTGAGGGCTTTTGGCTAAGAGGGGGCTTCCCCACATTACAATGGAGCTGGGTGGGCAAAGATCCTCTGCGTCTGGTGTGCTGGTCTCCTCATGGGACCCCAGGAGGAACAGGAAAATCCTGGTGGTTTCTCCTTCCTCCCAAACTGGAGGGTTTTGATGATTGTTCCAGCCTCATCCCCATCTCTTGCAGAAAGAGAAATCTAAGGACTTCAGAAACCACGTCACGAAATATCTTGAGACATTGTTGAACTCTCAGCAACAGGTGAGTGGTCCCTGCTGTGGTTTTATGTCCGAGGCCAAGCTTGTGAATCTCTCAAGCATGACCCCCTGCACTGCAGCTCCATCCTGAAGGCTCCTGACTCTCTCCTTCTCCTCCCTGCAGCTGGTGAAGTACTGGGAAGCGTTCCTGCCTGAAGCCAAGGCCATTTCTTAATTGGACTGAACAAACAAACCTGAATTTTGCCTTTTTTTTTTTTTTTTATATACACTATACCTCCTCCTCTTTTCCACGTGAGCGACCCCTCGTTCCACATGCTGGAGCTGGTAGAGGTGTCACCCCCAGACGAGCAGCTTGCGAGCCAGTAACTCTTCTAACTGTATTTTTCATTTAGCAACATATATTTTCTTACTGAAGAGAAACTAGTTTCCTGCTTCGAGACCAGACCTGCAGCCAGGGGGTTAATGAGACCTGGCAAATATCTATTTTTCAGGCTGGGTTTTAAGGCTCTAATGAATTATCTTACTCCTGCAGTGCCATGAAAGTTCTGTAATAAAACTTCTATCAGGGCAAACAGGCTCTGGGTGTTCAGGGTGGAAGGGGGAAGGGTAAGGGTGCATCGTATGGAGAGCGAGGGAAGCAGCAGAGCCTCCCCCGTGTTGTGACGGGACAGAGGTGACCTTGGACACTAGTCTGGCCACCTGTCCCTGCTCTTGATTAGGCTTTGGCTCTCTGCCCCTGTTCCAGCGGGAGCCGTTTTTAGGATCTGAGCTCAGCGGGGCTCTGTAGCAATCCCACTTTGTGGAATTCCCCAGAAATCCATGGTGGAGCTCCTAGGGGTGTGGTGCCCCTACTCCCCCCTTACTGGGGGTAGTTTTTGCCCCTTCCCCCCTCCCCAGTCTCGCGTGTGCATTTTATCAAAACCGATTCCCTTTCTGCGTTAAAAAGAGAAAAGGCAACGTGGGCTGACTTCCCTCTTTCCTTTCCCCTAATCCATGTAAACCGGGTCCCTGCGGCGTCTCCGCGGCTCCCTCCCCCTGTGCTGAACTGGGACCGCCGGATCGCCTCCGGGGTGTTCGGGGACTGTCCGCGCCATGGGCGCCCGGGGCGGTCCCTCCCCGGCTCTGGCCCCGGCCGGTCCCGCCCGCGGCCCCGCCGTGTCCCGGGCCATGATCGCCGTCTCCATCCCCGCAGCGGAGCCCCCGGCGGCGGCGGCGCGCAGCCCCGACCGGGCGCACACGGTGAGGGACAGGGCTGTGCGGGGCTCGGGTGGGGATTCGGCTGCCTACGGGGAAAGGTGGATGAGGGTGTCTCCTTCTGCCCCGGGGACTGGAGGTCGCCGGTTGTCCCCAGAGCGTCCCCCAGCCCGCCTGGGAGTGCCGGTCCCTGCCTGTTCCCAGGGGTCCCTATCGGTGGGGAAGGGTCCCTGGTCTGGGAGTTCCAGCCGCCCTAGGCCCCCAGTTCCCGCGGGGGAGTCAGCCCATGCGCCCGGGGGATTTGTTTCCCTCTACCCTAGGAGTCTCCCACGTGCCCTGGGAGTGGAAGTCGCAGCCTGTCCCTAGGGAGTCCCTGCCGGTGACAGACACAGACCCTCTGCCTTTGGAAGGGGGTGTCTCTGGTCCGGGGGTGCCCTCTGCTCCCGGGTGTGCGGGATCCTGCCTGCCCCTGTCCCCGCTGCCTGCGTGGTTTGGAGGTTTCTGCCTCTCCCCAGGGATCTCTCCCTGCCCGGTTTCCCCCCTACCCAGGGGCTGGAGGGCTCTGCATGTCCCACCGCCCCCGTGTCCTGTTCGTCCCCGAGTACTGCTCTCTGCCCCCGGGGTCTGGGTGTCCCGGTGTTGGAGGACCCCAAACACCCTTGGGAGAGTCCCTGACAGACACGGGGGATCCTGACCCAGGGGTTACCGGCAGAGTTCCCCACAAGGGTCGCTGCTGATGGGGACCCATTGTCCCTGAAGGAGGAGCTGGGGGGGACATGGACAAGGTGAGATTATTTTGGCCTGGGGGAGGGCCACGGGGGTGGAGGCCTCTGCCTGTCCCTGGAGGGTCTCAGCCGGTGGGAGCACAGACCCTCTACCTTGAAAGGGGGAGAGGTCCCTGTGGCCCCCATGGTTGGGGGTTCCCTTCCTCCCCCACCTGCTCTGGGGCTCGAGGTTCCCTTGTCCCCCAGGCGACCCTGAAGTGTCCCAGGGTTGGGTACACCCAACCTCGTAGGTTGGAGGTCCCCAAGTATCCCTGGGTGGTCCCCACCTGCCCCAGGGGTCTCTGTCTGCCCTGGGTTCCTGCCGGGGGCACCTTCTGCCCTTGAAATCAGGAGTGTGTCTGTCCTCCACGTTCCCTCTCGCCCTGGGTCCTGCCTTATCCCCAGGGGTCCCCACATCCCAGGGCACCTCCACTTGCCCCAGAGTTTGGAGGCTCTTCCTGTCTGCCCTAGGGTACTGTTCTGGGGATTTTGTTGCTCCCACGGGGTCCCCACCAGCCCAGGAGGGTATCTCCATGTGCATCAAGGACTGAGGGTCCCCAGGTGTAATTGGAGAACCCCACTTGTCCCAGGGGTAGCCCAGAGGTCACCCTCTGTGCTTGGTGTTGGGGATGTTCCTTTACACTGGGAATCCCCTCTGATTGCAGGGGGTTATGTGGTCCCTGTCTATCCCTGGGTACCCCCATCTGCCCCAGGGATGTGTGTCCCACAACTGCCCTGGGGGTGGGATGTCCCCAGGTTCCCCCTCCTTAGTGTCCCTAAATGCTCAGGAGTGGCTGTCCCTGCCTGCATCCAAAGGATCCCTGCTGGGGTGAAAGGGAGGGACAGAAAGTGACTCTCTGCCCCTGGAAGGGGCACCATTGGTGAGGGTGTCTCCTCTGTTCCCAGGGAGTCCTTGTCATGTCCCTGTGCACCCAGGATTGGGATGTGTCCCTTCCCCAGAAGTGCAGGATCCAAGTGCCCCTGAGAGGTCCCTGTCAGAGCACTCTTTACACCTGGAATGGCAAGGGTGTCCCCTGGCCCCATTGGTGGTGTCCCTGTCTGTCTCTGGGTGCCCCCTGCCCTAGGTGGGAGGGTGCCTGCTCGCCCTGGATGGTGGAGGGTGTGGGGGTCTTAATGCACCCGCCAGGGTCTCTGCACATCCTCCAAGTGCTTGGGGGGTTCCAGCAGCCCTCACCTCCTCCCAGGGGTCCCAGCTATCCTGGCGAGTGAGGAGGCAGGGGGAGAGAGGGGCAGATGGGACCATCTGCCCTGAGGAGGAGAAGTCCACATCTGTCCTCATGGATCCCTTTCTGGGAAAGGGGACACAAAGGCCTTGAAGGGGAGGGCATGGGAGTCCCTGGCCCAGGGGGTGCCGGGCAGAGTTCCCCACAGGGTTCCTTTCTGAGGTGGGTCCTCTGCCCTTCTGCCCTGACCTCAGGGGTCCCCTGTGGCACTGTGGGATGGAGGTGCCTGTCTGTCCTCAGGGGCCCACCCTTGAACGCAGGGGCTGTCCTTGATCTGGGGGATCCCCAGTGGCTCTGGGGGGCAGAGTGGGGGGATCCCTGGTCTGGAGGTTTCCTCTGGCCACGTGGGGAAAGAAGGGGTTCTGCCTTCCCCAGGAAGGTGGAGATCCATGACTATTCCTAGGTAGGGGGGCCTCACCTGCCTTGGGGAAAGATGGGTTGTCTCCCTCTGTCTCAGTGGTTTGAGGTGCCCATGTGCCCCTTCCTGGTCTCCCTGCACACCCCAAGGTGTTGGGGGCCCCTGCCAGGCCCAGGGTCCCAACTGTCTGGTGGGGGTTGGGATTCCACAGCTTCAGGAGGGGAGAATTGTGTCCCATCTGCTTTTGGGGGTCCTGCTGCCCCCATTGGCCGTGGGATGTTGGAGATGTCTGCCTGTCCTAGAGAAATGGGGGTGGAGTATCCCAACCGCCCTCCCCAGGTGTGTGAGTTAGCAGCTCCTCCCTCCTCTGGGAGGCTGATGAGGATGGAGAGGCTGATGAACCTAGTGAGGATGATGAGGACAATGAGGATGGTGAAAATGGTGAAGATAATGAGGCTGGAGCTGATGATGATGGTGAGGATGATGAGGAATGGTGAGGGCGATGAAGATTGTGAGAACAAGGATGGTGATGCTGGGGCTGATGAGGAGGACACGGTGTCTGTCCCATCTTAGGTGTTCCGGGTGGAGGTGGTGTGCAATGGTCGGCGGCACACGGTGACCAAGCGCTACAGTGAGTTCCAGGCACTGCACAAGCGGGTAAGAGCCCCCAGCTCTGCAGAGAGGGGACACAGGAGGCCTGGCCTCATCCTCTGTGGCCTGCCCTGATAGCCCCACACTCTTCCTCAGATCAAGAAGACCTGCAAGGTCCCTGACTTCCCCCTACGCCACATCCCCAACTGGATGCCCAAAGTGCTGGAGCAGCGCCGCCAGGGCCTGGAGGTCTACCTGCAGGTGGGGAGTGTTTGGTGGGCTTCTAGGGGTGGGTTGGGAATGGGGTTTTGGGGTGCTGACCCCCCTGAGCATTGCAGGGTGTGCTGTACCACAACAAGGAGCTGCCCCAGGACATCCTGGACTTCCTGAAGGTGCACCAGTGCCAGCAGAACCCCAAGGCCAGCAGCCCCCCGTGAGTAGATGAGTTCTGCCGGCCCCCAAGGTTAAACCACGTGGCACTGGGATTGTCCCCCTGCTCCATGTTAGGCACCTCAAGTACACAGGGTTGGAGATGGTGGGGACAGGCTGAGGGCTGACGTCCCCTCTTCCACAGCAGCACCAGACTCCTGCCCTCCCAGCGCCCCATTGTCGGCTTCTGCTCGGATCCCTATGTGCGGCCACACGGCACCGGTAAGGAGCAGGGCCATGGAGCAGGTCTCCAAAACCTCCAAAAGGCTCTTCTGGGCCCTACAAAGGTGTTTCTCCTTTAATGGGGCCCAGGAGGGAACAGGCTATTACAGCACCCCCATTTCCTTGCAGACCTGCTCCCCAACACCATCGTCAGTGGAGTCCTGCAGGGCCTCTACCTCCCCCTGAGCTGTGTCCCCAGCCAGGCAGCACCCCAAGCCTCTGGAATGATGAGTTCCCAGACACCCACCCAGCACCCAGGGATGCAGTGGTGAGGAAAGAATCCTTGTGGTGGAACTCACTCCTCCCTGCTGGGCCAGGGCAAAGAAATGGTGGGACAACCAAACCCAAGGGAGCAGGGGGAGAAGCCAAAGGAATGTTGGGAACTGCTCTCCCACCACTATGCCAAGTGCCTTTGTTGGCAGAGCAGGAGCTCTGCCTTTCCCCCTGCTGTCTTGGGTTTGCAGTACAAGCCTTTGGATGCTGAATGGTGCTGGAAAACCTTTCTGTATCCAGGCTTTGGTGCAATAAATCTGGACTTGACTGACTGGCAAACTGCTGTGCTGTGGAATTCTGCGAAGCAAACCCAGAGCCAACTGTAGCCCTGCTCCCAGCTGGGTGAGATGTGGAAGAAGGAATGTTGGAAGGGGGGCTGGAAGGCTGAGGGGTGCATTTGGGTGAGGGATGCAGAGTGCTCTGCACCCATCCGAAGGCAGGAGAGAGGCAGCCCTTTAAAAAACACCTTGGTCACATTTATTGGTGCATGTGCTCCCTTACAAAAGTGATGGAAGAGCAGCCTGTGCCCTGTCCCACTGGCTGAGAGGCAGCAGAGAAAGGGGCTGGGCACTGGGACACAGCAGCACCCAGTGGCCCCAGGGCAAGGAAAGCCCCTGTCCCACAGCCCCCGACAGCCTGGCAGGGCCTGGTCCCGTCACTCTTTGGCGATGGCAAACGGCTTCTCCACCTCGATGGTGCCACAGTCGGTGATGGTGACGTCCTTGAGGGGCTTGTCCCGGCTGTCTGTCTTTGTGTTCTCCACCTTCCGCACCACATCCTGGGTGGAGCAGAGAGTGACAGTGGGACACCCGGGCAGAGCCAGCCTGGCCAAGCCCTGCCCGGCCCCGCTCTCCCCGGAGCAGCGCCCCTCTCCCTGTCCCATCCCTCACCATGCCCTCCAGCACTTTGCCGAACACCACGTGCTTCCCGTCCAGCCACGGCGTCTTCACGGTGGTGATGAAGAACTGGGAGCCGNTTGCCAGCGTTGGCCATGCTCACCCAGCCCGGCCCGTAATGCTTCAGCTTGAAGTTCTCGTCAGGGAAACGGTCCCCGTAGATGCTTTTTCCTAAAGGTGGGGGACAAAAAAGCCACAGAGGTCTCATGGAATATGTCAGGGAAAGGGTGGTGGTAGCTCCAACACAAGCTGGGTGGGGGAATGAGCAATTCCAGAGCAGGGACTAGCACTGATGCCAGAGGGATAGGTGAGACATGGGCTGCTGCAGGGAGCTGGAAGCACCCCAGGAGCTGGGCAGGGGGGTCATGCCAAGGGACTGGAGCAGGAGGCTCCCAGCACCCCGGTTACCCCAGCACTCAAGCTCTTGTCCGAGGCCATGTCTTTGTGAGCTCCGTGCCCACTTGTTTCCACCAAACTCCAGCTCTACACTGGTCCCAAGGACAGCCCTGCAGTGGTTGGAATTGCTGTCTCACTCCAAGACAGTGGCGTGGAGCCGCCGTGTTACCTCCAGTGCCATCGCCGCGGGTGAAGTCTCCTCCCTGGATCATGAAGTCCTTGATCACACGGTGAAACTTGCTGCCCTTGAAGCCAAATCCTTTCTGGGGGTGTGGAGGGAGAACACGGATGAGGCGAAGGGACAGACCAGGGCTCCGTGGCCCCAGCGCTGTCCCAGGGCATCAGGCAGGACCCGAGCAGGGGCAGGTGAGGCAAAGATACCACGGGACCCTCACCTCTCCGGTGGCCAAGGCCATGAAGTTGTCCACCGTCTTGGGCACTGTCTTGCCAAAGAGTCCAATGACGACACGACCCACATCCTCCTCACCGATCCGCAGGTCAAAATATACCTTGGGGGGTAGAGGAAGGTGAGGAGGGATCAGGGGACCCAGACTCACCTTGCCTGGCCAACCCACCCCCCAAAATCCAACTCACCAACTCCAGCCAGGCCCAAAACCTGACCAGGTGAGGTTGGTTGGTGCCCCACTCCCCTGGCTCCGTCTCCCCATGCAGCCTCACCACTCACGGCAACTGGATCCCCACCCAACCCAGGCCTTCAGCCCAGGCCCCCCACGGCAGCTTTCCGAGAGTCGGGCCAAGCTGTCCCCAGTTCTTCTCCCCCCTTCCAGGTGCCCCCGACTCCCCAGCGCTGGACCCTCCTTCCCTCAAGGCCTTGCCCCACCCTCCCCGTCCAGGCCCCTCAATCCCAGACCCATTTAGGGCCCCTCACCCCAATTTCCCTCCTCCCCAGGTCTCCCCCGCCCCAGGCGGGCTCCCCCCACACGGAGTCTTCCCCAATCCGCCCCCGCCGGCTCTGCCTCAGCCCCCTCCCGACCTTGGCGGTGACCTTGGGTCCCTTCTTGCGCTCGTCGGCGCGGGAGGCCGCGGGCAGCAGGAGTAGGAGGGCCGCGCCCAGCGCCGCCGCCGCCACCAGCACCTTCATCCTGCGCCGCTCGCAGCCCGGCCACAGCGCCCGCCGCGCCGCCGGCATCCGGCCACGCCCGCCGTCCTCCCCCGCCCACCCCGCGTGTTGGTACCGCCCGCGCCGCGCGCCCACCCGATCCGCCCGTCTGGGCGCGACCAACCGCGGCCAGAGGGGGGGAAGGTAGCACCTTCCGGCCGAGCGGGACGCGGGCGCATGCCACGTTGCCCCTCGCTGGGCTGCCGCGGCGCTGTCAATCAGAAGCGGAACGCCGCGATGGTTGGCCACTGAGGGGGAAGAGGTGAGAGAGGGGCGGAACCAAGGGTGGTCCTGACCAATGGGCACGGCCCGGGGGCGGGAGCTGAGGTCAGGCATTGTTGCTGTTCCGGCGCGTCCCCGCTGTGTCCCGGTGCGGCCCCGCTTTGTCCTCCGGGCCGGTGTGCTCCGGAGCGCGGCAGCGGCCGCGGCCCCCGGGGCAGGGGGACATCGAGCGCCCGAAGCCGGTGACCGCTCGGTGCCCGCGGACGAGCTAAATGGCTGCGGGTCAATGTCTGAGCAGTTGCGTTGAAGAGATGCCAACCGAGAGCCAAATCACCTTTGAGAGTAGCTGGCACTGTACCCTCTCAGACACCCGCACCTGAACCAAAGTGTTTCCGTGCTTGGAACTTGTTCCACACTGTGAAACCTCGTGTGACATTTTTTCCCAGTTTGAATGTACCATTTTTAGTATGAGCTTTCATTTCCCGTTCCCAAAAATTTGTCGGGGGACACAGGCACTCTGACAAGGAGATGACCCTCAAAGGTTCCCTCCCTGAGCCTTGGAACCTGCATCTCCACCTTTGAGATTTATCGTTCTGGGGACTGATACTGACCCAGACCCGATGAACACCTAATTCCCACGTGTTCAACTAACTCCAGAATTTGCAATCACAGACTTGTTTGGGTTCAAAGGCACCTCTACAAGTCTAACCCCTGCCATGGGCAGTGACACCTCCAGTGATGGTGCTAAGCTGAATATAGACATCTGGAATACCACAGACAATCCTGTGTGCTTCCAGCCTGGTCTCTCCTGGTATTTAAGAGGAATTAGGGCTTCTCTCACTCCTTCCTGAGTTTTTATCTCACAGCCTTGCCAGGGCGGGGGGCAGATCCAAGTACCCCTCTCCCATTGCGTCCACTGAGATGTGGGGAGACAGTGGTCTCAAAAACTGTGGTGCGTGTACGGTCAAGAACCGGAGATGTGGGAGACACGATCTCGAACCGTGGTGGAGCCATGGGGAATAGCTGAGAGCTGGGAAATAGATTGTGTCCGAGGAGATGTGGGGCACGGTCTGAAGAACCTTAGAAATACGACATGGAAATAATACGACGTGCAAATAATACAACGTGCAAATACGACGAAGTGTGCAGCGGAGACGCCATTGAGAATGGTGGGAGAGCTACGGCCTTGAGCCGGGGAGACAGCGGCCAAAAAGTCGTGAAAAATCTGCTGTGGAAGATTCGTGCTGCCAAGCGTCACATGCACGAAAGTCTGTGGGGTAACATCCAGATGGAGAGCTTAAAAAAGGGGTAAAATATGGGAAATCTCAGATCATGAATTTCAGCTGATGACATAGTGATATTGCGCAAACGGGATAAAAGAGGATAAAAGGAAATTAAAAGCTTTATTGTTACGGTGTAGAAAACAACGTGAGAGTAGACGTACAGAATGTTTTCTTTTGAAAGGTGGGACGAGATGGGGCAGGTTTTGTGGGCAGCAGTCATAGGGGAAGATATGGTAGTCACAAAAATGTTTGTATTTTATTAGAAATTCGTTTAAAAAAATTACAATCTGCTGAAGGGACCGCAGCTGCTGTGTCAACCGCCCCCCCCCCTCCCCCCGCGGGTTCCAGAGACCTTTCGTTCACTATCTCCTGTGTCTGCAGGTCCGTTTCTGTTCCCTCTACCCACGAACGATGGAAAAGTCAGCTTTCAATTCCGTTTTTCATATTGAAGAGACTATTAAAAAATGTTATAGCTACTTTGAAACTGCTTCCAGTCTAAGCCATGTGAAGACGCGGCCACACGGGGAACGGAACAAAGAGGAGACGGGATCTCTGTGCCTGCGCCTCTCTCAGATGGTTCCGGCGGGACACAGCGCCCCCGGGCGGCGATGCGGGGTGGCCGCTCCCGCTCCACGGGTGACCGCGGCGGCTCCGCGCGGGTGAGTTTTATCCTCCAGAAACACCCGAGCCCCGGTCGGTTCTCAGCTCCATACGGAACGTGCGAGCTCTACAGACGGCAGAGACCGGAGCACATTTCCTGCTCAGAGCTCCTCCCCACAGCTCACAGTTCCAATGTCTTCCCTCCCGCTCGCTGCGCGGGCTTTTCAACAGCCCCGGCGGCTCTGCCGGGCCCGGCCCTGCATCGGCGGCCTCTCTCCGCGGGCTGCGGGGCCGGAGGTGGGAGCCACAAGCGTTTTGTGTCTTTTTAACCTTTTCTGTATTTGTTTTCGGTGTTTTTCTCCCTTTTGCTACATGCGGTCTTTAGAGGGCTTTTTGTGTTGCTTTTTCCCCTCCGCTTTTCTACCGCGGGTGTTTGTGGGGGGAGATGGGGATGCAGCAGCCCCGGGAGGGCTGTGGCGGGCCTGGGCTCGGCCCCTTCTCAAGGGCTGCCTAAGGACAGGGCATCCTGCATTCCAGTACAGCTAAAGTGGGAAAGTGTGGGTCCAGGGAGAAGGGAAATCGGTGCCACCACGCCTTGGCCGAGCACCATAGGGCTGAACAGCCCACGGCTGTAAAGCACAAAATGTTGAGAAGGTCCCACAAGGCCCCACCCATGCGTTGTCCCCTCCAAGGGGTACAGAGGGTGACACAAGTGCCCAGTAGAGCCAAAGGAAGACAAAACACAAATGCCATGGTCAGGCTGAGGTAATAAATACTTCTATTCATGGAGAACAATGCAGCAGTGCAATGTTTTATTGAAAAAAAAAATCATCTCACTTGATACCTCAGAAGACTGCATCGCAACGTTGGTGGGCCGAGAGCCGTGTCAGAGGCACCTGCACCGGGAGCCCCCAGGAGCCCTCCCCTTGCCTGGGGTCTCCTGGCTGCCAACTGCTCCCGGCAAGGAGAGGAGAGATTGCCCAGGTTAATGCCCTACATCCTACCACAGCATGGCTGGCTCAGTCTGGCTGCATCTCCTTGTCACCTCCGAGCTCCCTGGGGACAGCGGTTCCCTCAAGCACAGGACTTGCTGGTAACCTGCTTTATTTTCTTTTTTTTTTTTTTAATTTCTTTGTTAAAAAGCCACCCCACATATTTGCCCTTTTTTTTTGAAGAGTCCAACGTACGATTATAGTGCAAGAGGGCTTGGTACAAGTGAGCATTACCAGCATGCCGTGGGGGGACAGTCCTCCCCTCCAAACACATCACTGTAGGATTAAAAGAACACCGTATCTCCAGAGAGAAGCTGTAGTGGGTCACCATGAAACAGCTTTCAAACCAACCCACTTAAAAACAAGGTCAGGAAAGTTTCTAAACNAAAAAAAAAAAAAAAAAAAAAAAACCCCAAAAAACAACGAAACAAAAGAAACCAAAAACATTTAGGAACAAAACCTGTTGAGATGGCCCCTTTCCCCCCCCCGCCCTCCCTCACCCTGCAAACACTTACATATGCTGCAACTACAAGCTGCTCCTTGAGTGGAGGCAGCGAGGAATGACCAAACACGGCAGGAGATGCAGAAGGAATCGAGTTCTGGTGACAGGCACTTAGTGGGGCTTGGGAGGGCAGCAATGGAAGTGTCTCAGGGCCCAGCTCCGTCGGCAGTGGGCAGGGCGGCTCCCTGGGGAGCGCCTGTGCCCCCTGGACCCCCCTCCCAAGACGCCAAACCATGGTTTCCTACAGCAGAGAGAGGAATGCCTGTGCCAGAGATGCAGCTTCTGGGAGCCACTGGCAGCGGAGGAGTTTGGAAAGAGAAATGTGGAGGAATGTGCCCATGGCTGTGTCCTCCCTGTGGCAGGAGGGGGACAGGGCTGCACGCCTGGCATGTGCCTGCGGGAGGTGAGTGGTGCCCTTCCTGCCCTGTTCCCACCCTGGCCCACGGCCCGGCTGGAGGAAAGCGCTTTGCTAAGGGGGAAGGAGGTGCAGGTGTGAGCTGAGGGCTCTGCGCCTCCATTGCGCTCACTGGGATAAGGCATGGAGAGAACACAGCAGAGAATGGAGGAGAGATGCCCTGTGGGGATCCCGGCCGGGAGGAAGGCTTTTCCACCCTGGCACCACACCAGTGTCTGCCTGACTCAGGAATGCATGAGGAGCAAGCCCAGAGCTCGCTGCCCAGGCTGATCTCTTGCCCTCTAAGCCTGCTCCTACCCAGCCAGGGAAACTGAACCTCCTGGCAATGTCGCTCTGTGAACTCAAAGCAACGCAGAGTAGCATTAAAATCGAATAAACGATAATGAGATTTAGTCTCTCCCTTTTGTCCCTTCATGCTCTCCAGGATTTTGGGGTAAGCCAGGCCCAAGTTTATGACAAGTGAACCATTCCAGTCTGATCTGGTGTCACACACAGAAAGACAAAGTCGAATGAACCTACTTAAAACCTCCCCAAGACTGCTCAAGTTCTCCCACAGTCCTGCCACTTCTCCAGTAATCCTTGGCAGCCTCATCTCCTCCAATTTGGGAAATGCTGCAGTTGGATGCAAGATTTCACTGTTTTTCTGGGTGTGCAAAGCACCCCAAGCCCTTTCCTTGCTATTGGTTTGGCTCAAAGTGGGGCAAGAGAACCGTGGCTGCTCTGGGGGTGGGATGGTGCGGGCGAACTTGCACCTGCCCCATGCTCACAGAGAGGACGTGAAGGCGATTCTAGTCAAACCTATCTGACCATCGGGAGATGGGGTCAGTGTTAAGGCATGAAGTATCCTCTCCCCTGCTGGGGATGCTTTGCTCCCACTAATGTGTTCTTGGAGAAGGTTCCCTACCACCCCAAGGAGGAATTTGGGAAGGCTGCCTGGCTACCAACACTGAGAAACGCCCACGCTTCAGGAAATGGCTGTTTCTCAGGAACCTCAATCCTGATCTACCTCTTAAACCAGCGCAAATTTCTCCAGCTTGGCAAAGCCCATGCTGCTCCCTCCGGCCCACGCTGGGCATCAGCCTCACGTCTCCCAGCCAGCTGGGTCAGGCACAGTGTAGGAAACCATGGAAAGGACATTCACTGGCAGCTGGGAAGGGTGATTGGAAATTCAAGTATGCTTTCCTCAGCGCGTGGCCCAAGGTGGGCGTCAGGAGCCCCAGACTGGCACGAGGGTTGTGGACATCCCCACTCAAGGGCATTTCCGTGCACCCCACCATCCTCCCCGCTGGATGTCTGCCTGCGCTGGCGTGGCCACGCAGAGATCCACAGATACAATGTGCATCTGTAAATGCTAAAAATAATAAAAAGTGCAACGACGTCAGCTTCTTTAAAACAATCCACACTGCTCTGTTACTGTCAGAGGAGGGAGGTGTCGAGGGAGCCGGAAAAAAAACCCTAACTGGAACAGTAGATTGCAAATTTCTCACAGCTTGCACATTACAGTGTAACTGTTCCCAAGGAGCCACAGAGAGAACCTGTCTCTTCCTGCTGCAGCAGTCAGGCCCTTCTCGTAGCAACTCTCCTGCCTGCCCCACATCCTCCTGCCCTCTCCACAGCCAATCGAGCCTATGGAATTTCTTCACTTAATTAAGGAGGGAGGAGGACAGAGGAGCAGAGTGCAGGGGAGGGAGGGGAGGAAAGTGAGCAGGAACTAAGCACAGTCCTCAGGTTTGCGTCAACGATGCCTTCGCCGTAAACAACGGGAAGGAGGGTCAGCCAGCCAGCCCCCCTCCCAGGGCGACCAAGACCTGAGCCAGCCACAGTCCTGGTCCCAAAAGGAGCTTCAGGCTTGGAGTGAATGAGGGAGACCATTCAGCAGATCCACCCCAGAGTGGTTTGTTTTGGAACGTTTTCTTCTCTTTTTGGTTTAAAATGTCACTTGGGTTTTTTTTGTTTGTTTGTTTTCATTTTTCTCTCTTCCTCCTATGCCTCCTCCTCCTCCTCCCTCCTAAAGAGAAGCCCCTTCCAGTGAGACAGGGCAGGAGCTGCAGGCGTGGTGGTTCCTGCAAGGCCCAGGAGGCACCGGTCACTTGTGACGCTGAGCCGTCTTCTTCCGTTTCCTCTTAAAGAAGCAGCAGCACCTGGGGCACAAAGGACAAGGAGGGAGAGTCAGCCCTGCACCCGACAGCCTGCCATGTTCCCCACAATGTGTCAGCAATGTCCCCATGATGTCCCTGCCATCCCCCCACTTGTCCTCATGCAACAGCATCTCTGCCCGCCTGGCCTGGGGCCCTGCACGCTGCCAGGACAGGGGGCAGGTGCTGGTGGGTGGATGACACCACCAGCCCAGACTGGGAGCCCAGCCACGGCTAGCTGGGGTGTCCCACTGCCAGGCCCCAGAGTGCTGGCCAGGCTTCTCCCTCTCAGGCTCCACTGGAACACAAGGAGCCATCTGGGAAAGCGGTAAAACAGGGACCCAGGTGCTCCACTCCCTCTGTCCCACCCCAGAGGAAGTGGACTGGGACGGTGAGCTCTGGTTGCTTTTCCCAGCCACGAGACACACCGTTTTCACCACTGTTCACTAAAAAAACAAGTTCCAAAGAGACCTCGGCTCAGGGACCAGGTTTCTTTACTGAACCTTTCATGATAACCAGAGTTTCCACCTTGGATCAATCACTCAGTGCTGGGATGCAGAACCCCTGCTTCTTCCCCCATCCAATTTGAGGGTGGTGCACAGGATTAGGGGAAGCAAGAAGGATGGAGAGTGGAGGCTGAGGTGGAGAGAGGAACGCCTAACGCAGCTGAACCGTTAGGAGTGGTGGGTTCCCTGTGGGATACACTGGGAGCAGTCGTCCTATACTCCTCCTGGCTTCCTACAGAATTCCTTGGCGTTGAACATGTATCTACATTTCCACCCTCAGCCCACTGTCAGGAATGCTCTACACATCTCTGTGAGTTCTCCCAAGCCATGTCTTTCTCCATCCCTGGAGAAGCCTGGGTGGAAGGCTGCTCTTTCAGGCTGCTGGAAGGGATGCCTGGATAAGCAATCAGAGTAGACCACCGAGTCTAGAAGATCCTTAGTTGGAAGAGACCCACAAGGATCATTGAGTCCAACTCCTGGCTCTGCACAGGACAGCCCCAAGAACTGAGCCATGTGCCTCAGAGTGTTGTTCAAATGCTCCCTGAGCTCTGGCAGGCAAACATGAGGATGCAAAGACCATTTTTTCCTACAACCATCTGTTGTAGGCCAAAAACATTCCAAGCCACTCTAACAACTTCTCCAAACTATTTTTCACTGGGCCCTTCATGGAATGTCAGCTTTACACCCCTGTCCTCTCAGAGCTGGAGGAACTCTCACCCAGGTACTTGTCCCTGGGTGCACAAGCCTCACTCTGGGGTGCAAAAGCAGTGGGTGAGCACAACCTGCCATGAGCTGAGCCTGTCAGCACGGATCGACTGCTTGGGAGAACAAACAACTCTCCCTGTGACATGGAGAGCTCCCACAGCCCCCCAAGAGGAGGGACCTCTCCCACTGCATGGACTGTTGTCCATGATTTGTCTCTAAGCTCCTGAACAGGCCCAGTTTGGCGGTGGGATGAGGAGAAATGCAAAGCCATTGTCCCTACAGGTCAAGTGATGCCTCCATTGCTGCCCACCCACCCTGAGGTGTCTGTCTGCCACCTCAGCACTCCTGTCTCAGGCTGGAACCCCCACCCCAGGATTGCTTTGGCATTCTGTTGTCCTGGGCCATCTGTCTCCATCTCCTGCTTTAGCCTGTTTGCAGTATTTCTCTCCCACATTAGCCACCTTCCTTCATGGCTTGTGCAATGGTGAGTAAGGGGGACGTCACAGGGAGAGGATGGAGGATGCATGAGTGATGGTTTTGCATGCAGCGGGTAAGGGAAGAAGGGGCTGAGCAGCACTTGACTCCTTGAGCACCGAACAAAGGGAGCTGACTGACTTCTGGCTGGTTTTCCTAGTGACTGTCTTTTTAGGCTCTTACTCAGAGGTCCAGGGAAGGAAGTCCTGGGAAGGGTTCAGACAGGCAGAGGCAAAACACCAAAATAAAAGGATAAGGCAGGCTGACAATTACAAAACGTGATCTCTCTGCATGCAGATGATGCCCAAGAGAACAGCCCCAGACTACGACATACAGAGAAGCCAGAGATGCCAGAGGTATTGGAGGCGATGCCTATGGAGAGCAGGGCAGAGTCAGTCTCCCATCCAACAAGGACATTCCTCGCCACACACGGGCTTGGTCCTCTTGCTCTGTGGCAATTTCCCCCCATCAGCCCACCCTGGAGTCTACATCTGAGTGTCTGCTTGGTCCTCCACTTACTGGGTACATGGTTTCCCCAAGGGGCACCTCCTGGGACAGCCTGAGACTGGGACACTACAGCTGCAGCTTCAAAACCCTGATAAAGCCTCAAGCTGGGCTTGGACCAGTGCTAATCCCAACCTTTCCACCCCTTCTTTCCTGGAGAAGCCCATTCACCTGCACCTCAGCTGGCTGGAAAGGAGCCACCTCCTACCCACCCTCTCTGAGTAGGGGCTCTGTCACTAATGAGGACTCCCTGGCCTTGTCTTTCCATCCTCACTGGGATGTGCTTCTCCAAGAGGAGACTTTCCAAGGAAGCAACTGGCCCCTCTCCTCGATACCCAGTGCAGGGTTTTCTTTTTATAACTGTCTGTGTGAGGAATTCCTGCAAGAGACTCGGCCAGCCTAGGCCTGACTCTGCCCAACTCCATCAGGCATCATCTGCTCAGGGACATAAACGTTTGGGGGAGATGGAAAGCCAAATAGGAAAGGATTAAAATCCGATTTTGCATCCATTCATTCAGAGATCAGCCAAATCCCTCAGCCTAGTGTGGCCGGTCAGACACAGCCCATGCCCTCCCCAATATTGCAAATGGTCCTAAAATCAAAACAGCTCTGGGTTGGCTTTGACTTTGTGCCTTTTTAGCATTTGGTGGGTTTGATTTTGCCAACCCCAGTCTAGTCTGGTCCGCTCCCCCTTGCATGTGGACTGGAGAGAGGGACTCACCACAAGTTGAGCATTTTCAGGCAGCTACAGAGAGTATAGAGAAAAAACACAGAAAGGAAGAAAGAGCGATTAGTTCACAGAGGTGGGATGGAAGCGAGTCACTGCAGCCATGCAAACATGCAGTACAGAGCGGCAGACACACACCAGGCCTGCCCGCCGCCCGCCCCAGCACTCACACCACTCTGCCCTCGACACCTCCTCCGTGGGTGCGAGGCCTCTGACAAACACTCCACGGAGCCACCAGACCCCTCAGGTTCTTATCTGGAGCTGGGATCAGAAAGGGACTCCGGGCCACCAGCAGCTCCAGCAGCAAAGGGCCTGATGATGGATCTACTCCTGGGACCTGCCCTCCAGCGACACCCACTGCCAGAATCCGGAGCTTTTCTTCAGCACACTCCAAGCAGAAGCATTGGCACGGCTCTGCCTGTGGAGTGCCAGGGAAAGCCCATCCCACTACTGCACATCATCTCAAAACACAGAGCCCAGCTCCAGCTCCTGCCAGCTCTCTCTGGCACCTTTTCTGCAGAGCAGAATCCCAAAGTCCTTTGCCCTTCTTGTGTGCCTGAGGGGATTTGTGATCGGAGATGTAAGGAAAGACAAAGCCTCCCTGTGGCAAGCAGAATGAAGTGATCTATGCTTGGGAATTACAAGAGACACCAAATCTGTCACTGCAAAGCAGCTTAGGCTCTTCCCAGCACCTCCAAAACCAATCTGGAAGCACACAAACAAGGGCTGGAGAGAGACAGGACAGCTCCATGTGCTGTGGGATAGGGCCTGGGTGGCACAGCTCCTTCCCACCTGGCTTGATGTCTCCAGTGTACGCAGAGTGGGGGCTGGACCTGGCCTCGCTGCACAAACATGGGCTGGAGATATTCCTGGTTCTTCCTTGCACTGGGTTGTCGGATCAGAACTGTTGAGGATGACAGTCTGCCCCATCCTAGGAGCCACATGCCTGGGGGGACCCCCTTCAGAGCCCACAGTGCCAAGCTGGTGGTCTCTGCCAGCCACACAACCCATATCTAAGAGCCCACTCTGGAAGTTACCCCTCAGGATCTCCCCCACCCTCCCAGCTTGATGAGGAGCCTGCACCAAATCCAAGGCTTCTTGGGCTGGGAGGAGAAGGTGTGTCTGTGGCTGCTGGGATCAAGGCCAGGCCAACTACCAGTGAGCAAGATCTCACACACATGCCTCCCAAGGAACTGGGGAATCCCCAAAGGATTGGGGAATAGAGAGCAGAAGACCTTCAGGACAACCAGCACAGATGACACATACCCAAGGACCTTTTCCATCCATACACCCATCCTTGCACCTGCCACTTTTTCTCGTCATACAGAAGTGCCCGCAAAGGTTTAGGCAAACTTGGGGGACAAGTGGCACCAGTATCACCCAGTCAAACAATAACCAGGCAGCTGGGCCATGTCTCAGCACCGACCAGTTCAAAGGCAGCCCCAGGCCTGTTGGCCCCTCACTCAGGAGCTGACAGAACTCTGTGGTGACCCTGCAGTGACAGGTCCTGGTTTAGTTCAGAGGCGGTGAGAAGGTGCAAAAGGTGACACGATGGTGCCGGATGCAGGACAGAAGCCAAAATGGCCAAAGCAGCAGCTCTGACAGCAGTTCTCATGTCTGACCACAAGCTACAGGAGAGGTCAGCTTACAGGGAGCACTTTCTCCTTCACAAGCTGCCTCTGTGGTTCCTCTCACTCAGCTTCTCAGGGCTGGACCAAGAGAAACCCCAGGCAGAACTATCCATCCCTGCAAGAATTACTTCCAGACTGTTCAGGATACATGGCATCCACCTCTCACAGCCAGAAATGAAGTGACAACTCTCAGACCAATGATCTCTTTGCTGAGCTGTGCTCAAGCTACTCCTACACTCTCAGCACGAGAGCACAGCGTGTTCTCCCTCTGTAATGGGGGATGCTCACTGGGATTCCTGAGATCAGCTCCTGGTATTTTGGTATCTGTGCTACTGAAATATCTATCTGACAATACATGCTCTGAGTAAGAGTTATGTTCTCCAGGCATGACAAGTGTCAAAGAGAAGCAGCAACAGCAGCAGCACTGAAGGCACCATGCACAAAAGCAGCAATATGCAAGGAAAAGGGCATGGGACACGAGCAGTGAGGACTTTGCCACAAAAAAAAATGTCCCCACTTGCTTCCCAGGAGAAGGATAATGACCACCCAGTGGAAAGCCTGTTGTAAAGCAAACGTACTTAGCTTCCTCCACCACCTCCACCTCCGCCTGCGCCGTGATGGGTGCGTTGGAGTGTGCTCCTGTTGGGTCATCCACGTTCAGCTCCCCGTTGGTTGAGCTCACCACCTGCAACACAAAGGAACACCCCGTTAGAAAGGCTCCCTGGCAAAAATTCCTTCAGCAAAGGAATGGGAAATCTGATGAATACCCGTTTGCTCCTGTCTCTTTGCACCCTCTCAGGAGGCTGCTGAGTTTCATGGGTGCCTTGGAGTCACCAGGCTGGAGCAGCCAAAGCAGAGCAGCAGGCAGGGGTCTGTGTGTGTGCTCCCTAATTCACATTCCTGTGCCCAGCACATGACTTGGCATCGAAAGGCCCCTCTGGGAGAATTCGCTGCCACTGTGGAGTCCAGCCCCTGTACTGCTTCTTCCTTACTGTGTGTGAGCCTTTCCTTGTAAGAGCAGGCGTTTAACTGGGACCTCATTAACATCGGATTGCACTGGAAAGGACCCTCACAATCTGTTTGGGTGCCTCAGGGGAAAAACCAGGATCCTGAGGCCCTCCCCATTCCCAGAGGGCACATCTCTTGGCTGTGTATGGCAGCTGCTTGCAGGAACCTGACTCCCACTGCCCAGCCAGGTTGTTTTCTGCTGCTGTCTCTGGCTTTTTTGCTATACTTTAACCCAGCACCCAGTGTCTGCGGGGACACCCCACAGCTGCTGCTATGGCTGCAGAGTTTCTGCTACATTTTGTTTGCCACCACAAGGTGGTGTCTGCCTCTGCCACTCTGAGGTTCCTGCTGCAGCTCATTTCACCATCTGGAGAGGCACCAGGACTGGCTGCCTCTGTGGGTTTGTAAAGGAAGCCCTTTTTTTATCCCTTCTGCTGGGCCGCCCGCCATTACCGTGTGAGGGAGAGGCGGCCGAGCCCGCCCCACAGCGCCCCCTGCAGCACGGGGGGATCATCGCACCCGCCCTGCCCAGCCGGGAGCCACCAGCGCCCCTGCTGGCCGTGCCCGGAACTGCACCCAAGGGGAAAGTGCCCCAGCCGGGAGCGGGCTGGGCCTGGGCTCCTGGTTCTCTCTGGGGCTGCTGGGGTTGTTTGTTTGTCCTGTCACACATATACCTGCTAGTAAAGAACTGGTAATCCTTCTCCCATATCTCTGCCTGAAAGCCCCTTAATTTCAAAGTCAGAATAATTCAGAAGAAAGAGTCATATTTTCCATTCTAAGGGAGGTTCCCGCCTTCCTTGGCAGACACCTGTCTTTCAAACCAAGACATCCACATAATTTTCTGGATAATTAATCACTACTCCATTACTATGACAACCCCCAAAGCATCCTGCATAGGATGAAAAGTTCAGCTGACCTTTCCATGCTTCACTTGGATGTTAGACAGGCTTCTGCATCTTGCTGTGAAAACTGGGAGCTGCTCTTAGCTCCAGAGCTGTAAGGATGCCTGGTTTTCCTGGCCTGTTTCTCCTCTTAGCCTTTCTACAAGGTAAATGAGGCTTCTCCCATGGGGTGGGGGTAGGGGTGGTACCCAGAACTCCTGGTGGCTCCAGGTGATCTGACCACCAGGGATGAAGGGAATGAAGCCCTTGGAGCAGATATCCCCTAGTCAGCACATTATGTTAATTTTGAACACTTCAATCCTACCAGGAGCTGCTGTTTCTGCCAACCAGGCTCATTGGGCTCTGCCAGGACAGGTCAGAACTCAGCTCACACGGTGCTCAGAGCTCTTCTTAAGTGACAACTCCTTGATCTTCACCCCTTCCCTTAACTCATCATGCCTGGGCTGCCCCGGGTTCTCCAGACCCCCATGCTTTCCATACAGATCTAAAGAGCACTGGCAATTGCATTGTTCCCAGGGTTCTTCCCTCACTTTGTTCAGCTACTTGTTAAATTCCATTTCACAAAAGGCTTTGATTTTCCTCCTTGCTTTTCATGTGCCTACACTTCATTTTCATGTGGCAAATTCTGCCTTAAAGGGAATGGTGACTCGAAGCTGCTGACCTGTCCAGCATGAGCTGGGGTGTCTGCTGAGGAACAATTCTAGCCTCTGCAGTTTAGCAGCCACACACAGCACATTTCCTGTTCTCAACTGCAGATAAGCAGAATTTTAGTGCTTACAGTGGCACAAGGAGCTTGTAAACTGCTCAGGTTGGCAACTCTTCCCATCTGATTCTTAGGGCTGCTTCAGTGCTGCTGTCACAAGGAAACATTCCCCTCACTGAGAGAGATCAATCTGATTTTTATTTGGGCCTCGACATATGTTGTACACAAGATGAAAAATTCCTGTAAGAGCTGTACATGTTGTGCTAGCAGCCCTGTCCGCGGGAAGGCTTCTCCTAGCAGCCAGTCAGGGTAGAGAAAGCCTCCATGATCAGACTGTGAGTGACCTTTCACCACTTCCCGGTGGGGCAAATGCCCGGATGCCCCCAAAGAATGCCTGGGGAATTCTGGTCGTGGGAGGAACCTTAACACAAAAAAGCAGCTATGACACAACGAGAGCTATTTTGCTTTGGGCTGCTAGGAGGGAGCAGGGGCTCGCTTGTAGGGTCT
The DNA here is from genome assembly GCA_008694505.1 of Cyanoderma ruficeps. Taxonomy (NCBI): domain Eukaryota; kingdom Metazoa; phylum Chordata; class Aves; order Passeriformes; family Timaliidae; genus Cyanoderma; species Cyanoderma ruficeps. Next base: position 17,212,067 of record VZDJ01000155.1, on the reverse strand, counting down.
GCTTGGCCCCCCTCCTCCCCATGCCTTCTGCTCCCTGTGGTCCTGCTTCCCTGTTCCTGCAAACCAGACTGTCATTGCAACGACCTCATGCTCTGCTCCCTGACAGACCCCATTCAGTGCTTTCTGCTCACATCTGAGAGCAGAGCTACACATTCATCAGGTCCTCCTTATCCTTGTTTCTCTGTTACTCAGTAAAATATCTTTAAATTAAAAGAGGACCGTGGAACCCAAAGCCCATTAAACCAAACAAAGTATCAGGAGTAAGTAAAAATGTCAGCCTAATCTTCATTTTTCTTAGGGACATCCTGCACTACCTCCCTCCTTGGCTCAGCTCCGTCCTGCTCCAAGCACTGATTTCCCAGTTCACCAGAGCCAGTGTTCAGGGTGTTGTACCTGACAGCAGAGCCAGCTCTCATAGCAAAGCTCTGCCAAAGAGGCAGCGATAGCAGAGTTCTTGTTTGCTTGGATGACTCTCCAGCTTGTCCAGCCAGTTCACTCTGGCTTTAGTGCCAGAAGGTCCCTCAACAAGCCTGAGTGACAACCAGGACAGGTAGGGCTTCACGAACAGTAATTTTTCAGGAATTTAAATACACTGGTAGTGTCAGCTCCAACACTGTCTGTTGCACATCCTCTGCTCATCTTCCAGGGCAACCCTCTGGGGTCCATCTTGTGCCCACCGTGCCCTCAAACTGGTGGTGATGTGCTTTGGAACAGCTCAATTCTTTTCCCAACAGTAATGGGGACTGTGTACCACGAATTCTACTTCAGCTGCCTGTACTGCCCTAGAGCACCTCCAAGATAGGGTAGAGGGTACTTTATAGACCAGACCTACTAATGCCCCTCCTTTCTGTCTTCAGTTTAACAAATCTGGGTTCAAAACAGCTTAAAAAGTTTTGTTGGAACAGTAAAAGCCATGGTGTTGGCCATCACAGCTTGGGTCCTTCCCAAACCATGGCTTGAGTATGACATTTAGGACAGGACCAGTGAAACTGCTCTCCTGACCACAACATTGCTGCAATTTGAGAAGAATTCAGAGGCTTTAACACAAAGGCTGTACACAACAGAAGGAAGAGGTACCTGCACTGATCCTCCATGTCGATCTGCAGCCAAATGAGATGTCAAGTACGAGGTATTTGTCTGCCGGCTCGGCTGGATCTCCCACTCTCCTCGGCGATCCGACGATGCCTGCTCAGTTCAGGAGCATGAAAGAAACAGAAGAGAGGCCAAAAGGTGAATAAGGAGAAGAAATAAAGGTGTGTTGGTTAGTGAGTTAGTTTCTTTGCAGAAAGCAAGGCATTTACACTTTTAGCTGAGCTAAAATTCCCCTTTACCAAGTGCACCTCATTATTTACTTCCATGGTGGCCACAGTGATCCACTATGGGAGTGGATTTCATCTCCTCTAGCTGCTGTATGAAGGGAAAGATCTATTCTGGAAATAATTTCTTTGCAACAGCTTCATTTCCATGGATTTCAGCACAGCCACAATTATACTGACAGTATTTAACTATGCCCGTCAGGCCACACACACCAAAGCACTTGGCACGGCAGCAGGATGGGATTCACAAGCTCAACCTCCCTCAAATACATCTTTTTAAACTAAAATTTGCAACATAAACCAAAGCCAAACATTTCATTTCACCCAAAGGCAGTTCCACACACTGATTCACCTGTGCAGTGCAGAAGGAAACATCCACACCTGCTTGACTGGAGAGAGGGTTGGGGGCTTTTTGGGTTTCTGCAGAAAAGTAGATAAGAAGCTTTGGCTAACAAGTTTCCTCCTTGTCCCCAACAGATGAACATGTCAGGTCATTTAAAGTATTAGAACTTCATATGTTTTCTTAGAAGAATCATTTCACACTTGCACTTGAAGCTTTGGTGGGTCACTATTTGGGGTTAGGGTTTTTCCTTTTGTTTCTTTCTCTCACAGAATTTTGTCCCATCTGTTGCTAAGAAACAATAAGTACCCATACTTAAGAGGACAAAAGATGTGACTGGGAGGAGGGGGAAGGGTGCAGCTGGCTAGTCTCTTACCTGAGGGCTTTTCTCTTGGGAAGGGCAGAGTTACCTCAAGATTTTAGACTGGGGGGAAACAGTGGGGCGCAGCTCCTAGCTGCCTCTCGCTGTCGGCACTGGGGGAGAAGGGTTGAGCTGTTGTTTACTGTGGGCAGAATTCACTGCTGCTGCTGGAATAGAAGCAGGCTCCTGCCTGGGACCCTGGAAACAATTTCCAGGAAAGGCTCCAGTAGCCACAAGAGCCAGATTTGTCTTTTTTAGCTCTACAGCCAAGTATGTGACAAACTGGGTTTGAAGCTGGCTTGAGGTGAGCCCAACATAACCTAAGGAGTGACATCAAGAAAGTGATGCCGTGAAATTCAGAATAGACTAGACTAGACTAGAATATTCCGAGCTGGAAGTGACCCACAAAGACCATCAATCTGACTCCTTGCCCTGCACAGACCCCAGCAATCCCACCCTGTGCCTGAGAGCATTGTCCAAACAATCCTGGAGCTCTGGCAGTCTTGGGCCATGACCATCCCCTGTGGAGCCTGCTCAGTCCCCAACCACCCTCTGGAGGAAGAGCCTTTTCCTGATATTCAACCAAAATGTTCCCTGATATAGCTCGGGAGCATCAAGTTCTCATTAACACTCATCACCGTGCTACCAGCTTCCAAATCACACAAGAGTAAAGACAGAGGGGGAGGAGCTCACTCATCTTTGATTAAAACCCTTCACTTTCCAGAGGAAAAGGCTACAGAAGGGAGACTCCACATTAGCTCTTTACTAGGAGCCAAATATTGTAAAAGAGAACCTGCAGTTATTACACCCAAGAACAAAAATTAGGCCATTAAATCTGGAGACCCAAACTCACACCTCCAATTCACTTCTCGAGACATTTATTTTTTTTCCTTTTTCCTTTAGAGAAATGCTTTGTTCAAGACTTTAAAGGAACATCCCTCAGAAGAGAGTTGTTTGTGTTTTGCTGAGAAGAACCTGATTTCCCCCATGTTATATTAAATAATTCATCATCCTAAGTAATGTTTAAGTGAAAATATGACAAAATCTGCTGTGCAATCCAGAACTGGATTATCTGTGCAGCTCAGAAGAACAAGGCCTGCAGGCTGCCTGCATGTTTTGAGATTTCTTTGAGCCTTTGTGAACTAAAATGCCTGAAAACGAAGCCAGGTGTCACTGTGCTGTCAAGGAAACACGATGCCTCACACATACACGATGTGAAGGCCTGCGGTCAGGGTGGACAATAGGAGACTGGCAGAACAATCCCCCCAAAACCAGGGAGTTACTCTATCCATCAGGGAATTTATTAAAGCAGATTTCTGTATCAGGGCTCACACACCAGCCCACACTAATCACTCTGCACACATGCTGCAAACAACCCAGCTTCCTACAGCAACACCACTCAAGGAGGGGCTCATCTCAACTGCAGCTGATGGACTGGGATGTGTCCTACCTTAAGTTAGCTGTGTGACCCCTCAGAGCCCAGGAAGGCTGAGCCCACAGGTTGTTGCATCCCATGCTTGGTTCTGTACCCACAAACCCTAGCTCGAGGAACTAAACAGAACATGGAGGCTGGGGGAGCAGAATAACCCAGAACCATTTCCTGAGAATAAGAGCAGCAACAGCTCCAGCTGAGAGCTGCAGTTGAAGTTCTACTGAAAATCTAAGAATTCTGTTAACACAGAAAATCCAAACTCTAAACACCAACAAAACAGTACAGAGAGAAAGGAAAAAATGGGAAATTCAATTTCCCCATGGTGGTTCATCCAGACTGTGATACCTTCCTGAGGGTTCTGCCCTGCCTGTCCTTTGTGCTCTGCAACACTCATACTGTGAACTGGACACTCTTGAGAAGGACATATGGATGTTCCTGAGACACACATCCCTGTCACAGCTGCATGCTCCATGAGCAGAGGGCACCTGGGAACAGGCTGCCATCAACATAACTCAGTCTGCTCCATGGTCCATGTGCTATGCACCTCAGAAAATGTTGTAGTCAGAGAGTCTAACCAGGCTGGATGATTGACTTTAACCTGTTTACCCACAAACTGCAGAAAAACAACCCCATTCCAAACTGGACTCTGGCTGACTCACGATACTGAGGAATTCCACTGGCTGATACCTTATTTCAACAACCTGTTGCTTTGACAAAATTCTCCTCAAATCACCATCTCTAAATTAAGCAGGAATTGTCCTTGCTATGACCAAGAATCAGCCCCAGCCATCCATAATGCCATGTGGCTTCTGCTTCATCACTGCCAGAGGAATTGGGAGAGGAGCCAAGCAAAGCACCTGATTGCGAAGGGCCTGTTGTGATGGTCGATCCCGGTGGATGTGGCTGTCTCTTGTCACTGCAGATGTCCCAGAATCTACATGGACAGATCCCACAGGAGTAGGCTGGAAAATAAGGTGTTGGTTAGGGCAAAGACTCTCACGTGCACAAACCCACCTTGTCAAGCCTGTAGGAAGCAGAAAAACATCAAAACACTGCCCAAAGGGGCCAAGGAGAGTTACCAGCCAGGGCTATAAAATCCCTCTGATTTACAGACATGAAATTTGATTGTGGACACCAGCACCAAATGTCTTGTATAAAAATTAATTAAGAAGATACAGTTAGGGGCCTGTCTCTATGTCAGATCACACCTAGTGCGTCTCACACAGAATTATTACAACAGGAAATATACAGACTTGTTTTCCTCATCCCATTGTCTCACCACTTGTAAAAATCATGCTTGCATAGAAACAAGACGTGTTAAAATTAAAGCTTCATCTGCTCTCTTCTCACCAAAGTCATAATCCCTGCTCCCAACATCGAGATCTCCATGGCAACCACTGTGGTTGTCAGCAATAGCATGCTTGTCTTACAAGGTGCTCTTTATCAACTGCCTTTGTAATTAAAGAGAAATGAAGAGAAAATCTTGATTCACAAAGGGAATGATTTCTTAGAAACTCTGTTGAGCACAGTAAGCATTGGGAATGCTAAATATAGTTGTGACAGTAGAGCACAGGCAGTGGTTCCAAGTTTAGCACTGATGGCATTTGATCTGGCACCAGCGACAATTCATTTACAGATGTCATTACTGGTCTTTGGGGTGGGTTGTGGGCAGAATGACCCAAAACAAAGAACTTTAGATTCTTCCACCATATTTCCCCATGACATATCTTTGGCCAGGTTTAACTTCCTGCGTTTAACTGCATTTTGATGATAAAAGTGATGCAATGAGATCAGGATCATGGTCCACATGGAGTCATGGAACTGCTAAATGGAGATTGGTTTCTGCCACATCTCCTAGCCATGTACTGTACAGAGCTGGTTCAGCCTGTGAGTGTCCTCCAAGATATTCTGAGTTCAGGAGAGCAAGTTTAGATTAGATATTTGGGAGAAATTCCTCCCTGTGAGGGTGGTGAGGCTCTGGCAAGGTTGCCCAGAGCAGCTGTGGCTGCTCCACCCCTGGAAGTATCCAAGGTCAGGTTGAATGGGGCTTGGAGCAACCTGGGATAATTGAATGTGACCCTGCCCAAGGCAGGGGGGTGGAACAAAGTGGGCTTTACAATCTCTTCCAGCCCAAACCATTCTGGGATTCTGCTATTCACTAAAGATCCATTAGAGCCCTGCCTCCATCTCCTGTACCTTTTTGATGGAACAGGACCATTATAGGGGGTTTCTATGATTCTCCTGCTTTAAGATGGATTTTAGATACTGGTCTCCAATCCTGTGCTAGACTTGAGGGAATTCAGTCTCATCATGTTCATTGTCACAAGTGGGAAAATGAGGCTTGAATGTCCAGAGAGGTGGGATGGGGTCTCCATCCATCAGGAAAACTTCGAGGCATTGCAAGAACCCCTGAACACATCTCATTGTGCTAAGAATTGAATGATTTGATCCTAAACTCACTGGCATCAATTGGGATTATTGGGAACAAAAAGGCAGTGGTGGGGAAGCAGCACCTGGAAGGGAAGGCATGGGCTTTTGCAGGAACAACTCACAATTGGCCTGCCGACCCAGTCGTAGGCATAGTCAAAGGTGTAGCCTTTCTTTTCAAACAGCTCCGTGAAGATGGTCCGTAGGTAATCGTAGTCTGGTCTCTCAAAGAAGTCTAATCGCCGGACATAGCGGAGGTACGTGGCCATCTCCTCTGTCAGAAACGGGGGAAAAAGCAGCAGTTTTTATCCTGAATCTTCCAAATGACTTGTTAGAAACCAATGTCTGGGCTGCCAGCGCTACCTCTGGCTTTTCTCCTACACGTCACGGTTTTTAGTAACAGTCCTCAACGACAAACAATCCAAACACTTCTCAAGCAAAGATGGAAGTCCCACCTCTGCTCAAATCTGACTGCCACACCCTGACTTATTCTATACATTTTTATAAAAATAAACACAGTGAGAAATAAACTCACTGAACCTGACGACAGGCTGCTCACAGGCACTTAGAATGCTGTTGCCCAGAGAAGCCATGGCTGCCCCATCCCTGAAAATGTCCAAGGCCAGGTTGGATGGGGCTTGGAGCATCTTGGAATAGTGGAAGGTGTCCCCTCATGACACTGGCAGTGCCTGAATATTCAAAATGACACTAGAAGGGGAGGCTCCAAGGTTAATTTACCTGAAGAGGGTTAGTTTACAGACCAGGGTTTGGTGTTAAGCTAATGAATTGCTTCCTGCATCTGGGTCGCATTTTGCATGCACAGAATATTGAGCCCTAGGAACTCATGTCCTGCTCTTCCCAGCTCTCCCTTGGTTCATGGCCTTGCCTTCAGCTGACAAAAATAAGAATAGAACTGCTTATTGATACTTAACTCTGTCTGTGGCTTGTGGCTTCCATGGAGGTAAAAGAGGGGGGGAAAAAAAGAGAAGAAAGAATCCTCTCTTTCAAGTACCACTGGAAAGTGGGGAACAACCAGTTTCAGGCAAGGAAGGGACAGAACTCAGTTCTCTCATCTCCCATCAACCCAGAACTGAAGAAGCTGTGAGGAGGAGTAAAAAGGTAAGAACAGCCAACCTGAAGCTGTTCTGCTTGGAACCAGGTGGATTTTGGAATGAGACATCTGGGGAATTACAGTGACTCGAGTGAACAATGATCCCATCCCAGGCTTGCTGCTCCTCATGCTGGGGAAGAACTGTGTGGCACAACAGCTCTACAGGAATGGGATTAATTGTGGGTGCTCTCCCTGGTGTCTGGACTTCAGAAACCCCCAAAAAACCTCTCAAGCCCACTTTGTGGCCAGGGGACCCTGGGGAAGGCGCTAACTCTGTACCCTGCTCTCCTGGCTCCAAGGTCTGTTTAACTGGAGATCAAGTGTTGGGCTTGCCTAGAAGCATACTTTAGTAACACTCTCCTTAAAACTGCTCCCAGAAGGTGGAATTCATGGACAGACACACCATCCCATCTTCCAAGCTGGCCACCTACACCTGCAACACTCGTAAAACCTTCCATTTGGAAAAGAATTAACTTGGTAGCTCCAAGACAGTCATTTGGGGGAGGAAAAATAATGAAGAGCTCTTTTGGAAGGAAACTAAGAAGTAAAGCAGACATACAAGGCCCTTGAGCACTGTTCAGCCTCCTTGATGAGAAGAGTTTTGCTCATTTTGAGACCTCAGGCCCTGCTAATTTATAGCAGCAGCTCCAGTTGTTTGCCAGCTTGAGGAACAACATGATGGATACAGGTCATCCAATACTTTCTGACAGAGGAGCGCAGACCCCATCCTATTTAATGAGGTGTGGCCACCTCCAGCTGCACTCCCACAATCCCATCAGGGCTTTACCTGGAAAGTTCTCACAGAGAACTTCAACCGGAGTGTTTCTCTTTGTGTCCCCAATCTTCTGATATCTCTCTTTTAAGGTGTCAGCCTGCAGCGCACAAAGACAAAACAGTTGTGGAGAAAGAGTTCAACCATGTGAGAAAGGACATGCTGTATGGGAAGAAAAACAAGGGATTTAATGACCATTCTGGGTGACATCAGGAGACGTTACTTGTAACTGAACTGCTTCCTGGACTATACCAGTAGGAATATGTCACAGGCTATTGGTAGAGAACATCCAAAACATCTTCGTTCATGAAAGGCAGGATCCATATTAGTGTCTTGCAAAGCTCATTTCTCATAGCCCAGTCCTGAGGACTGTGCAGGGAAGGTTTCATGGGAGAAGGAAATAAAGGTGCATGAACTGTGATGGCACATCAGGACCTCCCCAGGCTTAGGACTATCGAGCTGCCTTCACAAACAACTGCAAAACACACCCGTTATACAGCAATTTGGGTTTTCCTCTGTGCAATAGGATGTTACCACATTGATAATGATTCTACATCAGCCACACTTCTCCCAAATCCCAAGTTGCTTCTGCAGCCTTTCCTTTCACCCCCAAACCATCCATCACTCAGCACTGGCTTAATATCTGGTCAACAAGGAAATAAAACCATTTGCAGTTGGATTTCCCACCTAAATCAACCTGAGGCAGAGAACTCTGCTCCGGTTGGCACCCTAAAAGTGGGGTTTCTGCCTCCATTTCAAAATACCTCAATTAGACCTGGCAGCAGCATAATTAGCACTGTAGACAATCTCTGCAGATACAGCCCTGACAGCACAGACCAAAAGTGTAAGCCGAGGAAACCTAGAAGGGCAAAGATACCACATTCCAAATCCAGCTGGAGAGTCTGTGCTTGCCCTGGACCTCAAAAAGGAGTCAACTAATTCTTATCAAGTTCATCACTGAACTGAGGAACTTTTGAAGAACCTTGTATAAACTTGGAATTATTTTAGAATAATTTACAGGATTAATTTAAAGCAGATAAGTTCAACTAAGCCAGAAAGAAAATAGGTACTAGAATAACACACTTACAGCGAGGCATGGACATAAAATCAGAGAGAGTCTGATTTCTTTCACAATCGCTTTCATGCTTAAAAAACCCTTCTTTGCTTTTATGAGCTGCTGCTGACATTTCTGGCATGTGCCTGATGAGGCTGAGCTGAGACTAACTCTGGATAGGTGGTGAAAAACAGCTGAACAAGGTCTATCAACCCAACTGGGTCTATACCCACTGACCATTGCAGAACTCTGCCAAGCAGCTCCTGAACCCAAAGCCTTGGCTACTTTTTCCAACAAAAGTTCTTGTCTTCCCTGCTAAACCTAACCTGATCAGTCCCTCCTCTCCCTTCAATTCCAAAGCTAAACACAGTAGCTTAATCATCAGGGAGGGGCTGGAGAAGTGAAGATGCAGCTTCCAACAGCTCTGGAGCCAGCAAATGACTTACTCCTTGTTAGCTCAGCTGATGGATGTTGGCGGCAGTCGGCAACTCAATTACTTGCAGCTCTCCACATTGTACACAGCATGTCATAAACTCCCCAGCACTGAGTGTCCAGTGTCTCTGGAGGGAAGCCAAGTCCAATACTTGTGCCAGAAAACCAGTTTTTCAAGATGAAGTCCATCTGTGCATCTAAACCCATCAAACTGCTCCCATTATAAACAGGGATCACAGATGCAGCTGGGGGATTGTGTTGCCGTAACTGGAATTTCATAAACAATCACTGTGTCCCAGTCATGCTCCAGTTCGGGGCAGCTTCCAAACACAGCTCTCTCACTGCTGTCCCTGTCTCTCTGTTCAACCTTCTCTCTAAAATTGTACCAATTTGGCAACTTGAAGTGCCAGGTACTGTATTTTTACCATAAAATCTTCCCTGCAGCTGAACTTAATGCCTCAGTGTTAGACTTCAAGGACACAAAGGAGAGGAGAGCATTTCTGATTGGATTTTGCCAATGTTTCCCCAGTGGATTCTCCTTTGGGAAGAGACTAGCCAAAGTTTTAAAGGACAAAACCTAAAGCTCAAACCTACCTTCAATCCTTGCCAGGGCAGGCTGCCTCGGAGGAAATACATGAACATATGGCCAAGGGCTTCCAAGTCATCTCGACGACTTTGCTCTAAAAGAGAAGAGATGACAAATAATTGCTGCAGAAGCAGAAATGGCTTGACATCTCAGCAGCAGCCACACCTGTATCTGAGATAAAGGTACCACAGGGACATTCACTCACTGTCTGCAGCTCAGATCTTGTGCAAAACCAGAAGCTGTTTCAGAAACCCACAAAATGTGTAAAATCAGCCAGAAGCCATGAGATAACATAGGAACTGCACAACACACATCCCAACCTGAGGTAGAACAGACAACTCTTAATTGCAGAGGAATGAAGCAATGCCCCAATTCTTCTCTGACCTGCCAGTGTCAATGGTGCCACGTGGTGCTGGATCATTTCCACTGGACTAAATGGGAACGGGACATTCACAACCAGCTGCAGGGATCTACCCTTGCACATTGCCAACCCTTTCCCAATTGCCCCTGCTGCTCATCAGAGCAGATCAAAAATAGCTCCTTCCAGCACCATGGAACACTTTCTGCTGCTGCCATGCTGATGTTATAATTATAAATGAAGGGGGGGGAAAGGGGCAGGGAGCTAAAGGAAAAAGTATCCTAAAACAAGTTGCCAAAATGTATTTAAAACCTCAGGAGAGGACAGAAGAGAACAGCAGATGTGGAGGCAACACTGGACTGGGCTGAGCTGCATTCTTGGGTTCACTGAGCTCGAGGACTCATTTTGTGCAACCTCCCCTCCTCTGAATCCCACCTGCTCCAAACAACACGCTCCAGGATCCAGAGCAGACCCAGCCCACGACACTGTGGTCACTTAGCCTGCAGGAGATGCTGGGAGTGGGAACACTCGGGAGAAGGGAACTGAAATGACAGTTCCTGCTGTTATCCTGATAAAAAGGGGAAAAAAAGAGGATGCCCTGGGTAATTTAGTGCAGTGATGCAGACGGACTTCCAGGAAGATGGTTGAGTGCACTTGTCTCTCAGAAAAACTGCAGTCAGACTCCTGAGTGTGAAATGAGAAAGGACTGATTCCACCTGGGCTGGTCTGACCAGCAAAGCATCAGCTCCTCACAACCCCTCTGGGCAGGGACAGTCCCCTCAAATACACCCCCAGAGCTGATTTGGACCCTTCCCCTGCATGAGCCACGGTGTGAGCTGAAATCCTGGGGGAAATAATGGCCCCTAAGGAAGGCACATGGTGCCCTTCAAACACAAACACATCTTCCCTCCGCATTGCCAGCACCAGCAGTTTCCCAGCCTGCTCCCACTGCACTCCCATTCCTCCATCCCTGCCTGACTCTTCACTTCACAAAATTAGAAGCTAGGCTCATCCCTCCTTACTCCCCAAAGAGAGTGAGCTCTCCAAGTGGGAGCCAACATGCTAGGAGGCCTCCTAGAGAATATTCCATTATCTCACTGCTTGTATGAATTTAAGAGAATATAAACATTTAATAAGGTTTTTTTTTGCCTTTCAGCCACAGAAATGTAATCTTTTGGCAGGAAAGAAAGCAGCGAGGAGAGAAGATGAAAGCTGGGTTTAAAGTTATTTAAATCATTCATTTTCTCCAACAAATTACTAGGTCAGGAAACAACCAACTCTAACACCTGGAACTGGAAGGCATTGGGACAGTGCTGTGCTATAAAAATCTATTTGTCTATCATCCAGTTCAGCAATCACCGCCTGCCTGTCTTTTATCAGTGCAGGGCTGCTCCCAGTTATTTAGTTCCTAATAAAAACTGTAATTATGAGGCTTCCAACATTTCAGCTGGCTCGATTCCTCAAAAGAGGGGAGAAAAAAAAGCCACACAACTGTAAACAGCATTGGGAGGTTCACAAATAGCTTCAAGTGCGCAAGAGAGCTGAGCCAAGATGCTACGGGAGGTCTACAGGATTCAAATGGCAAGTTGTAATGTGTCCAGGGAAGGGACTGGAGCTGGAGAAGGGGCTGGAGCACCAGGAGCAGCTGAAGGTGCTGGGGAGGCTCAGTCTGGTGAAAAGAAGGCTCAGGAGGGACCTTCTGGCTCTGCACAACTCCCTGACAGGAGGGGGCAGCTGGGGGAGGGTTGGGTTCTGCTCCCAGGGAACAAAGGACATGACAAGAGAAAACAGCCTCAAGCAACACCAGCAAAGGTTTAGGTTGGGTATAGAGAAAATAGTTCACTGAAAGGGTTGTCAAGGATTGAACAGGCTGCCCAGGGAAGTGGTGGAGTCACCACACCTGGAAGTGCTCAAAAAATGTGTGAGTGTGGCACTAGGGGACATGGTTTAATGGTGAACATGGCAATGCTGGCCAATTGTTGGACTCTGTGACCTTGGAGAGCTTTCCCAACTTAAAACACACTCTGTAAGCTCCCCCCAGGCAGACAAACCTTTGCCAAGGTGTGTGTTGATGGACATGTATCTCGCTGTTCCAGTGAGACTCTTGTGCTCCCTGTAGGGAATGTGTTTTTTGGTTTCCGGGTCGATGTACTCCTTGGCCAATCCAAAGTCTATGATGTGAATGACGTGCTCCTTCTTATTGCCCTGCCGGCCAATGAGGAAGTTCTCCGGCTTGACATCCCGGTAGATGAGGTTCTTGGAATGCACGTACTCCATCCGAGAGATCTGCAAAACCACGAGGGAAACGTTACTTGCGAGCAGAGCTGGGAGAGGAATTTGTCATCCCCTCCTTTCCAAGGCTATCATGCTGTGCTCCCTGCTTTATTCCCACGGAAATGGCAAAGGCTGTTTCTGAGGCGTTACCACTGGGATGCAGCTCTTGGCAGGATGCCACGGGGAGCTGCAGCAGCCTTTTTGTATTGATTTTAAACATACTAAACCGGTTACCAAGAGCTCTTCCCTTGCCCACCACCTTCCCCTGTTGCTCTGTCTTACCACCTTCCTCCCTCGACCCATATGGTGTCTTAGACATGCCAGATTCTTCATGGAGGGGGATTTTTGGGCAGGCAGAAGCTTTACAATCTTCAAAGCTGACTAAAATAATAATTAATCTCATTGCTGTCAACTAGGAATAGCTGGAATATTTTTCAGCTTTTGCCTAACGTTTTTCTGGAAGTTCTACTGAATGGGAAGGTGAAAAGGCAGGAACCCCATTTCTGAGGTGATGGAGTGCCTGTAACAACACACCTGATTCAGAAGTTCATCATCAAAATTGCTTTTGAAAGCAAACATTGCAGGTAATGTTTGAGCAGGCTGTCAAGCAGTTCTCCTTTGGGTCCTGAACTTAGGAGATGATTCCAACTGGAAATAATTTCCAATTTAATTTCATTTATTACATTTAATTGCCTTTTTATGTTTCAAATGAACACACATGAACCCCCATTTATGGCTGTCCTGGCTGCAGCTGCCCTGCAGTGCCAGAGGGCACAGTGGCTCAAACAAGATGCTTCTTTGGAAAGGCTACTGGGATTGACCCAGACGTTTGTGGGCCAGCAATGCTACGAAACCTCTGCAAAGCTCCACCAACTCCCACTTTTGCACTAACGAGCCTCAGTCCCCAGAGGTCACTGCCACACTGTTGTGAGGGACATCCAGGCTGAGGGCCACCAGCTGGTGACCCCCACTGGATGGATTCTGGTGGGAAAGCTCTGCAGGCTGGAGTCTCTGGGTCACAGAGCCAGGTCACTCTCCCCCAGCCAAGCAGCAGGGACCCCCTGTCAGCCTTTCCAACCCCCCTGCTCACTCTGCTGGGCTGGCAGGCCCTGACTGCTCCTTCATTTCTCACTGAATCCAGACACATTCCCAGCTGGCAAACTGAGACCTCTCTTTCTCTTTACAGATCTCGGACCCACATCTGGCTTTAAAAGTCCACATGCATGTGATCCTCCATCACACTCCCAGACCCTTACCGTGCACCTTATTTTAAAGGAAAATCTGCTGCATTTCCACCTCTCAGAAAGAAATGGCAGGCAAGAAGGGGCACCCCTCTTATAAAATAAACAGCTGTACCAGGGAGGGCAGCAGACAGGGAAAAATTGGCTGCAGGTGAATGAGGCTTAAAAACCAGAATTTGCTCAAAGACTCTTCAAAGAAGAGAACAGCACGTGCTGCCTGCTGCTCCCTCCCCTCGATGCAGTGATTGATTCCAATGTGCCGAGAAAATGGGTTTCACGGCTAACAGCCATTATTTCCAATCAATTACAGGCTGGTGCGGAGCAGAGCAGATGCTCTTCAGTCATTCTTCACACTTTGAATCACCTACAGGACACAGCAGCAGGTTGTGAGACAAAAAGCCACGTTGGGAGGCAATTCAAATGAAGATGCAACCCTTGAAAGTGGAACAAAGAGCTTCCTTGCCTCTCTGCACATAACAAGCTTCCAAGCGGAGCCTGACTGGCTCATTTGATTTGTTCCTGCTACCAGAGCAGCTCAGTTTTTGAAATCCCAACAGCAATTAGAGAACCTGAAAAGGGCCCATTTTTTTTCTCCTTTAAAAACTCTCGGCCAGTTGCAGCAGGCAGGACAACAACCTGGACAGCTGAGGTGTCAGATGAGCCAATATGCTCCAGCAGCACTCAAGGGCACTTATTTTCCTGCCTTTTTTGCTTCCACCACACACACACACACACAGACACACACACACACAGACACACACACACAGAGAGAGCTGCTGTGGGGTCTTTCATATTCTTTCTTTACTTCCACCTGCCAGGATGCTTCATGCTGGAGAGCTTTGCTCAGCCATGGCAGCTGAAAGACGCTCCCCCAGTCAAAAAGATGTTTTCTGGAGTAGCTTCCATGCTTTATTCACACTGACAAGACACTCTCCCTGCTCGTGGCTGCTGTGATGTGGAGTGTCTGGGCTGCATTTCCCTTCCAGACTCTGCCTGAGCACACATAAGCAGCGGGGCTGCGGCACAACCTCGGCATCAAACCCACTGCATGGCTGAAGGAGAGGGGAAGTGGAGTTCCCACTCCAGAAATGTGCTGGATGCAGAGGTGCAGTGCCTACTCCTTTGTGTTTGAACTACAGGCTCAAACACTCTGAATTCATTCTTTCAGGGGCAGGGAAACCACTCGAGGAACTGGGACTAACTTGGAATTGCTCTAACACTGGAAAAACAGCAAGCATGGGGGCACTAGGGTAGATGGAAGACTGAATTACAGAGGGATTTCCATGGCCACGGCCGGCTGAGTCCATCCTTGGAGCCATAAATCTCCATTTCAGATGTCAGAGAAACCCTTAGGAGGGGGGAGAATCCCTTGGCACACAGCAGGACCCCTGTGCTGCGGTGGAGAAATGAGAGGATATTGTGACATTTAGCAGGTGCCAAAGAAACCCGTGCTTTCATTTGCCTTCCTCCTGCCAAGGCAGCAAGTGTAACAAACCCTGTTCTCCCAGAAAGGTAACTCTTAACAGGCTGATCTTGACAGCAGCTCCATCTCTAGACCTTCCTGATAAATTTAAGGCTTTCTTCTACACATCACCTGCTTAAATATAGATTAGATCAGCAGAGAATGAAATTAATCTTGTTCAGAGACAATTTTGATGGTCACTGGTAGAAAAACATCTTGCCACAACTTGGTCCAGATCATATCCAGAGAATTTCTCCAGTGCCTGGCGGTACAACAGAGCTTGTTGTAAACTGCCAGAGAGCATCATACAGGCTGGACCTGGCCAAACAGCAAGAAGCCTGAATTAAAGAACATTCTCCCCCGATTTAGAGCTGTAGGGGCTGAGATGGTGACCACATTTTAATTGCCAGGCTTGGCTTTGTTCAGGAGCTTCACCCACTGGATCTGATCTACTGAATGTCTTCAGCTCCACGTGGAGTACGGAGGAAGCAGATGGAGCCTGAAGAGTTCCCAAACAGGCTGTTTTTCTTCAAGACTCATTGTCATCCAGTTTCTCTCACCCTCAGCCAGGAGAGCCTTCCTGATGTAAAACTGTTTGAATTTTCCTGTAATCCCATGTGGCACTTCTTAAGAGACACTGCCCTTGTTTTCCCTAGAGAAACTCCTCTTTCTTCTGACATCTGTAAAGGATCCACCGTCAGTCCTGAGATGCTGCAACCTGTCAAGCTCATTCACACCAGCCAAGCAGAAATACGTATTAAAAAATATCTTTCCAGGATGTCTCTGGTTAAAAATTGACCAGGAGACTGGATGCTCCTACAGACATGGGGATCATCCTAAGTATGAGGAGAAAGATCAGGTTGCCCATGGTTAGAATTACAACAGCTTAAGCAGACCCAGCTGGTCAGAAGCAAGAACAAAACATAACTCATGGTTGTGAACCCAAGGAATTTGAGAGTCCAGCTTTCCTTTCTGATGTGTCTCACACTGGAGCATGACACAGTGACTGCAATCATGTAGTGTGGGAGAAAGACAATTTCCCCATAAGCCTTGTGGCTGGAGCAAAGGGTTTTCATTTCATTTGAGCAGTAAGTGCCAGACCCTTTGGAAAACACTTCTCCCAGGGCCAGGTGAAGGGGCACACCAGAGGATCCTGAATCTGTCTCCTTAAATGTGCACACTTCCAAGGTGGCAACTCATGTAACCTCCCTGAGGTGGCTGAGAAAGCTCTACAACATCTCCCCATGGCCAAAGGAGCATCTAATCCTTTGAGAGAATATCAGCTCCTCCATTTCTGACTGCTTTTCCTGTCCCTCTGCATCAGCCTCAGCATATGTTTTCCAACTGGCACCGATGCCCTGGTGAGCTGCAGCCTGGCCACAAGATAACAGGTGATGCCAGTGAAGAACATCCAAGCCCACAGCTCAGCTGCAGCCCCAGGACTCAGCAAAAGGCAGCAGCCATGGCTGTGACAGTCCTTATTTCCCCAGCAGTCCCTTGGGAATGAATTTACATCTTTATATTTTCCCTCCGAAGGTCACACAAGCCATATCTGAGGCTTTGCCAGCTGTTGCCACTTGATTTAATCAAAGCCAATACTATAAACTGGTTTTCCATTGATAATGAAACACTCAAAAACAGGAGAACTTGACTGCTCTGCTGTGGGAAGCCTCAGTACCAGGCAGGTGCTGTTCAAACTTCTACAGTTCTGACCTCAAGTTTTCCATTTGAGATTCTGCTGTGTCAAGTGTGTTCTGCTGTGTCTGATGTGTTCAGTTTATCTGGAAAGGATTGTCTTCTTCATCCCTTACACCTCCTCTTTCCTACCATGCTTCTATCTGTGGAGCTTTTAATGTGAATATACAATCCCAACTCTGCTGTGGACTTATCTGGGTGATCTCAAGGTGCAGCAATCCAAGATCTGCAGATATTTAGATATCTGGGAGTCTGCAAGCCAATGTGAAAACCAGAAAGGCCAAACTGACTGTGGCTGGCCTCACTGACTTGTGGAAGTTTCTGCACCACGTTTAGTATGTTCAGCTTTCACATTCACTTCTAATACAGATCCAAATCCAAGCCTGGATCCCTTCCAGCTTGATTTCCTTTCCTTTCCAGGAACATTAAAGGCTCAGTGATGTTGCCCATAGAACTATGATATTCCAAGTGTCAGTAACTTAAACCCATTTGATTGATCAAATTTTTGACCCAATTTGACCAAGGCAGAGCCCTCAAATGCTGCTATTTTGGCTAAGGAGGGCTCAGCTCCCATTGCCCTGTGAGGTTTCAGTCTATGGGCAGCCCAGTAGCACCAAACCAGTAGAACTGGTAGGAGTGTGGGAGGGTGCTGTGCACTGTGTGTCTCACGGGGTGGGTGAGAAATGAGATGTTCCTGGGATGTCCAAACAGAGGGAGGGAGCTGGGACAGGTACTGGGGCAGGGGCATGTAGGGAACATGGGACGCAAGTCCAAAGGAATCCAGCTTCACTGGTTCTGCTGTGCAGGGAGCCAGTTTCTCATAAGCATAATTTGACCTTCCCTTCATAGTCCTTCTCACCCCTGAGAAGTTTTCTTTTATAAGAAAGATGGACAAGGGACTGGAGGGACAGGACAAGGGGACATTGCTTCCTGGTGCCAGAACACAGGGTTAGATGGGATATTGGGAAGCATGTGAGGGCAGTGAGGCCCTGGCACAGGTTTCCCAATGAAGTTGTGGCTGCCCCACACCTGGAAATGTTCAAGGCCAGGTTGGATGGGGCTTAGAACACCCTGGTCTAGTGGAAGGTGTCCCTGTCCATGGCAGGGAGGGTGGGATTAGATCTTTGAAGGTTCCTTCCAACTCAAACCACCTGGTGATTCTATGATGGATGAAGATTCCCTCGGCCCTGAACCTTGCACTGTGCTGACCCTAGGATGGATGGACACCCAAGGAGAGCCCAGGGCAGGGCCCTGCCCATCACTCACCAGCTGAATGGCAATCATTAACACCGTCTTCAGAGTGAACGTCCTGTCACAGAGGTCAAACAGATCTTCCAAGCTCGGACCAAGCAGCTCCAATACCATGGCGTTGTATTTTCCACACGGTCCAAAGTAATACACCTGGGGGAGCCCTTCAGCTGGAAGAACAGGAAAAGAACTGGAATCAGTGAATGGGACAAAGTTAATTCCCCTCCCCCTGCGTGCACACCTTTTGTTAGGCAGAGTTTTATTGTCACTTCTTGAGTGACACTTCTCTCTGATGCTGCCCAGCAAGGAGATAAGTTCCAGCACAAACTGTGACTGAGCCAAAGGCCAAACCAATGCTCAGCTACACCCTTGGATAGACAAATGGATTTCAGAGCAATTAACAAAACCACCTGAAAGCACTGAGCTTTGGCAACTAAAAGGCTTGGATTTAGGGAACAAGACATGGAGTTCCCTAAACTCCAGGCAGAGAACAGCCCCAGATGTGGGCTGGCACTTCTTGGAGCAATTAGGAAGATGACAGTCCTTGGAGAAAATGAAGCATGGCTAAAAAAGGACTGCTTTATCACCAGAGATAACACCCAGCCCTTGTTTTTCAGCACAACCTTACACAAAGTTTACATTCAGTAAAAAGGAAAAAAACCTTTTCCTTTAAAATAGGGAAAGGTTTAAATTTTGACCAATCACTACATAAAAACAGGTGATCATGGTCATTAGCATATGTGCACACACAACTATCAACATCAAACTGGTAGGAGCCAGAGCCCAGCTTCCCACCCAACAGACTGCTCTGTGGGAGTACAGTGTTGATACTCAGCTGGCAGGGGATTTTTGGGTGGATCAGCTTTCTTAAAGGGAAAAAAAACAGCCTTAATGTTGGAAGACTCACAGAGCTGCACAGCACTCCTGGAATTACCTTTGAGTCAAAAAGGAAACCACAGCAGCCCATACAGGAGGAATTTAGTGCAGGCCCAAGTGCTCATTTTGCTAATCAGCACCTGCACCAGCACTCGGCGTCCCAGTGTCAGCGCCAAGCTGGGTAACATGTTTAAATATCCTTCTATCTCCAGTCTACACCTCATAAGGAGCTCCAAAACACAACAGAAAGGTTTTGTTTTGAAATATAGGGCTTTGTCTTATGTGAAAACAAAATATTTGTTTGAATGCCCAAAGACATGGTGTCCTGCTATTCAGTGTAAAGGCTGAGCACGGGGAGCACTGCTGTGTGTGCAGCCTTTTTCCCCCCAGAGATCCATAAATTATAGTGCATGGGACCTGAAAGTACTATGATTATTAATTTTATTGCACGTTTTAAACCAGTGCAGGCACACACCTGGATCTGCATAAGTGATCAGTGTTAGATATAGCAACACTTGACTAATTAGGTGTACAGTTTGGTGTTGGCTCTGTGAAGTGCTCAGGCAGTGAAACATTTTAGGCTGGAGCTTGTCAGCCACACAACAAATGCGTGTCCTACTCCAGATTTAGGGAGTAGGACATGCATTTAATCCATCCTTATGCCACTCCGAGATCTGCAACCTGCCAACAATGTAACAAATGCAGCACTGAGACCACTTAAATACCACAGAATTTGTGCTTCCAAGTACTGCTCCAAAAGGACAAAACCCAGTTTGACAAAGATTACCCGAGGAGGGTTTTAATCTCATTAATTCACATGCTCAGGGAATCTGTCATCAGGATGCATTAACGGGATATTACAGAGTATTGCAGGAATTCCCTGTCTAACCAGCGTTTTCTGTCCCATGGAAAACATTGACCCAACCTGGGTTTGGGAGGCTGCTGCTCCTAACAGAGCTCCATGCTTTAGGAAGCAGTAACAGTCATTAAATCCTCTAGGAAGACAGGATGGTTTGATGCAGAAGCAATTCAGAAAGCCAAACAATGATGGGATATGATCCAGGTAGCTCCAAGATGCTTTCAAATATCCCCAAATCAACACAAATGGCAATTTAATGTCATCAGCTTAGTGCTGAAGGCTGGAATAATTGCAACAGCTCTTGAAGTGACTCATGGTGAGCCACTGGGTTTTCAGTAAAGTCTGATGAGGACTTAACTACAAAGTCACCTCTAACACCAAGATCAGCATCTCTATTTTTTTAGAGAATAACAGAATAATAATAGAGAATAAGAGAATAACAGAATATTTTATGCAAAGTTTAAAAGTGAGCCAATTTCAGATTCTAGGTACAGACAGACAATAAATACCTCTACCACAATTTCTACAAATCTCAAATAGTGGAACTGAGGAAGGAATTAGGATTAGGACTCTGCCAACTAAGGTATGCAGGAGACTAGAATTGCAGAAAGGCTCTTAAGGAAGGTGAAGGATCTTGTTCCCAGACAAGTGGAAGATGAGAACATTCACAGCCTCACTCAGTGAGGAGCAAGCATTGCAATTAAAATGAATTTCCTACTGGGCATAAGAACCAGGAAGACAGATTGCAGCAAGACCCAGAAAGTGGGCATTTCATGTAGAGAAGGAAGCAACACTATTTAGTGCTCTCTGGGATACCAATTCCTTCAGCTTTACCTACTCAGAGCTTATAGCCAAGAGTTTGGAGGACCCTCTTCATCTTAAACCTGCAGGAAGGCTTTGCTTTCTGTGGGAGCTCTGACAAGGTGAGGCCTTAGTGAAGAACATTAAAAAAGCATCCTAAATGTCAGAATATAGGAGATATCATTGGCTTCAGGCATATTTTTAGGGAATGATTCTTCCCTGAGGGTTTTCCCTGACTACCAGCTCTGCAGTCAAGGACCTTCCTCTTGCCTTTGCCAGGATAAAGCTGCTGTAATCCCTCTGAATTCCAGAGTCAGGCTGCACGGCTGTGTCCTGGATCAAAAGAGCATCGCTGACGAGTCCTGTGGAGCTCCCAGCCCAAGCCAAGGATCCCCAGATCCACACTAGTTATGGAAATAAGGTTTGGAAGGACTAGGCACAACACATCCTCAGTTCACTCAAACTCAACTCAACATTCACCAGCTTTTTGGGAAGAGGAAAAGCTGAAAAGATGAACTTGATGTACACATTAAAGGGCGTGTTGGCAGATAAGACTGGATGAACCTTGAGATACAGGCAGCTCCAGAGCCATTCTGAACAGTAAAAAGGATCAGCCTAGGAAAATCTGCATAAAATTTGATTTTGTCACAGCCCATCTGCATAATTTATGACGTAGCTTGGCTCTATTTCAGTAAAAACTACTGTGTCCTGGTGCCAAGTCCATTGTCACAGTGAACCACAGGAACTCCATAAATATCACCAGCAGATCCATAAATACTTAAGAAGAATGTTGCCAACTAAAGAGACTGATGGAGGAAAAAGGACTTATTTTTTCTGGGCAGTTGGAGTTGAGGTTTTTAATAGAGAGTAATCACATTGGGAGAGGACTGGAAAGGTCACATACAAAGCCACGGCGTCATGCTGTAGGTGAGCAGCTCTCAATTCAGACACTGTGGGATGAAAAGCCACCAGCAGAGCAGAGTCTCATATTGAGGATTCAAAGGTACAACTCAACATTTGAAGCACAAACCATGATCTGTTTAATGCAATTAATGCATGAAATCACATCAGAACTAAGAATTTCTCCATGGTATCAAACAAGAGCAATACACTAAGGGAAGAAAATACAGGCGTGATATGTGCAGGTTCTCTCCTTTGGAGGAAAAGCAGTTTATTATAGCAGAGACTGCTGCAAGCAGAAATCATCTCAATTTGCTTAACAGCTTTGGTCTCGCTGCTGAGTGATTTGGCTCAGTTACATGAAAAAGGCCCCACTCCACCCTCACTCTCACAGGAAGTTTATCACCCCAATAAACACAGACTGATTGCTGCACTGGAATCCACAGGCAAATTCTGCTATTTCAGCAGAGTGATGTCTTGGAAGAAATTCAAGCTGAGCACAGCGAAAACCTAGCAAAGCATTTTGTAGATTAAAGCATCACTGCTGGAATGAGAGCAAATGCAGACATCAAAGCCAAAAACTCAAGACTTTGATTCCCCCACACTCCCGAGACTGGCCTTGGCTTTCCGGGGATGCTGAACTCTCACTGTTCCTGGGCTGCCACCAAAAGGGACTTTCCCGTCCTTCCTTATGCTCTGTGGCTGTTGGATCAACCCAAAAAGACACTTGGCTTGAGCTTGAGCACAAGAATGGGAACAATAATAAAGAGCTGGATCACTGCTCTTCCAGAGAGCTTCATCTGAGCCGGATTAACACCTGGAACACCTTTCAGAAACTTCCATCACATGATCACTTGTCCTGGACAATTTGAATAATGTTATCTTGCTGCCATATGTTTTTTCAGCCTGACTAATGGCTACAAAACTCCTCAGACATCCAGCATACTCCAAAAAACCACATTAGTTCAGGCACACAGGCATTCCAAACCCATTTCCAGGACTAGCTATGAAATGGCAATGGGCAGAGATGCCAATCTAAGGTCATGCCTGAGGGAAATCAGAGTTTGCAGTACCTGCCCTGCATGGAAGACACGGGAAGCAGAACCCACCTGCTCTGTGTGAGCATCATGAGAGGCTATGAATAAACCTCATCAACAGCAAGTAAAATACGCCCAAGGAGGAACGAGGGAGCAACATCCAGAGCTTGTGATCAGTATTTCTGACCCACCCAGGGTTCTTGCTCCCATGGAGAGCTGTTTTCCACTGCCCTTCACTGAGTTGTAGCCAAATAGAGAAGGTGACATCTTCAATTTCAAGAATTAAAGAAGAATTCAGATCCTTTCTTCAGACAGGTTTTTAACACTGAGGTCTATTGCAGAGGGGGGACACTCCTGAAGAACCCCAAATTCCACACCCAAAGACAGAGGGAGGGGGGAGCAATCCAAGGCCCAGCAAAGGGCTGATGCTTGATGCAAACCCACGCTCTGTGTGGGCAGCAAGAACTCTTTCTCAATGAAAGGGATGTAGACACAACCAGAAGCATCAGTGCACACAAAGTTCTGTGTGGTTTTCAAGAGGCTCTGATGAATGGGCCGTAGATTGTCACGAAATCCTCATTCAGAGCAGAAAGTTTATTTTTACAAAAATTTGTCACAGAACACAAAATTACACGATGAACACCATAAATAGCAACTGTGAAGAGGGCTACATATCTATAGCTAAAATTAAACATGTTCCAAACAAATTAAACAAATTGCTTTAGAGTAGTCAACCCATTTAAGCTGATTACACTAATGAGGATCTACCCTTCTCTTAATTTTCAAATCGGAATAAAATCCTGGCTGAAAGAGAAGATTTGTGATCAACATCGACTCGGCCAAGATCTCAGCTTTTAACCTCTTCAATCATGTCCCATGTAAATCTACCTGAGCCATGTTAGTTAACAGGTTATTTCTGTGAGCTGGAAGTAAAAAGACTCATCGTGCTCTTCAGATTTTGGAATAGTCTCCTTCAAAAAGAGAGAGATGGGAGAAAAGTTGAGATTGGGCTTGTTACTGGGAATAACCTTGTTCTAAGGGTCTTTCATATATTTGATTGGATGCCTTTCAGAGATATCTTCCTTCAAAGTACAGCTGCAAAAGCTTTATAATACTGTCCTTCACTTACAATCTTACATGGAGGAGCTCAGGGAAGGACAGGGATTTTGGGTGATTGAGAGTGTTTTCTCTTGTTTGAGAAACAGCATTTGAGATGTGAAGGAAAACAAGCAGAAAATGCAATTTGTGACTCCAGCACCAGCCCACCTGCAGGTGGAAAAAGAGGTGGTGGAAACCGTCTGCCACAATCTCACCAACCACTCCTAGGCTTCACAAACTTTGAACTGGCATAAGATTAGAGGAAGAACCTAAAAAATAGTGATCTGATGCCACAACCACACAGGGAAACATCCATATGGAGAAGTGGGGTTGGAGGAGCCGGAGGACGGCTGGCACTGTGGCAGCTCCGATGGTGATCCACAGAGATGACACCATGCTTTGAGTGCTTCCAGCCCTTAAAGTTCCTGAATAACTTCCTTGCTCTCTTGAGCTCTGATACTGTGGTTTGAGAGCCCACAGCTTACCTTTAGTTCTTTCTCACTCACCTCAACAGGGTGAAGGGCAGCCAGACCTGTCCAGAGCCCCTCACACATCTCCTGTCCCTGAACATTCTCCTGCTCCATTTGCTCCAACTGCTGCCAGATGCTTGGCTCTCTGCTGCCAGCTTTTCACAGCATCTTTTCCCTGCTTTGTCTGGGCAATAAATCATTTCTCCTAGCAAATGCTGAATGCTCTTGCATCACTGCCTAGCAGGAATTTCTGCAGCACGACTTCCTGCTTTAGCCCTCTGGTGGGTGAGGAGGAGGAGAGGCAGAGCAAGGCCCTACTCCTAGCCTTGGATATGGAAAAGGTGCAGCTCAAACACTTTTGGAACTCAAGAGGAAATAACTCAAAGGAGAACAGCAGAAGCTGGAAGGGACTTCAAAGCTGCCATGGGCAGGGACACCTTCCAGTAGACCAGGTTGCTCCAAGACCCATCCAACCTGGCCTTGAACACTTCCAGGGATGGGAAAACCACAGGAAGATACTGGATCAACACCTTCTCCCCTGATGATGGCAGAGAAAGCAGAGCTTTTCATGGGAAGAGACGACCCTAGGCACGTAGTGGTGCAACAGTTGTGTATGAGCTGTGAGGAGACAGAGCTACTGTCATCTCCAACGAGCTCCATGTGGACTCCAAGACTCCAGCCTCACTCCTGCTTATCTCAGGATATTGCAGGATGCATTTAATCCCTGCTGTGTTTGGTTTCATTTTGGTAGTATTTGAATCTACAAAAAGAAAAGGTATGGGAAAAGGAACAGCAGAAAAACAGAGCGGGGAAGGACAGAAGGAAGAACATATTTGTTCTTGCTGCTGGTAAAAATCCAAACAACTTGATTTTTACTTCAGCTGCAGAAAAACAAATCTCAGGATCACTGTTATTAGAACAGGGTGGCATTTCATCTTCCTTGAGTGGTACAAGGTGGTTTCCTGACATCATGGGTTCACTTTATTAAACAACTCTTCACATCCACAAAGGAAGAAGCACTTGAAGAGGGGGTAGATGAACCTTGGAGACATTAATATTTGTATTCATAAAGATAAAAAAAATTGGGAGGAAAAGCAGTCCTATCTGAAAAGGTCAAATGCAGGAAAATTTTCAAAATTTGGGAAATTTACCCAGAAACACCCATTCACAGGCAGTTTTTTAGCTCTAACAACTAAATTAGTGAAGTGAACTTGTTTCAATTCTTGACAAACACAAAAGAATAAAGCACAGCACAATAAATTGCTTTTTTTGGCAAGTTTCAAAAGACTGAATTCATATTTCTAGGGCTTGGGGGAAACTAGTGTATTCAAGTCTCCACATTACTGTTGGATTTTATATCCAACACAATGTCTTGCTCCAGTGATGATGGCAGCTGGAACATAGAAAAACACCTTAAAACCAGTAAATAATTTTAAGAGTTATTTTATCCACCCAAAAAAGTTCTAACTTAAGTTCTATCCTTATTACCTTTTCCCACACACCTGCAGTACAAGGACAAAGATGAAAGAAAACCATTGGAACAGCTGCCCAGGGCAGTGCTGGAGCCACGCAGTAACATTCCTGGAGGGATTTAATAGCCATGTGGATGTGGCACTTGGGGACAGGGGTTCATGGTGGCCTTGTCAGCAGTGAGGTATGGTTGGGCTTGACGACTTGAGAGGGCTTCTTTTCCAACCTAAACTATTCTTTGATTCTGCTCCACTGCAAGTCACATAGCTGTGTGAGCTCTGCCAGAGCACATCTGTGTGGCCAACTGGGTTCTGCTGCTCAAGAACAGTAACAAAAACCCAACCAAAAAATAAAGAAAGAAACCAATAAAGAAACAAGTTTCCCTCCCTCCCATGCCCCCCTCCAGAAAATCCAAGGATAAATTGGAAATTGTTCCTGATCAGTTTTCCTTTGCCCTACCTGCTGAGAGGGAGTTAAGTGGCAGGCTGGGGCCATTTCATTTGACCCAGGTAACAGAGAAGTTGAGAAGAAATCATGCGGCCCTTGGTAATTTTCTTTTCTTTTGAGAACAAGTTCATAGAACCATGGAATATCCTGTGCTGGAAGGGACTTAAAAGGACCAACGAGTCCAACTTCTGTCCCTGCACAGGACACCCCAACAATCCCACCCTGTGCCTGAGAGTGTTGTCCAAACAACAAAGCTGTGGCAGCCTTGAGGCTGTGACCATTCCCTGGGGAGCCTGTTCAGTGCCCCACCACCCTTTGGGGGAAGAACCTTTTCCCAATATCCAACCTAAACCTTCCCTCAGGTGGTGTTCCTGGTCACAGGGAGCAGAGATCAGAACTGACTCTCAGCTGCCCATCAGGAACATGTTATATACGTGAAGTGACGCGTGTTAATGACATTACAGGTATAATCTCAAGAAAAATCAACAAGAGTTCTTGGTTGCTCAGCAGCACTCAAATTTAACTCCAGAAGCGGTGCCAGGGAAGTGGCTACTTCCCGGCAGATGAAAAATGCCACGAAAGCAGCAAAAGCAAATTGCCTCTGCTGAATTGCTCCTCTGCTGCCCAGAGAACCATTTCAGTTTGATCACACCAAGTCCTGGGTGGCCCCTGCTCTTCCTCAGCTCATCTCCATAGGATGCTGGCTGGAGGCAGAGCTTTTCCCTGCTTCCTCCCCAGCTGCACACCAGGGTGACACGACCACAATGACAATGCAGGGAGGGTCTGACAGCCTGAGCTGTGGCTCAGCTGCAGCCACAGCACTGAGCAGTGGCCACAGACAGTCTCAACAGGACGGCACAGCAACAAAAGGCAAAACTGGCATGTAACAGGCAGGATTTGTCATGGATCCAACAGCATTTTTAATTGGGATGGCAGATCAGTGGGTCAGATCCAGCTGGATAAAGCAGACAGTGGTATCAGACATGTACCTTTGGGTGCTCAGGAGGAAGATGATGCTCAGCCTTGCTCAGGCAGATGAAGGCCAGATTCCCACCAGACTGTGGTGGGACAATCCAGTGTCATTTCTGGCAGCACAGCCCTATGTGTCACCCCAGAGCTGTGCTGGGATCTGCCTGCAATGCTGTCGGTGCAATTTGGGCCCCAGTACTCATACTGGTCCCACTGGGAGGGTGGATTTTTGCAGGTTTGTCCGTGCAGCAGCATCAAACTAGAAAGTGATGGGTAAGAACCAAATGCATGTAAACTCTCCACAACAAGCCAAGAGATTGGCATTGATCCGTCCCATCACTACTGTAGGACTGGAGGGGAAAAGGGATTTCTCACATGAGTAGGAAAGTGTTACCCACACGGTCCTTCCAGCCTGAGGGTAAACCTCCCACTCCCTCTTATCGCAGGAGAACCTGCTGCCAAACAGAAGTTCAGAGGCACTAAATCAGATCCTACCTCCAGATATCATCTCTGTTTCACCTTAAGAGAGCCAAGTAGGAGCGGGTAGCAATGGAATTTTAAAAAGAAAACTGCCACTTTCAGACAGAAAAATTATTACAAAACTTCGGAACTCCAGCCTGACCCGTCACAGACTCAGGCAGAGCTCGTGGCTTATCTTTTAGCGATGAGAGAAGGTTTTTCAATAGCAGGCAGGGCATAGCTCCAAAACACAAATTCCAAACCCATTGGAGAGCCTGTCTGGGAGGTGGGCAGCTCTCCATAACAGGACTTCCCTGGCACAGCTCAGTGTTTCACCTTAGAAATCTCCAGTGTTTGTAGGATGCCTCTACTGCATTGGAAAGGATCCCACTAAATCTGGCACCCACCTTCCAAAGGGGAAAGAGCTTTGTTTGTATCAAGGCAATGCTGAACTCCTGACACAGCAGCCCCCCTGAAAACAAATTTTATAGCTTTAGATCTCAACTAGTCTCTAAGTGCAGCATCCCCTTGGCTAGAAGAATGTTCATAGAAGGGATAGGAAAGCAAGACAAGCAGAACAGCCAACCAGCTCCTAATCCTCAGTAATTATCCTGGCCCTCATTGCCAATCTGGGTTTTTCATTCAATGTAAATACCAATTCTAAAATTTATCTTCAAACATCACGTATCATGTGGACTCCTTATCCATGGAAGTTTTCAAGTCCAGGTTGGACAGGGCTTGGAGCAGCCTGGGATAGTGGAAGGTGTCCCTGCCCATGGCAGGGAATGGAATGAGATGAGCATTAAGGTCCTGCCCAGCCCAGAACAGTCTGTGGTTCTTCACCTCCCCATTCCGATGGCTGAGGCACTCCAGTTTCCAAGCACAGCCTGGGCTGATAGCCAGCAAGACATATTTCAGCTCAGGGTTGGCTAGAAGGTACCAGAAGCAGCACAGAGACCTTAATGATTAAATGTCTGTCCCTCTCCTCGAGCCCTGCTGGATCCTCAGAGCAGCAGCACATCCCACATCCCACAACCCACAACCCACAACCTGCTCTTAATGGACATCACTGACTGTGAGGAGAACCCAGGGAGGCATCTGGGATGACCTGGATGAGTCCAGCTGCTGCAGGTTTATGGCCATGTCAGGCTTCAAGGAAAAGTGTCTCCAGGAAAGGCATTTTCCAGCTTCCCAGCATGCTGCTGTTCCCCTTCACGTGCTACCTGGAGTTGCTGGCATTTGATTTGTGATTACTGCCACAAATACCGGAAGAGTACGAGATGCATGAAGACTTTTCTGAATATAAAAAGGAAACTGCCTTAATCTCATATTCAAATATTAATGGCCTTGCTTTAAAAGCATCTGATAACTTCCAATTGACAAAACCTAATTTTAGCCCAAGGAAATCAAAACTTCTGATGCTGAGATGCTGAAATGTGCACATTCAGAAAGCCCTTCCTAACAAGGGAATGGCCACATGAAAAAAAAGCCAAGTAGTTTTAAATAGTGAAACATAATTCTCTGGAGATCAACAGCAAGCCAGCTCTGAAAGCAGCAGGGCCTAACTGAGCACTTTAGAGTAATCCACTACATTTCATTCTGCAATTCAAAAGCTTGGAAGTGCAGGATCCCCCACGTTCAAGCTCTTTGGACTACCCTGACTTTACAATGAAGCTGCTGATCACCATTCCTTAATATGCAGCTCAGCATGAGGGTCTCCACTTTTTCCCTAAAAAAACCCATCTTCAGTAGAATAAAACTGCATCTCCACTGCTGAACATCTCCCACCTATGGCCAAGGGAACACTTCTGTGCAGGATTTGAGAATGCAGACATTTTTCCTTGCTGGTAGAAAATGAACCCAACATCTTAAAACCTTCAGGTCTGTTGCAGGCATCTGAGGTAAGGAATGACTGACATGAGATGTGTCCCAAAGCTGCTTTCCTTGTAAAGAGGTGTCAGTTTTGTATCACCTTGCACAGATGAGTCACTTATTAAATACTTAGAGTCACTGAACACTGGCAATCTAAAATATTTCCAGTATCTCAAAGGAGGAGGCTGCAGGCCTCATCCAGAGCATTGTAGTGTGACAGGTAAGAACAAACCCTTCCATACAATAAGCAGGACACAAAATACCTCAGGTGACTGCCAGGTGCTGCTCCACACAAGTCCAAACTCACTTTGGGGTGCAGAAGGGCAGTCCTTGTGAAGTGTTCAAGGCCAGGTTGGACTGAGTTCTGAGCAAGCTGGTCTAGTGGAAGGTGTCCCTGCCCATATGGCCACAAGATGAGCTTCAAGGTCCCTTCCAATCCAAACCACTCTATGACTTTATGGTCATCCTCACCCATCAGCTCCAGCCCCCCCAAACCAGCCCCCTGCTGAGGGGTGACCTGGCTCAGCTCCCAGCCACAGCAATATTTCCACCCAGGTGGCAAATATGAGTTGGAATTCTGAAGATTAAAGTGACTGTGGCCAGTATTAATGGGTATGTTCACACTTCTTAATTAAACCAGGGTGGGGACCTCTTGCACTCACCCTCCCTCACATGGCCTGGAGTTACTCTCACTCCCTTGGGGAGGAGTGCTGTGCACAACGACCTCCCTGTAAAATCCTGTTGTTGGCAGCTCCACCAAGGCGACTTGTTTACATCCATCCTGTAACAAGCTTTACCAAAATGACCCATAATTGTCATGTGAATGCCAGCATTGTGCAACTGGCATGGAAAGAATTTCTTCATAAAGCACACTGATACATACAAAGTGTGTGTGGGTAAAGCAAGAGCAACACAGAAAAGGTGCTCAGTGCAGGCAGTCCCCACAGGAGAACTCCATAGGCAGCATGGATAGCAAACAACTCAGCCACACTGAGGAATATATATGCAAATATTGACTAGACTATGCAAAGGCTTGGTTATTTATACCACCTTCATTTCCCTCAGTCCTACCTCCTGACAAGTAAACAGACTGCTTCGCTCTGGCGAGTTGTGCAACACAGAGAGGTCCCAAAGTAAACACACAGACTCCATACTTCATTAGAGGTGAACTTGTTTACAGAGCAGGAATTAAAACAAAACCACAGAATCCGTCAATATTCTATATGTACTGACATACCCCTCCCTGACTCAGAACATTCTGCTCCTACACTGTGACTCATCCGCTGCGTGGGCTGGGGACAGCAGAGATCTCGGTTTCCTGGGATTCTCCAGCGCATCAAACTCCTCTTCTGCTCCCCACCACGCTGCTCATGACGTCCAACATCCACCTGCCAGTGTTACCTGCTCGTGCTGGGAATGGCCACTGGCTACAGAGCCATGGTTCAGAACTCAGTGCACAGTGCCACGTGTCTGAATGAATCACACGTGCCAAGGTGGGACTGTGAAGGGTGGGGGAAGGTGTGACTCATCTGCCAGCTGATATAAAAATAAACTACTACTGAATCAAAAATGCATGACTTCTGCACACGATGTGCACAGGCAGAAGCTGTCACTATGTGGAAACTTGAGCATTGGCTCCATGCAGCCAAAAGAAACCCGGAAGCACGCAGTGCTCCATTTTACCTTCCAAAGGTGATGCTTACAGGGAAGGCATTACACGTGGCCTCAACAGGGAGAGATGCCGGAGGTGCTTTGAAATGTGGTAACAAATCCCAGCATGGCTTGGGTTGGAAGGGACCTTAAAGCCCATCTCATTTCACCTCCTGCCATGGGCAGGGACACCTTTCACTAGACCAGGTTGCTCCAAGCCACATCCAAGCTGGCCTTGCACACTTCCAGGGATGGGGGAACCAGTGCACTGGAAGGGGCTTTAAGGTCTCCCTGGAGCCTTCTCTTCTCCAGGCGAACACCCCCACCTCTCCCAGCCTGGCTCCAGAGCAGAGGGGCTCCAGCCCCCGAAACACTTCTGTAACCCTCTTCTGGACTTGTTCCAGCAAGCTCCTGAATAGAGGATTAGATTCTTCTACTCTAGAATCAGCCTCAAAACAAAAAGACTATTGCCTGTTATCCACAAGCAAACAGGACAGAGCCAATGGAATCAGTGAGACCCTGGTGTGCCACCAGCAGGACCCAGCTGCTGCAGAACTCCTGCAACCCACGGGAAGAGCAGTTACTTTTATTCATCCCAAACCAAGCAGGAGGGTCCTGAG
This sequence comes from Cyanoderma ruficeps, assembly GCA_008694505.1. Taxonomy (NCBI): domain Eukaryota; kingdom Metazoa; phylum Chordata; class Aves; order Passeriformes; family Timaliidae; genus Cyanoderma; species Cyanoderma ruficeps. The sequence goes on along the minus strand of VZDJ01000155.1, from coordinate 17,180,430 downwards.
ATACTGCTGGGTGTGCAGGGAAGGTCCTGAGATACTGCTGGGTGGGCCGGGTTGGACTTTCAAGGAAAGCCAAAGCTTTGTCCTTTGGTAACTGCCCAGGAAGTTGAACCTTGCCAGGAGCCAGGAGCTGGGTCTGTTTGACCATGGATAAATAACTCAGTTTATTCCACAAACTGCAAGTACAGGGGGCAAATGACATGCTCAAGTGACTTATCCAATACCAGAAACATGTTGGAGACTTGAACTGCTGCTGGCAGCACTTGGAGATGCAAAAGCATCTGGTCAATTTGGAGGGGAAGGTCCTCTTGCCCTCCTGGTATGGAAGTAGCGGATTCAAGCAGCTGTATGAAGCATCAGAGCATGGAGAAGCCCAGGAGCTGAGGAACCAGCTTTGGGGAGGAAGGAACACCTGGAACAGCCAGTCCTCAAGGAGGGTCACAGAGCAAGAGCCTAATTTTGGGGAGTAACCATCACACTTGGACTGTGCTACTCATATTCATGCTCAGGTAGGTGCTGCCATCAGGACTGACTGTGCCACCACCAGTAAAGCGAGATCCTGGGGATAGCTCAGGCCAGGACTACTCCAGTCAGGATGCTGGTGCAAGCTCATGTGGCTTTTAGGACAAAACCCAATCATTAAACGGTTCAGTACAACACTGGCATGAGAAGACTGATGAGAGCAACACAACTAGTTTGCACACAGATTATTAAAACTACTTCAATTATCTTGGTGAGCAAATGGATCATATTCCAGACTACCTAAAACCTAAATGAATTACATTTCCTGAAGGAAAGATGTCCTTTCCTGAGACACCCTATGGACTGACCATCAGGTGTCTGACTCCATGCCCAAGCTTTGCTGTTTTGTTTTGCTGCTCACATGAAGGCAAAGCACTCAGACACTATTTTAGGTTATTAAATATTTAATTCCACAGCGAGAAATAAGCAGCTAGCAGATGGTCACTGTGCAGCCGGGCCTTGATCGACTTCTGAGGGGAGAAAAGTTCAAGGAAGAATCATGCAAATCTGTTTCTATGCACAAACATTCCTCCAGTTAGAGGAAGGGAATTACAGGGGAACTGTTAGTTTCCCTAAAACAAGGAGGCACTAGAACATCAGAGACAGCATCAAATATCCAAAGCAGCACATCAGAGACATCTGTTAGTTGGTTACTCCTGACTCAGGACTTTCTCTGAATCTACTGAATCCATCCAACCAGTACCGAACTGTTCTGAGAAGCACCACAAAGAGCCACATTCCTACAGTTTAGATCCCTTTGACAAACTTCTCCCTGCTCCATCACTTAATCTAGTGTGAAGCATCTTAAGATGTCTGAGACACATGAAATCCAGTCTGCTACTTTGCTAATCCAAGCTGACTGGGGATCCTCATCCGAGGCATGTGGCAGGCAGAGAAACTGGTGCTGCTGGAGGGAACAGATGCAGCTTCGGTGCCTGTCAGAAAGTCTGGGAACATCAAAGCTGAGGGAGCACGTGGCACAGGGAACCACAGAGTCACTGCTAAAGGAAGAGGCATCACATCCTCTGTTCATGTGGAAACGTCTCACATGGAAGCTCATCTCAGGATTTAGCTTCTGAATTACTGGGCTATTTGCTACTCTGCCCAACTGCACCAAGGGAAATGCAAAACTTGACTGAGTAGTTTAGAAAAAGGAAAAACAGACTATTTTCCCTAGTTTTTGAGGATGTCAAGTGAAGCAGGCAATTGATACCCACATACATCCTTCAGGCATTGGTCAAGTAGGTTGGTCCCTTCCAGCCTAAGTTTTCCTCTGACTACTACACAAGAGTAACGCATTTAAAAATGTTTATTCTGAACATGCAAGAAGGAGATCACCATTAAAACTTTTCTTATTAGGAAAAAAACCCAAACATTTTTCTCCCCAAGCTGCAGGTGATGACAATTTTGACATCTCAGAGCTCACTGGGACCATCTGGCTGCACAGGCAGTTGAACGCTGCTGCTGAGCTGCCGAGGGGACGAGGTGGCTCCCGTGGTGTCACAACCAGGCTCCCTCTGCTCTCCCTCCTTCAGCTAAAGGTGGGAGCAGCAGCCAGCCACGTCATTTGGCAAGATTAATTGGCTAATTTATTGAGCAGAATGTCACATGCAATGCTACTGTCGTTCTGTCTGAGTCATGCACACCATGTGTTCGGACACTTCTAGTCTCTGTTTGGCAAGTGTATGACAATTCCAAGTAACCAGACATCCCTACTGGAAGTTCAAGCCTGGCTATTTGAGCAGTTCCAGAGCAAAGACCATTACGGGGAACCTGGCACTAGCAACATCACTGAGAACAAACCCCTATATTTCCCCAATGTTGGCACTTATTTATCTGTTTTTCCAGCCCTAATCCCTGGTGCAGGCACCAAATCAAGCCTCCCTGCTCCTGGCAGCCTGACTCCACCAAAATTTGTTTTGCTCAGATTCCAGGTTTCATGGTAAAACCAGAATTGTAGTTCACATCCTCCACTCAAGTCTTGGCCGATTTCCAATTGTTTTAGCAAAATTTCAGCACAAGACCTTCTAAAGGCATCCAACAGCTCATCAGAACTGGGTGTGCAACACCCATGAAACCACCGAGAGAGAGAAACAGAGTCAGGTTGTTCAGGAGGCTTCTCAACAGTCCCTTGACAAACGCTCCAAGACAGTAGATTAAAGATTAGGAAGGAATTCCTCCCTGTGGGAGTGGTGAGACCCTGGCACAGGTTACCCAGAGCAGCTGTGGCTGCCTCATCCCTGGAAGGATCCAAGGCCAGGTTGGACAGGGCTTGGAGCAATCTGGGCTAGTGGGAGGTGTCCCTGCCCATGGCAGGAGGTGAAATGAGATGGGCTTTACGTCCCTTCCAAACCAAACCATTCCATGATTCCATGAATACTCTGAGTGAGTAAGTGTGACAGGATGGGAAGCTTAAATGCTTTAGGAACAGGGGAAAGCCTAAAAATACTTAATCTGACCAAAATAAAGCCATTCCTTCAAAATTTCATCAGTTTTTTAATTCCTTAATAACATCTTTGAGGAGTGGAAGGAAGCCAAGTGGTGTAGAAAAAGCAGACTGGGATTCATTCATGTGTCACAAGACACGTGGGCTGGCTATCCCAAAAATCACAAGCACCAACAGAACTCCAGCAGGACCTTCAACTTAGTATTTTGGTAATATATTATTACCAAAGTATTTTTGGATGTCCATCAGACATCCTCTGCAAGTGGAAGCTGCGTCCATTCAGGGAAAACAGGAAAAATAAAATCAGAAGTATAAAAAAACTACAGTAATGTGAGAAACTTGTCAAAAACCCGAAGTCAATACATGATCAAGGCACAGAAGGAGCAGAGAATATTGTTGCTTCAGAGACTTCCTTGAGCAGTGGAACACCCTGCTCGAGGCTGTGGAAATCCTTGGCATAGGAAACAGAACATGCTAAAAGGCTCTTCAGGCTTGAAAAACAACCATAAATTCAGGGGAAAAAAATCCAAACGCTATTAGACACAACTCAAGCTCTGTATCAGGGAAATCAGAGACTATCAGGAAAATAAAAGTATAAAAAGTTCCACCTTTGGCTGATCCTGCTCTGTTTTTCTCCTATTTGCTGTAGACTGTGGTTGCACAGAGGAACCATGGGGCTTGTGGACACTCTTATGATTTAACAAGTAAAAATAAAAACAATTTCCTAGCTTTAAAGACTTTAGATCACCTACTTAAGGGGTGCTGTTCTGTACACAAATAACTTCCCATGCATTGACAATTCCTACGTTCTACAAACAAACACACTTACAGGGGTATCTCCTTATCAGCAAATCTGCACGATCTCGAGGTTTTAGGTCCATACAATTACCCAATATCATCGTTATGATCCCATTCTCACCAAATAGCTTCCAAAACTCATGTGAGGCTAAAAGGAATTGGCCCAGATCCCCAAGTTCAAGTCAGAGTTACACAACAAATACTATGGTGGTGTTTGATTTAATAAAGAAACACCTTTATTAAAGAAATTTAATAAAACTTGTGATAAGCTTAAAGTAGGTTTACTCACCCACACTTCCAAGTTGTTTATAAAATCTGTATTCTAAATGAAGCTGTGGTGCCCGGGATTTAATTGGTTCCTAGAACAGAAATAAATGAATTTGTTAAAATCAGTTTGACTAAAAGAAGTTCTGTCCTATACGTGAAGATTTGTGCATAATTAAAACACCCAAGATTGAAAGGCTAGCAACAGACTTCACCATTACATGTCATTTAAATAAGAAGAGAACAAAAAGCAGTAAGATTTGCTCCCTGGAGGAGAAATAACCTCCTCATTTATATACAAAGCTCACTCATTGCAGTGAAATTGAAGAATCATTCCACAATGCTCCTGGTCCTTGAAGAACAGCCCTGGACATTGGCAGAGGGAAGTCAAGGTTGCAAAAGCTCAAGCCCCAGTTCACTCTATGGGCACTGTGATTGCCCACAGTGCTTTTGCTGGTCTCCAGCCTGTATTTTTGAGAAATGTTGAGTCATGCAAGTGTGTTTTAGATCAGACCACAGTCGCTCACAGCAAGCACCACAGTGGAGCCAGACAGTTGGGAAAAAGGAAGAAGTCTCCCCCTTCTTGTGGCAGGTGTCAATCAAATATCTTGAAACACTCAATAATATTCTATTTTTATCCACAAAATACAAAAAAATAGAATGGGTAAGTCTGCAATGCACCCAAACCATCCCATTTATCAACTGTTACTCATCTGCATTTTACATACAAGACTTAATGCCTACGATCCATCAAGGCATTAATGTGCAAGATTACAGAGGTTCTAAAAATATAAACTTAATATGGAGAGGATTAAGAGGCTGGAGTAATTACATTTGCAATAAAACTGTGCACTTGGGATAGGCATGGATGTGGGTTCATCAACTGTCCAGGCAGGCTGGAGACAGGAGTTAAGACTGGCCTCAATTTTTCTGACCTCTAGTCTGCACTGCAAGACTGATGTCCACACTGGGTGTGAACTCCACAGTCAATGCTTTTTCCTAAGTGTAGAGCAGGAATTTTGTACAGGAATTCAGGCAATTTGACTTGCAGCCAAGCTGTTCCTCATCAGCTCAAGTCATCCCATCCATTTTCCAGTAAGGGAATAAATGCTCCTGGTTACTTCTCTAGAATCATTGAAAAGGCCCCCAAGGTCACAAAATTCCTCATGTTTTAAAGCTTCAGAAGACAAATATGACCAAGTACTCAGCAAACAATGTGAAAAAATATTCTGGACGAAAAACTGAACCTGCGCAAAGCAACACACAAACAAGTTTGTTATATAAGTCACATTTAAATCAAGGTAATTGTTGCTGGTGGCTTGAGGGTGTCTACAGACACCTGCCGAGCACAGGGATTCAGGGCAACAGGAACTTGGCATGTTCAGGGAGTAGTTTATTCATCCAAACATGAAAAGGGGAAGGATTGATGCAGCAGGACATGATGTTGCTAGTGACAAAATCAGGGGAGGCAGCCCTGAGCCACTTCTGCATCAGGAGCTGCCAGAGCCAGAGCTCTGGACAATTGCCAGAGTCATGGCAGCTTCTGAGAAGATCATACCAGCACAGATGGTTGTCCTGTAGGCCAAGGGCTTAGGGATGATGGCAGATTTTGTGTTTGTAGTAAAAATAACTGAATTGCTACTGCCTAATGGAGAAAATCCACAGCTCGAACCAACAGCGTCATCACTGCTGCCAGGGGATGGCCTGGTACTTGTGCTCTGACTGCAGCTGCATGGCACCAGGCTGGCTTCTCCCAGGGAAGAAATTCCTACTGTGGACAATGCAGCTTTGAAAACCTTCAGAAGAATAAACCAGATGCCCCATACCAAGTAAGTCAGCTGAAGAACAGCACCAGGAGCTACAAGGTGACACCACACAAATCAACACCAGGATCAATCTCCACTGCCAGCAGTTTTCCAAGGTGTAGCCTCAGTCCCAAAAAGAAACCATGAGGCATTAGCATGGAATTTCACTTTCTGATGGGCTTTTTGTACCCATCACACAATTCCCTCATTTCCCAGCTCTAACGTGATAGGAGGCAGGAATAGCTGAGACAGCAGGGCTGAAGTGGCAGAAGATGATCTCACAGCTTGAAGGACTTGGAGCAGTGCTTTGACTCAGTCCAACAATGAAGATAAAAGAAAATGCTGCCTGTAAGTACATCTTACTTATGCTACTCCACTGCTAATCCACAAATTATGTGAAGGATAAAGAAAATAGCAGTTAAGTCCACATGTAAGAGAAGTGTATTTGCTGTTGAGGAGGCTGAGTCATTCTTATTCCTGTAGAACTTTGTCTAAGATTAGGAGACCAAGAAACCCCCATTTCTCCTACTGTTCCCTGCTTAAACTTCTCCAAAACAGAGCACATATATGGACACCTGGATGGCCACCGGATGGCAATTCCAGCCCCTCACACAAGAAGGGCCTGAGATTTTTAAGCCTGGATCACAACAGGGCAAATGAAACTGGAAAGTGTTACAGAGTAACTGCAACAAAAATAGTAAGAAAAAAAAAAACAGTAAGAAAAATGAAGAAAGAATGTGACCAGAAAAACAGGTCAGATTGAGACAGCCATGAGGCAATGCCATTGAGTCTTGCCATATGGAAAAGCTTCAGGTTACTAAGAGGTGTCACTGCAGCCACTTTTTTGAGAGAAAAAAAAAAGCACCCTTTGGACTACTACAGCTGTGTTTTTATCTTCTGGTTTCCAATGCAACAATTTTGTGGGATTATCTTTGGAAGCAAATTAGAAGAATTAAGAAATTGCCGCAATAAAACACCTTGTCAGTGTACACAGCACGTTTTCTATTGCCTAAAAGCAACAATTCTTCTTTCTGATGTGCATCCATATCAAGGGCATCTCCTACGGAGCCAGGCTGGGAGAGCTGGGGATGCTCACCTGGAGAAGGATCCAGACCTTAGAGCCCCTTCCAGTGCCTAAAGGGGCTCCAGGAGAGCTGGAGAGGGACTGGGGACAAGGACCTAGAGGGACAAGACAAGGGGGAATGGTTTCCCACTGCCAGAGGGCAGGGTTAGATGGGATATTGGGAAGAAATATCCCTTCTCTGTGAGGGTGTGAGACCCTGGCACAGGTTGTCCAGAGCAGCTGTGGCTGCCCCACCCCTGGAAGAGTCTAAAGCCAGGTTGGAGCAACCTGAGACAGTGGGAGGTGTCCTTGGTGTTTCATCATGGCAAGGGGTGGAATGAGATGAACTTTAAGATCCCTTCCAGGAAACCCAAACCCCTCTGGGATATTATACTCCTGAATTCCTCCGCAGGCATTTATCTATTTAGTTTAGGGAACATCTTCTGACATTTGCCAACAGGTGTGAAAACAAGTCCCTCTTGCAAAGCTGTTATTATTTTTCATCTACTACACATCATAAGGGGAATGCCAGAGATATGAATCTGAGGCACTTGAACGTGATCACAATTAATGCACCGAGTCCATCCTGATTTTCTGTCACCACAGTGATTCTTGTCATTTTGCCAGATAGCATCAACTGGGCAATCTGGGGGGTTTGCTGCAGTATCAAATTAGCACCACAACTTTAACTTCATATTTTATGGTTTGGATTATGTTTAAAGAGTGTTTGCATGGGAACTCAGCACATCAGGTGAAGACATTGAATCTGAAACCCCAAGGGACTAATGAAAGTCTGAGTTTACAGACAGGAAAATTTAAGGCCTAAGCACAACCTACTAGGCTGTGACTTTATTAATGTGGAAGAGCTGCAAGTTAGGGAGTTCCCCATCCCCCAGATTCCACAGATGATGAGACTGTATCTTCTCTGCAACCCAAGGCAGCCAGAGGAAAGATTCACCTTCACCACAGTGGATTTTGTTTTGCCTGTTGCATCTGCAGTCTCTCAGTACCACACCAGACCCAACTGTGCTCTGCTCCCCCAGGGAATTTTAACCAAAGGAACACCCTCTTTCCTGCCTCTTGACTCCAAAAACACAGACCACCAGGCTGCTCAGTGCCATGCTCCTAACCAAACATTCTGACAACTGGAGAATTATGGAGTCCTGAACGGAATGGCTTGAGCCATTGAGTGGCAGCAGGTGACAAACCCACCACCAGTGCCCTTCACAGGGACCTGGGCAGAGGAACAAGGCTCTCACTGCTATAAGACAGCTACAGATCCTTTAGGTACCAAAAACCTTCAGCAGGTGGAAAGATTTTTTTTTTTGCCCTGCTTTTACTGCTTTTAAGAACTCATCTTAGTTTTAATAAGTCATTCCCAGCTGAGGGTGAGAACAGCACTGAGCCCAGATTGAAAACCTTGCTTTTGGTCTGAATTTTTAACAAGAAATACAAGTCATTTAAAGACACCCGAAGCTACTACTTACCAGTTTGATCGCTACATATTCATTGGTGTAGAGATTTTTACCTGCAAAGGGAGGAGAAAAAAAAATCTTTTAGTTCCACATTCAACACTTGCAGCTGGAGACACAATGAGAAATAGTGACACTGATGCCAAAGGGCTGTTTTCCCAATTCCCCCCTGAAGTTCCTGCCTTTAACAAAGTATAAGCCTGAAAATAATCAAAATAATGAACAGTTTGCAGCAGTTTAGCAGGGCAGGCAAATAACACATTCCACTCAGCACAAGGTAATTGTATTTGATGGCAGCATTTTCACTCCATAGCTATGTTGAAGGAGGCATCCCAGACACACTTAGGCTTCATTATCCATGATGCCAAAAAAGTCTGGGGAACAAAAATTGAAGAGTCAGAGTGTCATTGCTTTTGGAAATAACTTGGATCTGCTGGACACTGAACAATTTCATCCTGGGATGTACAGGGAGTTTCACTAGATTGATCATGCTCTGGGAAGCACGAAGGGCAGGAGCGTGAGATGAACACAACTAGTCGAGCTCAAATCCAGCTCCCAGAGCTGGGACCCCATGCATGCTACTGCTGGAGGGGAATTTTCCTTCAGGAGCCTGTCTGGTGTCTGAAGCAAGCCCTGGGCCTCCTCAGTGAACTGAGGCAGTGATGCACAGCTCCGTGTCACGGAGCATCTCTCCCTGTGTTCTGACGCTGCCAGTTATCGTATCACTCAATGTCCTCTGCTCCCTCTGCCAGGGAATTTGAGCAATCACTTCCCCTCCACCTCCACCTGGCTCATGCCTGACAGCAAACTCTCCTGGAAGAGATACCACGGGGAAGGATGCTTGGGCAGTGCCTGGACCCCCTCTGTCCTGCCATCCAGACACCTTCCTGACCTCTTCTAGCCCCAGTGTCCCCTTGGAGGAAGGAAGCCCCCACCACAAAAGCTCCCTGTGGATGTATTCAGGGAAATGTTCACCTTTGTCATCAGTGTCACAGCACAAGTCATGCTTCTACTGAGCAACTCCAAAATTCAGGAGCAATCCAGGATGGAAGTTATTAGGGCTTATTTGCAGCATCAGCTTTGCTCAGCGCTCTTACTCATTTATTTTTCAATTCCTGTAATGGATATTGATGCTTAGACAGCCCAGCTCTTGAGAAAGCCCAGGACAGGGAGTGACATCACTCAGAGCAGGCAGGAGCTGGAGCAGCTCTTCCATATCCACATGGTAGCATAAAAAAAACATGCCATGAACTCCTCGGCACAGGATACAATAGCACAGGGAGACTCAATGAAATTAAAGACATTAGGAACGTGGGAGAAGACACGCAGTGTCCTGAAATATCAGGGGAAATTTAGTTTACTTTATAACAGCTTCATGTTTTCTGCATTTAACTTCTTCTAGTGTTTTTCCTGCTGTATCACTCAGGGTACTTCTGGCCTCTAAATCTGTGATTGGGTGTTCCCAGGCCCAGGCTGCACCAAGCAGATTGTTTTAACATCCCTTAGGAATAGAAGACATCATAGCTCTAACCTGCTTAGGCACCTGGTGATGGTCTTTAACACAGGACAGGTATGAGGTTAAATGTGAGGTTGAATATCCTCAGAGGGAGTGTCTTCTGGCAGCAGAGCTGAAAGGTGAGCTCCAGCATTAACCCCTGACACACAGGGAGCGTTTCCATGTATTTCTTTCAATCTTTTAGAAAAAGACATAATATTATGCCCAGACTGGAAACTAAGGGTAGAAAGGAAATTTTGCAGTTTCATCAAGAACCTGCCAACACCAGAAAGCACTGAAAGAGCTCACAGGCCAAATCCATGGAAAAGCAGGTGGCAGATAAACCCCTCCATCCTCTGAGACAGACCAGGGCTCCAGCCAACAGCTGGGGGGAGAAGACGTGAGGACATTAAGGGAAGGAAATCTAAATACACTTGGATTATCTGCTCTGCATTAGCTACCAGAAAATAAGCTCCATTGGCAGCTCCACTTTATCCTGCTCCCTGAAACTGCCCCTTCCCCTCCTCGGATAAAATCCCAGAATGGTTTGGTTGGACGGGCCCTTAAAGCCCATCTCATTTCATCCCTGCCATGGGCAGGGACACCTCCCACTAGACCAGGTTCATTTCATCATCAAATGTGACTGGTGGCAAAGATGATGAACTTCTCATATCCCAAAGGGAGAGAACCTGGAGTCCCTGGAAGCCTGGAAAGACCCTGGAGTATTCCCAGAGTCAGTGCAGTTCCACACTTCAAATTCCACCGTGAAAAGCAGTTCTGAGAACACGTCCTGAGTGTGCTGCTGCTTCCTGGGCATGGTGGCCTCCGGCCTCAGGGTTTTCACCAGCCAAAATTGATGGTAATAAAGTAAAATATTAGTACCTGGCAGACCCCAGAGAGCTTGGAAGGAGGAAATTGCCTCCCCCAGCTCCGAGAGACCAGGCTTGCCCTTACAGAGGGAAAAGCTTTATGGAAAGACAAGAACTGTGCCACTGCACGTGTGATCTCAGAGAGGTTTTGTAAACTCTTAAAGAGTATGTGAGATCTCAGTCTAAAAACAGAACAAAAACACTGGGCTGACCAGGGAAATCCATGGATTCTGTGAGTGCAGAGGGGAAGAAAGTGGAGTATTTTTCCATATGTGCCACAGGCCAGACTGAACTGCAGGAAAACTTCCAGGAAACAGAATCATTCTTGGAAATAAATGCTCTGGGATAACAAGTGGCAAAGATCTTAGAAAACTTAACTTTGCTATTGGAATATGGAGACTTGGTCTTACAAATCTGGGTCACCACAGTGACTGAAGTGTTTTAAACTTCCCAGCCTGGTGAAGCTCAGCCAAGGGAGTTCATTTACTTTTGGCTTAAAGAAAAGAGCAAGGAAAGCCCTGTCCAGTCTGGCCTTGAACACTTTCAGGGATGGGGCAGCCACAGCTGCTCTGGGCAACCTGTGCCAGGGTCTCCCTACCCTGATAGAGAAGGTTTTCTTCCCAATATTCCATTCTGGCAGTGGAAAGCCATTCCCTGTGTCCTGTCACTCCAGGCTCTTGTCCCCAGTCCCTCTCCAGCTCTCCTGGAGCCCCTTCAGCCACTGCCAGGGACTTTGAAATCTCCCTGGAGCCTTCTCTTCTGCAGGTGAGCACCCCCAGCTCTCCCAGCCTGGCTCCAGAGCAGAGGGGCTCCAGCCCTCAGAGTATCTCTGTGGCCTCCTCTGGACTTGCTCCAGCAGCTCCACGTCCTTCAGATGTTGGGTACCCAGGGCTGGGGCAGCTCTGCAGGTGGGGTCTCACCTGAGTGGGGCAGAGGGACAGAATCCTCCCCTCCCCTGCTGCCCACACTGAGAGATCAGCTCAGGACCTGGTGGAGATGCTCAGTTTGAGTACACCAAGGCACAGAAGCTCCAGACCAAATCCCTGAGGAAGTCGGATGCTTTGAAGAGCAAAATAAAACCCCAAAGAGGGAGGCAAAAAAAAGAAGCCCAAAATGATCCATCTCCAAAGTGATGCATCTGCACAGAGACTAGATTGTTGGGTACTTGGGACATGTCTGATTTGCTGTCCCTTCTAGAGCAGGTCTGAAACTAACAGCTCCTGGTGTAGGTGCTTCCCAGGATCTACCCCTGCCCTCCACATCTAACATTATTCCAGTCAAATCAGGACTTTTTATTTTGGAATTACAGCCCCAGTATCAGATGCTATTATCACCTTTAAGTATCTATTTTACTGGTTTACTTGTTTTGAAGCAGAGTTCCTGGCTTCAAACTGCAGCCTGGGAGGCATCTGGGTGATTCTCACTTTTTGGAGCACCTTCCCACTTCCGATGGAACTGGTCTGACCTGGCAACCTACAAAGAAGCAGCTTTTCTGCTGGGATGGTGACATCAATGCTTCCCTGAGGAGCCTGTTCCAATGCTCAGCCACCTTTCAGTGAGGAAAATTTTTTCCTAATATCCAGTCTGACACCCCCCCCACCCCAGTACAACTTGTGGCCATTTCCCCTGTCCTATCAAAGTTTTGTGTTCATCTCCCCGTCTCAGCTCCTTGAGGGCTGGAATCCAACTGTGCTGTTCCCATATGCTCCAAAAAAGTAACATCCTTGGGTGATCTGTATTTTCAGGAAGAAAGATCAATCCTGAGCAGTGAGGTGGATATATACAGCAAACAGCTTCATTAGGTAAGTGCCATCTCCTCCCTGAAGACTCAAACAAGAGCAGCTTAAACTGAAAACACAACACCTCGAAAAAGAGAAATTCTTCAGGGAATTGAAAAAGCCTGCTTTCCCTTTGACTTTGTTCTGCCTGTGATTGGTGCTTAACTGCTCTGAAACCACGTAAAAAATAGGCAAAAAGCAGAGGGCACATCATTCATCTTTGCAGGACAAAACTGTTATCAGAGACTTGTGTGCTCGGATTTCAGCTGCTGCTTCTCCTTCCCCCCAGTGATAATTACCATGGGCTGTGCAAGAGAAATAGCTGCTATTTGAGCAAACAGGAGCTCTTAAAGTGAAAGTGACTGGCAAAAAGCAAGAGAAATGAAAAAAGCAAAGAGTAAACCAGCTTCTGTAAGAACCTTACAACAAATTGTTGTTATCAGTACATTTGGCTCATTGCCTGAAATTTTGTAATATTGTAAATTAGCATTAATGATACATGTATTATTAAGAAAAAAAGAAGCACTCAATTAGCAGGTGATGCAATTTAAAACTGAATTTCTCCATAAATTGACTTTTTCAGAAGTGAAATCTCAGAAGTCCATGCCATGAAACTGTACATGAGTCACAAACCCAGTGCTGCTAAAGTTTTGAGAAATATGAAGAAGAATCATGGAAACAGGAGCTGCCTCCCCACAGTGTGGGCAGCAGGGCAGGGGGAGGGGGTTCTGCCCCTCTGCCCCCTCAGGTGAGACCCCACCTGCAGAGCTGCCCCAGCCCAGGGTCCAAGAGCAGCAGGACATGGAGCTGCTGGAACAAGTCCAGAAGAGGCCACAGAGATGCTCTGAGGGCTGGAGCCCCTCTGCTCTGGAGCCAGGCTGGGAGAGCTGGGGGTGCTCACCTGGAGAGGAGAAGGCTCCAGGGAGAGCTCAGAGCCCCTGGCAGGGCCTGAAGGGGCTCCAGGAGAGCTGGAGAGAGACTGGGGACAAGGGCCTGGAGTGACAGGACAAGGGGGAATGGCTTTCCACTGCCAGAGGGCAGGGTTAGATGGGATATTGGGAAGGAATTGTTCCCTGTGAAGGTGGGGAGACCCTGGCACAGGGTGCCCAGAGCAGCTGTGGTTGCCCCATCCTTGAAAGTGTCCAAGACCAGGCTGGAAGGGGCTTGGAGCAACCTGGGATAGTGGGCAGTGCCCCTGCCCATGACAGGGGTGGGATGTGATGAGCTTTAACGTGGCCTTCAACCCAAACCAGTTTGTGATTCTGTAATTTGGGCACCAGCTGAATAAACTTAAGAGCCATATAACCAGAGGGATCCACTACAGCTGCTAAACCTCAGAGCAGAGCTTGGATTGCAAAGCACTTCAACATCTCCCTGAGGATCCTGAGATCATGATGTTTGCTGCTGGGGGTGCTTTGAGAATCGAATAGAGCAATTCATGTTATGTCACTGTAAGGATCCAAATTTATCTTTAGCTGCCAATTATACTAATGTGCAGGAAGGTGGGAGTTTCCACCCTTGCCCTTGGTTTCTCTCCACCTTAGGAGCGTTATCTCTGCTCGGGTGAATCAATAAAACTTCTCTGATGCAATGCTGAAACCAAAATACGCATTTACCGAGACACATCAGAAGTGAGCTGGTTGATCTTCATCCCATGGAACAGCAGCACACGTATTGATGCAATAACCCAACCTCAGAAGTCACAAAGATTCATTTAAGATGACAGATCCTGAGCAGGAATCTACCAAGACACTCTCAGTAGTGTTATGACCCTTGAGTTATGTGAGGCAACACCAGCTGCTTCCCCCACCTCATTTAAAACACAACCATTGTTTTTTTAGGTGACTTAAGACCCCAGTGCACTGCTCTGCATTGGTCTCTTAAGTAGTCCTAAACAAACAATGCATCAGTGGAACCATCTGTTTTGGGCAACCAGCTGCAAGACGTGGTTAGGAAACCAACAGACCATGAACAAATGTCAGGCTGCCAGGCCAGCTGAGGGAGCCAGATGGGCCACTCGGTACATCCTGCTCCTCCTGGCAAGTCCCAACACACAGACAGAGCAGGGAGAGAGTAATGGGGCTGAAATTAGGGCAGTGAGGTTAGAGAAGGACATGGAATTGAGTCTGAGTGCTGGGAAAGAGTCTCACCCATCCCTTTAAATGGGTGTTCTAGCTTATAAACAAAAAATTGAGAGCAAGATTTAGCAATTCACAGTTAAGACTTTTTTTTCACCTTAGGCAAGACATTCAGCGCTGTGAACAGTCGTCATTTGTTGGGATTGTTCAAAATTTGCATCTTTGGACTCTCCAGTGCATTCCCTTTGACTTTATGCAAATCAAAATCATGCTAAGAGTTACATCTTCTGAGTCAGAAGCTTCGGATAAGGCAGCTCAAACACTTGGGAAACAAGACAGCGCACGCGCTTCTCGAGCCAGGGTAAGTTTTTATGTATTTATATTCCAGTGGTGAAAGGCTAATCTGCATATGCAGGCCACTAAAATGCTTGCTTCTTACCTAGTCTGAGTTCTCCAAAGTTCCCACACCCAATCTTCTTGCCCACTCTGAAGTTGGGTCCCACCATAAGAACGCCGGAGGACGTTGACGAGCTTGGCCGAGAACCGTGCCCACTCCTTCCCGGCATTCCTTTCGTTGTCCGCTGCCTTTCATCCTTATCCCTATTAGGATGGTCCATGATCTTAGTGAAATACCTCTGCCAGCAAGCTGGCAGAAAGGAGTTGGAGTACACACTCTTCTCCTTAGAACAGAAATTTATATCCAAAAGTATCTGCGTTGGAGTTCAAGAGAGTCATGGAAACTCATGGAGTTCTTTTGGCACCAGATCCAGATTCCTAATGCATCTTGATAATGTACCAGAGGGCCGACTGTGTTCTTGAGAATTCAGTAAAGGCAGGTTGCTTTTGGTTTCTTACCTGGGGAAAAGAAGAGATACACGAAATAAAAATCATTATTTTAAAACACCAGGTGAGAAAGGTACAACAGGGCCAATGTCCAGAACTTTCCTGGCCTTGAGGAATTTAACAGCCATATGAAAACTTTATCATTTTCTTAACAACTTTCTGATAAAAAGCCCTGATGTCATGAAGACATGTAAGTGCTGCCCATCCACCGTTGCTACTTGTCCCATTCTTGGTAGTGTCTCAGGCCAGGTTGGATGGGGCTTGAAACAACCTGTCTAGTGGAAAATGACGCTGCCCATGGCTGTGGGCAGATCCAGCTGAGCTTTAAAGTCCCTTCCAACCCAAACCAGTCTGTAATTCCATGATTCCACTGGAGTTATCAGGACTGACACCACATGCAGTAACCAAAGCCATTCCAACTCCACCAGCATGTCAGGTGGACACTGTGAGGAAACCACATCCCACTTTTAAAGCCCCTGTGAAGTGAAGGTTTGGGTTTTCCTCACTTCATACATTTATCAAGTACTACAGAAAAGCCAGATAAAAAATACAAAGGGGCCAAGAGAAGAAAATTTTGTAGCACTCTTAAATAAAATTCTCCTTGCTTTTACCTCTTTTCAAGTTGATCTACATTATCCTGAATAACTTAAGTTGGAAGGGACCCACAAGGATCACTGAAACCCAACTTCAAATCAACCTCAGATATATTTGCTAATTCAAACTGCTGTCCTACAGAGATGACCAAAATGAGGAGACAAAGAACAATTAATTATTTTTAAAAATCTGATAACTCTATCCAGAAGGGATAAAACACAGATGATTCTCAACCCTTGCAGTCCAAATGGTTCTTCTGTGCTCCGGAACAAGACCAAAGGAGACTGGCAGGAGCTGCAAGGACACAGGAGGTCCTGCCCCAAAAGGACAGTCCAGAGGTAGCAGCGTGGTGGTTGAGCTTCCCCTCACTTCCCAAGAAATCAACATGATAAAGGGAAAGGTTGCAGGATGTCTTGTCTGCACAGGTGCTGCATCAGGAGATGGTATAAGGCACTCTTGGGGAGCAGTTCTCAAGCAAGAATTAGAATAAACACACCTAGAACTATCCCCCATGTCCCAGGATATAAAGGTACTGGATTGTAGTCCTACAGAAACACTGCTGAATTCAGATTTTCCCAATGTGAACAGAACAGCTCCTGTATAATTTTACCAACAAGGTTTGTGTCCTACTTCTGATGCCTCCAAAGCAATCACAGAAGTGCTTAATGAGACCACCCAACCAAGAGTCCAGTGGAAGGACACCCAAAAACACAACCACGTGAACAAGGGTTCAGAAGTTACTTTACTCAGGCAACTGACTCAGTTCTCCTGCAGCAATACCTCTGTAGAGGGTTTAGCAAGAGTTCCTTCTGTTCATTTTGCCATGAAATCATTAAGGCTGGAAAAGACCTCCAATAAGATTGAGTCCAACCATGACCCTGGCATTGGCCCATTCAATGATGATCCCCTGTTCCACCAGCTACCCACCTCCAGTTATCCAAAAAATAAAAGACAAGGATTATTACCCATCCACACAGAACAGAAACATGAGCCCTTCTGAAATCTGACTATGGTTTCCTTGGCCTCCAGCTGTGGAACACTTCTATTTCTGAAGACTTTTCGTTTGACCTAAGGCACCTGGATAGAAGGCAGAAGTCACTTGTGCTGGATCCACAAAATGCAGGGAACTACCACTTGGAAATTTCAGGTTTTGAGTATTTATAGAATCACAGAATCCCAGAATGGTTTGGTTAGAAGAGACCTTTAAGTCCATCTCATTTCATTTAATTTCACCCTCTGCCATGGGCAGGGAAACCTTCCACTAACCCAGGTTGCCCCAAGCCCCATCCAACCTAGCCTCGGACACTTCCAGGGATAGGACAGCCACAGCTTCTTTGGGAAACCTGTGCCAGAGCCTCACCACCCTCACAGGGAACGATTTCTCCTTAATAGCCAGTCTAAACACATCTTTTCAGCTTAAAGCCCCCCCTTGCTCCATCACTTCTCACTCTTGTGACAAGTCCCTCCTCAGCCTTCCTGTACATCCGTCCCCTTTAGGTACTGGAATTCTCCATGTCACTTGGGACAGTTCTGGATTCCTGCAGAAAACGTCACACAGCATGTCTGTAGCACATCCAGGAGGTCTGACAATCACTGGGTCACCTGAGAACCTCCATGTCTCAGCCACACCACCAGTCTGGCCATAAACCAAAGTGACAAGCTCCCAACATGCTCCCAAGAAAGGTGTGAAACACCATTTGCCATTCAGCACCTCTGGCCTAGACAAAAGAGCTCAAGATGTTAACGTACAAGAAATTATTTAGCATAACCAAGCTTTCCTTGCCCCTCAAATTAATCCCAGATTTAATACTAGAACTGAATATGGATAAGCAGGAAGCATCTGTTACTGGTGAACTGGCTGAACTGGTTTTTCATCACAGACATCCCCACATACTCTCAGCTGCCACGCTTGGCACAGACACAGCAGAGTTGTTTTTGCCCTGTGAAACCAGTCAGTGGGAGCAGTGATGAGGCTCTATCAGATATCAGAAAATCACTTTGACTGGACCCCACCCCGGGCTGTCCTGGGAGGAGAGACTGGCTTCAAAACAAATAACATGAAAAAGAATCATCAGTGAAACTACAGAGTTTTTACTGCTGAACTCAAACCAAACATGAGAATGACTTCTAGTAATAGGTGGATTTACTCACACAGGTCTTTCTGATAAAATTCTGGAAAAATAAAACTGCAGATGGGAAGTTTTGATCTGTCTATTTGGTCTAACTCTGCTACGGCAAGAGAAGTAGACACAGAACATTCCAGCCAAATGTTGTATTTCCACTTACAGCTTCTTCCATGTAATACAACATATGGGTCTGGCACATGGGGACATGGCTTAGTGATGGACTAGGCAGTGCTGGGAGAATGGCAGGACTCAGTGATCTCACAGGGCTTTTCCCACCTAAATGATTACATGATTCTGGAGTGTTCCTAGAGTTGGATCACTAAGAAAGATGAGCAGGACACAGGAATATTATGAGTAAAAAAACAGTAATACTGGAAAACACACTCAAACCCACCAAAGCTAGAGAAGAATTTTTTTCCCCTGGAGACCAAAGTCATTATTTTAATCAAGACTGAATAATTTATGACCAAGAACTACCTACAACCTCAGAAATGGAAACAGAAAGAAATCTCCAGCAAGAGCACAAACCCTGCCCAGTTTATACCTTGCTCAGCATATCTCAGATGGGACAAGCAACCCCATTATCCTCAGGCAAATTAAGCACAAGTCCCACTGCACATTTTCTGGCTCACAAAGTAAGATGTTAACGGTTATGAGCTCCTACGCCTCCGTCCTTCCCCTGCTCCCCATCTGGATCAGGTCTCCCTGGGGAGAAGGATGGAAAGGTCATGCCTGACAGTCTGTAAACACTAACCATCCTCTCTCAGCTGAAAGCCTCCTGCAAACAGGAATTCAGAGCAGCAACAGCTAAGTGAGCCACGCCTCTGAGAAGCTCTTTACCACGGCCAAGCCGAGGAGCAGAGCCCAGCTGCTGGCACACCGGATCACACAGGATTCTTACACCACCATTACCACCTATTAACAGTGTAAGTAGTAAACATGGCATCGAATACGGCCTTTGAGGACCAGCAGAGCACTCGGCTTTGAAGGGAAGCGGCTGAAGAATGAAGACCAGACTGTCAGTCACATTAATATTTAAAGGCTGTTCAGAACACCAGGATGACTTCCTGCCATGATTCAAACTTTTTTATAATGATTCCTTCCTACCTTTCCACCCACTCAGCAAGATTGCTCCTCAAAGTTACTTCCATTTGAACGGAGCTGCATGAAGATATTTCCCTAATGGTGAATCAGCCCAATACCAGGATTGATTTCACTACGATACAATTGGAGACACAGGAACAGGTATTTAATGAAAGACACAGGCTTGAAAGGAAATTACTTGCAGCAGAGTAAAAAACAACAGCACTGTATCCTATATGCTTCCAAACACTTAGACCCAAATCTATGTCACGATCTCTCCTCCATTGATAAAGCCACAGCACTACAGCTAGAAACCGGCTTCCAGGTGGTGTTAAATCATGGAATGGTTTAGCTTGGAAGTGACCTTAAAGCTCATCTTGTTTCCACTCCCTGCCATGGGCAGGGATATTTTCCACTAGACTAGGTTGCTCCAAGCCTGGTCCAACCTGGACTGGACCAATTCCAGGCAGCCCTAGAGGGCAGCTGCTGTTTATGTCAATACCCACAATCCAGTGTAAAGGAGTGTTTAATAAATGGCACAGGGACACTGCTCACAACCACACAATTTTTCAGGGGAGCCCTTTAGACATAGGAAAGGACATCGCAAATGAGAGGTTAGTGTAAAGAAGCCAAAGCATCCTTGTTCCCCCTTTTCAAAGGAAAACCTCACTTCTCTTGAACTCAAAATTTCTTTGACCTCCTTGAGTTGTTCTGGAGACCCCTTCATGATAGGAGCAAGTTTTGTCAAAGTCTTGGTTTGTGGCACAATTTCAGAAATCTGTCCAAACTGAAATGGCCAGTGAACGTCCCCTTCTTCAAATCGAAACAATCAGGCCTGGTCCAGGTCTATGTATTGTTTTGATCCCTGAAGGAGTCACTGCATGCCAGAAATAAAACCGCAAATGCCTGGTGGATGGAACAACACCCTAAAAAGCAGGAATTCAGTCCCATAATTCCTTTTTAAATCTTTTAAGAAGAGACATCCAAGAAAGCCCCATTTTGTGTTGGGATGGGTGAACCCACCCTGCTCTCTGCAGACACAGGGCCACAACTCCTCAAAGCAGCTCCAAGATCATTGCTTTAGGACAAGGCACATGCCTTCCCACTGGCTTTTCCAACATCCACCCCACATGCCTGTGTAAATACGTCTGGTAAGTCTCCTGATGTGGAGAGCACTTTCCAGACAAGATCTGCTACTTCCCACATGACTTCAAAGACTAGAAAATCCTCCAGGGCTCTAAACTGACTTGTTATAAATCCATAGATATGAGCTCACCAGCTTCCACCCTCACACTGTGTAAAAAGTAGAGCCTTCAGCAGCAGAAAACTTCACTGGCTTTGCCACAGACTGGGACAAAAGCACTCACCCTGTGGAAAAGGGAGAGCAGCCAAGCTGCAGGTAAGAAGAAACATTTTGAAACCAGGACACACATGATGTGTTCACTCATGGTTTTAGCATTTACCAACTCATTTTATGAGATCACACTCCTAAGTTTAGAGGATCAAGCTGGCTTTGCATGCTCTGCCTCACTGTGTGCATTAACAGCTTGAAGGTGCCAGTGCTCTGCCTTTATTAAAGTGCAATTAGTAAAGCCTTTGTTCCCAGCTCTGCTCTCTTCTGCATGGACACATATCTCCACAGGATTCACATCCCTTAAAGCCTTCTCATCCCACACTTTGTGCCTTTATCTCCACACTTCCATGACATTGCATTTCTTATCCTGCTTCTGTCCTTCCAGCTGGCCACAACAAAATTTTCTTCTTCTGCAACCACCCTGTGACTGACTCCTGGCAAAGTCCTAATAATGAGAAAATAAGAGTTTTCAGATTTGCCCTGCTCCTGAGGAGACAAATGAACAGATTACCAAATGTCCTATCTTAGCATCACAGAATCCATAAGGTTGGAGAGGTCCAACCATTAACTGAGCACTGCCAAGGCCACCACCTAACCATGTCCCCAAGTGCCACATCCACACATATTTTGAACACTTCCAGAGATGATGACTCCATCACAGCACTGGGCAGCCTCTTCCAATCTTTGACAACCCTCTCTATGAAGAACTTTTCCCCAATATCCAAACAAACCCTCAGCTGGCACATCTTGAGGCTGTTTCCGCTTGTCCTGTTGTTTGTTCCCTTGGAGCAGAGCCTGATCCCCACCTCCCCCCTCCCATCAGGGAGTTGGGCAGAGCCAGAAGGTCCCCCCCCTGAGCCTCCTCTACTTCAGGATGAGCCTCCCTGGCTCCTTCAGCTGCTCCTGGTGCTCCAGCCCCTTCCTCAGCTCAGTTCCCTTCCCTGGACACCTTCCAGCCCCTCAATGCTTTTCTTGCTGTGACAGGTCCAAAACTGACCCCAGGATTCCAGGTGTGGCCTCAGCAGTGCCCAGTACAGGTGGTCAATCCTTACCCTGGTCCTGCTGGTCACAATATTGCTGACACAAGCCAGAATACTGCTGGGGTTTTGGCCACCTGGGCACACCTGGGCCCATTACAGGTCCTTTCCCACCGGGCAGTCTCTCAGACACCAACTCCAAGCCTGGAGTGGGGTTGTTGTGACTTAAGTGCTGGACCTGGCCTTTGCCCCCACTGACACCGCCGGCCTCGTCCCATGGATCCAGCCTGTCCAGCAGATCCACGCTCTTGGGTGTTACCTGGAAGAGGTAACAGGTCTGCTGTGGTACTTGGCTATTACCCAAGCCAAGGAAGAGAAGATGGAAGGTCAAATATTTTCCCCACTCAGACATGAGAAATATCCTTTTTGGGTTTTTTTTGCCTTTTTGTCTCCCACTCAAGAGCTTTCTGGTTACTTTGAGCATCTTTCACAGGATGTATTCCAACTCCCTTGCTGTACCCCAGCAGCTCCTCTACACCAAAATCAGCAGTTATCTGTGCTTCCCCAGTCAGCACTACACTGACCTGGTTTCAGTGTCCTCAATGTTGTGCAAAACAACAGAAAAACTGAAAAAGTAGGTCAAAATTCTCTGTTGCAATTTACAGTTGGGAACAGCAGTGACAAAGCTGGCTGCCAACTACAGCAAGCAGGTGCACGTCACGTCGGATGCCCCTCACTTGGGAGATTCTTCCCAACCTTGGAGGCCACAGATGCTTTTTAAACATTATGGATTGCTTCTGTTGAATCATTTGACCCAACAATTTAATCTTCAGCTTGTGCAGTTAGTTTTGTTCAGTGCTTCACAGGCCGAAAATAAGGAGGCATGCAAACACTATTTAAGTCTATATTGCTGGGAAGGGAGAAGGATGGACAACTGCAGATCACTACACTCATTCATTACCCATGAATGACCCAGGACTGTCAAATTTGCATCCTCCAATTACAGTTTTTACAAACAGGGATGAATCCAAACGAAATCGTGCCTTTTTCCATCTGAGTGAAGTGAACTTCCAAGAGCTCTTTTCCTTGAAGACCTTGTGAAATTGCTAAAACGCATTAATTGAATAATCCCCAACTAAATACATTGGCAAGTGAGTTTTCCAAATTATCTCAGTTGATCGTTTCGCAGAGCGTGATCCAAGCACCCATTCTCTAAGTTCATTCCTGAACTTTGCTCCCAATCCCCTCTACAGAAGCTCAGCACGAAAGCCAGCGATGCTTGGAAGGGAAAAACTAATTTAGTTGGAAATTTAGTTCTTCCACATGAGCAGAGTCAAAAAAAAGCAGAGTCAAAACAAAGCATAGAGCATTTTCCAGGGAAGTGATTTGTGAGATCAATTCATCGACTTCTCTCTCCCAACTGAGTCCCAGCTAGACAATGTGCCAGCAGCCAGGGATGCACATTCCTATAGATGTAAAAAGGACTAGAAACCATAATCTGTCAGAAAACGAGGGTCAGTGCTGTTTATGAAGAGGTAGATTATACTGGAACAGCTAAAAGAACAGTTGAATACAGGAATAAAATGAAAAAATCCCCTCATGAAACCTGAGCTCTACATTTTTTTTTAGGTTTTTTAGGCTGGGAAGAGAAAAAGCTGAAGTGCAACTGCCAGATCAGCACCCCTGTACCTTCTGAGGCTTGAGCAGACATCAGACTCACATCCCTCTGTAGAAATCCCATCTCAGACCCAACACCTGGCTGTGAGCAGCACATCCCTGTGATCTGTGCAGGTGCTCAGTCCATACACTCCACCAGCCCCAGGGCTGCATTCCCTGCATCCTGGGAGTCCTGCATCCCGCTGTCCCTGCCTGGAGGGGACCCTCACACCGACAGCACTTTCGGGACCTACCTCCTGACAGTACAGCAACTGACCCCAGCTTTGCAATCCAGTGTTTAGACTCACTAAGGTCAGAAAAGACCTCCAAGATCATCAAGTCAAATCTTTGAACAGCTTCTCAAAGAGCCTGGTGGTCAGGATACCGTCTCTGCTTGCAAAACAGGCTGTGTAAGGCCACATAAGATCAGGTTTCAGCAAAAATATGTATTTATGGGGATGCTACAGAGGAAATGAGGAAAAACCTGCCAGCAGCAAAAGCTCTACGACAGACCCTGCAGAAGTTCTCTTCTCTGATATCCAGGCATCATAAACCTGTAGGTTATTTTTTCCCTCTTAAAATATCAGGTCATTTAACAGCAAAAAGAGAGGTGCAGATATGCCTATACCATCCCCTTCCTTCCAGGCAATGGATTTGAAGAAGAAAAGGGCAAAGATGACTTCTAGACAACCATGTGCATCCATCATCCAGGAATAACCCACAACACGTGGATTCAGGTGCATCCATGGTGGTTGATGGATGTAGTTTGCAGTTAACGGTATCAGAGTCCTGGACAAGACCACCACAGGAGCTTAGGCTCCGGAGCAGCCTTGGATCACTGGCAGCAACATCACTTTTACAGATTTACAGCCTAATTTAACACAGATGCACCTCAATCATCTACGACTGTTTTATCTGCACTCTGTCTGGCAAGGAAAAGCAGCACAGAGGATAAATTGTGGACAGGCTCAGACAGCTTGAAAAGACTAGTGGACTTGGCAGCCAAACACAACATCTCCCTGCCCCCAAAAACCTTGGTAGTCTCCAAACCATGAAGTGCTTTCTTCTGCTTCAGAAAGGAACACAAGTATCAAGTTTAGAGCCCAGGCAGCTTTCACGGTGTGCGTGGGGCGGGGAAAAGCCTCTCACCAGAAGCAAAGTCCTTGTGAAGTTGTGGAGATGGGTCAAAGAAAACTGAAGACGCCTTGATGGCAAGGGTGGGTAGAAGCTACACTAGTGGAATCCACCTTGGAACAACAGGGAGCCCGGAGGGGCTGAGAGCCTCTTGGCCCTGTCCCAAGGTGGTGAATCCAGCACACAACAGGTATGTGTTTCCCCTATGGAAGGGCACATTCCTGCCGAGTGCCATCCAGTATTCATATAAAGTGTCATAACAGAACAGCAGTGAGGTGGGGTGCAGATGCAGGGTCTTTGTATTCCAGCTTAAGCAAGCTCCAGCTTCCCAGGCTTGGCTTGTGGTTACCTGATGGGAACAGGTTGTCTCCTCTGTGTCCCACCAATACCTAGAGCACTTCCAAAAGCTGAGGAGAAACAAACAGAACAGTTTCTTTGCTTCCTCAGCACAAAATGACACCAAACTTCTGCTAAGTCTCATATCAGGTCCTAAAATGATCTTCAGACACCACTGGCCAGATTCAGGACCAGCCTCCTGGTGCTCAGTGTTTGTACCTGATGGCTCAGAAGACAGGAAAACATCTGGACTCTCACAGCACAGGTGTAAGGGCTCCCTCAGTGTCCAAGTGTCCACCACAAAGCAGCAAAGCCTTGGAGAAAATTCCACTTGCATGCAACAGGAACGAAGTACCTAATTCAGTGAGATGATTTAGTCACTGAGTGCCAAACACACCACAAAGTGGGCATGATTCAGCCTGGCTCAGGGGTGTCCTGCAGGGATGAGCAGCAGTCACCAGCCAAAGCTGATGTGGCTGTAAGAGACTGCACATCCATGTCCCTCTGTGGTTCCAAGTGTGACCCACAGTAACTCAAGCAGCTGCTCCTCACCGTCACACAGCCTCATGTGAAGAGAGGATGAAAAGATAAGAAGGGAACATGCCCAAGAACAGTGGAGTGGGTAGAAGTCTCAAGTACACTCTGTTCAGCTGAACTTTAAGACCTGGCCTGGCAGGCAAAGGCCAAACGTCCCACAGCAAACGGGGAAGAGAACTCTGCCAAGTCTGTGTCATTCCATCCCACAGACTCTTGATGGTGCCCAACAGATTTCATTTGAGGTTGCCCATCACTAAAAACTCCCTGTAAGAGCTGGGTAATAAACTGGAAACAGGGTGATGTAAGAACTGGGACAGCAGCACTTCTTAAAAAAATAGTAATGGTGATGCCAAGAGGAGAGAGATAGAGTGTATTAAGAGAAAACACAAGAAAACCTGATAGTCCATGATTTAATGTACATGTTTCTTCCTTTTAATGCCTGAGCTTTTACCTTCTCCTTTTGTGAAGATACTGCCTTTTCCAGCAGTCATGGAGAGAGGAGTGGATTGCGCTGTCTCTTCATATGAGACATTTGGCAGGAATTTGACTGACATCACCTACTTATCTGGTTTGCAACTAAAGCACATCTTGAAGAGGAAACTATGTACCTAAGACCTACACAGAGAGAGAAATCTGCCCCAGCCTTTAATGGGCTGCTTTTTTAGAGGCCAATTGCTGTCAGACAGGGGTGACTTATGAGGCTTATGAGCACAAGGGAGATGGAAAGGTAAGAACCACAACCCCTAAGTAATAAATCCTGCTAATTTGGGCTTAATATAAAACAGTGCTTCAGCCTAAGCAACCCAATGCTGCTGCCAGCACCCTGATTCCATGCCACCTCTGTTTTGGGAGAGGAAGGTTTTTATTGGGATAGGTAAGGTCCATTAAAAACTGCCAGAGTTTCATATTTAAGGCACTGTTACACTCAAAGCCTGAAACCTTCTGCAGCAATTTGTCCCTCCTTCCCGGTATGGGATTATAAAAACTCCATTATACCAACACTGCAGCCCCAAAACAACCTGTCCCATCCCAAAACCCACCCATCCTACAGGGCAGCATCCTCATGGCACATAAAGAGCCATAATTTCCTTCCTCTCTGAGATATAAGACTCCCTAAATCTCCCAGATCTCCCAGCTCTGTGGCCTGATGAAGCACTTCAGCTGCCAGAAGGATCTGGATTACCTATGCGACTGAAAGGTGCTAGGAATTACATCCAGACCAAGCAAAATACCTGCTGGAGAAACACAACCCCCTTGCAGGCAGGCCAGAAGATGTTTAGATCCTTTCTCTCGCCTTTTAAATTTTCATTTCTTATAATTTAATCTTCTTTATTTATTTCTAAATGAAGCAAAGGTCACTCCGTTTGCTGGCAGTTGAGCTGCCTCCTCCCCAGTGCAAGGTCCACCCTTGGTTACTGGTCTAATTCTGTGCTGGTGGCTACACCTACACAAACACCATCAGCTCCATAAAACTCTGCATTTCCTCAGTAGGACAATTAGGCACCATAACCCCAAATACACAGTCAGACAGTTGCGTTTGTTCACAGAAAGCAAATGTTTGTGCCGAGTTCCTTCCTCAATCTGGCAAGGAAGTGGCCCGTGGCACCTACCCACAGGGGGAAGCCAAGCAGGAGCCACCAACCCTCCAAGAGCAGCCATATGGCTTTAAAAAAATTATAATAGTTGAAGATTTGTGCTGTTGGTTGGTTTTCTGGGTTTTTTCTTCCTCAAATTTGAAGTTGTCAGCTCCTTAAAACTCTTCACACACTGGATGGGTATTTTAGCTCCTTCCAGGTGTATTAGGAAGCATCATCCCACACCTCGCATTTTTCTACCTCTGCTTTCACAGGTGCAGCTTCTTTTAAAATGATGCCAAGATGAGGTCCATGTGCTCCAGGTGGAGCAGTGTCAGCAGAGATGGAGTCTCTGTGCTGACATTCCTGTAAGGCCATCCTATACACCAGAACACATCTGGGTGGCATGTACAGCACCAGAGATGGCAACAAACACACTCTGGTTTCTCACAGTGACAGTCTGGAGAAGTTTCAGAGATGCCAGTACCCGGCAGTACCCATCCAGCATGGATGCATGGGTACCACCAAGGTCATCAAATTCCCCCCTCAAGCTCACAGTAAAGGGACAAATTTAAATTTGTGAAGGATTAGCCTGGTTGAGACATCACCATCCCTTCCTGGCTCTTCTGAACACAGGTTGGCAAACAGAGGTGGTCAGACATCACCTGCCTTTGCACCAGGTGATAGACAATGTGCCCAGGAGTGTTAATGCCTACAAGGACATCTGCCATCCCCAAAATCCCTGCATACCAAGAAAAATATCATGGAGCTGTGGTAGGGGTGGGTTAGATTGCACATTCAAAAAAAATTCTTTGCTCAGAGGGTGGTGGGGCACTGAACAGGCCCCCCAGGGAATAGACTTGGCCCCAAGGCTGCTACAACTCAAGGAGTGTTTGGACAATGCTCTCAGGGACATGGGCTGTCCTGTGCAGGGCAAGGTGTTGGACTTGATGATCCCTGTGGGTCTCCTCCAACTCAGGATATTCCATAAGCTGTGATTTTTCAAGTCACAAGCAATAACACCAAAGCCATACTCAGCTTCCACGGCACATCCATTTTCATTATTAAGCCAGATATTTGGAAAAGATGCTGTGTTAAGGTCATGGCAGTGGATTTATTTCATGTTACCTTCTGCCACTGCCACTGATAACCCTTTATGTGCATCTCAGCACTGTGTCACCACCTGATGCTTATCTGACAGGTCAATCAAAGGCACTTCAACAGTGAGTGAACACCTGAGCTCCCTTTCTGAGGTCACCTTGCTGTTTTGGTTACATCCACTACAGTTTGTGCCAGAAGAGCATTACCACTGGAGCTACCCAATGCCCTAAAGGGGGGATACTGGATTACCAACCCACAGCACATCCAGTGAGGGCAAGTGGCAGGAACAGGCAGCGCTGACACAAACGCTCAAGCTCAAGGTGCATCCGATGGAGCAATGTCAGCTCGAGGAAGCAGCCTGTAAACCAGCAGGGAAATAAGCTGAAGGGATGGTTCTGTTTCAGAGAGGTAATTTTACATGACAACTCTTCCTGCTTCTCTCCTTTCCCTCTTGTTAAGGACTTTGCACAGTTCATGGCCTGGCTCCGTTTGCTCTAAGCTCCATTTGTGCCTATGTAAAGGGAATATTGTGCCAAAACAAACAAATCTTCCACCCACTTGTAGTCCAGCAATCCATTAGGAAGGAAAGACAAGGCACACACCACTATAACTATAAATACCCACTAGTATGGACAAGAGGGAAGGCTTCTGGTTAACAAAAAGAAGGATTTTGCTGCATTCCTCAAGGCATTGGACTTATGCGTTGACACTCCTGTTTCAGAAGTTTCTAACCTTTTTCTGTGTTTATAGACTGGTTTGGGTTGGAAGCTCAGCTTGTTCCACCCCCTGCCACGGGCAGAGACACTTCCCACTATCCCAGGTCGCTCCAAGCCCTGTCCAACCTGGTCTAGGACACCTCCAGGGATGGGGCAGCCACAGCTGCTCTGGGAAACCTGTGCCATGGTCTCCCCATCCGCAGAGAGAATTTCTTCCCAGTATCAAATCTAACCCTGCCCTCTGGCAGTGGGAAGCCATTCCCCCTTGTCCTGTCCCTCTAGGCTCTTGTCCAAAGTCCTTCTCCAGCTCTCCTGGAGCCCCTTTAGGCACTGGAAGGGCCCCTAAGGTCTCCCTGGAGCCTTCTCCAGATGAACACCCCCAGCTCTCCCAGCCTGGCCCCAGAGCAGAGGGGCTCCAGCCCTCAGAGCAGCTCTGGGGCCTCCTCTGGACTTGTTCCAGCAGCTCCACATCCTTTCTTTGCTGGGACCCCTGTGCTGGAGTTACCTCTGCAGATGGGGTCTCACCTGAGTGGGGCAGAATCCCCCCTGCCCTGCTACCCAGGCTGGGGAATCACCCACGGCACTGCAGTTTTGGGGCTGCCAGGGCTGTGCTCAATCCCTTTTTCCAGCCAGCCTGTGCCTCTGCTTGGGATGGCCCTAGCCCAGGGACAGGACATTGCCCTTGGCCTTGTTGAGCTCCATGAGCTTCCCAAAATCCCACTCTCCAGGTCTTTCTGCATGCCATCCCTTCTCACCAGCCTGTTGACCACAACATAAAGTTGGCATCAATCCCACTAAACAAAGAATTCAAAGACTCTGAATTTCTTCACCATTATGATAAAGTCATAGGAGACCAATCCCACACATATTCCCTCAGTGGGGAAAATAATGAAGCACCAGCTCAGCTGTGCAGCATAACACAAAGGAATCCACATGGAAATGGAGTCTCTCATCTGTGTCCATAGGAAAAGCTTAAGACTTGAGCATTATTAGATATTGGATTATCCAAAAACTGAATCCCCCAAAAACTGAATGCATTTCGTAAGACATCTTTGAATTCACCTACTCCAGCAGCAGAAGCTATAGGAAGTGTGTGCAGCTCCATGAAACTGTATTTCCATCCTAGAATGACTTAATAATTAGTGACACTGCGGAGAGAAGCCTAAAGGTTCCTCAAGAACCAAAAACTGTGATACAGCAACAGTTTGGTGCAGAGATTAAAAAACATCTTGTAGACTCCTGGGACTTACTGGGATTAGCAGTAAGAGAAACCGAAGCCAATGCCCTGCAAGAAAACACTGAACGAGGAGTGATAATCAGAGGAAGTCTCTGGAGCTGGAAAGTGTTTATTCTACCTCTCACACTCATCTGGACTTCAGAGTTAAGTTTAAAACAAAGCAGAGATGCCACACAGGTACTCACAGAGATCTGTAGCCAAGGGAAGCACATCCTGATGATAAATTCCTTTATCCTGCACTGCATGACCCTGGACTCATGGCTGGCACATTTCTTCACATTGAACTTCAGCACTTATTTCACAAGTTACCTCACTGAGCATAGACACACCACCTTTTTCCACCCTATTAGTTTTAACATCATCCTCTAAAACAGACATGGGGGGTTGTCCCATGCAGGACTTGCCTCCAAACCATGGGAGAAGTCAGTTCCTACCGAGCCTCTTTGCCCTCTGAGAGGCACCAACCTCCCATCTACATCCTCCCCCCACCACCAAATCTTCACTTAAATACAGGCTGAGCTCTAAGAATCCTTTGCTGTAACCCTGCCTCCCTCCACACATCCCCTTTAGGTGCTATCTTAAACTGTATTTCCAAGATTAATTACTCCATTACAGCACCTGTTTCCCATCCTATGCCAACAACACGACCTTGAGAAAGCTGGAAAAACAAGCCCAATTCTTCCACCTACAAGGCAGTTCTTCCACAAGGAAAGAGAGTACCTCTTGATTGCATCTCTAGACAACAGCCCAGTACTTCAGGCACTTTTTCAAACATTATCTTTTGTGGTTTGAAACCCCAAAATGGCTCTGTACTCAGCCACAAAATACCCTTTTTTCACCACACGCGGAAGAAAATTCAGGCTATTTCTAGCTGTGTCCTCGCAATCAGATCATGAAAACAGGCAGGTGGCACAAGGGCATTTCAAATTATTTGTGAGAAACTGATGCCATGACAGTGCAGGTGTGATGGACAAGCACCAGCCAGCCAAGCCCCCGGGAGCACGGGAAGAGCACAGCGATGCTCCATGTGGGAGCGAAGGACTTAAAGACTATCTCAGAACCTGTAATATCGTTAATGCAACGGTGCTGGACTGGTTTTCCCCACCTGACTGAACTCACCCTGCTCTGGGTCAATCTGTGCAGCCTCCTGTTCCCACAGCTCATGGAACAGTGCCCTGCAGCTTGGGACATGTGAGGTAGCTCATCCCTTCTTGAACCTGTGACCTTCAGAGCTCATTTGAGGTCAACCACCATCCTTGTTTACAGGAGCAGCTCCACGTCCCCAAAGATGGCATCCCAGAAAAAGCAAAACTTGATACAATTTCACCACGGCCAATGTAGACATCTGCATCAGAAAGGTCTTTTAAACCCATTTTCTATTTCATTGATAGGCAAGACAAGAATTAGAAGAATACTGTTTTGTCACAGAAACTGCCCAGATTTGATTCTCATTCACCTGGAGAAGAACGTTTAGGTGAGACGGAAAGTGAGGGCCATCTGCCTCCTGCTACAGGAAATGTTAAAAATCAGACCTCCCAGCACCAATGGAAAACAAACTCTCAGCCATGCTGTTCTGGTCATCATCCCTCTCAGGCTGCATCTCAGGACAAGGTGAAGCTGCACATGGAAAAGGGAACAACCTACCTAAATATAATCAATCCCTTGTTTGCGATGGATCATTGCTCGACCACATCTATAAAATACCAGTCTGATGTCCCCAAGGGACCTGGCTTCATTATGTGCACTCTCTGAAGTGATTTACAGCCCTGCAAGCCTCTGCTGCTGCTTGAGGAAGAGAAAATTACAACAACCATGTATTTGCCTGTAGAAATCACATCACCTTCCAGCTGGCTGGGAAGGAGCTTGGATAGTGCCTGTCTGCAGCTGATTTCTCCTCTTCCACAGGCCACAAGTGCAAATGCTGCACAGCACCACCTGGGACCACTCACACCAAAGGACATTTGACAGGAAACAGGAGATGCACTTCCAGGAGCCAAGCTCTTCTGGTGTCCTCTGAAACACTACCAGATACAGCTGAAGATGCCCAAGTATCCTCTGACATCTCTTACACAACTGCATGTTGAGAAAATGAAAGGATTAATATGATTTTATGGTCTTTTCCAGGGATTATTCCCTGGATTACTGTGACAAGTGCAGGTTAGCAGTGGGGTTTGTTTGCTCTAAGGAAAGGTCAGTGGTACTGTATGACAATTTTCCCAATTCATGTACATATACAAAGAGCAGCTTATACCTGATCTAGGAGGTGATCAGGTACAAAACTTAGCAATCAAGTTTTTCCTGATAGTAAAAAAGTAAAGTTTTTCCTTTAGTTTTCCTGGTAGTGGGTTTTTTTCCCAGGAAAGCAATCAGTGAGACCAAGCCTCCACCACAGCTCAAAACCAGCCTTCTCAGCTCTGTTTACAACAGCACAGCCACAGAGTTTGGGTGTGAGTCAAAGCTCCATATGTACAGCAATCCACATTCTCGTGGAATCATGGAATGGTTTGGGTGAGAAAGGCCCTTAAAGCTCATCTCGTTCCAACCCTCCACCATGGGCAAGGATGCCACTCACTATGACAGGTCCCTTCTAGATTTGATCTTAGTTTTTCAGACACACAGGGAAGTCTTTCATACTCAATCATCTGCAAGTGCTGAAGCTCAGAAAGGGGGGCTGAGGTGACGAGAAAAAGCTCCAAATCCTTAGAATTGAAGCAATTAAGTGTTTATGCCTCCAGACCCATGACCAAAGGAAGTGAGCAGCAAGGAAACCTTCCCAGACAAAAATCAGTTTATCCCAGCAACATCTTCTATCCAAATCTACAAGCACTTCCCAGCAGCTGCCCTCAGGTGAACCCCCAAATGGCCCCATAGCATCCCAGAGGCCTGAAACATTGCTTCTATAGCACAGAGCAGCTCAGGCTCCTCCAGCCCATTCCAGGGATGTAACAGACCATGAGCACAGCATTAGTAGTTAAGCAGCCAGGCTGAGACAGGCTAAAAGTTGAAATCAGGCAAAGACAAAGCAACTCCAGCCAAGTGGAGCCTCCCAGCATTGGCACTGGTCAGGGTCACAGCTCCCAGGGAGGGATGGTTACAACGAGGAAGGATAGAGCAGGAGGCAAAGCCAGGCTTTAGGTGCCTCATTGGGGCTGAGGGAAAACAGGATGAAAGGACATGGCCTCAATCTGTGCCGGGGAGGTTCAGGTTGGACATCAGGAGGATTTTCTCCTCAGAAGGAGTTATGAAGTGTTGGAATGGCCTGTTCAGGCAGGTGGTGGAGTCACCATTGCTGGAGGTGTACAAGAAATGACTAATGGTAGGATTTGGTGTTCTGTTCTAGTTCAAAAGGTGGTGACTGGTCAAAAGCTGGACTTGATCTCAAAGGTCTTTTCCAACCAAAATGATTCTGTAATTCTGGGACGAGATGATTCTGACTGAAGAGCTGAACAGCCCCAGGTTACCCAACAAGCATGCCTGGTACATACACATCAGATGCACACCCCAGTTAACATCCAGCTACCCCAAAAGGCTGGTCCTGGTCCTCCATCCATCAAACACCCTCAAGTCTCTCCATTCCACCAGCTCTGGCACTTGTTTGATCTCTCAGTGAGTCAAATCCAGAACTGCAGCTGGCTATCAGCTGAATCCCAGACTGGAAGGAACCTTAAAGCTCACCCAGTTCCATCCCCCTGCCATGGGCAGGGACACCTCCCACTATCCCAGGTTGCTCCAAGCCCTGTCCAACCTGGCCTTGAGCACTCACAGAGATGGGGCAGCCACAGCTTCTCTGGGCAACCTGTGCCAGGGCCTCACCATCCTACTGAGAGGTTAAAAGAAGCCTCAGAACCAGCACAAGGATGACACTATCCTTCCCAATAGGACCAGCCTGTCACACACTGTTGTTGCATTAACTGGACAGAGAAGGAACTTGAGGACAATTGGACATTTATGATTCTTCTAACACCCCACAATAAACATATGAACTTAAGGAGTTCTGCTTCTCCTGTCCTTTGGTAATTTTCAGTAGCTTTGTGCAGCAATGCCAGAACATAAAGGTTCTCATTTGTGTTATGCTTAACACACTGGTTGTGCTAAGCAGGAACAGATTTCCCTCAAACTGCAGCCACATCTTCTACCCTCACAGGTTTCTGGAACACTGGGATGTAGCACACTCTCTATCCACCATGCCATCCGGAGAAAACAAGACAGGAAACACTGAATTTCAAAACTGGAAGAAGCAGCACAAGGGAATGCTAGTTCAGGATGCTACTTTGAGTACCAGTTGCACATCTTACTTAAGCCAAGTTACCTCTGGCTTAAGTGGTACCAAAATTTTGTGGCAGACACTTAGAACTTCTCAAAAATTACCAAAACAAAGTCCAACAAGTACCAAAATCCATAATTTTGAAGACTGGAGCATCCACACTGTGTCCTGATGCATTTCCAGCACTGGAGAAATCTTATTTCCAGCAGAACCACCCTTAGCCTAAACCAGCAGATACTTTGATCTCCAAAACCTTGGAAATACCTGCAAAGCTGAACTTCTCTACCCAATCCTTACTTCCAGGTACAGAGCTACCACCAGTACCCCCAGTCACAGACCAGTAAATTTCCTCTTGAAGATCATCTGTCCAGTGCACACCTCCATGTCCAAACTGCACAAGAAGCAGCACAATGGGAACCAGATATCCTTGTGGGGAAGGGAAATGGCACAGCTCTGCTTTGATTTATGTAATCTCTGCAGACATGGACAAGAAAACAACAGACCCAAAAATTCAGGTTGCAGATAATTCACCCCAGCAAAGAATCCCTGTGCAATCTTCTCCCACACAAAGCGGTCCTGGATGTACAGGACAAACCCCCAGAATGGGGATGTTTCAGAGACAAGAGCTGCTGGGAACTTCTTGCAGTGACCAGCGGGACCACACACCCCACTGGGTCACTCTCTTCCCCCAGCTGGAAAACTGACATAGGAGTTGGTTTCCCATGGAAATATGAAATAGAGAAATAGGAAATAGTCTAGCAAAGCACACAGTCGATTACAGAAAACCTATGGACAGCGAGATTCCCACCAAATAGAATTAATCCATACAGTGCTAATTGATAGAATTAATCCATACCGTGCTAATTGCCCAAGTAACACTAACTGTTGTAAAACAGCTCAATCCCATCCCCCTGCTCCCAACACCACATTTATGGAAACACTAAAAACCACAGACGAGGCCTCATAGTATACCACAAAAATCAGGATCCATCATTGCTGGACTCAAACTGCAAGGCTTGCAGTGGGATTTTAGCAAGGAAATGGAAATCACACTGGCATACAATTGTTCCGCCTCCCTGTTCGCCTTCACACATTTCTCACAGGTCAATTTTAAAGAATTAAGTCTTGTTCAGTGAAACATCTGGTGGCTGTTGCTAGAGGAAACCGACTATCTGCAACATTTGAGCAAAAATAATGAGTTACATAAAAGCCAGACTGCATAAGCAAGGACAAGGGTTTTGCCAGTCTGTGAGTCTCAAAACCTTACATGAAACCTCATGTTAAACTTCTGGGTCAGAATACAATGAAGTCAATTCACACGCATTACAAAACCCACGAAGATTTACGTTTTCTTTGAGTTTATGACGATATAATTGTGCTGTATTGGAATCAACTTTCTAGCTAGCAACTGTCCTAAAGATTTTCTGCAAACAGCACAGACAGATGAATTACAGCTTAAAAATGGACCATTTCAGCTTTAGGCACTTTCAGACTTAGTTCAAGACAGAACAAGTTCAAGAGTTAGAGAAGAGAGTTTTCATCTTTCACTATTTGAGTTTTCCCATGCCTAATGGAAGAATATTTTCCCTTAACGCTACAGATCACCTTTTCCTCAGGGTTTCTCAGTGTCTGGAGACCAACATCAACCAGCTGAGGCTGTATGGGGCTGAACAGGAAGAATGATTTTTGTGGGAGAAGTTGAGAGGAGCTCTAATGTATCACCATACACATCCACAAGACCAACCAGAAGCCTTTAAGATTTCAGATCTTTGATGGGGGCCCTCCAGCTCCTGAAGTCCCACAACTGGAGGGGCAAAATTCCCAAGAACATCTCCAGCAGGCAGCTCTAATATATTGGAATTGCACTTCACACGATGTACCTTTCTACAAATAGATATTGCTGTTTTTTTGAGGAGTGCTTAAGCACTTAAATAATCCAGAAGCCTGATGGATGACTAATACAGCTAGAAAGCTCCTTGTACAAAAAGAAATTCAGGCTTCCCCACATTTCCAGGGTTGCTCTCAGGATGCAAGCAGGGTACAGAGGAGGCACCCACAGCCCTCACAGCTGTCTCCCTGGTTTTGGACATCAGCTTGAGGCTGCAGCTGCTGTTGCTCTTGTTCATTCATGCCATCCAGGGAAAAAAAATTTGCACCTAAGGCCAAATTCCTGAAGCTGGATGTGGCTGACTGAGCACACTGAGGTCACCATGGCAGCGCCAAGAGCCAGCTCCTCACTCACATGGACAACTTCTGGTTCTGCAGCACAAATGTGGGAGGGAAGCATCTGGCCCTGGTTTCACTGGGGCTGGGAAGAAGTCAGCCAGTGCACCCTGGGCATCCTGAGGCAGGGAACACACAGGTGAGGACACACACAGACAAGTAATGGCATGAGGCAGTG
This sequence comes from Cyanoderma ruficeps, assembly GCA_008694505.1. NCBI lineage: Eukaryota > Metazoa > Chordata > Aves > Passeriformes > Timaliidae > Cyanoderma > Cyanoderma ruficeps. The sequence goes on along the minus strand of VZDJ01000155.1, from coordinate 17,143,910 downwards.
CTGGCTCACAGCAGCACCTGTGGAAGTCATAGAATGGGAAAACCAGCTCATCTTTAAATATTAAATTAAAATATACAGAAAGATAAAAGGAGGCAGGAACAGGAAAGAAGCTTTACCCGAGTGAAAAAGCATTCTACGAACACAAACCTTGGGAAATAGGTATATCCGAGTCAAAAAGACTTCCCAAGATCCCAGGCATCTTATAGGCAGGGTATAGAAAAAAAACCCAGTGACTTAATTTCCAAAAGAAACCCTCCACAACATCACAACACCAAAGCTTTAGATTGCAGGGGCTTCTCTTTGAGAAAAAAAATAATGTGAAAGAAGGCCCAGGCAGATGACATAGCTTCTGCTGGGCTCATAGAAGATATTAAAGCACTGTACTGCACCAGCCTGAACTGCTCAAACTAAACACTTTTCAACAATTAATGACACTCCTACTACTGTCACCAAAAATAGACAAATTGGTTTTAGGGAATGAAGCTGCAAAAATAATTTGAGATACAATATCAAGCAAAATTGGAACCAGATTTCTCCTCCAGGCTGGAAGCTGCTGAGAGGATGAAACTGTGGCCCATCCACTGTGCCCCTCCCGCCCCCAGCTGAAATTACCAAAAAGCAAGAGCTCATGAAGCTTTCTACAGAGAAAATTCTAAATGGAAATTACAGTTTTAAAAGAATTTGTTTTGTCACATCGCTTTGGCCAAAAATAGAAACAACATTCCCAAAGGATGCTGCACAATTATGGCCCTAAACAAAACAACCCAATGACTTAATCAGGATCACTTAGTCTGCACAGAAAAAAAATGTTTATCACTACCTAAATGCATTTTCAGAAGTCCAGAAAGAGAACTCTAGCACCAGTTTCAGCCTTTATGTACAGTCCAAAAACCCCATGTGCCAAGCAGGGAATGCACTACCTAAAGGGAACATTCACTGGTTTATTTTCATGAAATCAAGTGATCTAGCCCCATTGGAATCAGTCACTCTCACCTACAAATACTATTCCATTTGATTTCTGGAGAGGAAAATTTTCTCAACAGAAACATTTTTGAGTTTTCTGCTCCTTCCGTAGATGAGCTGTTACAAAACAGGCAACCTGGCCCTTATTTTGTTTGTCACACAAACACTCATACACAGAACACAACAACTCTGCTCTCAGTTCACCACAGAAGACTCTGGACTCTCCCTGCCTTTAATCCTGCCCAATTTCCTTGTTCGTCACTGACAAGCAACACTGCAGCTACCGACTTCTCAGCTCCACACCTGTCTTTCTAAAAATAATGCCAGGGAAGGGAAATCAGGGATGCAATTTCCCATATAAGTTACTTCAGATGAAAAATGCTGACAAAACTGAGAGGGGAAAAAAAAAATCAAAATGGAAACAAGGAATAAGAATTGAGTAACTTACATTTGGGTCCCTAAGCATTCTTCCATAGGCTTGGCAGGTATTTAGTTGATAATACAGGTAAGATACTGGATTTTTAGTGTCTTGCCATATACAGAGAATCAATGAATCACAGAATGGTTTGGTTTGAATGGGATCTTTAAGATCAGCTTGTTCCACCCCCTGCCATGAGCAGGGGCAACTTCTACTAGCCCAGGTTAGTCCAAATCATGTTCTGGCCTCGGACACTTCCAGGGATGGGGCAGCCACAGCTGCTCTGGGTAACCTGTGCCAGGGCCTCACCACCTTCTCAGGGAAGAATTTTTTATTTGTATTTAACCTAAATCTCCCCTGTATCAGTTTGAAGCCATTCTCTCTTGTCCTGTCACTACAATTCTGGATGAACAGTCCCCCTCCAGCTTCCCTGCAGCCCCTTCAGGTCCCAGAAGGAGCTCTGAGCTGTCCATGCAACCTTCCCTTCTCCAGGTTAAACAGCCTCAGTTCTCCCTCTTTCCATAAGGGAGATGCCTCTTATCAAATACAGGTGAGTTTGGGGTTTTTTAGGAAGGAATATTTGAGCTCCAAGCTAAGACACTTCAGAATATCAAAGGCATGTGACACTCACCACACGATGTCTAACTCACTTCTTCTTAGGCTTGTTATCCAAAATCACAGGGCAGTGAGTGCTGGGGCACAGGAGCAGCAGAGCAGCCAGGCACTCTTATCTGTACGGAACCTGGTAAGGAAGAAAGCACATTTTAGGAAGTCTCTGTGCAACAGTTCACACCAGTGACTTCCAATCTTACTGTATTCTGCTTAAAAACAAAAAAGTCATTGTTTAGTTTCAGCTGAATATGGCAGCTTCCAAGCACTGGGGATGAAACAGAGCCAAACCCCACTGCTCTTAGGAAAATCATTCTCCTTGCCCTATGTCAGGGGAAACTCACAGCTTTTCATGCAACAAATAATGTGAACTTCAGTTCAGAAGACAGTGTTTTCTTAAAAAAAATAGACATTTCTCTCTCTTCAGTAATTGGGAGGTTTGGCTTTTGGTAAACTGTATTTCCGCACCTTGGGAAACAGGTTCCCAAACCTGAACTCCCTGGACACGGTATGCCTGGGCTGGCTCCATCCCCTGCCATGCTCCAGGCACTTTGGTCAAAAGGAAGCACAAGGGATTTTTTTGTTTGTTTGTGACTTTCTTCCTTAAAAAACACCCTCCAGAGAACAGGGTCCAAACAGCAATTTCTGAGGGAGAGTGCACTGTAAGACAGGTGGGGAAGTCGAACCAAAAAGAAACTGTCTCTGGGTAACTCGGCCCAGAGACAGCCTGTTCTGTACTGCACTCAAAACTTGGTCATGTAACATCCTTCAGAAGAAAACATGGATAGTTCTAAGAAAAATGAAATTTTTAAAAAGCAGCTTTAAGTTCTGAGCAGCTCTGACTGTCATCTAAAGATTCTTCTGAAACACCACGGGAGACTCCCTTACACAGGCTACAAGCCACCAGCTCCCCAATAGGTATTCAAAGCTAAGTTAGCACTTTATCCTTATTTTTCCAACTGTTACAGTAAAGTAACAGTAAAGGTCCACATTAATATCTTAAATCAGAGGGTGTTTTTGCTTTTTCCAACATGAAGTGCAAGACAGACCAAAGCCACTACAGCTGTGCTGCTGAGTGACACCACTTTGACTGCACCACATGGGAATTTGGTGTCCACCTCTGCCCTGTCCTTTCAGGAACTTGTGGTCAGTCCAGTCCAAGTCACATCCATGCTCTTCTGATGTTGTTCATGTTTTCTGTCCTCGAGAAGCCTGGAGGATTGCTCAGTGGCGTTGTAGCAGACTTTGAAAGTCCTCACCAGCTCCCAACAGCTATCATTAATTAATCCTCCTCTACAATTATCCAGCACCAGCTTCGGAATGAAGCCAACCACCAGTGTGAGGAACACACACCACTACTCCAGTGTACAAGCAGTGACACTCATTCCTCTCAAATGAAAAGGCATTAGGGAGCTGAATGCAGCCCTCAATATAAAATTTACTGTGAAGCATTTAAGGCCAACTCTGGTTCTACATGATACTAAAGTAATTTCAAGCTGTTTGACCGGGTCAGAGGCTGCAGCAAGGAAAAACCAGCCAAACTTGTAACAAACCAAGACCTAAAAGAAAGGGAAAACACAAGCACCTATTCACAGGAAAACAGGGATTGCAGCTTTATTTAGTCACTTGTCATCCACTCCTGGGCAAAAAACTGGAGCATCCCATTAACATGACAGTCCACATATTTAAATGCTGAACACCCTTTCAGCTCTGCTCTCTTGCCACTTGGAACATGCCCTACTTAAACTTAGAAAGAAAACCAAAAGCTGTGCATAAAAATTCCGGATGGGTTCATTGGCCAGAGACTTACTCAGTTTCCTTATGCCAATCCCAATGGTCCGTGGTGACTCCAAACAAGGAAGTGAAACAGAAGACTCTATTTATAATACACTCCATGGTACAATGATTCACTTTAGGAATAAAGGTATATAAATCATCTCATGCCATCCTAAGGTTCAGGTTTGAACCAGGGGTTAAGCATTATTCATGTTCTGCTCAAAAAACAAGACGACCAGCATATTACAGAGGATTGAAGTGTAATGTGGGAAATTCCGTGCACTGATCAGATTCTGCCACTTCCTACTGGCAAGGCCAAACGACAAAACCCATCCCCACCTCATTCAAGACCTTTTTTAACAGAGCTTTTGACCTGAAGCACAGCAAACATGACTCCCACATTCACAGAGACATGACTCCAGCATCTTAAGAGAACCCAAGATTCAAAATCCAGAGCTCGGTCTCCCTCCTTTCCCTGGCCATTCAGCCAGAAATCCTGCCCATGTTAAATATGGCCAGGAAGCCAGGAACCTCATTTAGCTGCAAGCATGGCATGGAGCAGAAAGGCAGCTCTGGCAGCAGCAGAAAGCAATGGTTAGCAAGGGAGAATATGTGGACAGCCCGGTTAGAGCACCAGTTTATCACGGTAACAAGCCCTGGCCTCTCCCTTTCCATCCAGCCTTGATGCCCAAAGCCTGACATTATGCAGAATCCAGGGATCATGTGCCTGGCTGAAGGGAAGAATAAGGCAGAATGAAGAATGACAGCTAAAGAGGAAGTCTGAAACTGTGCCTAGCAAGTGGGACCCTTTCTAGCTCTTGACAAATAATTAACTCTTTTTGCACTTAATTAGCATCTTCAGACACTGAGACCGTTTCCTGTGACATGTCCTAGCAGGGATGGCTCCAGCAAGGCCTTAGGCCCAGAGACACCTGGAGCTGAACAGGTCTTGATGTTTTACAGCCATGCAGGAGTCACACTGGATCCTTCCATCAGGATGCTCTGCTTTGTACCAGGCACTTCAGCAAGCAGAGTTACTTACTTTTCCAGAGTGCCAAAGGCAGGAGGACATGAAGCATTCAGGGGTGTGGAGCAGGGCATGGGCCCCACACACCTGCATTCAGGACAAGGCCCTCTGCATCAGTCAAGAGAACCACAGCAAAGCTGTCTCTTCCCAGCACACAGCCAACAAGCAGCATGTTGGGCAGCCCTCAAAGGTCACTTTAGGAAGAAGTTCTTTACTTCTTCCAGGTGAGGCACTAGAACAGAGACTGGACTCTCCACCCCGGTAAGTATTCAAGGTTGGACAGGGCTCTGGTCTAGTGAAAGGTGTCCCTGCCCACGGTAGGGACAGAACGAGATGAGCTTCGAGGGCCCATTCAACCATTATCTGAATATCACAGAGTCACAGGAACACCACCACAGCGGCTGGAGAAGCCACAAAGACCCCCAAAAACTCTTTGAACTGTCAGTGTGAGAGAACAGGGCTCCACCAGAGGCTTTAAGCCTTGCTGGTTGTTTTCCACATTACTTTTCAAAGCAAGGAGCAGATGAGACGATTGTTTCAGTTTCAGAGTAAAAACTAATGTCCTTGAAGGCATCCTGTGAAGAGCTAGTATTTACTACCTCAAGTACACAGCCAGGTCTTTCATCTCTTCCAGGGGCCAGGGAAATACTTGCCAGCCTGAACCAGGAGGCATGATTTCTGTGGTGTAGTGCTTCCAAGGGGGGGGGTACAGCACAGCCACTTTTTGGCTCCCTGAGGAGGACGTGGCTTCTGCCACAGCAGGGAAGGTGACTCTACAAATCCACCTCTCCATAGTTCTCCCAGGAAGCCGGTACACAGACAGTTTTTGGATCTTTCATACTTCAGCTTTATTACCAGTTAGCAGCACAAAACTCTGGGTAGCACTTTGAAACAACTTCTCAGCTTTAGGCTTGAGGTGTTTGTACTCTTCCCAAATTAAAGCACAAAGAACAATATTCAAATTCCAGCCTAATCGGCATTGCCCTACTCCGAAGTGTTCACACCACTGAGCACAGCAGAAAAGGTATAATGGCTCCCACCAGCATGAGGTGATGGAATGCAAACCCAAGAGTTAACATGATGCTCCAGGACTTGCACTGAGCTCAGACAATGAAAACTGAGCTTAGCAGTGCCCAAGATGTGTAATTCTCTGGAAATAGGATGTGTAATTCTCCAGAAACAAGAGACTTATCTGAAGAGCAACCCATCAGTCTTGGACCAGTGGGGGTTCACATGAGCAGACTCCCAGTCAAAGCATTCCACACCCATATGAAAAATATGAGGTCTCTGCAGACCATTTCTGATGTGTGGTAAAGCCCCTTCAGGATACCTCAATTGTGCCAGACAGCTTCAGCATAAACCTTTAAATATATGAAGCTGAAGTTGTGTCAGGGGAGGGTTAAGTTGGATATCAGGAAATCCCCCAAAGGGTGGTCAGGCACTGAACAGGCTCCCCAGGGCTGCTGCAGCTCAAGGAGCTTTTGGACAACACTCGCAGGTATAGGGTGGGACTGCTGGGGTGTCTGTGCAGCACCAGGAGCTGGATTTGATGATCCAGTTCAGAGGTAAAACACCTCATGTCACATCCTCCAACAGCCAAAGAGGTGAACCAAAGAATAGGGCACAGGAGCTTGACCTCCAGTTTGGAACAGCACCCATACACATACATGTGGGAAGGGAAGGAAGAGAGTAAGAATACTGTGCGTTTTTCCACCTCTACTGGTTTGTATTTCTGGGCCTCCCCAAGCCAGTTTGGGCATCTGAGCATTCTGGGTGTGATGCTAGGGTTGTCCTGTGCAAGGTGAGGAGCTGCACTCTGCTGATCCTTGTGGATTCCTTCCAACTTAGGCCATTCTACAGCTCTGTCAAGAACACTCAGTGCAGCCTCTTCATGAGCGTGTCCAGTTCCTCTCCAGACTCACAAAAAGTTTTTGTAGCCACAACAGTCCCTGGCTACCTGAATAACATCTGAATCTACCTCCCGTCAGCTCCGTTTAATCCTCATGCAGCAGGAGTGGACTGTCCCCCCACATGACCTGACTTACCCCCTGCACTGACCCTTTCATGTCAGACAGGTCCAAATAATCACTTCTTGGCAGAAGAGGAAGAGATACCAACTTTGACTGCACAGACTCAATAAACTGCATTTTGCTGTGAATAAATCAGCAACATTATCTGCTGATTATCAGTAGATATCAAAATCAGCAGAGCAGCAGTGAAGCAGAAAGGACCTCAATGACACATTAAGGCTGTCTGCCCTTAAAACATGAAATGTAGCAGGGTCAAAAGGGGAAAAGTCATACATTGTTGAGTAGATTTTGCTGCCTTTTTTGCCAAAACCACACATTCAATGCCTGAGGAAGAGTTGGATAGAGAGATTAATGCCTTCATGACTGCACTTGAAGCAAAGCTCCTGCTTGGACTCAGTAATTTGCAAATTCCTCCCTGAATACACCTCAAAGCTGATATCTACATTTATTCTGCTCAGCTGAAGAGAGTCAGCCTTTATCCCACACTGTACTTGAGCAGTGCTCAGAACAGCCTCTATCAGCTCACACCAAGGTAAAAGAATAAAATTATACAAACCTGTGGCTTACTAAAGACATTTGGCATCTCTCCCAATTCCCTTAACTCATGAGTAGCCTGCATACCTACAACACAGCAAGGGAATGCTGTAAACAGGTCTAGATCTCAATTCCGTATTTACAAAAGGAAAACAGCAAATCTTTTTTGGAGTTACCTAATGCCATGCCCAATGCAATCCCAGCACATGGAGATTTGACATTCCCAGTAAGTTACCTGTCCCTAACACATAACAGGGGCCTACACTTTATAAACAGCAAAATATTGAAGGCTTCAAAACTGATGCCAACCATCTTCAGGATGAAAGGGAACAGAACAGTGCCTCAAATAATACAAGAATAAAAAAATTAGAGAAAACATGAAGGCAACTTCAGGTAGAGTCTTCTTGCAACACAGGAACATCACGGAATGAGATTCTTTAAATCTTTTGACTCATCGGGAGGAGAGGCCTGCTTATTCTAAATTAAATTTCATGATATGTTTTCCCTGACTATACCTGAGGTATTCCCAGCATTGAGCTGCACTGCATGCTTCCAGCAGCAATCCTTCCATATGATGTGGTTTGCTGACACCTCAGCCTGGGAGCACAGAGATGTGACAGCTCGGCTGAGGACGCTCATGAAGAGAACTCTAATTTACCCTTTCAACGTGAGCCTCTGCTCCCAAACCCTGACCTGTCTGGTACAGCTTTCAGAGCCTGAAACTCAAACAGGGAAAGCCCACCCAAGGAGTATTTTACTTTTCACTTTGAGATGATTTAACCTTTTCCCCTGCAGCAGCTGCAGATACTGTGCAAGGAACAGTAGTCTGGAAGAAAGTGAGCTTGTGGCTCAGGGAAAAACAAGCACATATCTTAATATGAAACATCTGCTTTTTATTCTTTTTTTACTGCAAAGAAAGGGAGTTTTTTCCCTTTTGGCTTCCCCTGCAGCAAGGGCAGAGGGTATCTCATGACAGCACCCAGTAAGGCTCTAGGTGCCCTGAGTTCACAGAGAAGGGTCGAAACAGAACATCCACCTTGACTAAACACTGAGTTATGAAAAATATTTATAAGTGGGATTTTGAACTCTCATTGTCTTATGGAAAAAAGCTTTGGGAAAGATTCTGATCATGATCTGCCCAAAGTGCCTCCACACAGCACTCACTCACCTTACACCCCCCTGTGAAGTGTACAGTACTTAGCTCACACATTCTCTATTGCAATTATCACATTGCACTCTGCTCATATTTTGTATTATTATTTTCTTCTTTTCCAAGGATTCCTTTATGGGTTACATGAATCACACAGTTAATACCCTTCTAGCATCTGCACAAGAAATGTTGCCATTCCCAGTGCCTCTGCGAAGGGGGATAAAGCCCTCCTAAATTTGAAGTCCTACTAAATGGCATTTGCTGTCAGACATGGCCAAGTTCACACTCCAGGTGTCGATTTCAACCCAGACCATCATGCAGTAGTACTTAAAAAAAATAATAAAAAGAAATTTAAAAAAAATAATCCCATCTAGTCTAAGGAGTTTTCTTGCAAGATCCCTTTGATTCACATCTGAAGATGAGCTGCTTCAGTTCTTCACATTCTTTTGAAGAAAGGATAACAGAGCTGTTGGAGCACTCACTGCTCCCAACCTGCACAGCAATGATGATTTGCTCCACATTACTCCCTTACTACATGGGTTTACTCAATCATTAACAGACTCTTGATTTAATGCTCTTTCAAACAGCCAGCTCGGCTCATACCCCTCTTCAGACCTAAGCACAAGCCAGTAATCCACATGCAGTATTTAAGATCCTTTTTCCTTACTCAAGAGATTCAGAAATCTCATCACATGCTCAGGTGGCACCACGGGCTCCCTAAAGAGAGGGAGTGACTACATTAAACTGAGTCTCCATTCCTCAGGGCCTCTGCTGCTGATCCTCAAGTTTTTAGGAGACCTTTTGCTGCTTCTGGTTCTCCCTCTCCATGTGTGAACCCCACAACAATCCACATGTGCCCCAAAAGTTGGGAAGATGCCTTCAGCCTAGAACTGACATCAGGATGAAACAGTATCTCTGAAGGAAAACCCACACATGCTCTCTGTAACACGGTGTAAACAAAGAGCTCCAGGAACCCGGTGGTTTCTCCCCTTATCAGACCCGCTGCTGAGCAAGTCTAAGTCATTACAGCAACAGGAGAAAACCAACCCAACAATACCTGGAGAGCTCTGTGCCAGGTTAGAAACTCAGGGCAGTTCAGGAACAGGTTTGACGAGCAATACATGGACAGGCAGGAGAAAATCTCCCCTTTTGGGCAGAGCAGGTACCTCTGCAGAGGTAACAAAAAAGATTTCAAGCTGTAAACATTCCACAATGGGATGTTTCAATCCCAGGGAAAGCATTGAAACACCAAGTTTCATGTTTAGGTATGAAACTACATTAACTGCTCCTCATCCGCGCTTAAAATTACTCATTAATAGATCAATGTCTCATTAAAACTAGATTTTTAGCAGGCACAGATTAGGAAGCTAAAAAACCCACAGTTGGTCAGCCACGACATGAACACAAGGGACATATTGGGATCACCTATATATATGTAGATTGCATGTAATTAGTATGACACAGAGTAGGACATTAACTTGTGCTGCTTCACTCTTGGCTGTCCCTGCCCCATTCTGGGCTATCAGCTGATTGGATTGCCAGCCCAGCTGCCTACTGGATCCCACGCTGAGAAAGCTGAAGAGAGGCATTATGATCTCCTCCTCCCACTTTCTGCATAGAAAGGTGGAATTTCAATAATTTTTCCCTTTTAAAGGGACCAAGAACTTTATGTTCAACTCCTTTCTTCATCCCTAATTTCTAATTTTATTTCCCTCCTTTCCGTTTCTACCTATCCTGCCCGGAATGCTTTCACTCATAAGCCTCAGTACACTGTACAGCAAATCTCCTTTGAATAGCACAGCATGGGACACCTACAGATATGGAGAGTATCCTGGAAACAGCTGGAGATTTCCCCTCCTGTAAGAATCTCTATGGCATCCTCCAGAGCTCTTCAGAAATACCACCTTCTGACGCTGCCCCAGGATTCTAGAAAGGCAGGAGGTTCATAAAGGTGGAAATAATAGTAGGAGTACACTTGTGTCAATTCTGTCCACGACAGCTGAGGATGATCCAGGGAGCAGCAAACTTCTGCAGTCTGCTCCAGGATCTGCCACTGCTGGATTACAGATGTTGGCATGGACACAACTGCCCAGTCCTACCAGTATTCATTTTATGGACATGCTGATCCTGTGTTTGTCTAATCACTTTTTTTTGTTTGTCCAACTTCCTAAACCAACACCTTCTACACAGCTCCAGAAAAATTTTAGAAGTTTGCTGCCTGCTTTTTAAAGAAATCCACCCAATCCCAAGAGTCTCAGGCATTTCAGACTGCCCAGGATAGACAGCTTCTCATCCACCTTCAACTCTACTTTCTCTCTCCACATGTTTTTCAACCATAGTGAAGATGCAATGACCAGAAATGCACAACACAACAGGAGTAGTCACACACTCACCCACTTCAATTCAGTGTATTACACAACAACCCTAATCTTTAATCAGATTAATATTTCAGCCTACTAAAAAATAAAACAATGAGTACTACCTGTAGCAAGCAAGAGACCAGTGTACCAACAACAACCGAGTCAACGCCAGAGAGATGAATCCTAACAGCTCCAAGCTGTGCCCATGCCAACCAAAGGGTTTTGCCCACTCACCTGTAAAAGTTTCTTTCACAAGGCAAAAAACTCACACCACTCAGTGCACTCCTGAACAGCATGGCAGATGCCCAAAAATCCTGTTCGACTTCCCAGCAACTTTCCCCATTCAGCCGGCAGCGTGCTGCCAACTTAAAAGGAGTTTGGCATTTTTGGAGGATGGCAGAAGAGCTCCAGAAGTACTCTGAGTACTCATTGAAGGCACCTTCTTCATTATGCTTGGAGGTTGAATTACATGTTTAATTAGAAACAGCTTCAACGAGAAGTTGCTAAAGTTGAACACGGAGGATAAGCCTCACTTCACACGAGGAGGCAAACCCACGCAAGGAAGTAAATGCCACAACCGGCCACCTCTGTGCACCATCTCACACATACTACAAACCTCTCCAAGAAACCAAAGTAAAGTGCTATTTTGCACAGATAACATGCACAGCTTCATGTTACCTTGAAGGCCAACATTACATTTCCCACAGTTCAGAAATTGCATCTGTATGAAGCTGCTTTCATTCAACTTCCACTTTCAAGCCCTAATCTTCAGCGTAGCTGTCAATTAGAAAATGTTTGTTACCAAGTAATCTGCTCTATGCACCACATCGTGCCTGTCTCCTCTGAAGCCTTAATACCCACTGGTGAGGATGGCTTTGTACCAGTAGATCACTCGTGAACCTTTTGCACTGCATCCAGATCTGGAGTTAATTCCTGCCAACAGCCACACTGGAAGCGTCGGCCAATGACAGACACAAAAAGCTGTATGGCATCATCGAGCCTCAAAGCTCTGTCCACCACACAAAAACAGTGTTTACGTGCTGAGAGAGATACAAGTAGAAAGTCCTTGCAGCACAAGGTCATACCAAGCTCGCTGGAAGACTAAATTTAGCCACCTGTGCCTCAGGCAAGTCTGTTAGTTATAGGAATCTCGGATACTAGTGTGGAGCACTGGTCCTAGGGTAAATCCCATGGAAGACTTCCATTTAATTGCAAATGATCTTGCAGCTGTTAATGGGGAGCCTGATCCCAATCCATCAAAGAGGAGCTGTCTCTGAGTACCCCACAAACTCAGCACCAGGACACTGTGATCCTGTTAGGGCTGGTTTGCTCAAATATACAAACTACTACGTTCAGAGTCAGAAGGAGGAGCTCAAGATTTAACAGCTGGGGTTTCAGCACAAATATATTTTAGAACACTTCCTTAGCAAGCACATTTCCTCCTCTACCTCACCTCACACTACAGTTCTAACAGCTACACAAGAGTGGATAGACAAGAACTCGGGGATTATTCCAAGCTTTTGTAAATGTTAGCAGAGGCTGATTGAACAATTTGTGAAGACAAGCCCCAGTTTACCAAAAAGTGCCTCAGCCAACAGTTTTGTCAAACATTTAATAATTTTCTAAGCCAAAGAGGCAAGGGTTCTTCAACTCTGTTAGGTCTTAGGATCACTATCAGCCATGAGTCCATGGAAGGACCGCAGCAGTCAACTGAGGTTTGATGTCCAGGATCACTGCAAGAATCTACCCATAGGAAAAAACAAGTTAAAGAATCTGCTTTCAAGACACCACTGCGAAATTTCTGAACTATCTGTCTCAGCCCTACAGGGCTTCAGAGATGCTCAAGAACCTATTTTGATGCCAGAAACTCAAAGAGGAGCATTAGCTCAAGCATGCAAAGCCAGGATTACTAAGACAACTGCACCAAGTCCAACCAGGCACAAGATTTCTCACATTAGATGTTGAGTGTGTATGTTCCAAAAGGCATCTGGAAGTCACGCTCCATCCCCTAACGCCTCTGCAAACAGATGGTGACACAGAAGGCGACCTGAACATCCAGTAGGCACCCTGCACATCACTGCTCTTACCAAACCTGTCCCTGCAGAGGCCCCAGCCAGGAGGATTTCATGACCACCCAGCCAAAACCTGTAGCCATCACCACAGCAGCCGAGTTCCCCCCAGATCCCTGTCTTCAATCACATTATCCTCTTAAAGCCCAGGCACCAGGAACAAAACAAGTGGCTCCAAAATGTCCCACTCCCAGTCATGGAGCTTGACAGGCAAAGGCATTCTGGCATGCCCAGTAACTCCTGACACTTAGAAGGGATAAAAAACACCAAGTACCAGCGCTGTACCCAGCAAATCCACACAAAACCAAAGAGCTGTGACTTGTGTTGGAGCCTAATACTAGTCTTGGATTTTAATCACAAAATACCAGGGATCTGAGCAGAGATATTCTCCCCAGAGGTGCAAAGCACAGCCCAGTGATGATTTACCACACTGGCATTGCATCCATCACAAGTCAAACTGAAGCCTCGGCGCTGCCAACACTGCACAGAGCTGCTTCAGAACAGGAAACTGGTCAAAACCTTTCCAAAGAGCGGACAGCTGGGAAGCAGTATCAGATGCCAAAGTGGCTACAGGCCTGATGTCAGCTGCAGGATGATCATCTGGAGAACCTGAAGGCCTCCAAAGCATCCAACCCAGTATTGAAGGGAAGCCAGCTGAGGTAGGCCGTGGCTAGAATAATAAGAGACCAACCAGGGAGTAAAAATTATTCAGAGTGAGGAAAAATCATAGACTGATTTGGGTTGGAATGGACATTAAAGACCAACTTGTTCCACCTCCTGCCATGGGCAGGGACACCTTCCACTACACTAGGTTGCTCCAAGCCCCCGCCAACATGGCCTTGAACACTTTCAAGAATGTCACTACCTGGAGGAATGACACACAGCAGGTATTTTGGATGCATTTATTTCCATTTAAGAAGTCACTTAAAACACGTGCTGCCCCAGTCCCTTCCCCCAGCACAAACCAGAGCGCTGTGACCTGCCAGAAAGTGACAGCAGCAATGAGTCGGCATGAAACTCCTAAAGGCGAGACCTTTGAAGTCTAACCCGGACTTGAAAAGAGACAACTACAAAGCTTGTGGCCTCTGCTTCATTAGAATAAGATGTTTAATGTTCTTAAGTTTCATTTGCTCATTGAAACTTGTTCTTTTAAGATCTAGGAAATAAAAATAAGCTGCAGAAACTAAACTGGCCTTGCGCACTACAAAGGAAGACAGTTACAAGGTAACTAAGGACGGCCGAGATGGGGCGGGATGGGACCGCTGCACAAGGAAGCAGCTTGTTCCAAACTTGAGAAGAGTCAAACTCTTACGTTACACTTGCCAGAACTGCCACTGTCGATGAACAACATTAAAGCTGTATTTTAGAGAACTTCCTCTCATTTGTTGTAATAGATGCAAACAAACAGCAGTCAGATCTGGAAGGAATTTTTGAGTGAGGAACAAAAGCTTGAAGATCCAGCAAGTCTGAGAGACTTCAAACTGGTACTCTTCCAAAATCCACCTAAAGAATTTTATATAAGAGAAGTAACCTTAATGGCTGGGCTCAATGGTCTTAAAGGCGATGCCAACACGAACAAGTCAATGAGTTTATGGTCAATTTATATACCTGATTTATATATCTGCTGAGCTAGACAGATGCAGACATTTCCTGTGTTAGTTTTCCCTGTTGTGAGCCCTCCATTAATGTGAAGGATGACAGCTGAAATGATCTGAATCTATCCCCTGACTTGTAACTCAGAAATGAATGTGCAAAACAAAGGAAAACTGAGTTTAGCTTATTTCTGTGCCAGGGCCTTACCACCCTCATAGAGAAGAATTCCTTCCCAGTATCAAGTCTAACCCTGCCCTCTGGCAGTGGGAAACCATTCCGCCATGTCCTGGCACTCCAGGCTCTTGTCCAAACTCCCTCTTCAGTTCTCTTGGAGCCTCTTTAGGCACTGAAAGGGGCTCTAAGGTCTCCCTGGATCCTTCTCTTGATGAACACTCCCAGCTCTTCCAGCTCGGCTCCAGAGCAGCAGCACTCCAGCCCTCGGAACCCTTGGCTTCGTCTGGACTGGCTCTGGCAGCTCCACGTCCTTCTGATGCTGGATCCCAGGGATGGAGGCAGCTCTGCAGGTGGGGTCTCACCTGGGCAGGGCAGAGGGACAGAGTCCCCCGTCACACTGCCCACATTGGGGCATCAGCCCAGGGCATGGCAGGGGTTAAATCATGAACTGAGCTCCACAGCAAATCAGTAAGATGGAAGAGACCATCTTTCCTAACATAAAATAGCTCCAGGAAACACGTCAGACAGGTTGGTTTCACAGAGTTCAAATAGGTTTCTCCTACAGCTTGATTTAACTACTTTTGGCAGTGATTCACAGCAATTCCTTGTGTGCTGGGAAAAACGAGTAGCTCTATAGGAAGCAGGTATTTCAGAGTTTTCTTAACCTCAGCACAAACTGCATGAACTCCCCAGGCTTTATCTCTAGACATTAAAACATGTATATAGGACAGCAGCTACTCAGGATATTTAATAAATGATGCGGCCTTCTCTAATGCACCCCACACAACATGGCCAACTCATCTAAGAGAGCTACAGAGACACAATGACTTCAGGAAAAAGATTTGGGACTGCAGAGAAACCTTCACATCTTTGTAAACAGCCAAACAGCCACAATATTCCCAGCCTAAAGGAAAGGCATGATATGGCCATAAGAAGGAGGAGGAGGGAAAAAAAAAAAAAAGGAGAGTAGAGGCAGACAGGAAAACAATTTTCCCATCTCCCCAGTGAATATCCCCAATTCCTGCATTAAATGCTCAGAGTATCAAATCCAAGCTTCAATTGTCTTCCACAACACAGAAACTGTCAGGCTGATCTTGAAGGTGGAATCACTGTCAACTTTTCAGGCTATTAAGCTGTTCTCTGGAAGAGATTTGCTCAAAAAAGGATGAGCAAAGCAAACCAGAAGATTCAGAAAGATAAGAGACAGCTATCCATTGCAGGAGATGGGCTGCTCCAAATGGATCTGACAGAAAGGAAGAACATACAAAAAGCCAGGAGAAAATGGTAATTTCACCCTATTGAGTTTCATTGTTGCTTTTACCAATTTCAAGAAAAAAACCGGGATTGTTTAAAAGCTAAGGAGAGTCTGATGAACCAGAAATTAAATGGGCCATCTAACAAGGAGTTCAAATATCTCCTCCCTCAAGTCAAAAACAAAGGAGAGGGGGAGTGTTAATGTGGAACATAGAGATGAAATAGATACAACAATTCTGAGATTTCACCACTTTGTAGAATCCCAGAATGGGTTTGAAGGATCTTAAAGCCTATCCCATTCCATCCCCTTGTCACGGGCAGGGACACCTTCTACTATCCCAGGCTGCTCCAAGCCCCATCCAGCCTGGCCTTGGACACTGCCATTGGGTGGGGCAGCCACAGCTGCCCTGTGCACCCCGTGCCAGGGCCTGCCCACCCTCACAGGGAGGAATACCTTCCCAGTAACCCATATAACCCTGCCCTCTGGCAGTGGGAAGCCATTCCCCCTTGTCCTGGCACTCCAGGCTCTTGTCTGCAAGGGTACAGTCAGCAAAAGACGAGGGAAACATCCAGAGGCAAAATTCAGGCTGAGAATAGGAAGGCAACAAGCAAGAGTTATGTGACAGCATCTCAAAGAACTGCTCCCACACTCAGGCTTGGATTCATTAGGATCTGAGAAGGTTTTGGGACAATTGGAAGCCTGTACAAGAACAAGGACTGGATGGTTTAAAACAGCACCATGACAGTGGCCTGTGCAATCAAAATCAAGGGTTCCTCTCACATTGCAGAAGAGGAGTGGAGAAAGCTAGCAGGTCCAGAGAAGAGTATATTTGAGGAGGATGCATCTTTGGGGGGAAAGAAGGTGATTCATAAGAGCCTCATCTCCTCAAGAACTCCTACAGATAGGACAAGAATTAGCCACGTGAAAATCCACAGCTAGAAAAAAAAAATCAATACAGTGCAAGTCAGATGGAAAGACAAAAACAAGGGTCAGGAGTTTTTCTTCACAAACGATGGAAGTCTAAAAGTATGACAGAAAAACTCAAGTGTCTGTTTTGCAAGTGGACACAGCAAGTTCATTCAAAACACAGTGGAGAGTAGAGGAGGCACTAGACATCAAAAAAACCCCACAAGGACTAAGCAAACACTTAGAGGACCAAAGCTGACACTATCATTTGAGTAACTCAAGTTTTTTTGTGTCAACAAGAAGTCCCTTGTAAATCAGCAGTACAAGTTTAAACCTGAAAAACAGAGCCTCAGACACCAGAAGCAGCAGAAGCAGCTGTCACACTGTCACCAGTGGGCTGCACAAGCAGGACACCTGGGATTAACCAGGCCCCACATCCCTCCATGTCACCAGAGCAAATGCCAGGTCAGTGTGTGACACCAGGACCAAGTTCTTAGATCAAAAAAGTGATTCTTCCCCAGGAGTGGCTGAGAGAAGCAGCAACTCAAAGCACTATGGAATGCTTGGATGGGGAGGGACCTTAAAGCTCATCCCGTTCCATCCCCTGCCAGGGACATTTTCCACAATCCCAGGGTGCCCCAAATCCTGTTCAACCTGGCCTTGGACACTTCCAGGGATGGGGCAGCCACAGCTCCTCTGGGCAACCTGTGCCAGGCCTTCACCACCCTCACAGAGAGGAATTTCATCTTAACATCTAATCTAAACGAATTCCTGCCTTCACTTTGGGTGGCAGTTGGAATACTGGTGTGAGCCCTACAGTGCAATCTGACCAAGTAATCAAAGCCAACCTGCCTGTACAGCAAGCTTAAATGTCCAAGAAGGAAACAAAAGCTAAATTTACAATCTTTTAATAAGGAAAAAAGGTTAGAAGCCACATGATCTATTATTGTGTTAATGAATCATCAGACAACATCTCCCAAAAATTAAAATTGTGTCTTATATGCACTCAGCTGAGCTTGGCCATCTCCTCTCTCCCTGCTTGACCCCAGAAATCAGGCTTTTGGTGGCAAAAGACAATGAGGTGACAGCAACAACCTCACTTCACTCCAAAGTCACACATGAGGAGATGGGGAAGTGCCCTTGGTTAAAGCTGGTACCTGAAAGTCTCTCGGCCCAGCTTTCACAGAACAATTCAGCAGCATCTGGGTAACCACAGCCCAGGCAGCCATGCTGGCAGACCAGAGCTGGCCTAAAGACCAGCCTAAATTGCTGCAGGGCTAATTATATTGTACAAAATGAAGCCATGTCTCAGGAGTCAGAGGCTGTTGTCTTTTTTAACCTTTTCCTTCTTCCTTTTGCAATGGACAGAGCACATCAATGAGGGAAAAGCAGCTGATATATTCCATTGAAAAAAGCAAGAATACTATATGGCTGAATCCATCAAAGCTCTCTGGAGAGAAAAACTACAGGATAAGAGGAAAAATCCTTCATGTGCATAAATAACTAAGGGGGCAAAAATGGGGGAGGAATGTATCACTGGTCCATTTTGCAGCAGAAGGGACTCACCAAAGGATTCTGCTTGACACTGAGCTGTGTTACTCAGATGACAACATTTGCTACTCTGAATAATTCAGGATGAGAAGTAAATAAGAGCCATGACTCCAAGGAATTGCAGTAAAATCTCGTGATATGAGTGGGTGATACAATTCACAGCGCAGCACATCAGGAACAACCACCCTAACGTCAACTTCAAGAAACATGACAGACTGAACTCAGGCCAACCCTAGGAAGCAGGACTACACCAGAGTATTCCACAAAAACCATCGCTCCATGGTTTTAAGATCACTAATGAACATGACATTTGTAATTACAGAGACAATAATATAGGATAAATCACCTCTAAAATACCTCTAAAGAGGTGCCTGCACCATAAATATAACCCAGCAGCTCTGTCAACATCCCCCGCTGTCCTGTGCCCCACCCCTCCTACGTTACCTGTCTCAAAGGAGGCTGGAGCAGAGCTGGCATGAAAAACAAGAAGAGCACAGAAACTCTAAATGTATGAGGACAATTCAGCCAAGAGACTACCAGGAATGGAAAAAGTATTTTCCTAAAATCATGACTATAATGGAGAGAAGTGTGAACATTCCTAAATTCAACACCTGGCTCAGGGAGGTCATGAACTGCTGGAGAGAGAAAAATAAAGCACTATTTCCCTGGATTAGATCTGCTGTGATTGTGTTCTCCCCTCCCCAGGCATCTGCTCCTGGTTACCAGTGAGCAGGATACCAGGCCAGATGGATTCCTGGTCTCATCTGGTAGCACTTTTTAAGGCATTACACAGGATTTCATCTGTTAACCTGAAAATACACAGAGGCTGATTGCTTCCTAAGAGCTGGAAAAACGAGCAGTGTTAGGGCATGGAAAACAGCAAGTGGCTGTGGACTAGGATGGACTTAGGATCTTGCCCAGCTCACAACTCCCCTCACAGTGGAGTTCTGAACCTGCCTGAATATTTTCCATTGGTAACTCCGGCACAGCAAATCAAATTCCTGCCAATACAGAGAACTGGAAGAGCATGAAAACCCCTACGGAAGAGCAAGATAGATGGGCTGGAATGAGACACGGTCACACACTTCAAACTTCACAAGAAACACTACTATGAACTGGAAAGCTCTTTAATCCAAAGAAAAAGAAAGAGAAATAGTATATTAGCTTGTTGCCATGACCTGTGAGCCACCAACCTGTCTCAGACATGAAGGATACCAGCACAAAGGAATTCTCTATGGCACAGCACAGCATCCCAGAGGGTCCCCCCCAGCCATTCTGCGCCCTGCTCCCCTCAGGGAAGAGCTCTGAGCAAACATGTGCAGGGAAGAGAGTGACAGAGAACATGGAAAAGAGTGACTGTGTAGTTTGCAAATAAGGAGTCAAGCTTTCAAAAAAGCACCAATGGAGAGGAGAGCTGATTTATAGGAAGCAACTCTGGCATAAACACAGGCAGGTACGTACCAGCCACAGATAAATTTATTGTAAGTTTCCAGACCTCACGTACATACAGAAAACAGAGCTTACACAAAAGACAGCAAGGAGCCCAAATTGGCCCAAACTTGTGAGGACTTCTGGCCAGCAGTTGAAAACACACACTTATAGACTTGCAGAGGAAAGCAGAGAGATGAGACTCCTCTTCCTCACCACCCAACAGCTCTTAAAGAATAAAAAAGGCACCAGCCGAGTCCAGGAAAAGTGATTTTGGGACAGGAACTGCTTAAAGAAACACTTGTATCTGAAAAAAGCTTAGGTGCTTATGCAGGGTGTGAGCATAAAGGCCTGATTTTATCAAGCCAATAGTCTAAAATTTCACTGGAGTCAGCAAGAGTTTTGCCAAAAGGCTGGAATATCAGCAGTGCCGGGGTGCCGCTACAGTGGCAGCCAGAACCTCAACACGGAAACTGAGATTTCCCTGGCAGCTCTCACCTCCGTCCTCCACTCTTCCTAAGTACATCTGCATGGGGTTTTATTAATAATGATTTTTCTTTTTTAATTACACACCATGATATTTAAATTCTTATCTGGTCACACCTTGCCAGCGGTCACCTTCCCTGAACAAGAGCTCCTGCTGATATTTATCATTGGCAGCACCTCCAGCTCATCCCTGATTCCAAGAGCTCCAGTGTCACGTGGAAATAACCAGTGTGTGCATCCCTCTACAACAGCAATGTCACGAAACCCAAATTCTCTCATCAGTAACACTTCCCCACCCAGGTGGCACTTTCAAAACTTGAGCCACTGGCAAGCATTGAGGAATTTTGCAGCCTGAATCTCTGCAAACTCATAACTCAAAGGCACTCTTTGTTTTTTTTCTGGAATGTATCTGTGGGAAAATGCTGCTAATATTTGATAAGAGCTTCTCAACAGGAACTAAGCTCATGATTCCCAGTTCAACCATCATCCTTTCCCAACAGAGACCCAGTTACCAACACAGCACTGAACCAGGGATGTAGAGATGGTTTATCTGGGTAAGTCACAGCCAGCAGCTGGGAAGCTGAGAGAAGGAAAAGGCAGGTCCTGAAGAACTTGGGGAGTGGCTGCACAAGCTGACAGGCATTAGGTCACTAGTAAAAAAAAAAAGTCAAGTCTGAGGTCACACCCATGACACTGGGACTTCAGGCACCTCACGGTGAACCCAAAAACCAAAAATGAGGTAGGTAGAAAATGTCACACGAGGTCAGGCACGGGAGGCAGCTCAACACAGCTTGGACTCTACTCAGAAGACTTTCTACGAACAGAGAAGTCACTGTCGAGAAAGGCTAAAGGGGACTGCTGGTGGCAGTGAAACATTTGGAAGGGAAGATGTCACCCTCCTGAGGCAGCTGAGGCTGCCCCGTCCCTGGAATTGTCCAAGGCCAGCTTGGATGTGGTTTGGAGCAGCACGGTCTAGTGAAAGGTGTCCCTGCCCATGGCAAGGGGTGGAATGAGATGACCTTAAGATCTTTCCAACTCAAACCATTCCGATGCCATGATTTGAATAAGACAACAAACCCCAACCCTTAGAGTTCCACACCATGCCAAACAGCATTTAGAAATACTTCCCAGACTTAGGGGGGATACACAACTTCTTCACACAAATAAGTTGCTGATACACCTCCAGTTACACAGAGCACTTCGCTTGGGGACTGGGAACACCAGCGGGTTCAGCAGTTCCCAAGGCACCTCCAGCTCCTTCCCCGGCAGGTCCCTGCCCCGCACTCCCGGGACAGCCCCTCAGTTCGGGCTGCCACGTTCCCCCGACTCAAACCCCGCCGTTCCGCCCCGCCGGGCGGCACCAGCCCAGCACCCCGAGCCCACCCCGGTTCCCCTCACCCACACCCCGGGGGGAGCCGCGACCCCCGGCCGCCGCCCCACGGGCTCCCTGGGGCCGCCCCACGGCGGCTCCTCCGCCCGGTCGGCCGGAGCCGTTCCCGCCGCACCGGCAGCGCCGGAGCGCCGAGTCCAGCGGAGCCTCCGCCGCGGGCGGGCCGCGAGAACCGCCCCCCGCCCGGGCCCCGCGCCCCACCGCCGTACCTGCTCCGCCGGCGCTGCGCTCCCCGGGCGGGCCGGGCCGGGCTGGGCCGGGCCGGAGCCGCCGCTGCTCTCCCCGCGCCCGCCGCAGCTCCTCCCTCACGGCACTCGACGGGCACAGCCCGACCCGGCAGCGCTCGGCGCCGGCACCGCCCCGCGCGGCTCCGCCCTATGGCCGCGCCGCGCCCGCGCCGCTTCCGGGGCACCGCGGGCCCTGGAAACCGCGTGGCGTTGCCAGGAGGAAGCGGCGGGCGGGAAGGGCGGCGGGACAGCGGCCGCGGAGGGTCCGCTCTCGGCGGGGCTCAGCGTTAGCCGGGTTCAGCACCCCACTGCGGCTCAGTGCCCGCCGGGGCTCAGCATCGACCGGGGCTCAGCACCTTCCGGGGCTCAGTTTGGAGCTCCATTGGGACTCAGCATCCTCCGGGGCTCAGCACCCACCAGGGCTCAGCATCGACCGAGCTCAGCACCCAATGGGGCTCTGCATCCTCTGGGACAGCATCATCCGGGGTTCATCTCAGTACCCCACTGGGGCTCAGCATCCTCTGGAGTTCAGCACTCACTGGGGTGGTCCTTTCCAAACCAAACCATTCCTTGATTCTATGGAAGAAGAGCAGAAACCCACTGGGGTTGTCACCTGGATGCTCCCAGTCTGATTCTAGTGAAGAACGTGGCATTTTCCAGATGGATGTTTTGAACTGACATATTCGTAGAGTCATAGACTGCTTTGGGTAGGGAGGGACCTTAAAGACCATCTCATTCCCTCCCTGCCATGGGCAGTGACACCTTTCACCCAACCAGGTTGCTCATTCCTTGAAAGTGGTTAAAAACACCATGAGGGAAACCTTCCTCCCTGGCGTGCAGGCCTCCAGCCTGGGAACAATCCCATTACCCAGCCACACACGTAACAGCTTGCCAGCATATGGGCCCCACCAAGGATGAACCACAGGTTTATTTGGAAAATGTGTTGCGATCCAGAATTTAGGCATTAAAATTATTCATTTCCCATACTACCTCGTAATCCTGAGGCCGAGCTTGGAAATTTTTCCCTGGTGCCATAGTTAACTTGAAAACAAAGCCCAGTTCTAACAAAAAATGGACATTTCACATTAGGTTTTTCCTTTCTCTTTCAAGAACTATATGCACTCAGCTGACTCAGTATAGCTTTAACAAAGGCTTAATATTTCTTATTAAACCTTTTAAGTTGTCAATATTAAAAGTAGAATGTCTCAATCTAGCCACCTGAAAATCCTATCCTGGCAGCATCCTGTCAAACCCTACCCTGAGCCTCTGCTCTGCGATGAGTTTATTTTGCTTATCCTTTGTGCTATTATCTAGGGAAAATAGTAGTCATGTAGCTATAATAATATTGACAATATCTTTGATCAGAAGGAGAGGCATTTTTGCAATTTGGCTCCCATTTTTTCTGCTCTGAACCATCTGGGCACTTCCAAGGAGCATCTTAATTCTGAAAAATTATTTATCATCAATTTTAGTCTGAGTAGTTCTTCTGCTAAGTCCTATTAAACGTGTGGATTCTCATTAGCCCTGCGATAATCCCTTGGGAGTTTGTCTGAACACCAGCCTGTGTGTTGAATGAAGGGGGAGTCAAAGCTGACCCAAAAACGTTCGGGGTGGGTGAGGAGGTTCCCTTGCCTCTTCATCCTCAGCCCAGACAGGTGAGATTCCAGCCTGATTCCCAAACACTTTATTATGAAGAGAAAGGAAACATCCTGCTTTTTCTTCTTGCATCTCCGGTCGGGATGAAGCGGCTCGTGGCCGCAGGGCGGCTGGAGCTGCTGGGCAGGACAATTCCCCTTTGTCCGGAGAAGCGGGAAGGACAATGAAGTTCCTGTTGAGGATCAGGCACAGGGAGGCACCACCCCGACACGCCAGCCTGAGCAGGGGGACCCTGCAGACACAGACCTCAGATCCTTCTGAGTAATGGGTCCAAAGGGGGAAAAAAAACAAAGCTTAAAAGTGCATGTTTTGGCAAAGGGGTGAGAGCAGAGGAGCAACTACTCAGAGCAAGAAGGTACCAAGGTCTCACCCTTCTTTCTTCCAATAGAAACAGCCCTGTGACCACTCAATCCGGAGCAGGAATATACATGAATAAGTTTGGAATTTACCAAAATTAGTAGTGCTCTAGGAATCGAGTATATCTCCCTTAACATAAGCAGGCAACACCTGAACTCCACAGTCCACAGCAGGGAGGCTGCACTCCAAAGACTGGGAAATCAACAATCGTGACTATAAATTGGACATGGTCTGGTAACAGATTTTCTTTTAGAAAAAGCCTTGAAAATCAGAAAAAACCTATGAAACCCCCCCATCTGGGGATGAGGTGCCTGGGATTCAGCACTGGATTTCCCATGACAGGGTAAGAGGTCGGCAGCTGATGGCCCTGTTCCCCTCCCCTCCGTCTGTGTCCCCACGGCCCAGACATCTGCTGTCCCCGCCAACCAGCTGCCCCCCTGCGCAGCCCTGACTGCAGGACAGCAGCAGGAGATCCCTCCTTCCAGCTAAATCCAACAGAAATGTGCCGTCTGTCCTGTTTCGGACATGAGGGGAGAAGGGGTCTGCCAGGGAAAAGCTCAAAAGTGCTCTGGAGCAGCAGCAATTTGTAATTATCCCTATGAGAAGAAGGAAAAGCCTTAGGCTATGGGGATGAGATAGGATGGCATCTGTTCCATCACTCTCTCTTGCCCAAACAAAGCCCCATAAGATTTAAAATTCAATATATTAGGCCCTCAAGAAATTCTTATTTCCTAAACACTTCCATCTCCTCTGCTAAACATTTTGTTTGCTCACTTTCCAGCTGCTTTTGGAACATCCAAAAGCTCCTGCCAAAACACATGCCCAGTTGTACCAGCAGTGAACCCCTGAGCTCACATTTGTGATGTAGATACATCCAACATTCCCTGGGGGGAAGTATAGGTGCCTCAGTCTGGGTCAAAAAGAGCTCTTGGACCTTCAGGCATGAGCAGCAGGCTCAGCTGAGAACCGTTTATTGCTCATTAGTGCTCTCAGGGCTGTGATGTGCTCAAAGTCAGGGGTCAGATAAATAATTTGTACTATTGGAAAAAAATTCCATGTGTTGGGATGGAAATAAAATCTGCTGGGGAGAGTGGGCTGCCCTCACTGCCCATCCCTGACCCTCCAGCCTCGCTGGGTTTGAGGAAACCACGGGTATTCAGCCGGTGACGTGGTGAGTGATTTTGTTGAAGTCATTTCCTTACCTGGCAAGATAACACAGACTCAGGAAATGAGCAATTCCAGTCTCTCATCCATAGATTTATATATTCCCTTCACGTTTCCTTAATAAACTGGTCCAAGCCAGAAGGCTCCTTGTCTGGTCCCTGGCACAGCCCAGCGTTTAGCTGAAGATGCTGCTGACATCTATGGTCAGCCTGGGGTACTGGTGTTTAAAAGTGTTTGAATCACAGGCTGGATTGGGTTGGAAAACATCTTTAAATTCCTCTCAACCCACCCCCTGCCACGGGCAGGAACACTTTCCACTATCCCCAGGTGCTCTAAGCCCCATCAAACTTGGCCTTGGATGCTTGCAAGGATGAGGCAGCTACAGCTTCTCTGGGCAACCTGTGCCAGGGCCTCAGCACCCTCATAGGGAAAAATTTCTTCCCAATATCCCACCTAACCCTGCCCTCTGGCAGCTGGAAGCCATTCCCCACCGTTTCTGTCCCTCCAGGTCCTTGTCCCAGGGGGAGACAAAGCCCCTCTCCAGCTCTCTTGGAGCCTCTTTAGGCACTGGAAGGGGCTGTCCATGAGTTGTGGTGTTCATATGGTTTTAACCAAAATATCATCATTATAGAATAATCTCGTAAAATTACAAGAAATTACCTCAGAAGTGAAAACTACTCTGAAGATATAAAAGTAATACTGACTGGATTTTCCAGCTGAGTGTTCTCCTTAGGAGGTTCTCTGGACCACACTTCTTGCTCTAACACTGTAGGAATCCCCTTTCACAGGGAAAACCTGTTAGGTGCTGTAACATGCCACTCAGTACAGTGATACTGTCAATTTATCCATAAATTAATTTTCAACACTGTGCATGACCCCTCTTTACCACATTAAACTTCACTATTAATTGTATCGTTGGACTGAAGCACTTCCTGAGATTGATGGAAATCCTTCAGCACAGGTGTCAGCATAGGTGCAGCTCTCTCAGCATTTTAAGACCCATACAGTGCCATTTGAAGGAGATTTTTACTGGAACAGATATAGCTGGGAAAAAAAAAACAAAACACAAAACAAAACAAACAAAAAAGACCAACCAGGCAAGCTTTTGGACATGGAAACCTCCTACAAGTCTGGTCTTAGCTATAAATTTTATTTTGGGTTGTCTGCAGCTCCTGAGCTTTTTAGCACTCTCCCTTTCTGATTTTCCCCCTCATTTTCAGAAGAGCTGGGTGCTGTTCCTGTGTTCTTATAGACTCAAAGATTAGCAGCAGGGGCACAGCTGGAGCTAAATCAGCTCCAGCCCTAGGGAGTGTGGGTTGAAGGTCACCCTCCCGTATTCCCATTGGGGCAGGAAAGCAGCCAAGTAAACACCTTCTCCTGCTTTTTGTACCTATTAAAAACTCACCTTTAAGACTGCAGGTCCTGATGTAAACATTTGGATTTTATCTGTGAAGAGGGAGCATGTTTATTTGTTTATTACAGGCAAAAGCAGTTTAGCTGCTCCAAGTTGCTCTTTCCTGAGGTTCCCAGCAGGGTGGGTGTGTAGCACAGAGACACATATTTGATCCCAAGCTGCTTCTGTGCACCTCATATCCCTCCACAGCCCCATGTGTTTCAGCTCCATCAGATTTTATCTGTTTAATGATGTGTGAGAGCAATCCAGCACAGGAAGGACACGAAGCTGTTGGAGTGAGTCCAGAGGAGGCACCAAAATGTTCAGAGAATGGAGCAGCTCTGCTGGGAGGAAAGGCAGGGAGAATTGGGATTATTCAGCCTGGAGAAAAGAAGCTTCAGGGTGACCTAACTGGCCTTCCAGTGCCTGAAGGAGCCAGCAAGAAACATATAGAGAGACTAGGCAGGGTTAGATGGGATATTGGGAAGGAATTCTTCCCTGTGAGGGTGGTGAGGCCCTAGCACAGGTTGCCCAGAGAAGCTGTGGCTGCCCCTGGATCCCTGGAAGTGTTCCAGACCAGGTTTGATGTGGCTTGGAGCAACCTGGGATACTGGAAAGTGTCCCTGCCTGTGGCAGGGGATGGAATGGGATGAGCTTTGAGGTTCCTTCCAACCCCAACCCTTCTGGGATCTGTGATTCAGGTCTCCATGAGCCATGGCTCCTTGATGAGCAGCCTGGATTTCACTGTCACAAGCAGCTCCTTTTCTTTCCCCCTTCCCACCTGGCAGCTGCACAGCCCTCATGGAGCTGCTGATCATGGATAACAGCTGAGGGGATGCAGGTGATGAGCAGATCTGATCAGAGCCCAGAGGTGTCTGCTGTCTCCCAGGCATTTTTAGGGGATAAATGACACTTAGGATATGCTGGTTTGGCAGGTCAAAGGGAGAGGAAAGAGCTGCCAATAGTGTCACTGTGATTATGTTTTGTGTGGTGTCAGGGCAGAGGTCTGTGGCTTGTTCAGATTTTCCCCCTTAATTTACATAATCTTTAAAAAATTTCTGTTCAGAGAAGTCAATTGCTACTTCTCATTCAAACTGGAACTGCTTTTCTGTAACAACCTTCCTTTTTACCAAGACTTTTTAGGAAGAAGTTTTTACAGCACTCACTGCTTTCCCCACCAGGCTGACTTATGAGAGCTGCCACTGAACTCTCCTGATGTGCTAAATTTTAAAATTTAATCTCCTCCTAAGTTCTCCTTTTCATTTGCTCAACAATACTCTAATATTTCAGGGAGCTTCTGAGGGAGAGCAGAAGCAGAACCCCTGACATTAAGATCAACCACAAGGCCCCACTTGCTTTTTTTCCGTGAACGACCCCAAAAGTTATGTGGAGACATTGTAACAGCCACAATAACAAGTTTTATTTCCTTTAAGCCATTCATTGTTCCCCCAGCTTTCAGAGTTCTGATTCTTTAGAATAACTAGTTTGTTTTAATTAAATTTCACCATTAATCTGAGCAAGTTTCAGCTGCCCACCCACCTCTCCAGTGTCTTTCCAAATCCAGTTTCCCACCTTCAGACAAACAAATCTTCATTAACAGCTTTTACTACAGTAAAGACACAACACAGCTGTGTGCTCAGAAGGCTTCAGTTTATTAAAACAATGAAGATCTGCTTTTCAGAAACAGAACAACCACGATCATGCAAGTCTTGGACAAGCATCAGGCAGTCAGAAGATGAAAGACAAAAGCTGCCCACCATGCAGGAGGAACTCAAGCAAACCAAGACAAAATTAAACCAGTGGTTTGCAATGAGCATTAAGTGCCAAACAGTAAAAATTAATTAATTTCTCCAGTGTTCGTGCCATCTCTCAGACTTTTAGTCTGGTACAAAAGCTGAAAAAAGTCGCAAAAAATTGTAAAAAAACTATACAAATGTACAAAACCCAGCTTGAGTAGGAGGAGCATTTTAACGTGAAAATCGAGGTCAGATCACATCTAATCTTCCTCCAAGCACTCTCCATCTTCAGCAGGATCCAGTGGCAGAGGCTGAACTCTGTAAAGAGCATTATTTCAGAAGCATCAGCAGAAAAGTTTGAAAGGCTAACAAAGACCTTTTCCAAAGCCCATGTGACCCAAATGACTTAGTTACCCTCAGACAGCACTTGAGGCATCAAGACTGACAGGGGCTACTTCATCTTGAGTGCTCCAAGCCCAGAGGCAGCTGCAGAGGCATTCCTTCCAAACTGGAAAGGTAACATTCCACACCCAGACATCCCTGGATAGTCCCTGCATGTCCTGGACCCCAAGGACCACATACAGGTTCCACACTTCTCTTTGGATGCTGCATAACTCCCATCTCACACCTGAGTTTCCACCTGACTAACTTATGGAACAAAAAGCTTGTGCAGTTGAGTGAGTACAGTTCTTGCTTCTTCCAGAACACACTGGGAAGCTGCAAATTGTTTTGGATTGGGAAACTCTGTGCTCTCTTCTCACCACCTTGTTCTTATTTGGCCCAACAAACTCCAAATTAAAGGGATGAAAGTTTTCCTGTGCTACAGCAAATGTTTTCTCTTTCACCAACAAGCGGAATGCACTTAAAAGCCTCTCTCTGCTTGTCCTGCAGGGCAGTTTGGGGGGTGATTCTTATAGGCTCCCCCTGGCAGTCTGGGAATACCTACATTTGGTGGAAAAATGAAGGTTCAACCCAGAATTCTCTATGGAAAACAGACTGTCTGTAAGACAGTATTTTATACTGCTGCCTTTTTAGTCAGTATTGCAGCCTACTTAGATTAATCTCTGAGGTTTCAGCTTGGAAAAGCCATTCAATTCCTGGCACATGGAAGTTGTTAGTGCTCTCCAAAGCTTTTTCCAAAGCTTTGCTCTGCTGCAAAGTTATGTCTGAGCAGTGAGAACTTGCCTCAACTACCAGTTACTCCACCCATTTTCAGGAACCTCGACGAGGTCCCTGAAAACTGTGCCAGACTTTCCCGAGAAACATTATTTCCACAAGGATACAGAGGTCAGGAGGCACACTATCAACTTGCAAGTAGTCACCTGCCCCTTCAAACATCAACTGGAGTTTCACAGAGCCACGGAGAAAAAAAGCATCACAACTTGCTTCCCCAAACTTATGCCTCCCCTTGCCCCAACACTCACTCCAGGCTGCTGGGCCCAGGCATCTCTCCATCGGGTGCCCGGTTCTCCTTGGATGCGAGCTTTAGGAAGTCGCTGATGCCTCTTTGCCAGGCGGGCACTGGCCTCACACAGACCCGGTTCAGCCCCACAGGGCGCCTGTCACCTGCGGGGAGTGAGATGTCAGTCCTGGGGAGGGAGGACGGAAGGAGGGAGGAAAAGAAGAAGAGAGGGAAGGAGGGAGAAAAAGAGAGGGGTGAAATGAAGGAGGGAGGAAGGAATGGGTGGAGAGAGAGGAGGAGGAGGAAAGAGAGATGGAGGGAGGAAAGTAAAGAAGAAAGAACGTAGCGAGGGAGAGAAAGAAAAAGGGAAGGAAGGAAGGGAAAAAGCAAGGGAAGGGAGGGAGGAGAAAGGGCCGAGCCCCGCCGCGCTCACCTCTCTTGCTGGGCAGCGGCGGCCGCGCGTTGATGCTGGTGGAGCCCAGCGCCTTCCGCGGAGCGCGGGCCGCCAACACTGCGGAGACAAGGGGACAGCGTGCGGTCACCGGCGGCATCGGAACCCGGCTCAGCCCTGCCCGCCTCGCCCCGTCCCATTCCCGTCCCACTCCCCGCCGCTCTCCCATCCCCGCTCTCCGCACCTTTTCGAAAGGCATGCCCACGCTGGTCCACCTTGGTCCGCGCCATCCCGGCCCGGCACTGCCCGGCCCCGCCCCGGCAGCGCCACAGCCCGCCAATGCAGCGCGGGGCCCCCCTCCTTCCGCTCCCCTTCCCGCTCTCCTCGGCCTAGGCGGCATATTGGGAATAAATTCCCTGTGAGGGGAAATTCCCTGTGAGGGGACTGAGGCACTGGCATAAGTTGCCCAGAGCATCTGTGGCTGCTCCATAAAGTGTTCAAGGCCACGCTGAACGGGGCTTGGCATAATCTGCTCTAGTGGGAGGTGTCCCTGCCCCATGGGACGGGGACAGGGATGGAATGGGATGGGATGGGATTTACGGTCGCTTCCAACCCAAACTATTCCCGGACTCTATAATCCGATCCCGGAACGGTTGCTCCGCGGCCGCGTTCCCGGGGGGAAGGGAAGGCGAGGGTGTCGGGCGGTGCGGCGCCGTTTCCCGTCCCTCGCGGAAGATGGCGGCGCCCAGCTCCCTCCTGGCCTGGTGTGTCCAGCACCTGCGCGGCGACTTCGGGCTGGACGTGGGCGAGGAGGTGGTGAGGTGAGCCGGGTCGGGGCCGGACGGGGCCCTCCTGCCCTCTGGTAGGGGCTCCTCAGTCCAGCACGGAGGAAACAGGGTGTGTCAGAACAGCTGTCGGGAATCTGTGTCCTGGGTTATCGCTCCGGTGGAGATCGGGGGAGAAGTGGCGGGGTGGCATGTGGGGTCACGGAGGCACGGATTGCTCTTAGTTGGGAGGCATCTTAGAGGTCATATCGTTTCATCTCCTGCCGTGGTCTTACCACCATCTCCACAGAAATCCGATCCGAAGGGGAGAGATAAATGACACACCTATGCGATGAGACCGCTGCATTAGACCTCGGAACATTCGCTCCCTCACCTATTTTTATCCGCTCCGGCCCCTCTTAGGTACATATTGTCAATCACAAATGAGGATGAGATCCGAGAGTACGTTGTTGACCTGGTTCAGGGCACGGACGGGAAGAAGGGCTGGTTTGTGGAAGAGCTGCTGACCCGGTGGAGGAAATCTGCCCAGCCGCCCTCCGAGCCTTTCCCAGCCTATCGGAAAAAGGATGGTGAGTGGTGCAGAGCAGAAAGCTCTCAAATAGACTTGGCTATTGTGGTTATAAACAATTCCATGCCATGAATCCCTGCATGGATACTGGTCCCTTTCCTGATTGTCGGGACAGTTTAAAGCCCATTTGCAGTCATGGAGTCCAGAGACATTTTTCTGCTGCTGGCACTTACCCAGCCTCTCTCTGTGCTTGCTCACCCCGGCAGAGGTTTTGGAAGTGCTGCGGGCCGGGGACCAAGGGAAGAAGGGGAAGCGCAAAGGGCGGAACAAGCAGGAGACATTGGCGTACGCCGAGCCCAGCGCTCACGGGGAGGAGGTGAAAACCCCACTGGACCTGGCCAAGGTGAGCGTGGGGAGCCTGCCAGGGAGCCTGGAGGTCACTGGGAAGGCTTGGAACCTGGAGCCTGGGTGTCAGACACTGGTAAAGACGTGACTGGAAAGTGGGAATGAGTTTCAGGGACACGTCGCCCGGTGGGCGCTGCTGAGGCCACACCTCAAATCTTGGGGTCAGTTTTGGGCCCCTCACAAGAAAGGCAGTGAGGTGCTGGAGCATGTCCAGAGAAGGGAACAGAGCTGGGGAAGGGGCTGGAGCACCAGGAGAGATTGAGGGAGCTGAGGGAGCTCAGCCTGGAGGAAAGGAAGCTCAGGGGGATCTTCTGGGTCTGCACAACGCCCTGACAGGAGAGTCGAGCCGGGTGGGGTTTGGTGTCTGCGCCCTGGAAACGAGGGACAGGATGAGAGGAAATGGCCTCAAGCTGTGCCAGGGGACGTTTAGGTTGGATAGTAGGGAAAAAATTTTCATGGAAACAGTGGTCAGATACTGGAATGGACTGTCTAGGACAGTGGTGGAGTCACCATTCCTGGATGGATTCAAAAATCCCAAAAATGTGTATGTGGCACTTGGGGAGGAAGCAAGGGAGAGGGAGAGGAAAGAGAGACAGGAGGGAGGAAAAGGGGAAAAAGAGGGAGGGGAAGAGAGAGGAAAGGAGGGAGAGTTAATGATGGCTCTCTGTGATCTTGGAGGGCTTTTCCAACCGAACCATTTCCATTTTTCTATGATATCCAGGCTGGGGAGAAAGGTTGTGTCTGTTTGTGTCTATAACTGGGAGTAAAATAATCATCAGGTAGTAAAGATGCCAGCATGGATTTTTCTCCCCCAAAAAGCCTGAGAGGAGAGAGCAGGTGAAGGAAGTTGAGGCTGTAATTAGGAATAAAAGAGATTTCTTTAAATCAGATATGAGGGTGGGGAAGTTAAGCCACCAAGTGGTTAGAACATCCTTTCCTGCTGTATTTAAACTATCTCAGTCACACTGATTAAAGCTTTAATTAGCAACTGAAATACTTCAGAAAGAAACTAGAGTAAGAGCCTAGAAACACTAAAACCCAAGAAATGCTGCTATTCCTGAGTAAGGAGTGGAACTCGAATTCATGTTTTTAAATGGAACTTTTTTGGAGCAGGGAGGCTGCAAAAGCTGAAAGTGTTTGTAGAAGTGTTTATGGGATAAAACACAACATTTTTTAACTGGTGGGCTAAAAGTGGACAGTGATGTTCCACTTCCTCGTAATTACCTTCTAACTTAATTAAAATTTAAGAAACAAGTGAGAAAGATCTGCCAAAGTAATTTGGGATTACTTTGAGTAATTCTTGTTCTGGGGTTTTTTTCATGGTGCCAGTGTTTGAGTCTGGTAGTGGCACTAAAACCAGTTGGACTTTACTGGGGAGACTGGAAATGCTGCATCTACTTGTCACTAGACCTGATTGAAACTCAGAGGTGAATCATGAAATCACTGAGGCCAGATTATAGAAGGAGGAGCAGAATTTATTTTACAGCTCAGCACTTGAACCCTCCTGTGTGGAAAACCTCCTCTGAGGTGGCTGTGCTGGGTGGGACTTGGGGAGGCTGCTGGGAGGTGACAAGGCTGTGGATGGCCCTGCTGCCACCACCAGCAGTGTCTGGGGGCAGGCACACACAGGGTGCACAGCTACAAATACAGAGTCTAAATAATCCTTGGAAATGAGCTTGGGAGTAGCTGAGCTGCAGTTTGAAGCTGTTAAACAGGTGTGGGGCTGTGCAGAGCACAGAGAGCAGCCCTCGCTGCCCAAATCCCAGCAGCTCCAGCTGGCACAGATGGCAAACTTCGAGTGCATCCTGGTGTCCTTGCTTTGGATTCCTCGGAGCTTTTCTGGCAGGCCTGAACTTGTCTTTCCACTCAGTCTGGGGCCTGGTCCAAGTTTCATTCCAGTGAGGCAGAATAACACTTGTCTGAGCCTCCCGGCCTGCCCAGGGGTCAGCGCTCGCTCTGTGCTACACTGAAGGCACTGTTTGTTTGTTTGTTTGTTTGTTTGTTTGTTTTATTCCTTCCCAGGCCCAGGAGAGCAGCAGCGGAGTCAGCAGCAGTAGCATTTCCTCCAAGAAGAAGCCCAAGTATGTCAGCCTGTACACCAGGGAGGGGCAGGACAGGCTGGCCGTGCTCATCCCAGGCCGCCACGCCTGCGAGTGCCTGGGCCAGAAGCACAAGCTCATCAACAACTGCCTGGAGTGTGGGCGCATTGTCTGTGAGCAGGAGGGCTCTGGGCCCTGCCTGTTCTGTGGGGCCCTGGTGAGTAACCAGGGGCTTACTGCTCCTCTTGGACTGGAGAGGTTGGCTGAATGAGCCTTTTAGATAGAAGTTCTTCTAGCAGAGTTTTAAAGCAGGGAAGGAAAGAACCTGTTAGGAGGTTTTCCCCATGATTTACGTGGCTTTGGAGCTTGTCTGGTTTCTGACAGTCTCCTGCAAGGCTTCAGCCCCATCCCAGGCACAGCCCTGGTCACCTTGTCAGGAGCAGTGTCCGGCTTTTCCTTCAGCTCTTGCACAATATGGATCCTTTGGGATACCTGTTAGCATTCAGATTCAGTTCAAAAGGCACCTTTTGGAGAAAGGGGGCAAGTTATTGATGGCAGAGGAAACTCTTCTTTGTGTGAGAGGAAAGTATCAGTTGGGTCGAGCAAAATGTTTTACAGGAGATTGGTTGCTATTTTGAAAGATCAGTTTAACTCCCAGTGGCCAAGAATGAGAGAAAAACTCTGAGTTAAAGGTTGTGGTTTTTCCTGAGATGATTCTGAGCTCATCTCTTGTCCTTTGAGCTCAGTCAGCAACATGTCCACCCACAGAGCAGGGAGAGACCAAACTCTGCATTTCTCATTTAGTAAAGAACAAACTTCCAGGGTTCTCCCCATGTCAGTGGGACAGAGAAGAAGATGTGGATTGTCATTGCCACTTTAAACAGCCTGAGCTGTTGTCCAGGGCTCTGAAACTGGTCAAGCTGTGATGTCCTTCCCAAACTTTCATTTCCTTCTTCCCTTCTTTTCCTCAGGTGTGCACTAAAGAAGAGCAGGACATTCTTCAGCGAGACTCCAACAAGAGCCAGAAGCTGCTGAAGAAGCTCATGGCAGGTCAGTAGCTATTCCATACCTGGAATAGAATAACTCCAAATGGTTTGTGTGCATCATTTCCTTCAGACTTCACTGAGCCATTTGCCCTTTGTCTGTGGTAGGCATTAAAGGGAGGGATTGGAAGTTGGTTCCTTGGATTCTCCTGCAAGCCCTAGGCAGCATTCCTGGGCTTCAGCAGAGGTGACAGTGGCAGGTGTCAAATGGCAGCATGTGGTGTCTTTTCCCTGAGACCCCAGGGCTCCTCATTCGGCATTCCAGAATCAATCACATGGACTGGATCATTGTAGCAGTCCTTGAAAATGAGGATAAGTCTCCTGTGGAATGTGTGCTGTGGAAGATGAAGTGCTGCTGTCTGATTTGCTGGGCTTAGAGAGGTGGTGGTTATTATTTTCTAATGGCTCTTCTTGTCTCACACTTACCTTGTGAGGTAAAAATAGGAGCAGAGCCAAGGAAAGCAAGAGGAAATACTACCCAGTGTCCCAGCAAAGACCTGTGCATTGTGGGATGTTTGTCTGAGTTTTGCTGAACTACAGCCAAGGTCATGGTGTTGTTGGTTGGAAAATGCACTTTGCTGAAGAACTGGGGAAATATTTACTCCAGATCTGGGCTTCTCCTTAGAGCTGTGGAGATAGCAGGAGGATGGAAGTCCTTGAGAGCAACAGCTGGCCTGTTCTATCATTCCAATACAGATGCTGGTGTATTTCAGGATCCCTTTTCTTACCTGTTTTCTCTCTTTTCCTTCCTGCCCCTGCCACCTCTTGTTTTGTTATTGTGTAAGTAAAAGCTGGTTTTGTGGTTTGCTGTTTGTCTTGGGAGTAAACTTTGTGGATCAGCAACCAAAGGGAAATACAAGCAATTGTTTCCCTGAAATGAAGGCATTTCCCAGTGTGGTGAAATATACTGGTTTGTTCCATCATGGCTTGGGTTCAAACCTTTTGTGGTTTTTTGGGTTGTTCTCGGTCGGTTGGTTGGTTGGGTTTGAGCCCCCTTGCCAGGAGGGGTAAGAAGGGAGAGCATTTGCTGGGAATAGATTTTTCCATCTCTGGAAACAGCTGGTTTGGGGAATCTGGTGTCGTGTGTCAGGATATTGTTTGTGGGAGGCACAAACAGCTGCAGAAGGCTCTGTGTCTCCCTGGAATCTGTCC
The DNA here is from genome assembly GCA_008694505.1 of Cyanoderma ruficeps. Classification (NCBI taxonomy): domain Eukaryota; kingdom Metazoa; phylum Chordata; class Aves; order Passeriformes; family Timaliidae; genus Cyanoderma; species Cyanoderma ruficeps. The sequence continues at coordinate 17,107,933 of VZDJ01000155.1, read as the reverse complement.
TGGGCAAGAGGCTCTTTGTGGGGGTAACAACATGTAGGAAGGGTTTGGCTTTTAGGAAGGGACTCCTAAAAAAGCTGGGGTTGTTACTGAAGAAGAAAAGCCTCCAGACCTAAGAGCTCCTCCCGGTGCCTAGAGGGGCTTATGAAAAGTAGAGGGACTACTTAAATGGGCAGATAGTGATAGACAAGAAGGAATGGTTTTAAACTAAAAGACAAGAAATTTAGATTGGATATTGGGAAGAAATCCTTCTCTGTGAGGGTGGTGAGGCTCTGGCACAGATTTCCTAAAGAAGCTGTGGCCGTCCTATCCCTGGAAGTGTTCCAGGCCAGGTTGGATGGGGCTTGGAGCACCCTGGGATAGTGGAAGGTGTCCTTAGTGTTCCACCATGGCAGGGAGTGAAATGAGGTGAGCTTTAAGGTCCTTTTCCAAACCATTCCGTGGTTCTATGACCTGAGACCCATGGTTGGTGGTGGAAGGAATTTTGACTGCCCAAATTGTTAGGGGAAGGTGAAGGAGAACCAAAGACCAAGAGCTTCTCCCTAAACTCTACCCAGACTTTATCACTGTGATATTTAAGTCATTCCTCCTCTTTGGAGGAAGCAGTCTGTGAAATGGGCTTGAGGGAAAATTGTGGCTTCAGCCTCTCCAAAAAGATGCTGATCTTACTGCAAAGCTGTACTTTTAGCTCTGGCGTGGCTTTTGGTTTAGGGGGCATTTCTGCAGCCTGGCCCACCCAAATGGCTTTAACACAGTGACTGCTGAGCTGTGGTTTGTTTCATGTCTCAGGTGCTGAAAGTTCAGGGACTTTGGATGCCATAAGCAGAGGATTGCTGCCTCACCAGGAAGCGAGACTCAAGTCAGGCCTGGAGATGGCTGTGAAGCACAAAGACAAGCTGTTGGAATTTGATAGGACAAGGTAAGATACTAGGTGGGAGACTTGTCAGGAATAGCCTAGATGCCCTGGCAGGTGGGGTGCCTTTAGCAGAAACATTGGGAATTCCTTCTAAACCCAGACTACAGCCACAGACACTTTTAACTATGGCATTTGGTGGGACAGGAGTGAGTCTGTGGAATGGATCCCATTTGGGTGTCCTTGCTTTTTGTCCCTGAGAGTCCAGCTGTCCAGGGAGATGAGAAAGGAGCAGGTTGGAGGGTGGGTTTGAGGCTCTTTGATCCCACTGTGCTCATCTTCTCCTGTGGGCGTTGCTTTCCCAGCGTGCGTCGGACCCAGGTCATCGATGACGAGTCGGATTACTTTGCCACGGACTCCAACCAGTGGCTCTCCAAGCAGGAAAGGGAAGCTCTCCAGAAGAGGGAGCAGGAGCTGCGGGAGCTGCGCCACGCCTCTCGGCTTGCCAAGAAAATCACCATCGACTTTGCTGGCAGGCAGATCTTGGAGGAAGACAACAGCATGGCTGAGTACCACAGCAAGTGAGTGAGGGCTGGCAGCGTGCCCGAGAGCAAGGAGGTGCAAATCCTTATGGAGAGTGGTCTGACATGCCTGTTAAAGCTGCCTGGGAAAGAGGTGTTGCAGAAGGCCTGTCTCAACAGAACCAATTCAGCGCAAACTCACACCAAGTTGAGTTTCTGCACTAGAGAGCAGTGACTGCTCCAATGGGAAATCAGACTGAGCAAAGAAGTCATTTAGTTGGGAGGAATGGGGCAAAAAATGCGTTGAGTCAGAGCGTGTGGGGAGAAGGGAGATGTTCCCAGGGGAAGCAGGGAGTGTTCATCCCTATTCTCATTTGTGCTTGCAGACTGGATGAGACCATTGAGGCCATGAGCTGTGGTGCACTGAGTGAGCCAGCCAGGAGTCCTGGGGCAGAGATGACACCAGACTCTGGGGTTTTGGTGAATCCCCGGCTCCTCCAGCCTGCTCCTTTGGTCAGTGGGGCTTCAGTGGTTTATTCCAGAATAGTGACTAATTTTGGGAGAGTGGAGCTTGAGAATTGTCAATTGCAGCACATTTGTAGAACCCTGAAAGATCACAGGGTGGTTTAAGTTCAAAGGGACTTTAAAGACTGTCTCATTCCATCCCTTGCCATGGGCAGGAACACCTTTCACTAGACCAGGTTGCGTTGTCCAACCTGGCCAATAACACTTTCAGAGGTGGGGTGACTTCTCTAGACATCCTGTTTCAGCATCTCACAACTCCCACAGTAAAGAATTTCTCCCTAATACCCGATCTAACTTTGCCCTCTGCCAGTGGGAAGCCATTCCCCCTATTTCCACTTGTTTCTCAGCCCCTCTTTCCTCCCCTGTGTTCCTCACTGGCCATCTCAGTTTGGGATAGAGAAGGTTTAACAATGCCCTGCTCCTGGTGGGTTGGTTTACTGGAGTTTCAGCATCCTGCCTCGTTTTCAGGAATGCAGAAGAGTTTCTGAGAGTCAGCCTAAGGCCATGTCACTCTTTCAGCTCTATTTTATGAAGCCTTTTCTGCCAGATTCCTATTTTCCAAAGGGCATAAGAGTAATGAAGGAAAACTTCAAATAGGATTTGCACTTGATACACATTACTCCTGGAGAGGTGCTAACCTTTTCCCTGTTTCTTTTGAACATTCTCAAGTGGGTGGACCAAACTGGTTTGCTCCCGCAAAGGAAAACTGTTCATTCCATGGAGGCTGGAAGTGGGTCTGGTTTGGAGCGGAGCCGGCTGCGGATTCAGGACCGAGAGCTGCAGGAGATCTCGGATGAGGGTTGGTGCCTCAGCCTGCACCAGCCTTGGGCTTCCTTGCTCGTGAGAGGACTCAAAAGGTGAAGGTGTCCCAGGCAGCCCCTGCTCCACAGGGGAGGTGGGAAGTTGTGTTTTCTCAGAGGATCTCTGTTGCTATAGGACACAAAATGAACGATGTGCACACCGTCAGGTTGTCAGGGCAAAAAGAGGGAAGTTTATTTTTCTGTTTATATAGATTTTGGACAATGACCACAGATTGGAGGATGAGGTTACCACCTCTCCAACCACACTGGTCAAACTAGAAGTCCAGCAATTGTCCCTCCTCAGGAGAGGAATGATAAACAATCACTTTGTTCACATGAAAATCTGTGAGAAATTCCACTACAAAAATGCAAACATCAGAAGGCTGAAAAAGATCAGAGCAACAGATCTCTGTGAACCCACTGGCTCTGTGCAATGAGTGATGCCTGTGATAGCTCCAGGTGTGGAAGCTGTGCTTCCTCCTTCAGTGGGTTGAGGAGCTGAAGAAACTTGTTTTTGGGATAGTACCTAACCTGTAAGGGACAAATTTCTTCACAGTGGGTGAATGTAGAGGGAGGCTGAGATTTCACTGCTATAGTTGGGGCATGCCTGTGTGGAATTTGAAAAGCAAATAAGGTAGTCACTTGAAATGTATTCTTCTGGGTTTTTGTTCAGCATAAAGTGGCACCAGGCTTTGTTTAAAAGAAACCCAACCCTTGCCACTACCTTCTCCCCTGGGCTGGGAATTGGGTTGCAAAAAGAAGCTGCTACTGTTAATAGTGAACAAAGATTCTTCTTTAGCCTTTTTCCCTTCGCCACATTTCTCATTTTGGAGACTGAAGCTTTTTCACTTCCCAAGCTCAAGATGCTGTAAATCTGAATGTGCCTGGATTCTTCATCCCCACATGTTCTGGGGGTGCCCCAGCCACTCTGGTACAGGTGCAGAATTCCAGGATCCCCAGACAACTGTTCCATGCAGAGACTCAGTCCCTTATTGGTCCCTTGATTGTTCTGTGTGACTTTAGGAGCTTGTGAGGGACTTCTGTGAGCAGATTGTCCTGCATATGTGTTCTGCTGGGCCTGCTGGGGATTGATGTCCTCTAAAGCCCTGAGGACGTGCTCTGCTTTATTTGTGATGTTATTTTTGCCTATCTCAGCTTTTCTTTGTGGTCCTGACACATTGCTTGAATTGGGATAATCAGGGCAAAGCTTAGCAGCAGGAATTGACTATGTTTGAGTGAAAACCCTATCCATGTGGGTGATTTCTGCTGAAGTTTTAGTCCTACATTTTCCTCTATTCTTTAGGGTGGAAGGCAGGACCTGGTACACATCTCATCGAGGGAGGTTATGGATTGCATCTACTGCTAAAAGACCTTCCCCTCAGGAAATCTCTGAACTGGAGGCCACCTACAGAATCCTGCTCCAGAAAGGTAAACTCCTCTCCTTGGCTTTTGGAGTGATTTGGTACATTGAGCCACTTAATGAGCAGTATCAGAAATCCCTCTCTGCTGAGCAGGGAAAGCTATATATAAAATTGAATTTACCAGCCCAAGTCCTTCATGAGGAAGATTCTGACCTGGAAAAGGCACAAAAAAAGGTGTTAAAATTGCTGTTTGTGTTCTTGTGCTTCAAGAAGTAGAGGAGAGGGAAGGGCACTTGGGGAATGTAAGACCCCAGCTGTGTGTGGGAATATGGGCTCCCTGAAGAAATGTTTCTTTTGCTGCAGATGTGGAATTTCCAAGTGATTATCCCTCAGGATGTCTCCTGGGCTGTGTGGACGTGACTGATTGTTTATCACAAGAGCAATTTCAGGAGCAGGTGAGTACAGAAATGAACCTTACTATGCTTGCATTAACCAGCGGGTTTTTAAAGTGGAATTTGCCTGTGGAGAAGACATTGAGTGGAAATTTTAGATTGTGTTGAGAAAACACAAGTTATTGCAGGGATTTATGTGGCAGAGGACACGAGGGGGCCTGGCAACTCAGGGCAGCATGGAAACATGGACAACTCTGCTGCAGTGGTGGTGCTGTGCTGTGGGACCTGTCCCTGCCCTGTGGTGCCAGTGGCACTGACTGCTCTGCTGTAGGAGAGAGTGGCTTGGCCTGTGTGGAGGGATCATGTTCTGTAGCTGCTGCATCTGCCTGGTGCTTCTTACAGGAGCTGGAGGTCACAGTGGCCTCTCTGGTGATGTCACACTGGCCTAGCCGGTGAGTATTGTGCCCTGTCTGGGGCACTGAGTGACCTGGAGACAGAGCCATGGAAGGAGGTGAGTTCTTTCCCACCAGGGAGGATGGACAGGAGAGCCACAGGACTACCTGTGTAGTGAAGCAAGGCTGGAATCAGGAGTGTTTTGAGAAATCTCAACCCATAAATGTCCATGGGTGGTCGTGATGTGTGTCCAGATGTGCTGAGAGCATTGGCAGGTGGCCTTGTGAGGCTGCTCTTAGCTTGGGAAGGTTATGGAATCCAGGAGAGGACTCTTTAACTGTTGCAGCCGTGGTTAGAAAGGGAAGGAAGGATGATCTGGACACTTCAAGCCAGTCAGCTTCACCTTGGTGTCTGAGAACCTCATGGGGAGATTGCTCTTGCAACCCAGTTTTGGGCACATGGAGGGAGATAACATTAGGAATAGCCTGTGTGGATTTACCTGAGAATAAACTCATACTTGGCTAACCTGATGACCTTCTTGGATCCAGTAGATAGAGTGGAGAGTATTAACCTGTTGTGCTGGAGTAGGTACAAATCCCAGAGGAGTCATAACCAGTAGAAGTAATATTCCTCTTTGCATTGGTTAGACCACATCTGGAATACTTGGGTCACCATAAAATTGTTGATAAACTGGAGCAAATCCCATGGAGACCACAAAGGTGCTTAGGGGCTGGAGGTGAGAAGAGGCAGGAGACAGAGAGATCTTCCACTTCCTGCAAGGAGATTATTGGGAGACAGAGCCAGGCTCTGTGCTGACATACATGGCAGGAGGGTCATAAATTAGAAGGGGTTCAATGTGGCTTAAGGAAACAAATTACTGTAAGGATGGCCCAGCAGTGGGGCAGGCATTGCCCAAGGGCTTGAACAGTCTTCATCTGGAAAGATGTTCAAGAGGATAAAGCCATGGGCAGTCTCACCTGGATTCAGTGTTGGCCCTGCTTTGTTTGGGAGGTTGGACTAGAGACCTTCTGAGACCTGAGTCTGATGCTGTGACTGATTCCATGCCCAAAAGCTGGAGCAGGAGCTTTCCTTGGGGTGTGTTTTATGGACTTACAGAACCTGCACTTAGCACCAACCACAACATGGCTGTTCCTGATCCCATTTCATCCCTGTTCATGCCACTGCCCCTTGTGCATGTCAGGGTTGGTCTGTTGGGAATCACCAAACCATGTAGAGCTTGATAGTGGACCATGACCATCTTGTGAGGTGGAATAGATGGGTTCCTTGGGAAGGAATCCGCCAGGATGATCTTGATCTTGCTGTGAAGAGCTGGAGAGGCAGCAGGAGCTGGGGCTGTTTTTCAGGAAGTGTTTCTCTGGCTTTCCCAAACCCTGTGGGGTTTTTACCTGGAAGAGATGCCTGGAAAGACAGGGAGTGTATTTCTGGTGAGGCTGTGTGTGTTAATCACAAGAGGAAGGCAGAGAAGTTTGAGTATGAGCAGCAGAGGGAGCTTTGGGACTGGATTACCATGAACCCTACGGGAGTATTAGGCTTTGTATGGGAACAAACCTTTGGAGAGAGAAGAAAGGGCACTGAGGCCTGTGTAGGGATTTTCTTTTGTAGCATCCACTAATTTGGAGTTTGGGCTTCAGTGGGGATGCCTGTCCATCTCCTGCTCTCTGTAACAGTGGTGGAAAAATAGATCTTGGTCTCTTACAAGTACTTTTCTGTTTGTCACAATCCCTGCTCTTCCTTTGTAGATGTGTTCTTCAGGCTTTGGTAGGATGGCTGTGACAGCATCTCCAATCTGGGAATTGTGCTGTAGGTAACTAGCTTTAATCTTCCCGTGGAGGACTTTCACAACTACCCACATTCTCTGGAAATCCCTCCCAGTTTGTGGGCACTGCTTGGCCGCAGAGGCACTGGAGGCAGAGCAGTGTATTCAGGAGCACCATTATCCAACCTGTTAATGACAGATGTCTCTTTCTCCTCAATGCTGTGGCATTTCCCGGGTTGCATTTCCCTGGCTTTTTGCTGCTCCCGTATTGCAAACTACTTATAATTCCTAATTTCCTGTCTTTTTATGGTGATTTTGTCTGTTTTTCCCAGGATTCCTTTAAGCAGCAGTAATTTCCCTCGTTTGTGAGCTAAAATCCAGAGATGTGAGCCTTTCTGCTGTTGCTTTCTGAGGAAATGTCTGGTTTTTTGGGCTCTCAGGAGCAGCAAGTGCATCTAAAGGAAGCTGAGCTGAATTTAATTGCAGATGTCAGCAAGATGACAAAATGTGCAGCACCAGCTCAGAAATCTGAGTTGGGTCTTGCCGGGAGTAAGAAATTCCTGTTGCTCACGTGGGTGTTTCAGCCCAGGTTCATCAGCAGCATCAGCACTGTGGTCCAGCCATTTCCCTGTGTGCAAAGATTCCTTGTAGCTCAGGGAGAAAGGCAAGGAACATGATGCTTTTTCACCACTTAGGGCGTGCAGAAACATTGGGTATTTTCAAGGAATGTGTGAGCAGGCGAGAGGAGGTGATGCAGAGCAGAGACCTCTCGGGGGTTGAGCTCTCGTGGAGCTTTTCCAGGCGCTGTGCTTTGGCTCACACCTCTCCTCCTCACCACCTCCCGTTTGAGGCTCCTGCATGTTCCAGAAGAAATCACTTCACAAGTGCAGGGCGAGCCTTGCTTGCAGGTTATACCAACCTCCCAAGGATGAAATAGTTCCTGGCTTGCTCATGGTGTTTTGATGGTGATCCAGTGTTTTTTGGCAGCCACAGAAGCTTGGTTTGACTCTTGTGACTATTTGTTCCCATAGGCAAGGGAGACTCTTCCTGGTCTTAGCTCTGGTTTTGTTCATCCTGGGGGTGTTCAGCCTGGAGACAAGAAGGCTCCAAGGAGGCCTTAGAGTCCCCTCCAGTGCCTAAAGGAGCTCCAGGAGAGCTGGAGAGGGATGTGGGACAAGGGGTGCCAGGACATGGGGAAATGGCTTCCCACAGCCAGAGGGCAGGGTTAGGTGGGATATTGGGAAGGAATTCTTCCCTGTGAGGGTGTTAAGGCCCTGGCACAGGTTTCCCAGAGAAGCTGCGGCTGCCCCATCCCTGGAAGTGTTCCAGGCCAGGTTGGACAGGGCTTGGAGCAATCTGGGGTAGTGGAGGGTGTTCCTGCCCGTAGCAGGGGGTGGAATGAGATGAGCTTTAAGGTCCTTTCCAACCTAATCTAGTCTGTGATTCCATGGTTTTGTGGTCTGTCCCCACTGTGACTCTCCCATTACCTCTCAGCCCTTTCACTGCTGTCACCCACTCCCTGTTTAGCACTGTCTGCAGATTTAATTTCCCTGCTGTTTGCATCCTCTCTCGGGTTGCTAATGAAGATGTTGTGGCACCCCGCTGGTATTTTTCTATCATTATCCTCATTTAAATTTTGTTTTTTTAACACTTGAGCTCAAAAAACCAAAATTAAGCGACGCTGCCCCAGCAGAGTCAGACCCGTTCCCTGCCAGAACTCTTGCATTAAGACCAGGGAGGGGTTACTTATCTACATTTTTACTGCACATGTAAGCCTGGCCTTTTATCACCACTGAGAGGGGGCGGTCCTACCTTCCCCTGCCCTACCTGCAGCATTTGAGGCCCGACTGACGTTGTTGAGATGGTTTGCAGATCCTGAGGACGTGTGGGAAGTGATAATGGAACAGGATCTGGAGTGCTGGAGCTGGCAGAGAGCAGAGGAAGGGTAGAGATGTCCTTGGGATTAGGATCAGTGGCACGTCAGGTACCCTGATCCCAATTATGCTGCCTATTGTGTGAACTAGTTAAATCTGCTCCTCTGGGTCTCTTTCCCACGTGGAAAATAAAGCAATTCTTCCAGTCAGAGGTTATTTACACCACATCTCACTGCTCAGAGCTGTGATCTTTGACTTGAAGCTGCCGTGGCAGCAGAAGTTGTGTTCAGGTAGGAGGGTCCAGCCCAGGTGTCCAGCGTCACTTGCTCTGTTTGCAGAGAACTGCAGCAGGAGCTGCTTCCTGAACTCAGCCCTGTTTGCCTGGTGCCTGGAGATCCCTCTGAAATCTCAGGATTTCCAGTTGAGCTTTGCACATCTTGCCCCTCCTCAGAGTACATTCTGGGCTCATTTCCTTCTCTTCCTGGCAGCAACCCAAAAATCCCTGCTCCAGACCAGAATGATTCCTTTGTTACACTTTTCAGCTAGAGGTGACCTGGAAACTTTTTTCCCCCTTGGAGATCCAGGCGTTCACAACGGCTTTTCCTTGCTCCGGGGCTGACGTCACTGACACCTTGAGCAGAGCAAGGAGCTGCCCTTGTTTTCCTGCACGAGGTGTCAGTGACTTCAGCAGCTCCCACTTGGGATCTGTGGGATGGGGCAGGCAGGGCTTGGCACAAGACAAAAGCCAGCAGGGAAGTGTTTACATTGATGCCATTTCCATGTGCTCTGAAGTTCATGTTCATTTTGCTAATGACTTTGATCTGAGAGACTATTGAACTGGAAAAAGAGTGTTTCCTGCTGCTGTTTTGGTGGTTGATAGGTGTGTTTGGCTTATTTTGAGTGCAGACACGCCGATACCTGGATGGAGCTATTATACTAGGCTGAAATATTGACTAATTATGTTTGATGGGAGTTAAGTGTTTATTTTTCATTTCTAGGTGATCACTTAGTGTCCTAAATCTGCACAGGGGAACATGTAGAAGCTATTTTTGTGCCACGAGATTGCAGCTATAATTTAAATTGGCTCCAGCTTTCCCACTCAGGAAATTTAGTTTTAAACTCTTGGCCTCCTCTTCCCTCCCTGGTGAAAAGAGCAACAACAAAAAAAAGAGACTCAGGTGCCCAGTGTACAGAACTTAGTTTAGATTCTCAAATAGGAGTGAAGAAGGGTAGAGACTTTCTATATTTAGACTCCAGAAGGTGCCTGTTTAGATTATCTCCAAATAAAGGAACAATAGCCCTCTGGGAATATTTTCCTGAGGAGTTAATGGGAGGGAGAAACACAAACATAGACATTGATGTATACTTCTAAGAACAGTATAAATGCATAGAGACTTTTTATGAGGACCTGGTCCCTAAGGGAAAGGTTGCCTAGTGCAGGCTCCGAGTGAGACAAGTGCCTGTTTGTGTGGTGCTGTGGCTGTCCTGGCGCCTTCCTTGCCTCCACCACTGGGATATTTGCCTTCTCATTCCTGAGGCACCTCTCTCAGTGAAGGATTTTTAGCTAGGTCAGATATCCTTCCTTCTGGAGCAGTCTAGGTGGCTGTTAATGATTGCAACCCATGAAAGGCCTTTGAACTTTACAGGGCCCTGCATTCTCCTGAGCTGAATTTGTCTTTTCTGTGTAGCCAGATGCCAGATCCAGCGGTGTCAGGCATTAGGCTGGCTCACAGGGTGATGCATCTCTTTAATTCAGGTTCTCACCCCACAAAATCCCCTGATTTGTGGTTCTGGGAGCAGAACAGGAATGCAGCTGGTTTGGATTAGAGACGGTAAGAGATGGGGGAGTTTTTCCATATGGGAAGTGCTTTGGTTTTCATCAGAGGCTGTTCGGAGGCTCCAGCTGCCTTGCATAAACCAGCAGGTTTGCTCAGGCCACTGCTCAGGCTGTTAAGATGAAGGAGAGATTGTCACTTGATGATGATTAATTTAGGAATGCATTAGCATGCCAAAGAAATCGAATGATAGAGGCCTGCTTGCCCTCTCCTCTGGTTTCCTAGACCCAAGGGAGAAAGTGAAGCCAAGGCTGAAGCATATGACTTAATTAATGATGACTGTGGACTTTGCCTCTGCTACCATTTCAGCAAACTACTCATGAGCTGGCAGGGCCTCTTCCCTCTCTCAGATGGGGTCACTGATACTTGCTGCCTTCTCAGTGTTTGGGTTTTATTTAATCCTGAAACTGAGGGTTAGATAAAACTGACCTGGAGCCCCAGGTCAGGTGCCCCACTGCCTTCCCATCCAGGTTGAGCTGTGACCACCCTTTCCATCGAGTCCCCAAATGATGTGTCAGTTGCAAAATACAACCCCCACAGTACATGTAGAGTGCCCAAGGACTCTGCTTGCTTAAGCTTTTGTTGGTGTGTCATTGATTTCCTAACCCTGAACAGACCGGTCGCTCCAATGCGTTTCCTGGTCCTGTGAGAGATCCCATCCCATTTGAGAGGCTGAATCAATCCTGGGAGCAGGTGCCAGCATCACACCTCCTTGGGGAGCAGCAGCAAGGGGCAGCATGGGGAGAGGCAGCTGCCCAAGTGAACCAGGGCAGGGACACAGCTGCATAGGGCTGTGCTCCCAACGTTTGGGTTTTCTGGCTTGCTTGTGTGTCCTACCCTTGTGCTTCCCAGCTCTGAGTATGAAAGGATTTTGTGAAGCTGCTTGGAGTCTGACTGTATCTAGCCAGGTGCAGCTCCATGAGGCACCCTGGCTCCCCTCATCTCCTCCTGCCCATCACTTCTCCCTTCTCCTTGCCGAGTCTGTCCTATGGTGTGGGTGATGGGGCCGTGTTGGAGCTGAGCTTAGCCCTGCCCCTGCTGTCTCTTGGCACAGGGGGATGAAAACAGCCCTTTCAGCCTAGTACCTTCCCAAATATTATTCCAAGTCCACCCAGTTTCTCCTGAACTGGTTGTCAGGCACTCTGTAAACATCTCCAGCCTTTCCAGGGTTTACCGTGGGCGGGTGTTGTCCTGGGCTGGGGTGTGAGCTGCAGGAGGGTGTTGGTGGCTGTAGGTCCTGCGATGCTGCTCCAGGGAGAGCTGAGGTATGCAGTAGCTGTTGCTGGCACTGCTGGGTCCTCTGGGTCTCCCCCAGACTGGAGCCCTGGCAGGCTGCTCAGAGTGCAACAGCACAAGTTTGAATTTTAAATCTACATTTCAAAGTCCTGTTATTACTTACTATGCTTTAATTGCTTCCCCTGCCATTCAAATCAAAGTACAGCCTGTAGTGTAGAAACGCCTCGGTGAGAGCCGGGCTCTGGGCTGGGGGCGGAGAACACCCACTGGATGGATCCGCCCGGCCAGGGAGGGAACCCGCCGTGATCCCGGCGTGCTGTGCCTGGATCTGGTCGCATACCAGCCAGACATGCGAGGGGCAGAGCAGCCAAGGGCTGCCAGGCACGGTGGTGGGAAGAAGGGGAAAGGAAGGCAGGCTCACAAAATTCCTTGTGCATCCTGGTGCAGGGAGCATGTGCCAGCACATGAGCTGCCAGCAGCAGCTGTAAGCGCTCAGGAACAGCAGGGAGGATGTTGACTGCAACAATGCATCAAGGCTGCGGTTTGTAGCCTCAATAGTCAGGCAGTTAACTTTTTTTCTCTTTTTTTTTTAACAAAGACATTTTGATTGCCAAATCCATAACCATTAGCAGCTGTGGTTTCGAGCTGTTCCTTCCTCACACGTTGCAGTCTAGACCTGACAGGCTTTCAAACAAAAGTTTGGCTTGATGGCTTTTGTTTGGATTTCTTTGTGATCCTATTTTTTTCCTTCTTTTTGTGTTCTGTTGATTTGAATTGAACATCATATCCCTTTGCTAACACAGCCTCTGTGGAGCAGCTCTGCTGCATCTCTGAGCTCTTCCATGGCCAAGGACAGCTTGTAGTGTTCTTTGGGTGGATGTTCTGGATGTTTCTGCCTCGAGCTAGAAAATTTGGCGTTGCTAGAAACTTGGATCTGCTTTAGGGTTTCTGTTTAGGAAAATGTTATATTTCTTATGGACCGAAGGCTGGTTGGCCTTAAAAGATGGTGCTTGAGAAGGTGCTTAGAGTTGGAAGTATGATGCAAGACTGTGTCATGAGGGTGATCAAAACTCGGAGTGAAGCGCTTGGTGCTCTGCAAGTGCTTTTTGGGACTGGAGGGCTGAATCAGGAGGTGACACAGCAGTGGTAAACCTGGATCTGCTGTTTGCAGTTGGGTGTCACCTTTGTGTGAATGTGGCCTGAAGCACTCAGGGTGTAGGCTGTGTTGGGAAAATTATCTGGATAATTCCCCAAAGGGAATGTACTTGTAAAGATATGATGGAGACCACTGCTGGAACAACAGACAGGGAGCTGGTGCTCCTAAACCATTCTCCTTGGAAAAGTGACAGACCAAATGTGGCTTGGGCACAGAGGCATCCACATCCAATTAAGCAATATCTCTTGTATTTGATGGCTTCATTTCTCCTGAATTCACGTGTTTGTGGTGCAGGCATTGCTGCAAGTGCTCTTATTTGGGTGCAGCACCCCCATCACTCCCAAAAAGCTGCTCATTTTCTTTTCCCTCTTGCAAACCACTGAAGAAACATTTTCTAGCTGGATGGTGAGCAATTTCCCTCCAGAGATGAGGAGAAAATGGCTGGTTAGTAGTTAATTACCTGTTACGTGTCTCTGACAGCGATGAAGCTTATGAGGCATGAAAGAAGAGCGGATCTGCCTCTTCCACAAATCACCAAGAAAACAGGGTGAAGGAAGTTGGCCTCCCAGGGGGTCCCTTGCATCCCATTCCTCTTTATGCACGTGGCCAAGGGGTGTCTCCAACACCCAGGAAGAGCCCAGTGTATGTTTCTGCCTGCTGGGGGGAGCTGATTTATTGCCACTGCTAGATCCAGCAGAGGAGATGCTGCCTCCATCAGGGTGATTTTTTTCCCCTTTGAATGCATTTTATGGTGAACTCTCCTGCCAACACATGGGGTCTGCTTGCGTTTATTCTTTCCAGACAGTGTTGCTTTCCAGTGCTGCCTCTTTTATTCCAAAGCTCTTGGAGAGCAGCAGGGAAATGAAGGCTGGAGTGGGTGTCCTGGCCCGGCGCTGCCTGGCAGAGCGAGCCATGGTTTCCCTGTTGTTCACTGAGGAGCCATGCCAGGAAAATGATTCACCCCTTTCCATCGTGAACCTTGCAGAGCATCTCAAGCACCTCCTTGCTGCTGGTGCCCCCGGCAGCTGTAAGATGGAGAGAGTGGCGGTGACCAGGGGAAGGACCACAGGTTCCAGCGTGCAATTCTCCGCCACGCTCTGGGTAACCGGGATATGCCCTCCACGGCAAGGAAAGCAGAGGAGAGCTCAGGCTGCATTGCAGGGCTCCATAGTCTGGCTGGTGTGAAACCAGGACTATTCCCACCCCTTTGTGTCCTGAGGCCTTAATGAGAGAGCAAGAATGCTCCTGGAGGGTTGCTAAAGAAGCTGCCGGGAGCACCCGGGCTTTGTGCTGTGCAGAGCTGCTGCTCCATGCACGCGGTGCCTTTGTTCCTGCCTCGGATGCACCGGAGCAGAGCTCATCTTGTTAGTGATGGTTTGGCTTCCCCCCAGGACATTTTCCTTCTGCTCTTTCCATTCCCTTGCCTTCGGGTCACGGCAGTTGGGTTCAAGCCAGTGCAGCTTATTGGGGAGGGGTGCAGCAATAGAGGGGTTTTTGATGGCCCTTCTCTGTGTTTTTTTCTCCTGTGGAGATGGAAACAAAAAGAGCAAAGGGTCCCAAATGCTGCATTGGTACCAGTGATGCTGGGTGAGCCTGCATGGCCCCAGCATCCTGCTGCAGGCTTTACCTAAATCAGGGAAAAAAAAATGTAACAGATTGGTGTGGGGGGAAAATATAGCAGGAATTTTTTTTTCTCAGATGTCAGAGAAGGTGGGTTTGTGTCTCTGCTGGCTCCGAGCTGGCTCGTCCCCTCCTTTGCTCTTTTGCTGTGGGCTGTGGAGCGGGAGGCTGGCAGCCCTGCTGCTATTCCTGGTGGTGACAAGCTGGTGATGGGAGACGAGGGCTGGTGAAAACAAAGTGTAGGGAACATTCATTAGCAATTATCCCTCCTTGCAGCTTGAGCTGGGTGGCTGTTGGGGACATCTGATAGCCACTTAATACATGTTCAAAGCGCTGGGTCTGGCGTGAGGGTGAGTCTGGTGGCCATTTTTGGAGGAGCCTAGCGCTCAGCTCCCTTTTCCAGCTTCATTTAACCTCGAGCTCTTCCTGCGGGTGTTAAGCTGCCTTGAGATCTGCTTTTCTCTTCCCTCCCACCTAATCTCCTCACAGCTGGGATCTCCCAGACCTGTTAGCAGCTAACTGAAGCCCAGCTGGAGAGGTGGGACGAGCAGGGGGGGCAGTGGTTGTGTGGAGGCCGGCATAGAGCGTGTCTGTGGGGTGTTGGTGTGAAGCAGTGGGAGGAGCAGCTCTTGGTGAGCCACATTGGCTGTTTGCAGCCCACGGAGCCCACTGCCCTCCCACCTGCCATGTTGCCAGCCGACTACAAGGTGGAAGAGGGTCTGAAAGGAGGCTGAATGATTTTTTTTCACACTGTAGTTGCATTGCATAACCCCTCTCTTTTGAGCTTCCCTGGTCGTCTGCAGGATTGGAGAAGGGTAGGTTTGCTCCTTGTTGAGGGACAGTCTGGCCTTTGGACTGTGTTTATTGTAGCCACCTTCTAAATGCCAAGTTCCTTCCAGGCAGAGACAGTGTAAAGCCTGGAGTACCAGCACGTATCTTATTAACACCCCCAGTATAAGAAAGGTGAGTGCTGTTGAATTTAAGAAGGGACATCCCCCATCAGGCTCCTGGCTGGGTTTGATTCTTGGTCTCTGGAAGAGGGGGAGCATGGTTTCCCTCTGAATTGACCTTTAATTTGAAAAACTGCTGTTGGAGATTGTCTTTACTGGGAGTCACAGAATCCCAGACTGGTTGGGGTTGGGAGCAACCTTAAAGTTCATCTCATTTCATTCCCTGCCATGGGGTAAAACATGCCTTCCACTAGACCAGGTTGCTCCAAGCCCTGTCCAACCTGAACAATATCATAGGATATGCTCTGTCCTCTCCTTCTGCCACAACACCTCTGGGTTTTGGGCTTTTATTCCAAGCTTAGGTTTACTGAAGTGATGATGAGCTGCCTGTGGGGTGGACTAGTTGGGAATAATTTTTTTTTCTGTCTCTTAAACTTCCTGCGTTGCAGACAATAGAGTGGATCAACTGCCCTTTCACAGCAGAAACAGTGAGAAGTTAGGTTTTGGTACTTAAATTTGGGCAGCTTTGGACAATGGAACGGAGGCAGACCTGTTTGGTGTCTTGGTGGCAGCATCTCCACTGAGAGTGGAGCTTCCTTAATTTCTGTGGGATGAATGAATGGAATGCTCTCATGGAAGGGACTAGGGGAAGAAGAGAGCTGTGCTCTTGGCTTGGCACAGCATCTTGTGGGAGCGCAGCCTCATCTTCCTCGCCTGGGAGCATCCTGACTCTAGGCAGAGGAAAGGGTTATGGCTCTTTCTCGGCTCCAGCCCGAAGGAATATTCTGGATTTTTGTTCACCAGGATGAGGTAAGAGATTTCTGGGGCAGGTACAATAGGAAGCCTTAAATGTAGCAGATGAGGGGCTCCCTCCCTGCCTCCTGGGAGTGAGATGCCAGAGGAAGGACCAAAGCTTTTTAAAATGAAGGACATGAAGGGATTTGGCTCACACACAGAAAGTGCACCCTGGGAGCAAAGATGAAAGGCTGTGGTATGGAACCAGGAATTCAAGTCATAGTTGTGGCATCCACCTTGTCCTTGAGATCGGATTGAGCGGGAACTGTTGGAGCTGAAGGCTTGATCCTGGCTTGACAGCATTCACTCAAATGAATGGAGAAACCAACCGGCTGTTGCTTTCATTGCTGATGCCTGTTTGGGAGATGTTCTCGGGATGGGGCTGTAAAAGGTGTGAGGGGGATGTGGTGGTGTCCAAGTCCACCTGGGAGATGGTGGCTGAGGGGATTTGGTAAGCAGCTGTATTCCAGCAGCAGAACCTCTGCAACACACCCCACCTGGCTGAAGAAGCTGTGGGCTGAACCAGGTGTAGTGGAGCAGGAAAGGATCACCTCTGCAGCAAGGCTTGGGTAGTCTTTGGTCCTTCAGCCTTGGAGGACCTTGGTCCTTCGGCATGTCCTCAGGTCCTCCAGCCGTGGAGGTGCCACCAGTGATGCCAAGAGCAACAAAGCAGTGCCAGCATTTCACACTCTCCAGGCGTTGGCTGGGGATATGCACATTGGCTCTTCCTAACCTTCCAAGATCCTCCTTCCCTGCAGATGGGAAATGAAAATCCTTGGCATGGGCACGGAGCAGTGGAAGCAAGTCAAGTAAGGTGACTCAGCCAAAAAACAACAGAGAGGAAGAAACCTGTCCAAGCCTGGGTGGGTGCAGCAGGGCATCGGTGCATGATGCGGATCATTGCAGCTCCTCCTCCCCAGCACGGAGCTGCCTGGAGCAGCTGACTGCTTGTACCTCTCTCTTACTCAGTGCACAGCTCTTACATGCTGTTGTAAAATGAGAGGGCTTGGAAACGCTTCCCCTGGTTGATCCAATCCCGGCGCTGGGCTTCTGTAAATCTCCCTGAATTGCTGGCAGTGCTGCCAAACCCTGCTGCAGTGTGGGGAGAGTGGGTCGCTCCCTGCTTCCCTCGCCGTGCCCAGCTGTTCCAGGGCAAATCCAAACTCATTTTGGCAGGTCGGTGAGAGCTTTTCAAACACTCGGCCTAGGAGTCATTTGTTAGTAACAAATGGAGGATTTGCCAGGACACGCAGCTCCATCTGGTCTGGCATCCTGTCCCCTCCAGCAGCCTTGATGGATCTGCTTGAGGAAGGCAGGGGCGCAGGAAGAAAAAGAAGGCAGTTTTCCCATGGAGGGAAAACCACTTCCGCAGTCTGTTTGAGCAGAGTTTCCTGGGCTGGAGCATCCTCGTGGCATGCACTGGCCTCAGTGCCTGTCAGCACCAGCTCTGCAGCTCAGGGACAATCTGAGGTGAGAGCTGAGATATACATTTTTTATGACTGTTTTGCATTTCACCTCTGAATGCCAGGGAGGCTGAGCTGCAGTCAGCTAGGATCTTGGTGTGCTTCCTGCATGGAGTGGGTTTTTTCTCCTTTTCCCCCACATGTTTAATGAGAGAAACAATTTTACAGGTCTTTTTCCAACCTAAATGCTTCTATGATTCTATAATCCATTTATTATCTTCGTATAAAATTCCCCTATGTCTTCACTGTGACAAAATCCCTCCTTTGACTCTGTGAAAGGGAGCCAGCCTTGAGCTAGCCTTTCTGAGCCATCACCTTGGTATGTAGCAGGTGTGTTGCTCACCCTTTATATGCAAGTGAATATCAAGGAATGCGTGTCCCACAGCAGGACAGTGCACACTCTCCAAATCTCAAATCCTTGTGTTTGGGATTGAGCTTTGTAGGGAACATTTGGGGATGTATCTGTAGCTGGGACATCTGGTGGTGCCCACCCTTCTGGTTGTCATTTCAGGCTGGGTTTGGCAGGTTGTTTTGGTTGAGGTGCTGGTGTGCTGTCCATGACCAGTTAGGCATTAGTGGGAATACTCACATTCCCGGTCATCTGAATCTGGGGATGCATCAGGCTGAAAATTTGTCTCTTACTTGTCCCAGTGAACAGGTGGGCTGGTGATGGTAGGGCCCTGACCACCTCCCTCTCAACATCCCAGGGTTCTGATTAGCTGGAATCAAGTGTGAAACCACAGGTTGGTGCACAAGGGGGCTGAAAGGGATTTGGGAACACCCAGGATGAGTGGATCTGAAGAGGCAGCGAGCTCCAGCAGAGGCACAGTGGGAAGAGCCTGAGCATGGGGCTTGCAGAATATGACCCAAACCTGGAATTGTTTGGGTTATTTTTCATTACATGTTCTTGAAGTGGTTTGGTCTGAGCTGCTACAGCCTCCATATATAATCCATGTCTTGGCTAAGATCCCTCTGTTCTTGCCTACTGAGCTCTTTCCGTGCCCACGCAGCCGTCCTGACTCTGCTCTCTGTGTCTCTCTGTGTTTCACAGTATCCGCACCTGAGCCAGGAGTCCGGGTCTCCATTTGTCTTTATCTGCACTAATCCCCAGGAGATGGTTCTGAAGTTTCCCATCAAAGGAAAACACAAAATCTGTAAGTAGTAAAGTTTCCCCAGATGCCCCCCCAGCCCTCAGAGCCGGCTCCCCTCGCCACCCCAGGTTGCTGTTGCCAGATGAGTTCCCAACCTTTGCCGTCTGCTCTTTGATCTGGAGGTGTTTGTTTAATGGCTTGAATACATCTGTAATATTTTTTTGTCTTCAGTTCCCCTTTCCCCAGATGTTGTTTCCTTCCAAATACATGCTTCTTCCTGCCTCTGCAAACACTTGGGGAGTCAAAGAGCAGTCGTGTCGGTGGCTGATCTGCTGCCGGCATTAGCCTGGGTCAGGATAGGAGTCGGTGCAGCAATGCCCAGGCAGATCCAGGCAACCTCCGTGTCCTGTAGTTCCAAATCACACTCTTAGCCCTGAGGACGGTGAGGGCTTGAACAGCAAGAGCTGCAGGGCCAGATGGATGTTCCCCATCTGCAGGCCGGTGGGATGGGGATGGGATGTCCTGGCAGAGCGCGCGGGGAAGCGCCGCAGCATCTGTCTGCGCTCCGCTTGCCAGCGTCGTTAGTCCCTTTTACGAGCCACCAGCCCCTCCGCAGGCTGCCAGTTATTCCTGCCCGCTGCTATAAAAAGGATGGAGGAGGGATGCGGCAGCTGGGGAGCCCGCAGTCAGCTCCGTCCTTATTAGCAGCCTCCCCTCCACACAGCCCGGGGAAGGCACCGCACGTGCTTGCAGGGGATGTGAAAAATTAATTTGATGGGCTAAAAGCAGCAGAAGCAGGAAGAGTCTTGGCTGTTTATTCAGCAGAGCTGACAACTGGGTGATCTCTCTCTTTTCCACATGGATCCCTGGGCTAGTACCTGGGGCTCAGGAGTGTTGGGATTTCTCAGGTCTGGTTAATAAGGGCTTTTTGAAGCACAGCAGAGGGTTATTTTTGTTGGCTTTTGAGGGTTTTTTTCCCTCCCTGCACAGGGAAGCACCTTTCTCCCGCAGCTGGGTTTTGGGATGTCCTGCATAACCATTGGTTTCTTCCTTGCCTTTTTGAGCAGCAGCTGGGAAGTGCATTCAGCCAGTGGAGACCATTGCTTCGGAGACCTGCAAGCGCTCAAATCTTGCTTGTCGTCCTCCCCCTAGATGGGTTATTCTGAGTGCCAGTGAGCAGACAGGAGTTATTTAGGATGCAAATCTTGGCTGTGGGGGAACAGCCTTGTGGCCCTTGTGTGCTGGTGCAGTCGCTGCATCCTTTTTTTCCCTTGTTTTGACCTCTCCTTTGCTCTTGCCAGGCTCTCGTGCTCCTTCACTCCCACCTCTGCCTCTGTCTGGCCATGGGTGGGAGAGGGTGAAGCTGCTATGCGGCTCCTGCGTGTCTGCCTCGCCGGGTGCAGGTGCTGCCAGTCCCCTCCCCATCTGTCACATCATCTCCTTTGTGTTGTGACACTTTCCTGCTTGGAGAAGGATCAGTCTAACAGCCTGGAAGGAAGCCGGCTGTGCTGGCGGCTGCCTGTGCTCCCACTCCCACTGCTGGCCCTGCCTTCCCTGCCCTCCATCCCAATAGGAGCTGTCACAGAGGCAGTGCAGGGGGGCTGTGGAGCTGCATGTTCACCTCCCGGAAGGGACATGGTCCGTCTGGGTGATATTTATGACAGCCTAGGGAAGGAGCAGGGAAGCCTTTGACCTTTCATCAGCGCAAGGCGCTGTTTTAATAGAAGCTGGCATTGCATCCCAGGCAGTCAGAAGCTTAATTCTCCCAGCTGGAAGCAGAGCAGAGGGAAGGTGCCAGCTCACATCCCCACCTGGGCTCGCTGGCTGCCCTGGTCTCCTTGAAACCTGGCTCAAACCATGACAAAATGCCAGTTTGTCCTGTTGGGAAGCCAAGCCAGAGCAGTTTTCCTTGCCAGATAACAGCATGGACCTCGCCACAGTGACATCCGGATGCTTCTCTGTTGCAAATTACTTGTTTCTAGCAGCCTGGGGGTGGGAAAAAAAGCCCTAACATGGCTCAGTTTTTGCTGCCAGGGTTATTGTTTTTGTGGAAGGGATGGGCACAGTGTTGCATCTGGAAGCACAGCTCTCCCCAGATACATCCCTGTATAGTTTTAGTGCATGAGGACAAAGTTCATTGGCCTTTCTCATTGGAGATTTCCTTGAATCCAGGCAAAGCTGCCCTGAAGCATCACTTAGAAACCTCTGTCCAACAGCCAGCAGCTGGAAGAGTGCAGAGCGGAGAACAGGGTGTGAGACGAGAGGCCTTGAATCATTGAGCAGAAAGAACCAGGGACCCTGGGGCTTTGCCTTATTTTTAGCCTTTTCTTAAAGGTTACCTGTGTGGTGTGTGGTGTTTCCCAGCTGGAAGAGCAGAGGAGCCTCCCAATGTTTTGGGTGTCCAGGAGAAGCAGGCAGGCACATGAAATATAACAGTCCTGGTGACAGTAGGTGGTGTTTGGGGACAAGAGCATGGAGAGAATGTGAACTTGCTGCCTTTCTCCTGCCAAAACCACCTCTGGCGTGGGGACGGGGTGGTCTGGCACACTGCTTCTGGATGGGCTGGCTCAGCCTGCTTGGGATCCAGCGGATGCCACTGGAAACAGCAGTCGCAAGGAGGGGTCTTCTTCCTCATCCTTAGGTGGTGGGGGAAAAGTCTTCTCTGGGGTGGCCAAGGGGATGGAGGATGTCTCAGAACATCTTCCAAGATCTGAAGGACAAGGAGAGGCAGTGTTTTCTCCAGGTCCCACTGGAGCTGCTGGCTGAGGTTTTCCCTGGTGGCAAAGGTAGCAGATGGCCTTGGAGACCACCAACCTGGCATGTGGCAAGGTGGAGCAGGTGTCCCCATCACACTGAGTGCCCATTGCACCATCATCCCAAGCTCAGGGTTTGTTGTCTCCAATCCTGCCTTTTGCTGCCCTGTGGTGAAACACGTCCCTGGCACGTTGCTAGACAGTCCCGCATCTCCTCCGAGCGTATCAATGCGCATCCTGTGGGCAGGCGCAGGGATCAGTTTCCCCCCTGGTAGTGGCAGGCGAGTGCTGGATGTTAATTTACTCTTCCCCTCGCTGAATTTCCCCCTCTCCGGCGTCTCTTGGCCTCGTCGGACACGCTTGCCCCTGGCTCCCCGGTGTCGCGCCTGCGGAGCGAGGCTGCGGCGGCTGGAAACGCCTGGCTCCTCAAGCAGGATAATTGGATGTGACAGGAACACACTAACTAGGAGACCTCGCTGCCTCCAGCTCATTTGCATTGCAAATAGCATTTAAAAATAAAAAGTGATGAGGGTTTGTTGTGTTTTTCTTTTTTCTTTAATCCCCTCTTTACAGGGAAGCTGGATGCAAAGATCCACCAGGGAGCAAAGAAGGGGTTAATGAAGCAGAAAGCCGTGGGGTGTGTGCCCGGGAGCAGCACTGGTTCCCATGAAGCAACCGACTGCTTCTGAAGGATGCCAGGATGGTCTTCAGCTCTGGAAAGCAGGTGCAAGATGGATCCCTGGTCCTAGATTTTTTTTCTAGGTATTGCTTTATCTCTTGTATTCCAAAAGTATTAAAAGTGACATGTTTTTACCAAGACCTGGCCCAACAGCCCTGTGCTTCCAGGGAGGTCCCACACTGCAGACAAGGGTGGGTGGGAGATGGATCTTGACAGGATGAGGTTCAACAATCACTGGCAGCCCCAGGAGCAGCAGGTCCCAGAACAGGCCTGGGGAGCTCTCTGGCAGCAGGCAGCCCAGCTTCATCCTGGCTTTGGCAGGATTTCCCTCTCCAAAAAGTGCCTTGAGGTGATTTTGGCTTTATGGGGTCAGACACGTAGAAGAGAAGGGTGAGAAGCTGAGGGGATGAGAGGGATGGCTCCAACAGCCAAAGAGCCTGAGCTCTGCCAAGTGGGGATGGGAGGTTTGGGGTTAGAGGTGGGCTCTGTGCCTGCTCACAGGTGCCCTTCCAGTCCTTTGGAATCACTGCTGAGTGCCCAACCTTACATCCTTCTATTGATTTGTATCAAGGCAGCAGCTCACCCCCAAGACCTGACCCCCAGCAGCTGTGTGTAGAACACCTTTGGAATAAGCTGAATTTTGTCTTTTTCTCTTCTCCCTCACACTTAGCCACTCCCCACATTTCCGTGTCCATGCTCATCGTGCACTGGTGTGTGCTGGGCTGTGATCTCTTTGTGCTGCCGTGCTCTAGGCTCTGCCTTGGCATGGTCTAAGAGCTCCTCCTCATTACCCTGAGCCCACCCTGCTCTTGGGGGGACAGAGTGACCCACCTCCCCCAGCACTCCCAGCATCCCTTCTCCTCCTCTTCCCCAGGAATGTGGTGGGAACTGCCAGCTTGACTGCTTGGCACAGTCCCTGGGTGTAGGTTGTCCAAGCCCTCTGCCCCATGGGAGAGGAGGAGGAGGAGGGTGCAAAAGCTTTGTGCGGCAGCACTGGAAATTGTCCCATGCCATTTGCCCTGGGAGTTGTCTTTTGGCTCCATTTGCTGCCTGTGGGATCTCAGATGTGCTGGAAATGATGGGGCTGGATCCAACACCCACCCACATTATTCCTCAGTGGGAAAATCCTCGCGGGTGTTTCAGCTCTGAGCTGCCCGCGATTGGCAGAGTTTATGGTGTGGGAGCTGCTGTTCAATGTGGCCAAGGGTGATGGGATTCTCCTGCTTCCTTCCTTCTCTGGCTGCATCCCCCCCATCTGCTCTGTCCCTCGTGTCCCATCACTATGGTCCAGTCAGCTGTGTTGGGGATTCCTAGAGACTCCCTGTGCTCTTCTTGCATGGAGATCTTAGTGTCTTGGTGGATGTCCCTTGGGAGTGATGGAGAATATCTATGGTGCCAATAGGAGCAGAGCTGGAAGGGGATGGGGGGCTTGGGGAGTCATCCTGGGGTTCTGGTGCCTTGGGAAGAAGGAAGCAGGAGAGGCCTTCCTTGTGGGCTGTGTGGGAGAGGTAGGACACACAGGGGTGAAAGTAGCACCCAGGGAGGAGGTGCCAGGCTGGCTCCAGGTGGTCCAGCTCCTGCTCCTGTCTCAGGAGTGCAGCACCATCGGACAAGACCACAACAGAGTGGCATCTTGTACCAACTCTGTGATGCCACAAAATTGCACCTTTCCACATACCTAGTGCTTGTTAAAATCCCCATCCCAAGGTACTGCTTCCCTGGATGGGTCACCCATCCCATGCCTGAGCCAGGCTTTAATATGAGCCCATGATTTGTCTCCGTATTAAACCAGGTCCATCTTCTGCATTCACCTCTGAGAGTAGCTGCTGCCTTGTCACCTCTCTGTCACTCACAGCTCACATCTACCTGGTGCCTACAGGTTTCATCCATAAGGGTTTCATGTCCACCATCATGTGTAGGATTCTGTGGCATCTCTGACAGCCACAGGCAGGCTGGATCACAGGCCCTGCTCGTGGTTGTGACAAAACATGTCATTGGAGCGATGCCGAGATCATTCCCAATGGAACTACCTTGCCTGGCAGGGGTTTTATTTTCTTCCTGTATTAGTGGCATCACAGTTTTACCAGGAAAGATGCATTGACCCATCCCTGGTTCGTCCTGCATTCCTGATGCTGGTTTTTCCACCCTTGGAAGCACCATTCCTGGTCTGAGATTTGCTGACAACACAAATGCCCATAAAAGCTTTAATCCAATCCTTGAAAATACTTCAGTAAAAATTGACCTGGTTTTATTAATACAGGTTGTCTTGGAGCCTGCCCGCATTGGCTCTGTGCTATGCGAGGACAGTTTTTCCTCCTCAGGATAAGGAAGGATTTCTCCTCTTTCTCTCTTTTGGGCTGTAAGAGAATTCTCTTCTCATCCCTCTTTTCTTGTTGTTTTAAACATCTTCTGGCTCCCTCCAACCTGCCCCAGCCCCAAAAGCTGGTAAGACACCCAAACCTCTGGCCTTCTCGGCGTCACCTCCTTTGCCAGAGATTTGGGTCTTGTGTTTTCCTTGTTTGGGGCAAAAAGCATCAGAAGAAATTGGCATCTCCTTTGGTGCTCTCCTGAAACCACCCTGGATGGTGGCACACTCAAGGAATGGTGGCACCTCTTCGGGCTGGAATACTTACAGCAGACCCTGGCTGTGTGGATGGAGTTGGTGCTCCCCTCTCCATCTCCAACACCTGCAGAATCGTGCATGTTCCTACTCCATGCTTGGCACTGACAGATACCAGCTGGGATTCTGCATCCCATCTCCCATTGGCACAGCTTGCCACACTGATTCACCTGCCTGGTTTTGGGGTGTCATGGAGACAGGACTGGGACAGCCCCACTGAGGTGAACTGAAATTCATCATCACTGAACAGTTTGGATTGTCCGGGGGCCAGGGTTGAGATGGGCTGGAATTTCCTCCCTGGTCAGCAGGGCCAGTGCTGAGGCTTTGGGGGGGAAGTAGAGTTTAGGGGACATGTCACCTCCAGGGCATGAGAACGGCTGGGGACCCAGGTGTTCTTTCCATCCAGAAGAGTGTTTGGAAAGGACAAGTGGCAACGTGGGGCACAATGTGGTGGATTTTGAGGTAAGTGTGGATGCCCTGGGGTGGTGATGACTCCCACCGCCCGCCTTTCTGTGCTGGCTCAGGGAGCTAAAAGCGTGGCCCTGGAGGGACCGTGCTGGGCTGAGGTCTCACAAGACACCGCTCAGAGCGTGAAACCCCCCCAAAAGAGTCCCCCCGCCATTTCCGAGGAAGCTCTACGGCCGCTCCGGCTCCTAAGGCAGGGAATGTTCCGCTCCGGGCTTTGTCTTTCTCCGGCTCCCGATCCTGCAGGCGGGGGTATCCGCTCCGTGTTTTCCCGCCGTCCGGGGACGCCGCTCCACGTTCCGCCCTCCGCGTTTTGCGCCGCGTCCGCCCCGCCCCGCCCGGCGGACCCGGCGCGGCCTGCGCGGCGCGGCCTCAGCGCGTGGCGGCCCCGGCCGGCCCGGCCCGGCCCCGGCCCCGGCCCGCAGCGCCGGCCCCGGCGCGACCCACATGGAGCGCACCTAGGGCGGATACCCCAGCGACCGGGTGAGTGCGCGCCCGGGCGGCCCCGCGCCACGCCGCCCCGCCGCGGGCGGGGGGGGGGNNGGGGGGGGGGGTGTGGGGGGGCGGCGGTTGGGGCTCCCCTCGGGCCTCGGGCACCCCTCCCCCCTTCGCCCCTTCCGCACGGGCTGGGCCCGGGTCGCCGTCGTGAGCCGTGACCGCCGGGACGGGGAGATGTGCCCTCCTCCTTTCTTCCCTGTGACCCCCGGGAACGCGGCTGTGCCTCCCCCCGTGATCCTTACAGACGGGGCTTTGGGTACCCTTCCCCCGGGACTATTGGGAACGGGAGTTTCAGTGCCCCCCCCCGCCCCNGGGGCTGTGCCCCCCCCCCCCGTACCCTTCGGGCGTCTGTGTGCCCTCCCCCCCACCCCTGCGACCACTGGGGACGAGGATACGTGCCTCCCCCTCTCTCATCTCTGGCTGTGGGGATGGAGCTCCGGGAGCCTCCCCCCGGGACCATTGGGGATGAGGCTCTGTGTGCCCCTCGCCCCCCCCTTCCCCGTTGCCACGGGGCCGGTTGCGGGTCCCTCCCGTGGCCGTTGGGAAGGAGCCCCCGCGGGTGTTGTGGCCGTTGGGGGTCGGGTCCCCCGGCCCGCCTTTGCCGTCGCGAGGGTCGCGCCCAGAGTCCCGGGGTCCCCACGGCTGCAGGTTGGGGGGGTGCCCTGCGTGGGGTCACCGCCATCCCAGGTTTTGTGGGAAGGATCGGGTTTGTGGGGGGTGATGCAGGCGGGGAGGAGGTTCTCGAGAGGATAGCGATGTTCCTGGGAGGAGGCGGGGGTCACCCCTCTTGACCCCCGTCTCTGTGCAGGGGGGTTTGGGGGGCACAGGAGCAGAGGGACAGCGCGAGCGGAGGTTCCCTGGTCCCCCGCTCTTTTGTAGTGCCGGTACGGGGTTTTCGGCACAAATCCCGGAAGATTAAATGTTCCCCAATGCATTTAGCGAGTCCCTGTGAGTTTGGGACGGGTCAGACCCCGAGAGCGGAGCCCCTCCAGGCATCACCCCCGGGGCCGGGCCGTGTGCTGGCGGCCGGGTGCCGCAGGACGAGCCGCCCTCCTTCAAGTCCCTTTGAGCCTCCGTTGGCCAACGGGGCCGATCTGGAGGTGACTCCACCGGTGACAACGTGGCCGGGTGTCCCGCGAGGGCTGGGGCGGCCGGCGGGGCAAGCACTCCTGCCGTGCGCTCTCCCGCCCGTTGTGTACACGGGGAAGGTCACAGGTTCAGGTCTGGTCTGCGAGACTTGGCTCCCCTCCATCTCCCAGCAGCCTTCCTTTTGCCTTTCCTTTCCTTTCCCCCCCCTTTCTGGGAAGGCCCTTTCCCTTTGGAGGAGGCGTTAGACACTCATTTTCCAAAGTGTGCACCGAAGAGCCCCATGGGCTCTTTCCCCCTCCTCCGGAATATCCAAGGATGCCGTTGTTGGGGCTGGCTTTTGGGCTCTATCGTGTGCAGGCAGTTCCTCGCCTGGACATCCTCAGGAAAACCTATTTCCACGCTTTGTGCGATGACTCCAGCATCAGATTATGCCGCACATTTCTAGCTCTTTGTTGGCAGTACGCGACTGCACATGCACGGCACTCAGAAAATCCGGGCAGCTGATTTTATTGATTAGCTCTTGACCAAAAATAATTTATATTTTATTATTTTGAAGCCGTTTCAGTCGCAAAACACAAATCCTTGCCCTTTTACTCCCTTGTTCATCCAGCGAGGTTTTCTCCTCTCCTGTGAGGAGGAGAAGGGAGATGTGCGCAGCACCAGGAACACGGTGTCTGTGGTGGAAAAGGACAAGGATTTAATGTTTCACCTGGACTGGCCTGTCATGCAGGGCAAGGGCTGCCTCTGGTTAGAGCCACCGGAGGAAATTAATTATCAAGCAAGTTGGAATGACCTGTAATTGAGTATGGCCAGAGCACGGGGAGAGGATTTTTTTCCTTTCTCCAAGACTTGGTCTGTGTGTAGGTGAGTCACCATTAGGCTGCTAGGTAGCCTCAAGGGCCAGTGTGTGTGTGCATGGATGTGTCTCTTAACATACTTGTTATCTCTCTGTGTGCTGAAAATGGTGTGATTTTTTGGGGGGGGATCCATCTGTCTGTCTGGAGCCGTGTACAGGATGGTAAAAATAATTCCTCCCTTGCCTCAGTTGCAAAGTCCCTTCACACTTCCTTATACCTGGCTTGTCTTATGCTGGTGGTGATGGCATTGCTACTTCTGCCTCAAAAGCTTTTTCCATGTAAATTGAACTGAAAAGGTGCATTTCTGGGAAGAAAGGGCTCAAAAAGGTGGTTGAGGTGCTCTCACATGGTGTTGGATCTACCCAATGGCTTGTTCGTGTGTGTCTTTATTTTGAATTAAAAAGGACAGACCAGAGTTCACTCTGTCTGGTTTATTCTCTTGGAGAACAGGGCTGCCTTTAATCAAAAATTGCCTTCAGCTTATATTTGCAGTGTATTCTTAATTGTGATTGCATACATTAAAGAAAACCAGGAGCTGCCTGGTCTTTCCAGCACTTCCATGTGGGCATCATTCCCCAAAATCGATGTCTGTGTGTTGTGTCTAGGCCACGACAGGTGGGAGACCCACATCTGGGATCTCACTTCTGGGCTCAGCTGATGGTGGTTGAGGACAAAAGTCACTTGTTGTGCCTGATTTAATTGGCATTTCCAGGGTGTAGGGATCTTTCTCTGCATGCTTGTGGAGGGAAGAGGCAGAGTCTTGAGCTCGACCTTGGCTGGGAGTGGGGATGCACCTCAGCGCTGTCCCACCACGCCCCGCGCAGCACAGCTCTGACTGGGATTAGGGCCTGTGGGCGCTGATGCAATACTAGTCCCAGATGTAATGCAATAAGCCTCTTTGTCCCCTTTATCCAGAGCATTATGTAAATAAGATGGTATTTATGGTCCCAGGTATGTTGTTCTGGGGCTGTGTGACATCCTGCGTGTGCCGCGATGCCCTTTGAGCGTTGGCTCTGTTGTCAGCGTTCCTGGCCAGAGACAGGGACCTGCTGGGGGCAGGCAGTGGGCGTGCAGATGCTTCTGGGGAGTGCGTCACATGCAGTCCCCCTACGGAGAGGAGGTGAGGCTGCGGGTGACCTTGCTAGGAGCTGGTGACAGTTTAACCATGCTTGGTTGCTTGTATGTGATGAAGGCAGCGAGCAGGTCAGTGCTGGAGTCTGTGGGGTGGTTGCCCACTAAAGTGATGGAGAAATCCATGGTTATCATAGCAGGCTTCCTGCAGGATATAGACTGCTGGTTCCTCATTTTTGAGAGGGGAGAGTCACGTGTCTGTTCCCAAACCTGTGTTCTATTGCAACTGATAGTGGTTTGTGGAGATATTTTTTGGGAAGCACCGAAGTCTCTGAAGCACGTGGAGATGGCCCGGGCTATTTGCAGTTCTTCTGTCGTGCCTCTTCTGATGCTTCATGGGCTCTCAGGGTATGGGGAGAGCTTGTCATTTTCTCTTGGGTCTTGCCTGCTTACTTGGGAAGATCCTAATTTGGGTGCTTGTGGCAGTGGGTGGAGGGATGATGATGCCATTGCATGGGGGTGCTTGACTCCATCAGGATTTGGGGTGGGGGTGTGTTGAGGAGCCCATGTGGATGTGGAGGACCTTTTCTAAGATCAGGGATAGGTAGAGGAGCTGGCTCAGAACATGCAATTGTCCTGGGATCTCATCGGTGGCCACATGTGGCTCCTGAGCCAGAGCTTTGGCTACCCTGGCAGCAACCAGTCTGCTCTACGACCCCATGCTGGGTTGACTTGGATGAGGAAGGGTGTTGCTTCGTGTTGGGAAAGGGCAGGAAGAGAGATCCCACTGGGATATGGCTTATTTTGCCATGCAGATGCACTTTCCTGCTACAGAGGGTCAGTGCCGTGAGGTATGACATTGTGTCAGAGGAAGGAGTGAGGTTGAGCTTGAACAATCTTACAGTAAGAAAACAGGGCATGGTTGCCTGACCAGGAAACTTGCTCTGGGACTCCAGTTGCTCTTGAGATTGATTTTTTTCTTTAAAGGAAACCAATTCCCATCTGCATTTGGGTGAAAAATCAGTTTTTGTGACAAGCCCAAGAGGTTGTTTTGTTTTCGCTGCAGCTGAGTGTCCTTCACATGCACAAAACCCACTGACGTAGCTGCTGAGCGTCAGCTCAGATGTGGTGTGAGGGGTATGAACAGATGCAAGTGCAGTTCTTTTGTGGATGAATGAGGATAATTTCAGGACAACTTTGATATTTTGCATTGAAACATTAAGTGCCCAACTTCCACAATTCATTGCCATGTTTATGGTGTAAGAAAAGGAAAGATGATGTTGTTGCTTTATGCTCCTCTTTCCCCAAGCACGTTTTGTGGCATTGGATTTTTCCTCTAAGCTGTTCTTGGGCCCCTCATTCTTCCAGTGGCTGGAATGATGAGATCTCTACAGCGCTCCATCATGTGTGATGGGGCTATGCTGATTTAATGATAACAAAATTGATTTTAATGAATTTTCTGAGCCCATTTGTGGTTTGGATTAGTAGAGTATTGTTGGTTCAAGTGGGTCCAAAGATTTGACTTGGAGTTTTCCTGGTACTTCTCCAAGGGGATGAAGGGCGGATCAGGAGGAGTGTGCTGTGCAGCTTTAAAGGAGTGAAAAGGAGGTGTGTAATGACTTCACTGACAGTAACCACTATAAATCCAATAGCAGAGGAAGAATCTCGCTCATCTCTGGGAGAATTACTTCTCCTTTCCTAAAGGTTTAGTAGCCTTGTTGAAATTTCTTCTTGTCCTGAGGATTTCTTGTTTGTCTTTGAGGGGTTTTCACATCTAATCTGCACCTTCCCTCTGCATCCATTGCCACAAAGAATTCCAAGTGCACTAGGACTCTCCAAATAAACCCAGCCCACTTTGATGCATGGTTTTCATTGGGTTTTATTGTATTCTTGTGCGCTGGCTAATTCACAAAATTCGGCAATTTGCAATGGGTCATTAGCACGAATTAGCAACTTTCTGATGGATATCAGAGCTCTGCAAATGTGCCGTATTAATCTGGGAGATACACCTATTTATTATCCCTCCCAGGTCAAAAAAAAAGGGATTTCTCGACATGGTACTTGCTCTGCTTGCATTTGTCCCTGTCTGCATCTGCCTTCCCTCCTCCTTTACTTCACAGTCTGGTTGTTTTTTTCCCAAAGTGTTCCCAGGCTGATGATGTGACAGGAAGAGGGATTACAGCTGCACGCACTGGCCTTGCTACAAAGGGAGCCTCAGCTTTGGGAGCCAAGGTGCCCTAATTGGTTATCGAATGAAGGGAATTAAAGGCATTAATAGGTGAAGTGGCAGCTCCTTTGGTTTTGGAGCAGTGGAGAGATGTTCATCGTCTTCTGAAGGCTGGGAAGCAGCCAAGGCTGGCTGCATGCTCTGCTCCTAAAAGGAAAGATAAAGGAAATAAAGCCCAGAAGCTGTCCCTTCCCTCGGAGCAAGCAAACCGTCTGTCCTCTCTGACCAGCCCTGCTATGCCCCTCTCCTGTAAAGCCAGGGCTGTGGCTGGGAGACACTGCTCAGCTGGGATCACTCCAGTGCTCTTCCTTTGGATGGAGAGATTGGGAAAGAGGTACTGACTTTGGTGCAGAGTGGCAGGGCAGCCAATGGTTTGTTGTTCCTGCTGTACCTCTGTGGAACATGGTCCTTGATGGATACTTGCTTCTTTGTGACCATGAGAATCCAGTTTGGGGCAGGCAGACAGCAGGGAGACCAGGAGCAAGGTGAGGAGCCACGCTGTGAGGGAAGGGAGCAAATGGACGGTTCAGTAGTGCCCACCCTGCTCCCACCAACACCCTGAGCTTGGGATGCTGCCAACTCCTGAGTGCCTTCCTGCATCCCTGCTGACAGCGTTGGGTGAGCAGGGGAAAAGGGCAAGCTCCCTTTTCTGGCACTTACTCCAGTGGTTATTTATGCCCATTGATTGTCTTTGGTCTTCGCCAGGTCTTCTTTCTTCCCATTTCCGTGACTGATGCTTCGAGGATCTTTCCTGGTCACATCCGTCTTGCTGCTTCCTCTCACTGCTGGCCATCCTCCAGCCTGCGTGGAGTGCCGAAGTTTGGGAACCTCTTGGGTTATTTTTATGTGCCCTCTGCCCCCTTCTAGGCTGTGCAAAAGAACAGGCCACCAGTTCAGATACCTTTAGGCCTCTCATAAATCAGTTTACTTCTGTGTTGGGGTTAGCAAGGATGTAACTGCACTGGCTTTAAATCCACACAGCTCTTCCATTTTCCCAGTTGAAACCAGCTCCGTTCAAGGGACAGTCATTCCCCAGGTTTATCGCTATGGAAAGCATTGCAGTGCCAAGCAGATTGGCTCAGATGTCTCATTTTGAGTGTTTGATGTTATTTTTGGCACCAGCCAGCAGCGACACGGCTGGCTGGGCTCGACAAGAATGGCCTTTGTGGTGGTAGAGGAACACCGGGGCCGTGTCTGGTGCTGCCGAAATGTGCTGGCTTGTCTGGGGTAGACTCACCCAAAGAGCTTCTGTGTTAATCCTGGCTGGTTATTGCTCATGGTGCTGCTTTGCTTTTGCTGCTCAGTAGCTGCCAATGGTCTGTGTGTCAGCCTTGGACAGCCGAACCCCGTGGCACCGCTGCTTTGCTCCTCTGGCACTGCCAGTGCCTGCCGGGCACCTGCTGGGTGCCACTGATGCTGTGACACCCACAGGATGGCACGGGAGGATCATGGGGTGAGCGGAGGATGCAAATTTTGGGTGAAGATGGGGCTGTGTTTCTGGTTCTTGTTCAACCATTGCGTGCAGGTCTGGGTATGGCTGTTACACAGGGGTGTCTTCCAGCATACAGACACAACAGGGAGGGGTAAATCATTTTTGGGCAGCCCTGATTCAGGGTAGATGTGAGAGCTGAGCTTGCAGGAAGGAAGCTGCTCTGTCATTTTACCTACCAAATACTTTTTCTCCCACACATGTGGGTTTTTCAGTTCCTCTTTCCCTGTACAGCATAAAGTTTAGACACTGGTCACCAGTTTGCACTTGTGGATTTGGATAAGATTTGGCATCCCTTACATCTTGGTAATATTCAGCTGTCTGAGATTTTAGAGTCTGCAAGGTCATGCTTGCTGGAAGATGTCTATCTTGGCATTTTAGGATGAGCAGGCTGTGATCCAGCGCCTGAGCCTTGCTCATCTCCATGGCAAAGGCTTGGGAAAGGGATGTGGCTCACACAGGACCCTGCTGTCAGAGCTCTAACAAAGTGCTGGCATGACTCTAGCCTGCTCTCATGCTGTGCTTGATGCTCCTCCAGTCCATGCCACCGTGTTATCCTAGCACTGCAGCCTTTCCTGCAAACCTGGTTCCTGCCTGGCAGGAGGACAGTCAGCTCTTTGCAGGGGTGTGTGCAGGAACATTGCTGGACTTAAAGCAGAGGAGCCATATGGAGAAGTCAAGGGGCAGCAGATAAAAATTGCACTGGGAGAGGTTTCATCTCAACATAAGAAAGAAATTTTTTACAGCCATTCCCTGAAACAACCCCCTCTGGGACACAGTAATGAGTCCACGCTAGTGGAAGTTTTCAAGATGTGACAGGGTGGTAGGTAATCTCACCTGGTCTCCCTTTTTCTCAAGAGGTTGGAGCAGATGACCTTGCAAGGTCCCTTCCAACCCGCTCTGCTCTACCGTTCTACTTCCTGAGTTGTGCAGACATGTACCTTCAAGCTTGTGTGTAACAATGGTGCTTGCTCAGCTTCCCACTGGAGAATTGACTCCAGCAGTGCAATTCAGCAGAGTGGGAAGGTGTTCCAAGAAGGTGTTTTTACCAGCCATCCTTCACAGGAACGGAATGGAGGGTTTGGTGCCTTCATGTGAGTCTGTAGGCATCAGTGTGCCTCCTGCTTGACCTGAGGACAATGTGCTGAGGACCATGTGATGGTTCTCTTGCTGATAGTTTTCTTGAAATATGAAGCTCTTGGACTTCCTTGTGAGTTCGTGGAAGAAATGTGAGCTGTGTTTTATTCAGAAGTGGTACCTTGAAAAAATACACAAGTTGAGAGGTATCAAAATCAAATAATTGTAAATCTGCAGAACTGTGCAGTCTCAAAACAAAAATAGACAAAACATTTGGACTTCGGTGATGACACTTGCAAAACTGATGGGAGGATTAAAAAGGTACTTGTTCCGGTTTTCCCTATTTCACGATATAAAGGAAAGCCTGAACCTCTTGGTCTCCTCTTTGTGTTCCCCCTTTCTGTGTGCCTCGTGTAGCAGGGCTGAGTGTAGGCTGTTGGGAATTGAGGGAGCTGAGGGGTTCTCAAGAGGGTGTCTTTGCTACTCAGACATATTCAAGAACCCTGGGTTTTTCAGCCCTAGATCGAGTTGATCCTCATGGTATTGAGGTTATAGAAGTGTCAGTAAGAAGCAAATGCTAGGTTTTAGCTATTCTGGTATTTTCTTCAAACACATTGGCAGTGTGTGTCTACCTTTTGTATTGATATTTTGCAGGATGTTGTCACGTGCTGCAGTTGTGTGGAGTTTTGCTAGAAAAGTCATGTTTTAAGGCCAGGAGTTAATGGGAGTGGGTGTAAGGTTGAATTTTGATCCCAGGAGCATCTTTTGCATGATGGTGAATGTGAAGTTGAGGCCTGAGTGTGTGTTTGGGAGCAGGTGGGTGTTGTGGCTGATAAGGCTCTGGAGCTTTGCTTCAGGTAGGGTGATTTTCTGGCCACCCTGCCCCAAAGTGGTCTCTGTTCACCTCTCCACTTTCCTCCATCTCCAGCCTTTCCCAGTGACCTTGTATGTCCTGCTTGTCTCATGCCTGACTGAAGTATTTCAAGCTTTTCTCAAGAATGCCAGCAAATGACTCATCTCTCCAGCGCTGCCCTGTCTCAGGTTCATCTCCAGTGTCAAGGCTCAGCCTTCAGAAACTTGGGAATCCTGGCCTAAGTTTCTTGGTGTTTCTCTCAGTGCTCTGGTTGCAGTGCATGCTGGAAGATGTAGTCTTGATGGGGTGCACCTCCATATTAAAAAAAGAAGGGTGGCTCCATTTTATTCAAATTGGGTTCAGCCTTCTCCCTCCTGGCAGTTTGCTGACGCTGTCCCGCTCAGCCCTGAGAGCCATTGAAGTTCTCTGGGCGCCTTGTGTGAGCGCAGAGGCGGGAGCACAGCTCCTCCATTCAAAATCTTGCTTAATTCCACATTGAACAGCCTGTTTTGAAGCTCTGCGCCTTGGCGTGTTTTGCAACAGCTCGGACTCCCGCGGGGCGCAGGCGGTGGAGGGATCCTGCCCCCGTTGGGTGGCAGTTCTGGAGGGTGTCATGGCAAATCTCCTTTGTCTGCTACAGCTTGACTGATGTCTGGGGGAGAGTGAACCCTCCTCCCCTGCGTGATTTCTTGAGCTGAAAGCAGCAAGTGAGTGAGGAAGCTCCTTTGTGCAGATTCCTCCGTCTCCTCTTGTTCGTGCCAGCTGGCTCGCGTTCAACATTTCTCTTTTTTTCTCTCTCTCTCTCTCTCTTTTTTTTTTCTCTTCTCTCTCCCCCAGCTCTAGAGAGAGGGGGCGGGGAGAAAGGGAACATCTTAAAAAGAAATCTGCAGAAAAGACATGGGAGTTACTTAACAAAAATCTAACCCAAACAAGCCCAGCTGGGGGATTACAGGCACGGTGGTAGGAGCTGAGTGGGGAATGAGTGCAGCAGCGTGGGGAAGGCAGTGTGTCCCCCCCCTCCACTGCCCCGAGTTTCTTTAGTCGTAAAAGGAAACAAAAAGGGATCTCATGCAGAGGCAGTGGATGGGGAGAGCAGCCGGCTGGCTGCCAGTGGCTGGAGGAAGGGCCTCGGTACTGCAGCCCCTAGTGCTGCTGCCTCAGCTGGGGGCTTGTGGGGAGCCCCTTGGGGGTTTGGCAAGCTGGGGGGCAGCATCCCTTCCATGCCACTGCCTTTGGCTCTTTCGGGAGGGAGCGGAGGGTTCTGCTCTCCAGGGTCGCTGCTGGCCAGAGCAACCATCTCACCAAACCTTCTGCTCCCTGCCTTGTGCCCGCTGGAGGAAATGCTGCATCCTGCAGATTTTCTCCCCCCTTCCCTGTCTTCTTTGCTGCTCCTTCTTGTGGGCATTCCTGAAAGTTAATCAGGGTGAAAATTGCAGTCAGTCATGTCTGGAAGCCACCAGAGGCTAATCCTGGAGCGCTGCAGGCTGGAGCACATGGCTATGAGACAGTCTCCCTATGTGTGGGCTGGCTGCTGCCAGGAGAAGAGCTTTCTCCTACATCTTGCCGCCCTTGGGCGGTCAATCCTTCCCAGCTTTGGTCTCCTGGCCTCCGGTAACCAGCAGAGAAAGCTGGAGTGGTGCGGGTTCGACGGGTTCTGAGCATCCTGCACTGGTTTTAGCACATAGAGGCAGGGGCTGGCGCAGTTTCCTTGCTGCCTTTTGGAAGTGGAGCTGTTCTGGTGGAAGGGCTGTCTCTAGGTGTGTGTGCAGCCCTGAAAGTGAACTTTCAGGTTTGTCTCTGAATATAGTTTGGCTCTGTCCCAGCCCGTAGATGTGGATTATAGAGGTCTCAGCACCTAATGGAGCTGAATTATTCATGTCTGGTGCTGTGTGTGTGCAGCATTCCCAAGCAGAAAGCTGTCTCCTTGTAGGATCTGCGCTCCAGGACTGCTCTTAAAACGCTTTGTTGGCAGGTCTCCAGGCCAACAAGTGAGCACATGCTTTTCATGTTGTGCGGGGATCAATCCTGTGATGGCAGGAGGTAAAGGGAAGGACACGTTTACAGCTGAATCAATCTCCTCGCTCTGTTTTCTGAGACGCTGTGATTTGTGGCAGCTTTACTCCCCCGGCAGGAGAGTGGGAAGGGTCTGGATACCACCCGGTGCTTTTCCAGCTTGGGCAAAGGAGGCAGTGGGAAAGGCACCTCTTTCTCTGGGCCATGGGATGTAGTGGCCAGGGGCTCCTATGCACCCAAAATAATGATGGTGTGTTAGTTTGGGGTCCCTGTGGGTCTGGCTTGGGAGAGGGACTCCAAATGCTCCTCTGGGTGCAGAGGCTGAGTCTGTAATAATGGAGTAGAGAAATGGGGAACTGGTATGGGAGTTTTGGGGAGGAAAAAAGCTGTGGAAAAGGCTTTAGAGCCACATGCAATGCAGCATATTCAGGAGTTCCCCCCAGATCACATTCCAGGATCCCAGCCTTCAGCTCCGCTCTGGAAAGGGCTGATCTCTGCCCCAGTCCCTCTTCCTGTGGTGGCATGTCTTGAGTTCTCTGCCTCACTCTCGTCACAACGTGCCTTTCCCCTGCTCTTGCCAATCCAGCATGTTCCTGTCCGTCCTGTTTGTGGTTCCCTTCTGTCTGCATTAGCAGAGCCTGGGTTCCCTTGGCACCTCCTCTGTAGGGTGAGGGTTTTGCTCCTCTTGTTTCCTAACCCTTTGATTGTTCCTGGCTCCCTAATTGCCAGGGACCCAGCGGACTTCTGGGCTCCTTCTTCCTTTTGTTGTGGTAGGAATTGGCAAAAGCTGCTGCTGTTTGCAGAGTTTCAGATCCAAGTCTCGCTCATCTGGTCTCCTTACTCCACATGTATAAATAGTATTTATGGAGATGTGTGTGCGTGTGTATGTGCACGTTTGGAGCAGCAAGGTGAATTCTGTGGTGGGAGTGGAGAGCTGGCCAAGCTGGCATCATGCAGGTGTTGCATGGGACAGGTGATGCTACGCATGTTGCAGTACAACCCTGAAGATTGTCGTTTTTCTGTCACAGCAAGGTCAGATCCTTGTCTGCTTTCCCCTCTGACCTGAGTTTGCCATGGCTCTTTGCCTGCTCCAACTTTGGGTCGGTAACTCTTGGATTTGGAGACTGAACTTCATCCTCTGCTGTCAGTTCCTATGAGTTGTTCCTGCCCATCAGTGGTTATCAGTGGTCCACCAGTTCATTGGGATTGATCCTGGATTCCATGCCTCACCTTAGGGCTGGGAAGGCACTGGTATCAGCCAAAAATCTGGTTCATCCAGCTCATTACTGACTTTGCTCACCCACACAAAGGAATTGCTGTGGATACTGGACATGAAGGGTGCCATGCAGGGGTGAGGTGGTCACTGCCATTCGCTGGCTCCATCAGTGATTTGGAGAGAGGCTCTGGAGAGGCAGGTTGATGGGGTTGGACACACCAGCTTGGAACTGGGGAGCAGGTGCTGGGGCAGGAGTAGGAAGAGGAGGAGGCAGCTGTAGAAACACGCAGGTCAGCTTTGGGAAGCCGTTAGCGACTCCCGTGCACAAAGTGATCTCCTGATTCGGCACTTTCCCTGCTGCTGAAATGAGAGGTCAGTGCTTTTCATTTCCAGCTTGCACGCAAGCCCCCCAGCTCATGGGGTTAAAAATCTCTGTAATGACCTGTCAGAGAGCGGATTATTAGCTGTACAGAGCCGAGGATGCTGTGGGGAGCAGATGGAAAATGGTCTGGCTGCGGCAGCCTGGCTGATGAAAGAATCCCTGGCATTTTTACAGTGTTTGCGTCTCTGGAAATGCACCGTGAAGCTGCTTTCCAGGCTCCTGCCTGCTGGGGTTTGAAGAAATTTGTGTGTGTGTGTGGTGTGGGGTTGGTTTTTTTTTGTTTGTTTTTTTTGCTTCTCATTTCTCTTTAAGTCACCTGTTTTTGAAGTGTCACTTGTAAATAGTACCAGGAGCAGGCAGGCCTGCAGCTTGTAGGGGAAGGGGAGGACAGTGCTGCTGGAGAGAAGCCTCATTCAAATGGGTGGTCAAGGATTTCTTCAGGATTCTGGAGAGCAGGTGGCCTTGCTGGGCGGTGCTGGGAAGAAGCTGTTACATGTGTTAATTATGTCTCGTCAGGGTAATTGCTATGACTCGGGTGCTGTGTCAGGTTGCGCGTGGGTGTCTTTTTTGTTTCCCTCTGGGGGAGAGGCTGGAAAGCAGGGAGGAGATATTTTGGGCTCACCGGGGTCAGCTGTAGCGTGGGCAGGTAGGGCTGAGCCCCCTCTTCCCAGTTAAGACTGCACAATTAACTGGGACTTACACAATTGCGTCTCCATTTTGCATTAGAAGTTTATCATGGCCAGGGGGATGGTGGTAAACACTCCAAATCTGGATACTGTGTTGCTGTGCCCAGAGGTCTGGGATGGGAACCCTTACGCTCACTGCGATTTGGCCTTTGGTGAGTGCTCTGACATGTCCCGAGTGTCACAGGCACTCTGAAGCTGGGGATTTATTTCCCACCAAAGCACTTGACTTCCCTGGTGAGCAGCTCTTGTCCCTCGCAGCGAGGCTGGCGTGGAGAGGAGCACTCCCTCTGGGTGGCATTGGCAGGAGAGGAATCAATCCTCCCTCCCAGGGGCAGCGCTCGATAATTCAGAGGGAAATGGTGAGCGGGGAAATGTGTGAGTAATGTCTTGTTGGAGCCGAGAGCCGTGACCTGCCAGGGCTGGTATTGATCGAGGACTGGTGCCAGATGGCCGCTGCTGCGGGGGTGGCTGTGCAGCAGCCCCAGCCCAGGGGGTGGCAGAAGGATGCTGTGAGGGGGATTTGGGAGGTTGTGGGTTTTGCTCTGCCCAGATCTTTCCTGCCTGCAGGTGTGGCTGTCAATGATCTGCGTGCCCATTGCTCTTGATGTGTAACCCTGTTCTCTTTGCTCTCCCTTCCAGCAGCGATGCCGTCACCTGGGCAGACCCCGACCACTGAAAGCCCCCCAAGGACGTAGGTGGACCCCCAGGGCGTAGAGGCAGGGAAGAGCCTTGAACTGTGAGGGGCCGTTAACTCTAAGATGTCCTTGAGCAGCGGAGCTTCCGGAGGGAAAGGAATTGATGCGAACCCGGTTGAGACGTATGACAGTGGGGATGAGTGGGACATTGGTGTAGGGAATCTCATCATTGACCTGGACGCTGATTTGGAGAAGGATCAGCAGAAATTGGAAATGTCGGGCTCCAAGGAGGTGGGGCTCCCGGCACCCAACGCAGTGGCAACATTACCGGATAACATCAAGTTTGTGAGCCCAGTGCCAGGCCCGCAAGGCAAGGAGGGCAAATCAAAGTCGAAAAGGAGCAAGACTGGCAAGGACAGTGGGAAGCCGACCCCAGGGTCCTCCCTGTTCACTCCCAGTGAGGGAGCTGGTGGCAAGAAGGAGGTTCAAGGACGCTCTGGGGATGGTGCGAACTCAGGTGGTTTGGTGCCCACCGTCACCCCAAAGAGCTCGGAGAAGTCAGCCAAGGCGTCTCGCAGTGTGGCTGGCTCCAAGAAGGAGAAGGAGGGCGGCTCATCCAAAAGCAAGAAGGAAAGGAGTGAGAGTGCGGGGGCTGCGGCAGAGAAGGAGCCCAGCGTGTTGCAGCCCCTGGCCCTGGCGGTGAGGGTGGGACAGTATGATGGGGGCCAGGGGACAGAGCCTGCTGCTGCTGAGCAGCTTGGGAGTATAGCTATTGACACGGGATCTGCGCTCAATCCCTTGGGAGTAAAGTCGGAGCTGGAAGATGGAGAGAGTGAGTGCCGGCAGCTGAAAAAGGTGAAGTCAGAGAAGGTAAGAGAGCTGTTGGGGCTTGGTTGCCGTTGCTGCTGCTCACATGGCGTTGCTGTGACGTGGCATTGTGGGTGACAAGGGAGTGGTACTGTGTGTCTTTTACTGCTGGGGCCAGCACTGACGTGTGGTTGGTGCCTCCTTGTTTCGGTGTGACGGTAGTTTGGCCATGTGATGTGCTGGTGTCTGGACATGGCAGTGGAATGACACTGGTCAAGCCTGGCTTCTGGGAACCATGTGTGAGCAAATCACCTGCAGACACTGTGCTCTGGGTACCGTCCTGCCGTACCCTCTGAGATTTTGCTGGTTTTCTGCTGGTTTTCCCCAGCACTTTGGCTGTGCTGAATGGGTCCAGGCCTCTCTGGCATCTATCATTCTGAAGTCAAGGTGATGTCCTGATGCTTTTTCTGCTACATCTTCCAGGGGAACACAAAGAGTTTCTGCTGTGCTTTGTATCCTGCTGGCTTCACCTTGTGTGTCAAGGCTCCCTGCAGCTCCTGAAGGAATTTATTTCTCTCCAGTTGCCTCATGTGCGGAGAACGATCCCTTAACATGTTAATGGATGTGGGATCTGCATGGGCATGTGGCTGAGCACAGGAAGCAGGTCTGGCAGGAGTCACTGCCTTGTTCCCAGGTCTGCTGGTGGCACATGGGCTCTGTCCCACTTGTGGTGGTGATCCAGGACTGGTGGATGGCTGTGGGTGATGTTTGACCTGTCACTCCTCTGCTAACACGTGGCAGTGATGCTGAGCTGGCCAAGCTACTCTTGCAGGTCACCAGGGGCATGAAAAGCCCTGCCAATGGCAGATTGCCAAGAGGGTGAGTGGCCGTCTGTCCATCTGGGTGGTGCTGGCCTCTGGATGCCTGTACCGCTGTGTCCGGACGTGGCCATTTTTCAGGACTCTTCACTGATTTCGAAACAATCACAGTGTCTAATGTAATTTCTGGTTCAGATGTGGAAGACTTTGAGCATATGGAGGTCTAT
Organism: Cyanoderma ruficeps; assembly: GCA_008694505.1. NCBI lineage: Eukaryota > Metazoa > Chordata > Aves > Passeriformes > Timaliidae > Cyanoderma > Cyanoderma ruficeps. The sequence continues at coordinate 17,066,832 of VZDJ01000155.1, read as the reverse complement.
GCTTTCCTCCATGCCAGCTGCCCACAAAGTGTTGCTGGTGTGTGCCCATGAAGCCGTGTGTATGTCATGCACAGGGTGAGCATCACAAGTGTGTATGTTTGGATCAGCCTGGCCCTATTGCCAGCAACACGTGCCAGTGTGTCAGGAGAGCGGCTGGGGAGTATGAGAAGCAATGGACACCATGTTTGCAGCCAGAGATTCCCTAGGAGGATTTCTGCTTTGGCATGGGGATCACGATGTGGGCACTGGGATGGGTGGGGAGAGCACAGTGTGTTGGGAGAGGTGCTGAGACCAGAGATTTGTTGGGGAGCATTTATGGAGAAAAGGGTGGTGGGGATGGTCAGCCACAAGATGGCTCTGGGACAAGGGCTGCTAAACAGGTTGGTGCTTCCTCCACTTAAGAGGAAGATTCCTGGGGCAGGTGATTGAAGCCTGTAAAATTCAGGAGCAGTGTTCCTTTGTCTGTTCTGGCAGTGGAACCAAAGTGAACGAAACCAGGAAGAGCAGCAGATGCTCTTTTGCATGATGGACTGGAATGCTGCTGCTAAAAGCTGTGGGTGCTGGAAGTCCACACCTTTGAGGCACCTGGGTGGGTTTGTGGAGGAGAAACTCATCAGGAGGTGTACAGGGCAATGTGTTTTGGCTTGGGAAAAGCATGAGGAGGACAGAAGCTTGGGAATTGGTTTTGGGAAATACCTCAACATGCTTGGCTGTTGTGTTCCCTTGTAGCCATCTGTGCTGGCTGCTGTGACAGCCAGCACTGGAGCTGGCTGGACCTTGGGTCGTACCCTGCACGACTTTGCTGTATTTTTCCTATTAAAGATTTATTTCTTTTGTTGAAAACAGCTACAAAAACTCTCTGCAGTTGGAGATACCAGTGTGATGTGTGATGCTGGTGGACGAGAAGCTCCACACCCCCTGGTTGTGTGTGCTGGCACCTGGAAACCCCTCTGTGTCCTGGGCTTGTCCCACCACGTGGGAAGCAGGGGAGATGGGTGGGATTTTGCCCCTTTGCCCCGCTCAGGTGAGACTGCACCTGCAGAGCTCCTCCAGCCATGGGGTCTCAGCATGAGGAAGACGTGGAACTGCTGGAGACTCCAGAGGAGGCCATGGAGATGCTCCAAGGGCTGGAACCCCTCTGTTCTGGAGCCAGGCTGGGAGAGCTGGGGGTGTTCACCTGGAGAGGAGAAGGTTCCAGGGAGAGCTCAGAGCCCCTTCCAGTGCCTTAAGGGGCTCCAGGACAGATGGAGAGGGACTTAGGACAAGGAGTCCCAGGACATGAGGGAATTGCTTCCCACTTGCAGAAGACAGGGTTAGATGGGTTATTGGGAAGAAACACTTTCCTGTGAGGTGGTGAGGCCTTGGCACGGGTTTCTCTGAGAAGCTGTGGCTGCCCCATCCCTGCAAGTGTTCCAGGCCAGGTTGTACAGGGCTTGAAGTAACCTGGTCTAGTGGCAGGTGTCCCTGCCCATGGCAGGAAGTGGAAAAAGATGGGCATTAAGGCCACTTCTAACCCAAATGATTCTATCTTCTCCATGCTGACACCTGGTGAGGATGGTTCTGCCATTTTACTTGTCCAGATTCAAGCATTACCTCCTCCGTGAAAGCTTAGACTGGAGGGTTGATCCTTGTTTTGAGAAGGGATTTGATGTCTGGATCTGCAGGAACATGTGTCACTTAGGAGGAAGCTTTGTCTGCATTTCATCAGCCTCCTGGGGGCAGCTGGATGGCTTCCTTTGGGTCGGGAAAGCTGTGGGCGAGGAGGAGAAAGGTGTCTGCATGGTAAAGGGTGGGAAAGCAGTTTTGTGTCTTGAGGAAGAGATTGAGGTTAGGTAGGTGCCTGGGGCAGGGTGGAGAACCAATGGGATGTAATGCGGGATGTGGCATTGGGCTTGTCCTGTCTCCCGAAAGCTGCAGTGATGTCCCAAATCTACATGTAGAGTCCAAAGGACAAGACAAGAGCAGAGGTATGTGCTGGCTGTGGGAGGAAGGGCAGCTCCTCCAGGCAGTGCATCGGGAGGATTAAGGTGGCAGGTTCATTCTGGCCTGGGGACAAACCGTGCTTGGGAAGCGAGAAACTTGCTCAGACTGAAACAGGAACAGCCAGAGTGTGACTCAGCCCAACCTTTGGTCTCCGTCAGCTTGTCCTTTGCTTAACCCTGTACTGCTCCTGCTTCCGTTTCAGGCAGGGGAGCTGGTCTCCATCTGTGGATGAAGAAAGGGAGACTGTCTGTCCCTCCAGTGCTGAAGCCTGGGGTGGGTGACCTCCCTGGAGGTCAGAAAAAAGAGATGTGTGCTGAGCTGGTAGCCACCAGCCAGGAGGCTCTGTTGTATCTCCATGGCTGGAATAACGAGCACTTTAGCGAGAAGTTTTTTTCCTTGATGAGGTGCTTCAATGCTGCAGCCAGCTCTTGCCCCAGCCACCTCACCCCACTTGTCTCTACTTCCGCTTTTGTGTTCTTCCAGTATCTTGCTGTAGGATTTGGCAGCCATGGAGTCCTTGTTGGGTGTAGGAAGGAGCTTTGCTTTGGGTTTTGCCAGATACTTTTCCATGTCAGCTGGAGCTCCATGTCTCTGTCCACAGGCCAGTTCACCCTTGTTCCCGTGTCTGACACAGCAGTGATGGAACCTGGTCCTTGGGCTCCGTGGGGTGTTTTGCCAGTGTGACCCCATGGCTCTTATTGCTGCTTCCTGGGGTGAAGCCTCCGGAGCTGAATATCCCAAATTTGCTTTTTCTTGGTGTGGATCCTGGCTGTGTCCTGGCTTGTTAGTGCTCTCCTCAAACCCGATGCCGTCAGTGTGTTGGGGCACAGGTAATAACTTCTCCAGGGATGGGACTGATCTTGATGAAATCCACTGGTGATAACCCTGCTGAGACTTTCCAGGGTCTCTGGGATGGGCTGAACACCTCAAGAAGGTTTGCCTTTGGCTGTGGTCAGTGCCTGGGTAGGTCCTTGGAGCCCCAAAAAATATTGGGAGGGGCGGCAGTGGGGGCTTAAAATACTTGCAGCTGGGAGAGAAAAGAGCTTGTGCTGGTGGACCCATGAGCATGGTGACCAGTGGCTGGGTCAGTCCCTGTGTCACTGAGGGTGGCTGGAGCTGAGTTGGGCTTTAGTTTGCTTTGCTTTGCAGGGACACTGGTGCTGGGAGGGAATGGCAGCTCTCAGTGAGCAGCCGAGCTCAGCAAAATGGCCGTGCACGGAGGAGCAGTGCTGATTTTGCCCCGCCAGCCACCGTTGCGTGGCCAAGCTGCCCTCGGGGCTGGTGGCTGAGTTGGCCCCTTCCTCGCCAGCCCTGCACCCACCACATTGCCCACACCGGGCCCCTGCACCCGCTCCCGGCACTCTGGGTCGTGCTGGCCCAGCCAGGGGATGTTAAGCATTAAACAAAAGAGCCTCCCAGCTCTTGGCTGCCGCTCCGGCTTTGTTTTGATTGAGAGGTTGTTCAGCAGGAGGAGGGAGGGTGGTTTTTTTTTTTTNCTTCTGACGAGCGTCCAGATGTGATGCTGCTGCAGACAAGGGAAAGGCAAACAGAAGCCGCTGGAGACTCGGCTCTTCTGAAAAGCCTCTCGGGGTCACGTGTGTTGCGGTTTTGGGCAGCCAGGAGGGTGGATTCATCTGTGTCCCTCTGCGGGAGAGGAGGTGGAAGCCACCCGTGCATTTTTTTTCTCCTGAATTTCTTCCTAGACACAGTGCCCTGTGTGTGCTCAGAGCAGAGATCGCTGCTATGGGTGACCTGATAGAGAGGGGATGTTGTAAGATGGGGGACACTGCAGTGCAAGAACGGTGTGAAAATGCCCTTGCGGTTCTGTGGGAGGACGGTGTGGCAGCAGAGGGAGTGTTTGGGGTCAGGTCACAGTGAAGACAGTGAGGTGGTGACACCACACCAGTGGCAGCTGCCAAAAAAGAAATACACACAAAAAATACATCTGTGCACTGTACCTGCTGGTGCTGGCTTATCCAGCAGTTTGCAGGGTGGCTTTGGTGTTGCCTTTGTGGACCTTCTTGCCCTAATCCAGGAATGCAGACCTGTGTGGTGCCTCCAGTGCTGGTCCTACAGCCTCAGTGGGGTGTGAGATGGACCCCCAGGCACCAGGTGTCCTGCACCATTAATCCTTCACCTGGAGTGAATGCATGGTTGCCTTTTTTTAGCTATTTTTCCATTGTTGGGGGAGGGGATGAAGCTTGGTTCTGCATGCAGCAGCAAGGATTGAGGTGAGGGATTCCTGTGTGACTCCAGCTTGAAGAGGTGAGACCTCCCAGTCCCTCTGCTGGGTCCAAGCCCAAGAGGAGATGGCCATAGACACTTTTAGGAACTATTTCTTGATGTGGGGAAGAACCAGGATGAGATGTTGGGGGTGGTCCCAGCCTTGTGCTTTGAAGATGTGCAGAATGCTTGGGATTTTGACTGATGTGGGGTTCCATGTCTTGGGACCAGAGTTTGGGTGGAGAAACTCCCAGTGGAGCTGTTTTGGTGAAAACAGTTGTTGCTTTACAGCCTCTCCAAAGCTGGTTTTGGAGCTAGTTTTCGCCCTGTGCTTCGTTTTCCACAGGGATTTTTTGGGCATGTGAGAAACCCAGTGCTTGGGTAGGGACCTGTTCATGCCCAAAACCCTGGGGAGAAGTTGCTTCCCAGCCCTTGCTCTGCAGGGCTTGTTTCTTTCTGGAGAATGCAGCCGGTGTGACACGGGCAGCTCAGGGAGGTGGCAGGGGCGTGCAGGCAGCTACCAGCTCTGGCCTGATCCTCTCGCTGTGGTTCTTTTTCTCCAGCCATGCTGGAATCAGCTGCCTCCAGAGCTGCTGACAGAGCTGTGTTGGGAGTCCTTGGGAATGACACCACTCGTTTCCTTATTGTTCCCAGCTCCGCCGCCCAGAGCCTTCTGCTCTAGGAACAAGGCAAGAAGGGGGCACGCAGCCAACATGTGTCAAGAGCTACAAAGGAGGAAATTGGCCTCCTTCACTTCAAACCATGGGGTTAGTGCTGGAGTTTTGGCTCCTGCTGAGAGATTATTTATATGTGGGCTTTCTTTTATAACCACTGGATGTAGCAGGCTGGGAGTTCCAGCTGATCCCACCTCTGAAGGCTTTACAAAGGGAAAATCACATCTCTCCCTGGTTGCTTTCCCAGATGGCAGTGTTAGGAAGGACTAAAAGGCTGAGTTAGCTTTAATGCCCCACCCATCAGCATTGCTGTATCCCAGTGAATTGGCTGTCATGCCGAAACATGGCCTAATCTCCACCAGAATGGACAGCAGGACATGTGGCTCCCCATCAAGGACATGGTGGTAGGAAATGGAACAGCGCTGGGAAAGAAGAGAAAAAAACCTCCTCGTTCCTGAAGCATGAGAGCGGAATGACACCGTGGTAATGAAGGGACTGATAGAGGGGGGACAGAGGAGAAACAGCCCCTTCTTGGCTTCCTTAGTGCCTGCAAATCTGCTCCCCCAGTGCTTTGATGAGAGATTTTGATGGGAAGGCCGGCGGGTGATTGATCCTGCTGACTCATGGACCTGATTCCTCCCTTGAGAGCAAGGGCAACTGCTGGAGATGGGTCAGATTTTGAGGCTAACGGGCTCCGGTAGACTCTGGTGTTTTTTTGCTTTGCTTCCAGGCTGGCGGTAGCTGCTCATTAGCCTAATGACCCCAGTTACCCAGCACCATTTATCTGCCGAGGGAGATTTCTTTAAAGGAAGATTTGCGCCTCTGGAGCGCTGTGCAACCCCGAAGGCTTCAAAACCCAGTGAGCTGCTCCCGCAGCCCTGCCGGGGAGCTGATGCAGGGGGAGTGTGCCAGGAATAACCCGCTAATGAGCAAAGCTGCTTCTCCACCCGGCAGCCAGAGAGGCCACGGGAAAGGGCAGCAGAGCACAGGCTGCCTGCATTTCCCCTCCTATGCTTTTAAAGGCTGCTTGGTTGGGGATTCACTGCTTTTTCCCTGTTTTCTGCAGGCACGACATCTTCTGTGCCACTGCCTTCACAGTGCTGCATTGCTCTGCTGCTACTCTCGAGGATGCTTTGGGCTAGAGCTGTAAAATCCTTCTTCCCCATGAATCCTTGTGTGCAGGCAGCCCTGGAGATGTGTTGGGCAAGAGGGCACTTAAATCCCCAGAGCTGAAAGTGGGCAGGAGAAAAGGCAGTGGTGGCTGCTGTGGACTTTCTGGGATGGTTTTGTGACATTCCTACCTCCTGGTGATCAGTGCCTGGAGCTTGACTGCTCATTGGGTGCAAGAGGAGCCACCCCAGGGCTTGGAGCTGTTGAGTAGCAGCTGGGAGAGCAGCCCAGGGCTGGGAAACAACTGCTGGGCTCTGGAATGATTTAAAGCCACCAGCAGCCTGACGATATGTTGTATTTGGTGACAACATCTGCTCGAGATATTCCTGTCCCTGTTACTCATTCCTGCCCACGGAACAGATCAGGGAACTGATCTGATGTAAATAAATGTGCTCAGGGTTTTCTGGGGTGAGCTCAGGTTGTGGGCTGGCATGGATGGGTGAGTTGGGATGGATGGTGCATGGGCAAGTGGTGATGGCACTGGGGCTGGAGAGGGGGCCATAGCAGCGATGGTGGCACCTAGGGCTGGAGATGTGAGCATGGCAGTGGTGGTGGCACCTGTGGTGGGGATGGGGGCACAGCGGTAGTGGTGGCGTCTGGGGCTGGACATGGGAACTTTGCTGGGGTCATGCTGTGGTATAAAGATTTTAGGGGCTCACTGGCCTCTCACAGGGCTCACGGTAGCTTTAGTGAGCTCTGCTCAACCCAGGAAAGCACGTGGTGCATGTGCTTCCCATCCCTCCTCCTCCTGTGCCCCCAGCCTTGCCAGCTGAATGGTGCCAGCTCCATCCCAGTGTTCTGTGGGCAGGGTAAATCCCTTTGCAGGAAGATGCTACCATGGAGCTTTTGTATGGTGTGGTGATGGTGCTCACATCTGTTGACTTTTCCCGTCCTTGACACAGACGTGGCTTTAAAACTTGGTATCTAGATTTACTTTAAAATACTGCCTGGCCCTCATTCACTTGGGATGCCTTGGAATGTGTTGTGATGTATAGTGTGGAGAGCATGCCTGCTCTGCAGGCCTGAGCTGAAATTCTGGTTGGGATGTGGAGGTCACCATGTTTTGGTGAGGGGATGGGTTGTGATAAAGCTCAAAAGTGGATTTTGTGTGGTACTGAGGGAGTAAGAGAATCCCTTGGGCTGCCCTCCCTTTATGCAAATGCTGAAGCCTGTGTGTCTCAGTTTCCTGTTAGGCTTGAGCATGGGGTTTGCTGGGGGGAGCACGAGGGTGCTCTGGGTAGAGAAAGCACCATTGCAGCTACAAATCCTGTGGTTGTGGCGCTGTATTTTTGTTTTTTTTCCCAAGCCAGAAAGTCATTTCATTCCAGGAAGCTCGCTCACTCCCCCAATTAGCCGTGGAAATGCAGTGTTGTGATATTTTCCCCAGGTACTATGCAAACAAACGCTGTTCCCAGACTCCCTCTGCTCTCTCCCCCACCCCTCTCTCCACTCGTTGGGGTGCAGGTACACTGCCTCCTGCACTGGGAATGGCCCTCTCATCTGGTTAACAGATGGCTGTGGCATGTTCTGCAGTCAACTGCATGCCATGTGGCTGGTGGTCACCGTCAGGATCAGCCCTCAGAAAAAGAACCCTGGAGCTGGGTCTTGGTCCTCTATTCAAGCTGGACTGGAGAAGGGAAGAGTTGCACCCACCTAGTGGGTTGTCTGTGGATGGTGGCAAGTGGAGTCTTGAGGTCTGTTGTCTGAAAGGGAAGGCCATCCCAAAAATCACTGATGCCACTGCAGCTGAGATGCTCCATCATTGTTGAGGTGCAGAGGACAGGCGGTGATGTCCATGTGGTCCCACACCAGACATGGTGCACACCAAGAGCCATGGCTACTGTGACTACACCAGCTCCAAGCAAGTATTTCCAGCTGGTGCTGCCCTGCTGGCTTGGGATCCTGACCTGCCTTCCCCAGTGGGACACCAAGCCCCAGGTCTGCACTTCTGTGTCCCTCAAAACCACCGTGGTGTAAAGAATGGATGCCCCTTTGCAAGGAGAAGGGAACAAAGAAAGGGTTCACTGAGAGGATGGTAAGGCACTGGAACAGGCTGCACGAAAAAGTGGTGGAGTCACCATGCCTGGAAATGTTCAGAAAATCTGTGGATATGGCACTTGGGGTCTGGTGGCGAGCATGGTGGCACTGGGTTAATGGATGGACTAGAGGTCCAGCCACTGGAGGTCTTCTTCAGCTTTTATGAATCTACGAAAGCTGGAGCCAAGTTCCAGGAATCAAATGGCTAAGAGAGGCTTGGAAGAACAGGAGAGCACTGGATCTGGGTTCTGTATGGTCAGAGGCCAGGGAAAATTATTTTCTAAGGCTGAAAGGGGAGGATGGCTGGGCACCAGGCAGCTCTTTGAGGTGGTGACAAAGTCATCAAGGTGAGCTGTCTCCTGCTGGCAAAGCCTCTCCTGCCCAGGCGGGACCAGTGGATCTATGGGGTGCCTTGTACACAGAGCAAGCTTTCAGGGTTTCTTGGGCTGTTTACTGTTCTGTGGCTTGGAGGGGAGGAAGGTGACTGTGTCTATGTATCATGGACCTGGTTTGCTGACAGGAAGGTTTCTTTCTTTGCTCAGCATCAACATTTCAAGGTGCAGGAACTCCTTGGGCATTAGTGTTTTATGGTCATACAGGCTGGATATTAATGCTCTGCTTTGTGGGTAGGGTGAGGGAGCTGGAGGGGCTGAATGGTGAATGGCCCTTGGAAGGAAACCAGCCTTTTGGTCAAACCCCTATGGCCGTGAGCAGAGCCTGGACCTGGGGGAAGAGTCGAAGCCCCTTGGTAGTGGGGAGAGCAGGTGGTGTAGCTCTCGAGCTGGATCTGAATCTTGCATACGAAAAGCCAAGGTTGCACATGAAACTGCTCAAATGTGACCAAATATGCCATGGCTTTGCCAGATCGCTGCCTGGCTTGTGGAAGAGCCACGTGCCAGGAGAAGGCCCTGCTTTACAGGGGCTCACAGCCTGTGCTCCCCTCTGCTGCTTCCTCCGGACCAAGAAAACAGGAGCTGTTGGTGTTTCCTGTGATAGATCCCTCAATGGTAGCTTGGACCAGCATGTGTCCTGTCTACGTGGTCCCTCAGTAGGGTCAGTGTCTTTCTGTTCCTCCAGGAACCATTAGGAGGTTCATGGCATTAAAAAATGGAAGTGTTGGGATTTTCAGGCTGTGTACTCATCAGTAATGCCTTGGCTGTGGCAGGAACAGCTCCCTGTGTGGGGCCCTGCAAAGGAGGAAGACACAGCAGAGAGAGCAGCAACACGTCTGCTTCTGGTTTTTCTTGTGTGAACAGAGGCTGTTTTGGGGTTCCCTTGCACCATCCCTGTACACTGCTGTAAGTTTGCTTGAGCCCTGGGATCAAATGCATCTTCCTTCCTGCAGGGAAGGGGCTCTTCTCAGCTACTCTTGGCTGGGAGGACAGGAGCCATGTTCATGATGACCCAATGGCCTCCAGCCTTCGGCCACAGGAGCAAGAGCAACTAGACTTGCAGGTGCCTGTTGTTTCTGGGCAAGAAACCAATGGTTTCATCCTCCAGGCCACCAAAGCAGACAGATTTTTCTGGGCAAAGAGGGGATCCAGTTTGGTGCAGATCTCCAGCCGGTAGCACAAGGAACCTGTGATGAGAGGTTGCCGTCTCTTCTGAAGCCACCGTCATGAATTAGAACATGTCAAGTAAAGGTGAGAGACTGGAGTAAACTGGATGTTTTTGGGCATGGAGATGGGTTACAGTGCAGTGCTTTACTCCTTACCCACTGCTCCACTGTTGTGTGTTACGAAAAGCTTTTGGTAACGTTTTTTTCCTGGTTGACCTGTTTCAAACATGACACTGAAGCAGCACCCAGTGAGGTGCCTCAGCAGCCCCTGTCGGCTGAGCAATCCCAGCCTCCTGCCAGTGAGTGAGGCCATTAAAACCCAGTCTCCTCTGGGAGCTGATGGCCTGATATGGGAGATGGAAGCAGCAATGCTTTCAATTTCCCATTGATCCTAATGAGCCGATGTGGGAGACTCGGATGGCTTGGCTGTGTTAGGGGCTGTTAGCTCCAGCACTCAGAGCTGCTCTCAGGTCTGCTTTGCTTCTCAGTTCTAGGAAATGGAATAAAGAGAAAACCACTTAGGAGGATTTTAATCAGAACTTGGCAGAAGAACTTAAGGAAACCCAAGAAATCTTCTGACAACTGCACTTCACACTGAGATTGCCAATGAATGGGAAGGGTAAAGAGAGGGCCTTGGCTTGGGTGGGTTGGGTTTCTTCTGGCTCGTTTAATGGGATGCTATTAGCATTCCTGCTCTCCCTGGCTGGGAGGGGAGGGGGAAAATAAGCTTTCTTCAGTATGCTGGAGACTTGTCAGCTGGAAATGAGGTTGAGACCTCTGGGAGTAGATGATGAAAGTCATCCCAGACCTGCTGGAGATGGCCAGCATGGTTCAGGAGGAGGAAATGGTGTAATTTTTACTAATAGTGGTCTTGGAGTTCAAGAGAATCTTGTGGTATGGTTGGATTTCTTCAAGAGGTTGATCTTGGCAGGCTGGAGAGGTGGGTCTGTGTGAACTTCATGAAGTTCAGCAAGGCCAAGTGCAAGGTCCTGCCCCTGGGCTGGGGCCATCCCTAGCACAAACACAGGCTGGGTGGAGAACAGATTGAGCATAGCCCTGGGGGAGGGCCTGGGAATACTGGTGGGTGATAAATTGGATGTGACCTGGCAATGTCTGCTTGTAGCCCAGAAAGCCAACCGGGGCTGCATCCAGAGGAGTGGATCCGGCAAGTGGAGGGAGGGGGCTTTGCTCTGCTCAGGTGATACTCCACCTGCAAAGCTCCCTCCAGTCTGGAGGTCCAGCATCAGAAGCTGCTGGAATGAGTAGAGAAAATGCCATGGAGATGCTCTGAGAGCTGCAGCTTCTTTACTCTGGAACCAGGCTGGGAGAACTGGGAATGTTCACCTGGAGAAGAGAAGGCTCCAGAGAGACCTTAGAGCCCCTTGAAGTGCTTGGAGGGACTCCAGGAGAGCTGGAGAGGGACTTGGGACAAGGGCCTGGAGTGCGAGGACGTGGGGGAATGGCTTCCCGCTGTCAGAGGGCAGGGTTAGATGGGATATTGGGAAGAAATTGTTTCCTGTGAGGGTGATGAGGTCCTGGCACAGGTTTCCTAGAGAAGATGTGGCTGGATTGTCCCTGGATGTGTTCCAGGTTGGATGGAGATTGGAGCAATCCAAAGCAAAAAGGAAGGTGTCCCTGCCCATGGCAAGGGATTGGAAAGAGATGAGTTTGAAGATGCTTTCCCACCCAAACTGGTCTGTGATTCAGTGGTGCTGAGCTGTTGCTGGTGAGTGCTGTTGGGAGTGAGAAATGCTGCTATGAGGTTCAAAGCCCTTGTGCAGGATGTCTGGTTTCAAACTAAGATGTGTGAGGACTAGACAAACCTGTTGCAGCGATGGGAGATATAATCAGCTCTCTAGATCCTCACTTAGAGTTGATGGTGAGTTTCCTGTAATATCTTCTTAGCCCAAGTTTCTTGGCTTGGCTGTAACTCCTTTTGTAAATTGTTATTTTTGAATATTTGATTAAAAATCCATGGAGTGGTATGAGTAACTTGACCATTTAGGGGCAGGAAAGTTGCAAGAGCAGTACTTGCATGTGTGTCCTGCAGCTGAGTAACCCAAACCAGCTTTTGTTTTCTGATTCCTGGGGAAGGGAGCATGCAGTTCTGGTTTATGAGTGTAGGCCTGGCATTGCTGAGCAGAAACCCCCCCAAGTTGTGTTTATTTGTAAAGGGCTCTTCAAGACTGTGCTGTACCACAGCTTTTTGTTTTATTGATATTCCAGCATCTGGACTGTTTTCCTAAACGTGCTTTCATCCAAGGAGAGATTAAGGGAGTGAGAACTGTTCTGATAAAGCTGCCAAAAATAATCTTTGCTTGAGACTAAGTACTGCTCTTGGGACTTTGTCTTGTAAAACAATTTGTGGGTGAGCACGAAGAACCATCCTAGGAAGCCCCGAATGCTCCAGATTGTTGTTCCTGCTGGGGGATTGGAGGACTATAAATTTTCCATAAGTGTTTGAATTTGTCACATGCTGCCTAAGGAGATCTAATAGCAGTCAGGGAAGTGTTGAGGGTTTGTGGCTGAGGTGACTGAATCCCTGAGAGGAGAGATCTGCATGCAATGTGGTCAAATTGATGGGAGTACTGCTGATGCACACATCCATCTTCTCACACCCCACAATGGATTGCTCACGGATGGGTTGTTGTCTCCTGTGACCAGCTGATGTAATGAGGGTGATAGCTGCTGTAGCTCTAGGTGTTGAGGATGTGATGGTGGCAGTGTGATACAGATGATCTGTGAGGTTTTGTATGGAGGTCCATCTGAAAGTAGGTTGGTGCTGCTTTGGAGTAGTTTGGCTCTCAGCACCTGGGAGGTGCCGAGCTCAGCAGAGCACAGCAGCCTTAACACTGCCCTTTTTGTCATTCTCCTTCTGGCAGTGTTTTTGCTAAAAATCACATGTCTGTGTGCTGTGACTTTGTTTGACAACTTGTGCAGTGACAGGGAGCTGAACTTCTTCCTTGATGAGATACGTAGGTACACACGGCATGTGTTCTCCAAACTTGCATGGCCCTGAAGCAAAATATGGTTTGGATGCCATCTGCTTCCTGAGGGGCAGAGTTAGAGCTGCTGGAGGAAGCTTAACACGCTTCTGTGGGCTGAATGTTGCCCAATGCCTCTCCCAAAGGACCTGGGATTGGCTGCTCTGGTTCAGTTTGGTTAATTCACATTTAACAAGGCACTGTTAAAAGCACACTCATAGGAGGACTTTCTCTGAGGCTCTTGGCTAGTGGCTTCTGTGTCCCACCTGGGAATCGCACCAAGGCCCGTGAGCAGATGACTGAAGTCATGACCCATTGATATCCTGAGTTGGAAGTAAACCACAAGGATCATCAAGTCCAACTCCTGGTAGGCTTGGCTCTATAAGCAGTTATGATATTAACTTGGAGGAGATAGTGTTGGTGGGACAGAGTGTTCCTACTCAGGGATTTCTCTTGGATCTAGAAACAGGAACTCTGTAAAGCACCATCAGAAAGCATAATGAAAAACCACCTTGGTGTCTCTGCCTGCAGAGCTCCTCAAATTCCCAGGATGGCTGAACACATCTGTGCTGGCTGGGAGCTGTTCTGGCTCCTGCCTGGGATCGTGGTGCAGGATGGGGGGCCTGGCTTTGGAGACTCACTGAAGGGCTCCAGCTGGCTTGTGACCCAGTGAGGCTGAAAGTAGCCACTCTTCCATTTGGGCCAAGAATTTGTAGGGATTTAATCACCCTGTCAGGGCATTGGGCTGGCACGGTCTTCCAGTGTCAGATTTACTGCTCTTGGCCCCTGAATGCCCAGTGCAGCTTGCTTTTATGGAACCCTGCTTGCTTTACGGGACCAAAACTAGCATCTCAGCATAGTTAGACTTTTTAGTATCCTTTGAATGTCCGACACTACGGGTCTTCAGCTTGTTTCTTATGGTGAGGTGATTGTACTGTGTGTGCTTTTGAGTGTGACCAATTTGGTGAAAGTTTTGGTCTTCTCTCTTACTCAGATCTTCTCTGCACAGGGGAAAGGAGTCTTTTATCTGGGTGTAATTTTTGTGGCCAAGGCTCCACGTTCCTTCCTGTGCCATGTGTAGCCTGGTGGTGTTTTAGTGGGAAGAAACTAATGGCTGAAGCAGCTGCCTGGGCTTCACCTTGCAGAGGAGATGGTTTAGTGGGAGTGGGGATGGAGAGGGGTACTGCGTTGGGCTTGAGGCTTGATCCAAAGTTTCATCCCTGATTCACTGCAGGATGTGGGATGTTGGCATGTGGAGTCCGCTACCTGGAGAAGTTGGAAGATGTCCCTTTCCATGGCAGGGGTTTGGAACTAGATGAGCTTTAAGGTCCCCTCCAACCCAAACTTTTTTTGGTTCAGTAAGCTGAGTTTGGCTCTGACAGGTGACTGTTTCAGATCAGAGATGTCCTTCTCTGCAGGTTTTTGCCCCAACATCGCCTGTCTTCTTGTTGCTGACAGCTTCAATGTCTCTGCCATTCCCTTCTGTTGTCCTGGTGTGAGAAGCAAGAAAGCTGGAGCCAGGTTTGGTTCTGTCTTAGTGTTTCAAAGACTCACAGGCTGGTTTGGGTTGGAAGGGTCTTTTAAACTCACCTCATTCCACCCTGTGCATGGGCTGGGACACCTTCCACTAGACCAGATTTCTCCAAGCCCTGTCCAGCCTGACCTCAGATGGGGCAGACACAACTTCTGTGGGCACTCTTCACCCGGGCAAAAGGTGTTTTCCTCCACCTGTGTCTTTTGAGAATCTGTCTCTCCTGGATGACAGGCTGGGATGTGAGGTCCAGCTGTCCAGAAGATGACAGCCATGGTCTTCTGCTTAATGGTGGCTCCTGCCTGGAGAAGGGAGCAGAATAGATGGTGATGGGAGGCAGAAGTGGGGGATTGTTCTATTGTGGGACCTCTTGTCTTGCTATTGTCCTGAACCACTTTCAGCCCAGCCAGATTTCAGGACCAAGCTCTGTGGACACAGCTGGTATTTGGTGATGATCTCTTGGAAGATGGGAGATCTCAGAGGAGATCTCACCGGTTTGTGTTCAGCCTAAACATGGGCACAGGAACCTTCCTGCCTCCTTGTGCAGTCGTTGGAGCTTTGCTACTCCCCAGGAGGTGTCCTGCCTGCTCCTGGCCACCCCTTCCCACATTGATGCTCAAGGGTTTGTGCAACCATGTGGGGAATTGGGTCAGGGACGTGATCCAATTAAAAGCTGTGCTGAGCGACATTGAAAGCAGGTTTTAACCAGGCAGTTTCCTGACAGTCCACAGATGCCTGTGTTAGGAAAAGAGGGCTTTGGACCACAGCAGGAATAAACAGCCGTGGGTGGGTTGTGGTGGGTTGGTTTCTTCTGGTAGTGGTGCTGATCCATGGAGGTTTGGTGTGTTGGTAGGCAACCGTAGGGACAACAAACCTGACTCCCGCTTGGATTCTGGCTGGTGAGTCTTTGTTTTCTTCCCGTGGAGCCCAGTCTCACTCCCTTGCGTCTGTTTCGTGGCTGCCATCACTCATGGAGAGCTTCTCATCAGGTGTTTCTCAGGCTCCTTCTCTCCAAGGGTGCAGCCAAGGACTGTGGTCGCAGGGGAAGACTGGAATTGTACCGCACCCTTGCCCATCCTCACTGCCTGGGGCGAGGGGGGGTTGCCTTCGGTAATCCTGACTAATCCTTTAATCTGTATCAACACTGATAGGTATTAAAGCAGGAGATAAGGTTCAGACCATGGCTTGGAGCTCAGCGATATCCCCACCCTCTTCCAGCTAAATCTGGGCTGATTGTGCTTTCTCTTAAGGGGACCGTGCTTGTTTGCAGAGCAGCTGCACTGGGTTGAGAGGGTGGATTAGCTGTTCCCAGCTGGAACATGCCTTTATTGCTGGGCTCCAGCTTGCCAGACAAGTCCATTGATCTGTCTGTGTGTGTTCCTGGTAACCAGCATCCCGTGCTTTCTGGAGCAAACCTCTCCAGGTTCATGTTCCTCTGCCAGTCTGCAGCAGATCTTTTTATTTGTGTTATTCACCTGGATATAAGCCTGATTCAGTTGTAGACACTTCATGGAGTTCTTAAACAACAACACAAAGCTTTCCTGAAGCAACCAGTGCTGCAGATCTGCGGTTCCTTGCTGCCTGCTGCTCACAGCAGGATTTCCCTCCTGCCCCACCTCCAAAGCAGGACTCCCACCACCACATCCTCCCTCTCCAGGCTTTCTGCACTCTCTTCTTTTTGAGTGCCTTTCCTCATGGCTGAGGTCTGCAATGTCCTCACTTATATGGCTTCTGGACACCTCCAGTTACCCCAATGATCCAGTGCTGTGAAGGCAGAAATCCCAGGGCTGGCTGTCCCATGTTTGGTGGGCACCAAACCAAGGTTGTTAATGCCAGGAAGAGCTGCTCCCGGTTGAGTTCACTGTGCAAAGCAAACTGTCCCTATTGTTTTTGCTGTCGTAGGCTCATCCGCCCTTTCCCTGTCCTCTTCCAGTTTCTCCCCATGCTCGTGGGTTTGCTCCGAGTTTGCTACCAGTTCCCTCATCAGCAAAGCCATGGTTAATCCTTCCCATAAATCCTTTAAGCTGTCAGCAAACAACCCCCTTCTTAAAATTCTAGCACGCAAGCTCGGCTGGGATGGAGCCTGGCTCGCAACCCCAAGGTTTCATTTTTGTTCCCAGATTATCACCTCCAGTCCTTCTTGGTCCCAATTTTGGCTGTCACTGCAGGGTTCTCGCCATAGCTGAGGAGCAGTGGATGACTCATGCATGCGTGTGGCCTTCTGTGATATATCTGAGTTGTAAAAACATTCAGGTTCAGGATTACCTAATGAGGGGTTCCAGGTGTGTCAGTTGGTTTGAGGTCACAGATGAGAATAAGTTCCTTAGATTCCATGTGGATGAAGTTTCACCTCTCTGAGGAGCTGCCTGTCCTGTGGGACAGAGTGTGTTGGCCCTGTTTCTTGTCTACATGAGCTCGACATGCAGCTGATGGGGCCAAAATGGGCTAAAAAATAAGAGTAAAGCTTTTCTGTGGTCATGCTCACCTGTCTGCACCCAGACTCTTACATCTTTGCTGTTTTGCTCTCAGACGTGACTGTTTGGCTCTTTCAGGTTTGTTTATTCCTGTAAAAACACAAGGTTGGGTCATTGTTTTGGGCTGTATTTTCATTGGTGATTAGGTTAGGAGGTTCAGGTGTTGTACATCTTCCTTTGGAGGATCTCTGAATATCCCTTCCTTTGAAAGTTGACATCCTCCAAGGCACTTGGCAGAATCCTAGAGAACAAAAAATTGATTTCTCAAAGTCTCAACACACATCTTGAGTTTCTCTCCTGTGAAATTTGGTTTCTCCCTTAAAATTCCTGATGAAATACAGTTCAGAATTTATGGGATTCTCATTACAAGACTGTCATACAAGAACCACAAACCTTTTTCCACTGTTGATCCCAGAGGGAGGAAAGGCTCTGAGACTCCCTGAGGAATATTGAATGGCATCTTGCTGCCGAGTGGCTGCATCTGGGGATTACTCAGTAAAACAGAAGGAAGGGGAAAAAAAGGTTAATGCAGTGTTGGCAGCCGCCAGCTCCAGAAGCTCATGTCCTTCAGGCTGCCGTGATTCAGCTCGATGACTTGAGTGCAGGTGGTTCTTAGCTTATCCCTCAGGTCTGCCAGAGGAAAAGGGATTTGGAGGAAATACCATATTAAATCTAAATTACTGAAAAATTGATTTCTTAAAATTGATTTTTTTTCAAAAAAAGTGCTTTTGTCAGTAGGGGCTAATTGTAAAAGGCACGTGGCTTGTGCACGCGGCCCTGTGAGCACCCTTTTTGCACAGGCTGTTTTCCTGCTTTCTTAGCTCTGCACCAGTGTCAGGATTCATGGAGCAACCAGCTCTGTCCTGATGCCTGTAACACTGTGAAAACCCTAGGGCTGAATTTGGGGGGGGTCAAGGTGGGAGAACACCCACAGGCAGATGCCAGGCAGCTGCAGAGCTGCTCCCATGAGCCCTGCTCCTGCTGCCAGCTGCCATTGTGCTTTCCAGGAGCTCCTGCGAGGGTCAGCCTGCAGGCATGACATGCTTTCTTGCAAGCTGCTGTGCTTGATCACCTACCACTGGCAAGCACAGGCTTGAGCAAAAGCCGGTCACCTGGATCTACGGGGTTTTATTTATTATTATTATTTTTTTTTGCAAACAAGCTGGGTGATCTGCACTTGGCTGTTGGCACTGCATCCTGCAGCATATGACAGATAATCGGCCTGGCTGCTGGCCCGCGGAAGAGGTGAGGCTCCTGTCGATGTGTGACCTGGGAAGGCACGTCAGCTCCATAAATCACTCCCTGCTGCTGCCCGTGCCTTGCGCCTCTCTTCAGCTTCTTGGCAGATTCAATATCTGCAGCAGGGCTCTGGATGGCTCCTCACTGCTGGATGAGCATGTGATCAGCGTCCATGTGGGGCAAGGAGGCAGGACAGGCTTCTGTCCAGTCCCTTCACCCCCTTTAATGTCATTCCTCAAACAGAGAAAATAACTTGGACAAACTGCTGTCTTGCTGTGTTCCTTGTGCTGGTATCCTTACGGACACAGGACTCCTGCCCAATCCTACTGATAATGGCCTGAGTCTTTAAAAGCCAAGGATTGGTGATAAAGGGTGGGTTTTCTGGGTTTTGAGTGCTGGTGCCTCTGTCATGGGGTGCATCAGGTTTCTACTTCATGGGGGTTAAACTCGCCCAGGTCTCCACTGCTCTGCTGTGCCCATTCCCAAACTGTCCTGGGAGCAGCCACATGCTGGAAACAGGGTCTGTGCTGCTGACCCTTTTTCTAGAAGCAGTGAAATCACCCTTTGGGGGTGCCACATGGCCCATATCTGGAAGTATCCTCAGAGGGAAGTCGCTGCTGCCAGCACCCTGCTCCAGCCAGCAGCAGCTTTCTGCAATGGAGTGCCTCATACCTCTCCTCTGTGCACACCTGAATTCACCAGTCCAGCTCCTTGGATTTTTGGGGTTTACTCATGAACAGCAGGAGGACTTGGGCTTTGTTGGACCCACACTTGGGATTACTGGTACTGAGTTTTGGGGTGCTTGAGATAGTAGGTAGCAGGGGGAATGAATCCCCATATCTTGATACAGGTTTGTTAATAATTTGAAAGCTATTTTCCATTGTGGGTGAAGTGCCCAGGGCGTGCTCGGAGGGAGCACATTGAGTCCCTGAGCCTTTTGAGTGCTGGCAGCCCTGGCACTCGCTAAACAGAGAAAAAAATTGCCATAGTGCATTATTCCTACAGCAGGAGGAGAGTTGAGCAGAGCTGAGAGGGAAGGCTGCCTCTGCCTGGCTTTACCATCCCAGAGCAGGCTGGGTTGCCAGTGGGACGAAGACTAGGATTAGGTGAGACTGCTGCAAATCATTGGTGGACTATTCCTATGGATCCTTTCCTCATTTGTCTGCTTTCCTTTCAGAGCTGAGTTTTCCAGCTGAGGATCAGGCCAGCATCTCCTTGATTTCTCCTTTCTGGAATGATTTTATGCAGCTTTTGGTGCTCCTGTGTTCAGGTGTTTTCTTAAGCTCTGCTTCTCTTGGCTAAAGATTCAGCAAAGGTGGTCACGGATCCTGGCACTTAGTTTACTGCTTTTTGACAACAAAGCTTTTCTGGCATCTCAACACCTTGCCTTTTCCAGGTTGTGTTTGAGGAGCTGCGATCTCTGGGATCAAGCCATGGAGGCTTTGCAGGATGACATTTCCCAGGAACGAGTGTCTCTCTCCTGCTGTGGTTGTTGGGATGGGCAGGGGTGATGATGGGGACTGGGCTCTGCTTTGGGTGGGAGCGACAGTGCTGTTGCAGACCAGAGCTCCAGGATGGTGGTGGGAAGCTCTGTCATCCAGTCCCTGTTTGCTGTTGGCATGGGCACTTGCCTGGCTTCTGGCTCTTGGGAAGCAAGTGGAAAGGTTTGTGGGTGTGGAGGGGTTGGAGATCTCTGGGGCTGAGATAACTGGTTAAGGGACTTCAGGGCTTAAAGCACGAAACAAGGCATGGGAGTGATCCAGATACAGAACAAGAGATGCTCCAGGAGTGGGATGCAGCTGGTGAGGCCACCGCAGCTGCAGCTGTAAAATAGTGCCCTTCTACTTAGAGAAGGAGTAAATGGTTCCCTTTGCTTGCTGCACCCCTTTTTCTGTCCCAGTGCCCTGTTCCTGCTCGTCTTCCTTGCTGCCATTAATTGCTTAGGATTTGCTGATGCAATTAAAACCAGTTGTGTCTGCAGCTGTGGCACTTGTTTCTATTCTCCAAGGTATTCCTCTGCCTGCCTGCGAGAGCTGCTGGCTCAGGAAAGAGCAGGTTTCCATGTTGGCTGGCTCATGCCCATAGCGGTGGTCCCCAGAGAAGGGAAGTGATTGAGCCAGGGCTGTCACAGGGCTGTGTCTCCTGGCCTGAGGAGGTGGCTAGCTGACTCCTGGCACTCCCAAGGATTGAACAGGCTGGAACAGGGACCGTCTGGCTTCCTGCAGCTGATGTGTAACGGTGATAGCTGCCAGGCTGAAGTGGCGATGACTGATGGGCAGGACATCTTGCTGGGCTGGGGGTCATTTGCGCAGCAGCTAAAGCCAGCTGAGCGATGAATTATGGTCCCTGGGCTTTTCAAGGGGAGAGAATGACAGTCATGGACCATGGGAGATGCTCAGCTAAAGGAACAGGACCTCGGCTCAGCAATCTCTGAGCATGGCAGCTGTGGAGGCTGCGGGCACAGAGGGCAGAGAGGGCACTTGCTCCACTCTGGGTGGGAAGGGAAGTTGCTGATGTGATGGAGAAAGGCTTTCTCCCTCTGCCAGGCTGCCTCCCACGTCTCTCCCTGCCTGCGTAGCGCTGCCCAAGGCAGTGTCCTCAGCATGACTCCAGCTGTGTGCCAGCTCTCTCTTCACTTGCTCTTCTGGGATGTCAGTTCTTCTCCACCAGCACTGACCCTTCGCTTTGGTGTGTCCCCTTGGCTTTTCCCATGCTTATTTGTTACTTACTTGCCTAGCTGCTGATACCATATCCAGGAATGTTCTTCAGGACCCCTTCTTTGTCCTGTCCCTTGGTGTCCCTCCTTGTGAAGGGAGTGATTTCCAGGCTTTTTATTCAACTCTTTAATCCTGTTGAGCCCCTCCCAGTCCCAGGTCCTTCCTAGTGCCCATTCAGCTTTTCTCAGGCTTTCATCCCTGCCATCAGCTTCCTTCTCTGAGATACTGCCCTTCAAGAGTGTTTGGTTTTTAGTCTCCATGGCCAAGAAGCATCTCTGGGATCTGCCATATCAGCTGTGCCCCTCTCTTTTACCAGCAGCCTCTTGGAGGCCTTTGAGAAGCTCTTTGGTTGTCGCACATGAGCTGTGTGATGTTGCCATCGTCCCTGCTGTAGAGAAGACCTGGGTGATGTTCAGACAGGCACCTGCTTTGGCTTGGTAAAAGCCAGCATCGGGCCAGATGTTGGCAGAGATCCCAAATTATGGGAAAGGCGAGCAAGGAGGACTTCTGCTGCCAACACTGCTCTGAGTATCCGTCCGTCCGTCCGTCCGTCCNCTGGTTCTCTCTGGCCAGTGCCTGCTTTCCTAGCCCCACCCTGCAGACCAGCAGCTCATTAGCATGTCCTGGCCATCCCAGAGCTGCTGGTTGGCACAATGGGAGACTTTTCCTTCTGTCCAAATAATATCTTGTGTGATTATTATCAATAAAAAGCTATTGCTCATTTTTGTCATGTACGAGCAGGTGTAGAGGATGTGTGTGGACATGCTGCTTCTGTGTTCTCACTAGAGATGGTGTGATTAAAGGTCAGATGGGTTTATTATAGACAAATGCATTTTGGCTGTTTCAGGAGTAGAGGCATCAAAAGCTGTTGGACAACCATTGTGAGGCTCCTGGAACTTCCAGAGTAGGCTCTGGAAGACTGTCCCACTGGTAATGAGGGATTGTCTCTTACAGGGTTCCATTAGATCATGACACTTGATCTAGTGGCATTCCTGGGAGAGACTCTGGTATTCTGCTTGTCCTACTTGCCTTGGCTTTGTATTTTTGTTGTTCTTTTTTTCTTTTAACTCTCTAAGATCCTGGACTATAAAAAAGAGATATACCACTAAATAAGAATTAAATGCCAAGAAACAATGTGGGACCATCTTCCCAAAGAACCTGGAAATGTGGAGCTGTGGCTTCCCCTGTGCTAAGGACATCCTTTTTTGGCTGTGACCCCAAACCCTCAGCATTTCATGGTCAAAATGACTTTTTTATTGTCCTTCAAAGACAACCATTGGGCATGGAAAGCCCTGGAGAGGAGATGTGTAGCTCCCTGATCCCTTCCCACCTCTCACCAAGGCAGGAGGGGAGGTGGAGAAGATGGAAATATGCAGCCAGCAGGTTGTTGAGCCCAGTGCTGGCTCCTTGTTGAGTTTTCCTGCCTTGGAAGAGCTCGCTGCAGCTAGGACCCTCTGCATGCAGGCACAGGGGTGCTTAACAACCCCTGTAGGCTAATCCATTGCTGAGCTCATGGCCGCTTTCCCAGGCCAGCTGGGATGCCCAGGGTGCAGCATTGGTGCTCCCCATTCCTGCCCTCTAGTTTTGCCCCTCTTGCTGGGCATGAAAACCTTCTAGGCTGTCATATATGACTTAGTTGTGTCTTTCCAAACAGGACTTGCGTAATCCTCCATGGACTGCCTGTTTGAGCTGAGAGCACCGTGCTCCCTCTGGCCCCCAGGGGAATGGTTGAATTTTAATGATGTGTGGCCAGGTTCAGGTCTGTGGTGGCCAGGAAACCACAATACTCGAGCATGGCACCTTGGGGCTAAGACTCCCTTATTTATTATTCCTCTTATTTACTCTTCCTCATGCCATTAGGATTTCTCTGCAGTAGCTGGCTGGTAATTTAAAGAATCAAATAAATTTTTGCAGGGCAAGAAATGAAGTTTATGAAGGTCTGGGCTTGCTTATGGTGGGTCTAACTCCAGCAGCATCTTTGCTTTATTTTAGGGATGCCAGCTAAAAATCCAGTGTTGATTGAATATGGGCTTGCCCCTGCTACTCCCTGGTCTGTCTGCCCACCAGCCACAGGCATCTCATTTTTACATGTGCTGTCTAAGGTGCTGCTGGGTGGAAGGAGGCGTAGTGACTGCTGGCATCGGATGATGGTTTTTTGGTGGTGACTGTTTTCTCTCTTGTTTTGTGGCAAAGGGGAACAATTTCTCATTAGCTGGAATTCGGTGACCCATGGGTATCCCTGCATGTAGCCTGAGAAACGTGAGGTTAGAGGCTAAAAACCTTCCTGGAGCTTAATTGGACTAGCAGAAAGCTTCAGCCGTGGGTGGTGTCAGCATCCATCCCTGTTTGCTGGAGGCTGATTTGGATTTCAGATGTACACTCTTCCCCTTGGTATGGTCTGGAGGAGCTGATGAAGCAGTTACTTGAAGCTATTTTTCTATTTTTACATGGAGTACTCTTAAGGAGCAGCATGGCTGCGGGTGGCAGAGTCCTGTGATGCAAATCACGAAGCTCCCTCTGTGCTCTGAGATGTGCTGAAAGCCCCACTGTAGCTCCACTGCTCCTTGGCTGTAGGTGGCCTGCAGGTGATGAGTTACAGTCTGGCTTGGCTCTGGCTCAGCTCCTCTTCTCCCTGGCTTCTCAACTTCCCTGCAGGGAGTGATCGATCCTCCCCAGCCTTGCTGCTCGACTGCTGGTGGCTGCTGGTTGTTCAGCACAAAACCTGCCAGGTGAGACCTTCAGGCATCACAGCCCAGCTGCGTCCAGCAGCCAGGCATTGGCTCCCACTGGAGCATCGGCTCTGCCTCCTCCTGGCAAATGTCCCTGCCCACAGTAGGGGCTTGGATATAGATGAGCTTTAGGATCCCTTCCAACCCAAACCAGTCTGTGATTCTGTGATCAGAGCAGAGGCACCAAGAGGCATTTGAGCGAAAGACAGGAAAACTGCTTTTCATCCCTGATGCTGAAATTAAAGTCCGGAGTGAAGGTAGGAGATGGGAGCCTGTGGATTCACGTGGAAAGCTCGTTCCTGCTCCTCTTGCAGCTCATCTAGAGATTTCACGGCAATATGAACACATGGTGTGCTGCTTTGGGGTCAATGCCCAGGCACTGTTCTCCTCAGGGATAGTGAGGCAGCATCTTGATTTCAGTAATTAATAAAACCTTAGGAATTGGCTTGAAAAACTTCCTGTGGAATTCCCTGTGTCCTGCAGGCAGTGATTCCTGTATGTTCCTTGGGAACTAATGGACATGGGTGCAAACTGTTGCTTGTAGGGTTGGGTTGAGCCCAGCATTTATTGGCCAGAATGAGAATACTGATTTCTGCCATTTTAAAAATAGCATGATTGAAAGAATTTGCTGGAAAAATGGGGTTTGGGGAGTGGGGGGGTGATGCAGTCACGGGACGCAGCAGATTCTTCATTCCCATGTTAGCATGAGGTTTCCATCTTGTGTGCTGAGAGACAGGCACATTCCAGACACCAGTCCCCTCTCTTTGGCCACTGGTATGAGAGACATGTGGTGATACCATCTTCCTCACCCACATCCTCGTGTATCATGTGATTTGGCTCATTTCTTGCTCTCACTTCTCTTGTAACCTCCCCATCAGGCCATGGAACAGAGCTGGCTTTGTGTCTGGAAAGCACCAGGATCTCTCCTGGCAACTGGAGCAAAACCTACAAAGAAGAGGAGATGAGAGCCAAGTGGGCGGCTTCCTAAACGTGCAGCCTGCGGGGGCTGGGACGTGCACATCATACCAAAGCAGGTTTTTAATATTAAATAGATGGAAGGAAGATGTCTCCTTTTGCCTGAGGGATAAATAGATCTGAAACTCATCCTAGACTTTGCTGCTTGTTGCATCTGAAATACGTGTGTCTCACCCTGGAATCGAGTCTCTCCAGGAGCTGCCAATACCTGGCTACAACCCATGTGTAAAAATGCTCTGGTGTTCATGGTGTATGTGGGATGTGATGGAAAGTCTCTGGGAGAAGCATCCATTGAATGGATTTGCCTCTTTTCCCCCCAGTCCATAGCTATGTGCACCCCGTGGTCTGGACATGATGCTTCTTATGGTGCCACCAAAGCAAGTGGCACAGCTGTGTTCCTCTGCTACCCTCCCAGTGCTAGACCTCCTCCAGGAGCTGTGTGGGTGCCTCAGGAGCTGCACCCTGCTTTGCAGGGACTGAGTGTTGTCTCCTTCCCTCCCATCCCTTCCCCAAACAAATTTTACAGGTGTGAGCCCTGACCACCTGGCTTGGCTTCTCATCCATGATCCACAGGACCTTCAGGACCAAATGCTGTTTGTAGCTGTGGGCAGACAGCTTCTTGTGCAGGAGAACTGCTTAGAAAACTCTCCATCTTACCACTGCCATTTGTTCAGAGATGGATGTGATAAGAGAAGGATTATCTGCTTGGCCATGAACCTCCTGATCTAGCCATGGAGATAGACCATAGAGCTGAAGCTGCTCTCTCATCAGAGATGCTCGTTATCATGGTTGCAGTGTGGAAGAGCATCAAGAAAAGACAACTCTGCCAAAATTTAAGTAAAACCCTGCCAAAACCTGGCAAATCTAATCTGAACTTGGGCAGTTCCAAAGCTGTTGGATGTTGGCTCTCTAAAAGGAGAAGGACTGCTGCTGTGTTTTGGGAAAACCTTGAATGTGTTTTGTTGGTGATTCAGAGCCTGGCGTGGGGTGGATCTGGGGTGTCAGCAGCACAGTGCTGTGGGGAGTGATGTATGTTGTATGATATTAATGGAGGGTTTTAGGAAAGAAAGAGGGAAGGAACAGAGCAATGCTCGGAGGAAAGGATGAAGGATTTTCTCACTTGGAAAATACTGCTGTACTTAGGAACAATTTCCCTGCCAGAAAGCTGTGGCCAATGTCTGTCTTAAACATTCCTCTCATTGATTCATCCCATTTCCTCCTTGCTCCTCTGCATCATCCTCTGCGTAATTCCTCTCTCTCCTTTGATGTTTTCATCCCCCATGTATTTGTAGATTATGGCTGTGTCCCCACATAGCTGTCACTGAACCAAGCTATCCATATTTAGCTCTTCTAATCTCCTCTTCCAAACCAATCCCCTCAGCCTTGTTATTTTTGTGCCTCTTCTCTGAACTTCCTTCATTGTGTCTGTTGTGTCCTTTTCTGTCATGAATGGACTAGTGAAAGGTGTCCTTGGCCATGGCAGGGGGATGGAATGAGATATGCTTTAAAGTCCCTTCCAAGCCAAACCGTTCTGGGATATTAAGATGGCATCTTGGAGATGATCCCCTCTAGGTCACTGAAAGGATCACCGTGGGGTGGTGCTTCACTGTTTTATGTATGTCTGTGACTCCATAATCCCCCAGTTTCCTTGCGCAGTGACTCTGAATGTGAGTGATACTTGCTTTTGGCCCTCCTTGAGGCATTGGGAGCACAACCCAATGCCATAGCTTTGGCTGTTGTGGAAGGTCCAGCTGTCCCCACACCACATTCACAGCTTCGTTGATCAAAACACCCCCAAACAAAGCCTGTCTTTTATTCCACACTCCATCTCTTCTTTCTCAGCTCTGGTCTGAAAACACCAGGACCTTTTACCACATCCTCTCTTGTGCTTTATGAGTGTAAAAGTTGGTTTCTTAGTAGTGTAAAAATACCACATCTGTGCACGTGGTTCCGTTGTCTACCTTGGGTCCACAGTGACAGAGTGGGTGTGGTGGCACTGTCCATTCTCACCTGGAAGTGAGATAGGGCTCTGGATATTGGGATAGATTTGAACAAAGCTGGCCCCTGGACTGTGCACCGAGCAAGCAGAGGAACCCATGAGATGAGACAGGTCTGAGCCCAGCTCATTTTTACTTTAAGGCTTGGATCCATCTTTTCTCTTCTACATCTACAAGAATCCAATTTTGAACTGAAATGATTTGTAAATCCCGAGCTGTCTCCCCTCTGATTGACTTCTATGTACTGCAGCTTTTCAAAGGTACGGACTTTGTGCCTGGATAAGCATTAATTAAAAGTGATTGAATTATTAATGCTCAGAGTTTGCATGTAGGGTTGTGGGTCTGTGTGTGCACGTGTGGCCGTGCCCTGGCATGAATTGCTGGAGGCCTAGCAGCCACAGTGTCCCATGTTTTAGGGGTTAAGATTTGTGAGACTGAGGTAGAGGAAAAAATGGGTGAAAAAACTGAGGGAAAGGTTGAGGCAGGCAGATGTAACCATGCTATTCCCTAACAGAGAGCTGAGCTGCTGTGCCAGCTTGTGCTCAGCCCTGACCTACCAAGTGTCAGCTTTGGCTTGCAGTCCTTGGTTGGTGAACCTGACCAAGGTTTGTTGGTGACCTTTGTGTTCTTGCTGCCTCCAGGAGCCTGCTTTTTCAGCCTCTTTCAGACTCATCTCTTGATCTGTTGAAATGGAGATTCCAAGCAATATGTTCTTCATCGCTAGAGCTACTTGGGTGGTGGGGCCTGTGCTTGGTGCTCAGGATGCTGGCCAGTGTGCTGTGTAGCACAAAATAGACCCTGTAGGCAGGTTAAAGCCACTTGCCATGAAAATTCTGCTTTTTCATGTGATTTCTCTTCCCTGCCTTGAAGATTCAGGTTTTAGGGCTGTCTCTAGTTTGGTTGTTTCAACCTCTGTTTTATTGGCATGTCATTTGGCCAGGTTTGTGGAGCTGGTGGTTATCAGATGACATTTAACAGTGCCTGGAGCTGCCAGTGCTTTGTGAAAGGTCTCATGGATTTGTATCCTCTTTCTGGGAGATTGATGCACTGAGGCACTCGTGAAACCTTTTATGTTCTTCTTTGCCTGCTTAAATGTGCTGGTCAGCAAGTGCTGTTATTGGCAGCTGTCAAGCACTGCTCGGATCCTTGGGTGCAGCTGCCTTGTTATTGTGGTGGAAAGAAAATCAGCAAAAGCAAGACTTTGTCTCACAGTGGTTCTTCCACGTAGAAACCTTACTTGCAGGAGACGTGGCTGGTGTCAGCAGTGCAGGGGATGCTGGAGGATGGAGATGCAGGAAGCAGCAATATGAGATGGTTGGCTGTGTTGACAGAAGGGTGGGTGCAGGTTGTGGGGTGTAATGGGAGACCTGGGTTCCCAGTGGGAAGTCACTTGCTGTCATCAGAGCTCTCCTGCTAAGGGAGCCCTGCTGGAGGTGACCATGGCAGCAGCAGTGCTGAAGAAGGGGCTGGAGGCTGGGTTGGTCATTGTGAAGGATGTTTGTAGTTGTCTGTGGTCAGACTTTATGTCTCTAAGCATCTCTGTTCTCTCATGACCCAGATGTCTACAGTGCTTTTTCACATGGCATCTTTCCCTTTTTCTCCACCAACTGAGCTGCTTCATGTTTTAAATCAATGTATGAGGAGACCCGTGGCCCATCTGTGGGAGGTCAGTGGTTGTTGGTGGCTGAACAGAGACCCAATGACATGTGGTGGGACCCATACACAGAGGTCCCAGCTTGGATTTCTTTCCCATGTCTCTCACTTATGTCACCTGTCCCCTTTCATCATTGCTCTTCACTACCTCTCTCCTGCTGGAGACACCTTTTTTTCCCTTCCAGGAGCAGATCTGATAGTCTTGTAAGTGGTTGGAGCAGGTGACGTGGTGCCAGCACGTCTGCCTTGGATACTATTCCTGGCTTTATTGAAGACGCGGTAATATGCAAGACTGTGCCTCTGTGGTGTCTGCCTCCTCTTGATCTCAGAACGCTGCAAGCACTGAGATAAGACCGGCTGTGTTCAAGCAGCGATTTTATTCCCCTCTCCTCTGCAGAGGGAAAGCAGCTCGTCGTAAGTCATGCTGGGTTGTATTTGCATTTCTCCAGCAGTGTGGCTGAGGTTGATTGCATCCGGCTGTCTGCATCAAATGGGGATTTGGATGAGTCCTCCATCCCTGGCATGGTGGGGGGGGTTGTACCTCCAGCGTCACTGGGTGGTATGTCTCATCCCAATATTCCCATTAGTTGTGACCAGGTCTGGTTTTGGTGGTGCTGGTGGTGGGGCTGTGAGCTTTATGCAGATATCCTCTTCCAGGCTTTGGTTCCTGTGGCCCACTCACCTGCAGCCAGAACAGAGTTCCTCAGCCATGTCCGCCCCAAAGTGCCCAGATAAAAATGACTCCGAGTTGAGAATGTGCTGCACTGTGCCATCCTTTTGGCGACCATCTCCTCTGGCCATTCTGCAGGGTCTTGCTGGCCAGGGAAGGCAAACACTCTCCTGGATCTCAGAGCTGGAGCACAGATGCTTGGCATGGCCAGGAAAGGACATGGAGGCACCTTTTGTATGTAGATCATTCCCATTACGCTTTGGCATCAACAGCCCCACAGTTAGGAGATGCCATGAATCCCAAGTCTGATGGGTGGGAACAGATGATGAGGAGCACCAGGAACAAGCTGTGAAGGAGAGTGGTGGGGAATTGGCCTCTCTTGGCTTGGTTTTAGGGGGATGCTAAGAGCCTGGGGGTGGGAAACTGGGACCTCTGCTCCTTAAAACTCCTTGCTTCCCATCTGAATTGCCTGGCTCTTTGGTGGTGGTGCTGGCCAGGAGTCCCACGCTCACATGTCTTCTCTGGGGGGTGAACTCAGGGAGTGTGATGCTGAGCCCACTCCATTCTGCACACATGGAAACACATGGAAGCATTAGTCCTTCCTTGTGGCATTTACTGCTTCTTGGTAAGCGGGGGGCTGTCGCAAATGTCAATGCTTTCTTCCTGAAGCAGCTGCCCTGTGGGCCCAGATTAGCCAACTGAGGAACCCAATCTATTCCTCAAGTGTTCCCATGGTCTGTAGAAATAACTGGCTTTGTTTATTTGTGCTTGTGTTTATCCAGGGAAGGGAGATTTTTGTCTAGAACAGAATCCTTTTTTCACATTTTGATGTCAGCGACCTCAACTTCCTCCTATAGCAAGATGAAAGAGCAGTGGGCAAGAGCACTGGAATCAGTGCCCCAGACCACACTTCTGGCTCCATCTTTGGACCTGATGCTTGTGCCACCATTACTTCACTGCATGTGGGTGTTTGTTGGAAGCTCTTGTTGGCTGCTTTCTTGCTGGAGAAATCCAGCCAGCAAACAGTCAGTGTTGAGTGGCACCTGCACTGTTTGGGGAGGGGATCTTCTGGAGCCTGTTGCACATGGCCTGGGGTTAAGTACCTCCAGTGTGTTGGGATGATGTTGCTGGGGGATGTGACTGGGAGCTCTGCTTGCAGGTGGATTTAAGATGGAATTGTAGGCATGGTGGGCAGCAGAGCCAACAAAGGGATTCTGTCTTCAGGCTCTGCATACCCAGCTTTGTGGGTCAGGTTGGAGAAGACTCTTTGGAATTCCTACCAAGGTCAGTGGAGGGGAAGAGGCACTGTGGTGCTGCAGTGTTGGGGTTTAGAGATGCCTACCAAAGGTGCTTGCCACCTGGATGGATCTGCTCCCAGGGGATCTCTCCCCAAGGAGCTGGAAGCTAACGTTCCCAGCTCCTCTGAAAAAGCAAAGCTGTGGGACGTGTAGAGACAGACCAGGACAGGAGTGAGAACATCAAAGCTCCCAAAGGTTGAGCTGAGCTGGTCAGTGACATGGAATGTGTTGACTGCAAGCCTCGAGCAGTGCTCCTGTGATGGAGCACCTTTGGTCCGTGTTCTGTCTCCTGACACACACAGTCATGAGTTTGTGGCCAGTAACAAGGCCCCCTCTTGACTTTTCTTGTCTCTGTGTCTGCAGGAGTGGAAGGACCTTGTAGGTGAGAAAAATGGTCCCTGTGCTGCATAGCTTCTTCATGTGGGGATACACTGGAGCCTAGAACCATCTCAGGTGCTTTACTGCTCTCACCCTGAGTCCTGGCTGACAGATGGGGTGCGGGTCTGGAGGTGCCCTACACCTTCACACCCTCTCTGCTCTTGGAGATGCACCACAGATATCTCTGCTGGTTGCTCTTCTCAGGAGTTTTGGCATTGCTTTTGGCTTTTATTACTCCAAAATGCTTTTTTCTTGCCTGGTTTTGATTACTGGGGACAAACCAGAATTTTCATAAATAGGAGTGGGTGGTCTTCATGGTCCAGAAAGCGGCATTAAAATCAGTGGGGTGTTTTTATTTCTGGTTTGCCCTCTTCTCACTCTCTCATTAATAATTGCTGCTGGGATGTCCCCTTGAGGGCAGCTGATGCTGAGGAGCCAGTGCTGCTAAGATGGCAGGAACTGCTCTGTGTGCATCTCCCCAATGCCAGCACCCGCTGCCGTGCTTCCCTTGGTGTGGGAGAGTCGCTGTCCCACCTTCCCGGGGGCTTTAATGAGGGGTAGGTTTTAATTATCCCCCAGAGCCTGGCATCCCATGGCGCCATTGGCATCACCCTGGGCTCTCAGTGGATTTTCTTTTCCCCCATTGAGCAGAGCCTGTGTTGGCCGCTGCCGCCCAGGCTTGGCTCCGTTCCACTTCTGTCCTCGGCGGTGGTGAAAGCACGTTCCTCGTGATGGGAAAGCCTCCGCCAGAAACACAAAGGGCTTTCATTAGGGGAGGCAGCGGCGGGCGGACACGGACAGCCAGCGCTGGCACGCGGAAGCTTCACCCCATCTAACTCCCACAGGGGTGGCTGCAGACACACCAGGTTCCTCCAGCAGTGAGAGTGTAGCCAGTATTTAATCTTAGAGCCTTCCCAGCATGGAAAAAGAAATAAGTTTTATTTCTGCAAGGGGGATTTAGGGCCCAGAAGTGGTATGAGGGGGGGTGGTTGGAAGGTACAAGGCTTGTTTTTGGAGCCAGGGAGCTCGGTTAGCACAGCCCTGGAGGTGATGTGAAACCCACTGCTGTGGGGTGAGTGCTGCCCACCACCCCCAGGCCAGCATAGCCCCGGGTTCCCTCTCTCCCTCCAAGGGAAAGAGCAGCCAGAGGAGCTGCCCCATGGTATGTAGGGCTCTCCCAGCCATCCTTCATCTCCTGACCTTGCTCAGAAAGCAGAGGGGTGAAAAGATCATGGCAACAGGAGATAAGACACGTGTAAGAGGGGGAGGTGAATTTCATGGATTGATCCATCTGTCTTTTCCTCTAGCATGGCTTTCAGCTTTTTTTGGTTGTGTCCCAGTGGGGAACCTCTGCTCCTGCCCTCACCCTTGAAGAACCATCCTGAACCTTTTTATTTTGCTGTGGAGCTTCAGGCAAGGGAGCAGGAGAGCCGCCTTGTCTCCCCACGGCTGCTGAAAGAGGCTGTTTGTTACAGAGCAGGGTGAGATATGAAATCCCATCAAGCCGCCTTGCTTATTAGAGATCTCAGTGAGCTGCTTATTATGCACCATGGCATAATGCAGATTACGAATGTGACCGGGCGATAATTAGCAGAGCTGGAACTGTAATTAAACGCTCCTGTGCTGCGCTGTGGTTTCTGTTGCAGAGTGGAAGGAAGCTGAACGGTCTCAGCAGGTCCCCAACGCGCACACACAGCCACTGCTCCCCAGGCAATGGGGGCGAGTGATCCCTGCCACTCCCTGGGCTGTTCCTGCTGCCCACCCAAGCCAGGCAGCCCTGCCTGGTTCCTCCCTGGCTCTTCCTTTGCTGGAGACTGACTTGTGGTTTGCAGAGTGTGGCATTGAGGAGCCCCTTCAAAGGACCCTCACATTTCCTTGGAGCATCTTGCCCTGGATCTGCTGAAGAGGTTGTTGTGTTTTGGGGGGTGATTTTCCAGTGGGAGTCTTCTGGAAGCTGCTCTCTCAGCCTTCTGGGGTGGTTTTATGCCAAAACCAGCCTTTTTGAATCCCATGGGGTGCAGTTGGGCCACTGGCCATAGGGCAGCCTTGGATTTGGGTGGTCTGGAGATGGGCTCCTGTGGGAGAGCTGATTCTGTTGGTGGGAGATTGGAGGTGATTGTGGATAACAAGCTGTGCTGTTGGGGAGGGGACTGTGGGGTCCAGCCACTGTTATTCAAGACCTCCAGGCCATCTTTAGTGCCGAGTGTTGCTCTGATGAGCTATCTGGAGGAAGGATGGATGTAGGACAAGGAGAGGACTGCAGACAGAAAGCGCTTTGTGTTCTGCTGGAAGAGAAAATCCACTTGCCCTGTCAGAGCCAGGATGTGATATCCTCCTCTCTGCTCCTCTGCCTAGAGATTTGTGTCACCAGGGATGTGAAGAGAATCTGTGGGTCAGGAGTTGGTGAGGAGGTGGGATGCTCCAGGCACTTGCTGTGGTTGTGGGCACCCTATTGGGTGGAGCAGGCTCGGTTGGACGTGCAAGGTTCTGCCAGAGTTGTTTTCTTTGTTTAAAGGATGGAGATGTGTGAGCAAGAGAGGGAGCAGGCAAATTTGGCAGCTAGTCAGGACCAGGATGGGAGTCAGCAGCAAGGCTGGAAGGGATCATGGGCTGGTGCCTGTGTCCACACTTGGTAACCACAAACTTGGACTCTCCAGGCCTATTGTTTTCCCTCACAAGAGTTTTAGGGGGTCTGGGAGTAGAACTGGGTGCTCTAGAGGAATCTTCTCCTGCTTGAAACTGGAAGCCAGGTCTGTACTTGCTGCTGATGTGATGAGTTTCCTCGGTAAGCTTCTTTTCTGAGGTAGCCCAGTGTGTAAAGATCACAAATGGTGAAGAGAGGAGGTCTAAGCTGAAGAGGAGCCGCTCACCCCAGAGCTGCTGCAGGTCCTTGCAAGCCAAGGTGTGGGGGTGGCTGGCCGTGGCTGGCTTGGTCGAGGAGCCCCAAAGAATGGGAAGGTCTCCACCCCACCCTTGCTTTGGCCAGCCACAGAATCAGCCCATCAGCCGTCCTCCTCCTGACACTGTTGTAATCTGCTTGCGTGGCACAGCGGCCAAGGACCTTGGCTTCTCAGCAGCAGGGTGGCTTGGCTGGGCTTCCACTTGGCATATTGGCTTGTTGGCTTTCCAAGCCCAGCTCTGGCTGTGGAATCTGGTTTCTATGTGCAAAGAGAGCACAATGGCTGGATCAGGCTCTGAAGCAGATACTTGCATAGGGAAGAGGGATATGATCCAAGTGCTTGTGTCTGCAGGTGGTCACAGGGTAGTTCTGGAAGGAGAAGGATGTTGGTTTTCATGGGTGCCGGAGGGAGTCTGCTACTCGTTTGTCCTGTCCTGCTGGTTGAGCAGAAGATCTTCAAGTGAGCCATTGGGTCCAAAGTCATTGACTGCATTAACATCTGAGCCATAGCCAAGAGGCATCCTCACTGGGGATGATTACAGAAGCCATCGGGGAAAAAACTTGCCACAAGCTCTTTCAAGCAGGAGCACAGATACCTCCTGCACAAGGACTTTGGGTGTGATCTCTGTGACTACAGAGCTCCCCAGGGTTACATGGATATGGGCATGCCAGGGCAGGAGAGCCCTGCGAGATCCTTGTCCTCTCATGGGGTTTGGGACGTGAACTGAAGGTGGCAGTCCTGAGCTTGAGGTTCTCCAGGAATGTAAATGTCTGTTGATACTTGCCCTCCCTTCTGTGTTCCCAACAGTATTCCTGACGGTGACCACGTATCTCTTTTTCCCCACAGATGGAATCTCCAGTCTCTACACCCGCAGTGTTGCCCTTGCACCTCCTTGTCCCTGTTGTCAACAATGACATCTCGTCACCTTGTGAGCAGATCATGGTACGCACCCGCTCGGTGGGGGTGAACACCTGCGACGTGGCCCTGGCCACCGAGCCCGAGTGCCTGGGCCCCTGCGAGCCCGGGACCAGCGTGAACCTGGAGGGCATCGTNGTGAGTGTCACAGAGCTTCTTGCTCCCTGACAGCGTCGTGGGGGAGTTACGGCAGTCCCTTCCTTCCCATGTCCCTGCTGTGTCATTCTTCAGCATGTCCTGGGCTTTCCTGCCACCAGCTGGGTGGTCAGGACAGAGGAGCCGTGCGAGAGCAGTCCATAATCCATCCAGCAAAGGGAGTAATGGGCCAATACTTGCGTCAGCCCCATGTGTTGCGTTATCCCTTTGCCCAGACAGCAGGAGAAAATCTAAGCTGCCATTTCTCTGCCCTTCGACAAGAGCAGACTTGTTCCAGAGGTGCCAGGGGAAAGGCCGTGCCAGCCGGCACGGGAATTCGACAGAGTTGACTTCATTTTTGCTTGGCAACCCACAGGTCTGTCACAAAAACTCTCAAACCCTGGGAGGCGGCAGAAATCTCCTGCTGGATTAAAAAACCCCAACGGAGCTCTCAAAATCGACTCAGTGGGAGATCAGCCTCTCAGCTCTCTTGCCAAGCCAGTCCAATCTTTTTTTTTCCACTGGAGCTCATCTCATCCGTGCACAGCTTGGTTTGCTTTCCCAGGTCCTTTGATGGGTTTTCGTTGCTCTTGGGGCTCTGCCAAGGAACGCAGGGATGAATAGGTGGCTCAGTGGCCCATGGGAAGTGCTGGAACTTGGCCTTCCCTCTAGCCTCAGTGGGATGCTGGAGGTTTCTGCCTTGGGAAGCACGGAGTGAGTTCCTTGTGTTTGTGTCTGGAAGCAGAAACAGTCCAGAAGCACAAAGGTGAGAGAGAGCAGTGGTGGTGGAGGCTGGTTGATGGGTCATCTCAGCCAGGTATCCATGTGCTCCTCTTGGGTATCTGCTCCCACTTTTCCATTGATGTTCTGTGCAGAGAATGAAGCTGTTGGCCTTTATCCCAGCCACTCCTCACTGAGACTCTATTATCTGCAGTGGAAGCTGAACTGAAATCTCCATTCCCATGAGCTGCTTCCAGTGAGATTCTCTTCTTGCCCCATGCTTTGGGAAGGTGGGGGTGGGCCCAGTTTGCCTTTTCTCTCTTCCTACTGGAAAACTGGTTTTTAAACCATGGTTGGTGCAGGACCAAGTGCTGCAGTGGCTGCCAGTGTGAGCATTGAAGTTGTTCCCCTTGGAAAAAGCATATTGAGAAACAGCACCTGAGCTGTTTGGGAAGAGAGCAGTGAATGGACCATGCCAGGGAAGACTGGGGTGTCTAGCTTGGGATGGGGTCCTCCACACTCCTCTGCTTTACCATCCATTCCATATGGAAAAAAAATTCACCCTGATTGAGGCAGCTGGGAGCTGGGTGTTTTTTCTGCTGCTCCAAGGCAGAAGGATGTCACATGTAAAATCTGTGAGAAGAAACACAAAGCAAGGGAGTTCAGGAGCTGTGGGATGCCCAGAGCATGCCAGGGAGAGGGGATCTGCAGGGTGGATCTGCTCTCAAGAAACCTGTGGAAGGTCTGCAATGAGCTACCACCTCCCCAGCACTGTGTGATTGGTGTCACTTTGTAGGATACAACACCTTGTAATGGGGAAACTGAGGCATAGCTGGGCTGGGTTTTGGGATACACAGCAGCACAGAGGAGCATTTGCACCCTCCACTTGTGGGACTCCCCCGTCTCCCCAGCCCGATCAGCCTGCTGTCCTGGTGTAACTTCTCTCAGCCCAAAAGCCCTGGAGCTGCAGAGTTCCCTGAAAATCCCATGGCTGCTGGAGAGCCCAATGGGCAGTGGCAAAGCTGATGAGAGCTTGGACCTTGTATGGTGTTTTTGGGGTGGAAATCAGGAGAGGGTCATGGTGGCTGTGCCAGGATGGATGAACTGAGCATTCCTGAGGCAGGGAGCACAAAAACATCCCTCCCTGCCAATTCCTGGTTGAGAGGCCTTGCCATGGGAATGGTTGCTGTTCTTTTCTCCTGTTCCTCACCCCACCCTGGAGCTCCTTGCCTGTCTGCCTGTCCGTCCGCATTACCCCTCGCTTCCACAGCCACCAGTTCAGAGCATGCCTTGGAGGTGTCCTGTGATGTCCCACAGCCTGGATATTTTTAGTCTGTGGTAATTCAGTGAACTCACACAGAGATCCTTCTCTGCTGGCTGGTGATGGTTGCCACTGTTGGGAGCAAGGATTTCACATCCAGTCCCGCACAAAGGCAAGCCCTGGTACTGCCTTTGGTTTCTTTGGGTCTGCTGGGTGCCTTGGCTCCGGTCACACGGCATCTCGTCCTTGAGTGAAAAGGTAGGGGAGAGCCATCCCTGGTCTTTGCCTGGCATCTCTTCCCTGCCTTCCCATTGTCAGAGGTGGAGTTAAGGGTGATGCCGGATCTGGCTGTTGGAAGATGGAGTTTGTGAAATGTCCCCTTGCCCAAAGGATGTAGAGGAGAAAGCTACACCAAGGGCATGTCTGCAAAGCCAGATGAGGTGCTTCCAGTATCCTGAGACTCTCAATATCTCCAGACAGATCCATCTCTCCCCTTGCTCCTTGGGATGTAGCAGCCTTGTTGGACTGCTTGGAAGGACCCCAGAGCAGTGGAGCAGTTCTTGGCTTGCATCAAGTTCAGAATCACAGAACTGAGGAATGGTTTGGTTTGAAAGGGACCTTAAAGCCCAGTTCGTTCCACCCCCTGCCATGGGCAGGGACACCTTCCACTAGCCCAGGTTGCTCCAACTCTCCATCCAACCTGGCCTTGAACACTTTTAGGGATGGGCCAGCCAGCGCTTCTCTGGGAAACCTGTGCCAGGGCCTCACTACCCTGTCAGGAAGGCATTTTTTTTCCTAATATCCAATCTAAATCTCCCCTCTTTCAGCTAAAGCCATTACTCTTGGGCCTGTCACTTCTTAACCTTGCAAAAAGTCCCTCTTCAGCCTTCTTTTAGATCCCCTTTAGGCACTGGAAAGGACTCTAAGGTCTCCCTGAAGCCAGCCTTTTCCTCTCCATGTGGGGCTGCAAAATCGTGGAGAAAAGCTTCTAGAGCCAAAGCCTGGCAATGCTTGGAAGGATAAGTTGGACAAAGAAGGGAAGTTCATCTGAGACAGGAGCATGAAGCTTCAGTGAACCTGATGATGTCCTTCCTGCCCTGAACCATCTTTGTCCTCATCTCCCACTAGAAAATCTGCCATGAGTCCATGAGCCCTGCTAAAGGCATCCCAGAGGGCTCCCACCATCAACCATCTGGCTTTGGGCTTTTGGTGCACCTTCTCCTCCACCATTCTGGGTTGGTGTTGGCCCAAGGTCTGGTCTAGCTGGTAGTGACGCTGCTGTTCATGCTGTGCTGTAGCCATGCTGGTGACACTGTCCCTTTGCTGAGCCTGGCTGCACAGGGGGTGTTTTATCACGACACTTTCAGTGGGGAGCAGCTGTCTTGGGAGCTCCCCTAGTGCTGCTATGTGTAGTTCTTCTGATCCTCTAAAACTACTAACTGGTCTGATTGCACCAGGAAGCATTGCTCTCTTTGCTGCCTCAGGAGCTGCCAGGTCTCCTCCATCCCCCTTGGTGAATCTGGTGTCACCTGGCTTGGACCATGTCGCCTTCTCATCTCTCCATGGTGCCAACCAGTGCTGATCACTGCAAAACAAACACAATCCCTCCGAGCTATGAGGATCATGGTGTGGCAGCACCTGGAAAATGTCAGCACACTGTACATCCTTTCCTCCAGCTCCTTGCTGGGACATTAGTGACAGGTTACCCATGGCTCAGATTTCTGTACTCTGGATATTTGGATTGTCCTTTTGCAGATTTATCATGAGGGTATGATGGAGCACAAACCTGCCCAAGGTTGGCACATGCCAGTGTGGGCGTGCTTGGAACAGGAGGGAAATGCAATAGGTGGGGGTAGAATGGAGAAGATGGGAGGGTGAGAGCAAAGGCTTCTCAAATACAATGGATAGTGGCTTACACACTTCCTCTGCCAGTTCCCATGGGAACCATGAACGTATCTCATCAGGTCTCATGGACTTGCACACCTTGAACTTCTCTTACAGGTGGTTCTTCCTTCTCCCAGACCCTGTCTTTGCCTCCTCCGTCTCAGGTGGTGTGGCTGGAGCACTTGCTGGTGAAGATCAAGGCAAACAAGTTATTGAGCCCCTCAGCTGTGGGCTACCCAGACTGCAGGTTTCCTTTGTGTGTTTGAGTTTCTCCAAGAGTTCTTTGCTAATCCATCAGGCCTTCTGGCATTTCCCCCTGACCTCTCTTTGTTGGGATGCATTGCTCCTGCATTCAGGGATGATCTTTGGACATCAACTAGCTTCCTTGGGTCCCACTTCCCTCCAGCACTCTATCCCATGGCACTCTGTCAAATGGGTCTCTGAAGAGGCCAAAGTCTTCTCTCCTGGAGTCCAGAGCAGTGATCTTTCTGTGTGCTGTAGTCCCTGGAAAGCAGTTGGATGGCCAGGGACAGTCATGCACCATCTGAGCACCCATCCCTGCATGGTATGATGGGATGATCCTGTCTCCCTCTGGCCCAGCCAGGGAAACTGTGTTCATGTTGCCTGGTTTGATAGAGGGGACTTCTCTGTGAGAAGACATCAGAAACTTCCCCCATGTTGGACAAGGTTAGTTAAGGCCGAGCCTATCAATGATGAGGGCTTCTAGGATAATGTATTTTAGGAAGGGGAGAAAAAGCAGCCCTCATTCCCCATCCCCCTATGCTGTTTGGGGACAGAGGTGTAGAAATCAGGAGTAAAGTTGAGCCTAAGGAAGAAGCCAGGAGAAAGTGTTTTAAGGTTTGGTTTTATTTCTCATTATCCTACTCTGATTTCATCTGCAATAAATTAAATTAGTTTCCCTAGGGTGAGTCTCTTTTGCCTGTGATGGTAACTGGTGAGTGATCTCTCCTCAGTGGGTGAGGTGACAGTTGTGCTGGACAGCCCCGTGGTGTCCCCTGTCTCCTAGCAGGAGCACAATGGCCATGAACAGCTTTGGGTTCCCAAAGCCTGGGCACTATAGGTCAGGTGGGATCTCTGCACATGGGCAGGACTTATGGAAAAGCTGGAGCATCCTGAAAGTGATGCAGCTGGAGGGAAAACAACAAAGATCATTTCCAAGATGATGCAGCTGGGGAAGAAGTTCATGGAAGAAGGGGCATCCCAAAGCCAGGGCATCCTGGAAGTGATGCAGGTGGATGAGGAATTCATGGAGATGTTCTTGGTTGGGCTTGGGGTATTCATCTTTGAAAAGGGGGGGAATGTGCTCCAATACAGTGGCTCCTGGTGCCCACAGCAGCCTTGTCCTCTATTTTTCCTACGCTGCCTTCCTCAATGGCAACTTTGCACCATCACAGCCCTTAAATTTTTCCAGCCAGGCTACAACTCTGATGTGAGCACTTGATGAGCAGGATGCTGAGTGGTTTGCACCCAGATTTGGGTGGTATGGGTTCCTTAAGAGCTTCAAAGATGTCACCCTCCCATGAAACCAGGTGGGATGGGAGTTACCCAAGTGGGATTCCTTCTGTTCAAGAGCATCTGTGTTCTTGAAGAGGCAAAAGCATTGCTTCCTCACTGCTGCCCTTGTCATGCCTGTGCCTGCTCATCATCCTGCCGTGGGAGGGGGACACAGTGGGTGAAAAAAGCTGCTTAGGATCTATCCTGGGGTTTAAATTGTCCTGGGTTATTGTTGGAGGATTAGGAGGGGATTTGGTATGATTGGTTGCAGCGGGTTAAATATAGGCTGGTGTGTGTTGGAGGTCTGGTGTTCAACAGGGAAAGAGAGACAGTGCTGGCTTGTTTTGCCCCTTCCTCTTTCATCTCTCTCTTGTGGCTGTGGTGGTTGGGAGGAAAAATGCCAGCTCCTCCTTTCTAATATCACACACTGGCCCCGGGATGCACATGAGACTCCAGTGGTTTGCCATGCAATTAACTTCCAGTGGCTCATGTGGTCTTCCCTGGCTTCAGAGGGATTGAACTGGTGGGTAGAGCAGAGGGACTGGGAGGGATGAGGCCTGGGTTAGTGCTGCTTGTTCCTCAGTGGCTCCCAGGTCCTTGGGCAGCTTTTGGGGGGATCCCACACCAGCTTCCCAGAGGTGTCCTGGGAATGGTGGGGGTGGGTTGGGGTGCAGGATGCAGCCAGGAGCTTCTTTGGGTTTTAAAGAAAGAGGGACAGGCTCCTGCCTGCCAAAAACTGCTGCATTAGGAAGAACAGAAGACCACATTCCATGTGCCCTCTTTGGGATGCCTGGAACCAGCATCCCACTGTTCCCATTGATCTTTCCATGCGTGGGGCTGTGGGTTCCCGGCAGTTGGTTTCTCCCTCAGGTTGTCTCCATCATCACATCCTGGCCATGTCTTTGTTAAGGCAGGTCCCCAGCACTTTACTCTGAAGGCAGAACCCAGTGTCTCTTGCTCACTGGGATGAGCCAGTTGTGGCTCTTGGCTGTGTGCTGGGACCATGTCTTCTCATGATCCACTTGCAACATTTTCCAGGAGGAAAAGGAGAAAGAGAAGGTCTGCATTTCATTTCTCTTTCTGAAGGAGCCCCACGTGTCAGGCCTTGGCTCCATGTATTATCCATGCCGAAGCCTGCAGCTGGCTGCTGGCATAGCACAGCGGGGGATGTGGGCTGAGATTTATAAACATGCTTCAGGCACAGCTGCTCCGGGCTCCCTTGGCTCCATCCATCTCCCGGGGCCGTATATCTTGCTGCACTCATCAACCCTTGCAAGCACGTTCCCGAGTTTTACCTTGCTTGGATCAATGTGCCTGGCACAACAGACTCTGCTCCAGTTATGCGGAAATCAGAGTGATCCGTGGCAAGGAGGAGACACCACAATTTTGAGGGATGCTGTGAAAGACCTCTCTGCCTCCAACCAGAGGTGCTGAGGGGCCTCGGCGTGGGTATGAGCCAGGCAGTTCTTCTGAATTAGTGTGGAAAAGCTGAAACTCCAAGGTTTTCTGAATGCCCAGTGACTTCACTCCGTGATGGGAAGATGTGGCCCCTTGGATGGTTTTCCAGATGGAAATACAGGGCAGAGGGATGCCCCTGGAAGCGCTGAAGCAAAGTGGCCCACGGCAATGGAGGGTTATTCTGCCAGATTGGGTTTTCCTGCCAGGGCCAGTCACCTGACTAGGAATGCTGGGCTCAGCTTGCCATCTAGTGGCAGTAGCAGCTTTTTCCGGAGGGTCATGAAGTTCATGGCTGTGCTGGGTCAGCACCCTGCTGGGAGGTCTGCATCTCCACTTTGGACTCCACAGCCTTTTTAGGGGCTTTCTGCATTTCCCCCAAGGGCTTCCCAGCTCTTTCTCCCTGGAGATCACATTCCTTACCCTACCTGAGCACAACACGGAGCCAATGTGGATCTTCAGGTCCCCCCTGGAATCTCACAGCCCTCTGGGGGTCACTGGGTTTTAGCATCACATGAAAGTAGGGAACAGAAAGAGGGGTTAGGTGAGACATGCCAAGGGAAGAGAAGACCTCGGAGTCTTCAACTCCCATCTTGGTGCTCCTCCAGCCCTCAGCCCAATGTGTCACCTCTTCTGAGAGCCCATGACCCCTTGTCCACCCTCCTACAACCCTAGAGCTTAGCTCTTCCTCCTGCCTGTCTCGAGGGGCAGGTTCCTGGTACCGTGGGATCACAGCTGGCCCCGTCTGACCCTTTCCACTCGCCTTGCAGGGATGCTGGTGGTCAACGTCACCTGGAGGAACAAGACATATGTGGGGACACTGCTGGACTGCACACAGCATGACTGGGCACCTCCCCGGTAAGTGGGTGGGGGGCTCGGGTGGGCTCCTAGCACTGAGGGCAAATCTGGCCCTGTATGGTCCCCATGGCACCCAGAACACTCTGCCCTGTGCCCA
Source organism: Cyanoderma ruficeps (assembly GCA_008694505.1). Taxonomy (NCBI): domain Eukaryota; kingdom Metazoa; phylum Chordata; class Aves; order Passeriformes; family Timaliidae; genus Cyanoderma; species Cyanoderma ruficeps. Next base: position 17,024,802 of record VZDJ01000155.1, on the reverse strand, counting down.
CGGGGCTGCCACAGGGGTTGGCATCTCCTTCTTGCCCAACCCAACTGCTCCCATGACTCTTTGCCCCTGCAGTCACACATCCCCTGTCCTGGGACTGGGCATGGTTTAGCACATCCTAGGGGAGCTCTCTGTTTCCTTTTTATCGGACAGTGGGGGAAGATGGGATTGGTAGTGAGGGGAGTAAGGGGATCCCCATTGTGCCTTGGGGACAGCACAGCCCAGCACAGCCATCTCTCTGTTAAAAGCTCTGTGTCGTCCTCCCTGCAGGTTCTGTGACTCTCCCACCAGTGACCTGGAGATGCGCAACGGCCGGGGCAGGGGCAAGCGCATGCGCCCCAACAGCAACACGCCGGTCAACGAGACGGCCGCAGCCTCGGACAGCAAAGGGACCAGCAACAGCAGCAAGACCCGGGCGGGAGCCAACAGCAAGGGCCGCCGGGGCAGCCAGAACTCCTCGGACCACCGCACCCCGCCTGGGGGCACCGCCGAGGACGTGAAGGCCAGTCCCTCCTCCGTCACCAAGCGGAAGAGCAAACCCCTCTCCGACATGGATCTGAACTCCAGCTCGGAGGACTCCAAGGGCAGCAAGCGCATCCGCACAAACTCGATGGGCTCGGCCACGGTGCCACCTGCCACAGTCAAGGTGGAGCCGGCTATCCTGGAGCGTAACTGCCCTTCTCCCATCCTCATCGACTGTCCCCACCCCAACTGTAACAAGAAGTACAAGCATATCAATGGGCTGAAGTACCACCAGGCCCACGCACACACGGATGACGACAGCAAGCTAGAGGCGGATGTGGACAGCGAGTACGGCGAGGAGCCCTCCCTGCATGCTGATGTTGGGAGCTGCAACGGTGCTGCTGGGACACAGAAGGGCTCCCTCTCACCCGCTCGCTCGGCCACCCCCAAGGTGCGTTTGATGGAGCCCCACAGCCCCTCCCCATCCAGCAAGTTCAGCACCAAGGTCCCCTGCAAGAAGAAGGTGGGTGGGGAAGGGGACACAGACCTGGGTGCTCTGTCCAATGATGGCTCTGAAGATGGTCCTTCGGTGGCCGATGAGACAAGTAACGATGACTTTGACTCTCTGGAGAAGCGATGCATTGATAAGGACAAGTCAAAGAAGGCTTCTGGTGCTAAACAAGAAAAGATTCCTTCCAAAAGCTTGAAGTCTGCCAGACCCATTGCACCAGCCATCCCCCCACAGCCGATTTACACCTTCCAGACTGCCACGCTCACCACAGCCAGCCCTGGCTCCTCCGCTGGCCTCGCCACAACTGTGGTCCAAACCATGCCCAACAGCCCCCAGCTCAAACCCATCCAGCCCAAGCCAACGGTGATGGGAGAGCCCTTCGCTGTCAACCCTGCCCTCACCCCTTCCAAGGAGAAGAAGAAGAAAGACAAGAAGAAGAAAGACCCCAAAGAGGTGGAAAACCCTTTGACTCCTGGCAAAGCCTGCAGAGCAGAGGAAGGTAAGAGCCCTTTCCGGGGGGAATCCAGCGAGCTGGGGATGAAAGGCGAGGGCCTGCTGAACGGTTCATCTGACTCCCACCAGAGCCGGCTCGCCAGCATCAAGGCTGAGGCGGATAAAATCTACAGCTTCACTGACAACGCACCCAGTCCCTCCATCGGTGGGGCCAGCAGGCTGGAGAACACCAACCCAGCCCAGCCCCTGACCCCACTGCACGTTGTCACCCAGAATGGGGCAGAGGCCAGCTCAGTGAAGACCAACAGCCCGGCCTACTCGGACATCTCCGATGCTGGGGAGGATGGGGAGGGCAAACTGGAGAGCGTCAAGGCAAAGGATCCAGAGCAGCTGGTAAAGGAAGGCGCCAAAAAAGCTCTTTTCCCACCACAAGCGCAGAGCAAAGAGTCTCCCTTCTACCAAGGCTTTGAAACCTACTATTCCCCTGGCTATCCCCAGGCTAGCCCAGGACCCCTGAACCCCAGTGGGCAGTCTGCAGCTGACACACAGACCTTGAAGCTGAAGAAGGACGAGGAGCAGGAGAATCCGGAGGTGAAAGTGAAGAGTGAAGGGTGTGAAGAGAAGAAGGCAGAGCTCGGCAGTGGCTCCAGCCAGCAGCCCTCGGTCATCCAGCAGCGCCCCAACATGTACATGCAGTCCCTCTACTACAACCAGTACGCTTACGTGCCACCCTATGGCTACAGCGAGCAGGGCTACCATGCTCACCTGCTGAGCACCAACCCTGCCTACCGCCAGCAGTACGAGGAACAGCAGAAGCAGCGGCAGAGCCTGGAGCAGCAGCAGCAGCGAGGGCTGGAGAAGAAGACAGAGCTGGGCTTGAAAGAGAGGGAGGTGGCACTCAAAGAGGAATGGAAGCAGAAGCCACCCATGCCCCCAACGCTGACCAAAGCCCCGAGCCTCACAGACCTCGTCAAGTCAGGGCTGAGCAAGCCCAAGGAGCAGGGGGGTCCTGATATGGCCAAATCTGTCATCATCCCCAAGCTGGAGGACTCGTCCAAGCTGTCCAGCAGCCAGGTTGCCGAGGGCCTCAAGGTGAAGCTGAGTGAGGCTGGTCACCTAGGGAAGGAGACGGCTGAGACGAAGGCTGGCTCGGAGTGTGGCCGGCAAGCGGAGGTGGACCCTGTTCTCTGGTACAGACAGGTAATGCCATGCCCTGTCTGCCAGCCCAGCCTTGGGTTTGCTCCTGGAGGAAGCTGCTCACTGGGCTTTGCTGGGGCCATCACCTTGGAGAACACATGTTGTCCTCTGCTTGTGGTGGGACTCCATGAGATTCCCTTGGGGCCAGAAAAAGGGTGGGGCTGTGAGGCCATGGATGAGCTAGGGAGAGCCCAGGGAAGGTGGGTGGGGTTTGCTGGTCTTCTCCAAATGCAGCCTGGATTTGGGACAGGTGGAGCTGTGGGGAGGCAGGCTGCTCTGGTGGTTGGCTGTTCCTGTGGGAAGCGGAGGCCATGGATGGGCCAAGGAGAGCCCAGGGAAGGGGAGTGGGGTTTTCCAGTCTCCTCGAAATGCAGGCTGGTTTTGGGACAGGCAGGACCAAGGGGAGGCAGCTGTTTTGATGGCTGGCTGTTCTTGCAGGAAGCTGAGTCCCGGATGTGGCCCTACGTGTACCCGGCAAAGTACTCGGACATCAAGACAGAGGATGAGCGATGGAAAGAGGAGAGGGACCGAAAGTTGAAGGAAGAAAGAAATCGAAGCAAAGAAGCATCATCCAAGGAGGATGGGAAGGAGAGCACCAGCTCCGAGTGCAAGCTGACCCCCGCCGAGGAGGCTCGCATGGTGGGGAAGGACCCCAGGCCCAGTGTCCACGTCCCCGTGTCCTCACCCCTCACGCAGCATCAGTCCTACATCCCGTACATGCACGGCTACTCCTACAGCCAGTCGTATGACCCCAACCACCCCAGCTACCGTGCCATGCCCACCGTCATGATGCAGAATTACCCAGGTAGGGAGCCGGGGACTTAGAGGGGTGTCTGTTCCTGGCTGTCCCTGCTCTCAGGGTGGGGGATGGCTGTGGGACATCGTCTCACACACATACAGAGCCACATGCTTCCACTGTGTTGCCCAAATACTCCTGGTGCCCTGACTGCTCTTCTCCCCCCAGGATCATACCTACCTTCCAGCTATTCCTTCTCTCCATATGGGAGCAAGGCGTCCGGCAGTGATGACAGTGACAAGTCCCGAGCCAGCCCCAGTGTGAGCTGTAAATCCAGCTCGGAGTCGAAGGCCCTGGACATCCTGCAGCAGCATGCCAGCCACTACAAGAGCAAATCACCCACGGTGAGGGTCAGCAGGGTGCTGGCTTTGCCCAGTTCTGTGAGATAGTCCCTGGATCCTATAATGAGGTGGGAACAGCTTTGCTTACCATATGGTTTTGCTACTTCTGCTGCTGGGGAGACCTGCAGCCACGGATTCCAACATTACAAATCCTTTGGGATGGACCAGCCAAACCTGTGCCCCAGTACTGGGGCTTCTCCAGGCCCTGCAGCAGCCAGATGACACTTGTCCTCAACCCTGGAGCTGGCATGTGGGATGTGGGGGGGTGTCTCCATCCCATGGCTCCTCCTGGGCTGAGCTGGGAGACAGAGCTTGAACCCAGTGAGGAAAGAATTGTCCTCAGACAGGCCCTGTGTCCTCCACATGGCTTTTGGCCATCCCACCCCACTTCCCATCAGCATCATGGGAACCTTTTGGGCAAAGGCAGAGAGAATATCCCGGTATGTGCCCCGGGGTTGCTGGTCATATCCCTCAGCATGTGTCTGCTTTCTCCTCTCCAGATAAGTGAGAAGACATCTCAGGAGCGGGATCGCAGTGGCTGTGGGGTGGTGGGGGGCGGCGGGAGCTGCAGCAGCGTTGGGGGAGCGGGTGCAGGGGAGAGGAGCGGCGACCGGCCCCGCACGTCGCCCTCCCAGCGCCTGCTCTCCACACATCACCACCACCACCACCTCGGGTACTCGCTGCTGCCAGCACAGTACAACCTGCCCTATGCAACAGGTGAGAGTGGGGCTGGGCTGGGGGGGAGCTGCCCCTGGGCCACGGGACCCTCACACTGTCCCCAAGGTGCCTGGCCTTGTCTACCGGCTCCTGACACTTCTTCTCCCCCCCAGGTCTCTCCTCTACAGCCATCGTTGCCAGCCAGCAAGGCTCTGCTCCCTCCCTCTACCCACCTCCCCGGAGGTGAGAACGGTAAGGCTCTGCTCCTGCCGCACCTCCACGTGGGCGGTCGGGCTGGGCGCTCACGGGATGCCCTCGAGGGTTTAGGGTTTGCTCATGGCCTTGGGGCTCACGGGAGCTGATTTGCCCTTGGGTCGTGGCAGGATGTGATGCACCGGGATGCCTGGGCTGTACAAGACGTGTGACTGGCTCACATGGAGAAGTGCTGGAGACTCCTTTAGACATCAGTTGAATGGTGTTAATTGTACTGCTTGACGTTCCTGCCGTGATCTGAGGCAGACTCTGTCTTCTCCCCTCGTCGGACACACACTGACTCCCCACCCCACCCCTTTGGTGAGTGGGTGAGCTGGTACCTGCGGATGTATTTATTCTACTGAGCACCAGCACTCGGGGTGGAGGCGACTCACCTGCCTGGTGCATATGAAGAGGAAACAGAAGCACTGAGGTTTCTCCATAATTTGGGACCCTGCCGTGTCTCTGTGAGCTGCTGCTTCACGACAGGACTGGGGGCAGGCGGGGACTTGGAACACGAGGCCGAGCCTGCTGTGTGGCCACAGTCTCAGGAAAGGAAGGAAGGACTGGCTCACAGAGCCTTGGCAGGTGTCCGGGGGCTGGTGTGAGCCAGGTGGGTGGGTGGCAGCCTGGCTGGAGGCAGCTGTGGGGCTCTCCCAGTCCCTCATCTGGTCCTGCACCCCACAGCACCCAAAACTCTGTGCCTGTGGGCTGGAGCTGCCAGCATGTTGCCAATGGCCAGAGTGGGGCTGGGGAAGCTCTTGGCCCCAGCAAAACAGCCTCTGCCCTTGGGGGCTGGTGCTCCATGGGGCTGGGGGCAGCAGGATACAGAGCTGGGGGCTCTGTCTGTCACCCCACAGGCTGCCAGGGCCCCAGGCCATGCAGTCCAGACCTGCCTGAAGCTCCTGCCTGTGGCTTTTGCTTTGGTTTCTGAGCTGCAACTCTGCAAATCCCAGCCTTTCCTCTGCCCCACTACCATGGCAAGTGTCCCCCAGACCCTGGGGCAGCACATCCTGCTGTGGAGGGCTGTTGCTCCCCTTTTCATCCACCTTTAGCTTTTACGGCGGCTTCCCCAGGCTGCAGGCAGGGCGCAGCAAGAAACAAGCACACTTAGGTTCTGCCAGAGGCACGTGGGGCCATGCTGGTCCCTGCTCCAGCCTCGTGCCAGGGCTGGGGGCACCAGGTCCTGGAGGAAGATGGTCCCCACTCCTGGCTGCTCCCCAGCTCTGAGGACAGGGGCTTTCTGGTCCTCTGCCCCCAGCCCCAGAGTGGCTCTCCCCAGGCCGACACTCTACCTCGGCCCCGCAGCGGCCGGGCCGCCCCTGCTCTCCCCCTTGTTTCTCCTGCTGCCTGCTGGGGGACATGGGGGCCATCGGTCTCAGTTGTGTGTGTCCATGTTGCACCCGGCCCCGAGGGCTGCTGTAAGGGGATGCTCTGCCTGCTGGGCTCTGTACATACTGTAAAAAGCAATTGTTTGAAAGCTGTTGTTTTGGGTTTTGTTTTCTTTCCCCGTTTCTTCCCCTTCCCACTGTACCCAGCTGGAAAGGAGGCACTGGCTGCTGTCGGCAGCACGGTGGCCCCAGCCTGCTCTTGTTGTTTGACTCATTTTTCTTCCACTCTTTGTTGTGTTTGGAAGGAGTCGGGGCCACGTGGCGCGGCACACTCCGCAGGGACAGGGTGGGTTGATGGACCCACCCCACACCCATCACAGAGCCACATGAAGCCACGGGATTGGGGACTGGCGGGGTCAGGGTGCTTTGGAGAGCCCCACATCCCACCCGTGGAGGAGTGTCCCGCTGGCTGCTCCTACCTCCAGCCTCGGCCGGCCCGGCACAGCCGGGCTCCCAGCACGGCCGGGGCCCACAGCGGCTCCAGCGGCGCAGAGGAAGTGCCTGGGGGTGTTGGGGGGTGCCACAGGCTTCGCTGGCAGTCGGAGGGGGTCGGGGGGCTGCTCCCCACCTTCCCAGTTGGGTCCCAGTTGAGTCTCCCTTTAGGTGTTAAATGAAACAACAGTTTATGCAGAATAGGTTTGAGGTTTGACATTTCCCGGGTTCTCTGGGCCGGCTGTTGCCCACGGGGCCACCCCCTGCCCCGGTGTCAGACCGTTGGTGTTTATAGCTCGTTTCCATTGGCGTTGCTGTGTTGGGTTTCATTTCAGTCTTCCTGACTCTGCCCTTCTGTAAAGTGTACATTATTACCGAGTTCCTTGTTTTTTTTATATATATATATATAAATATATATATATACAAACTGTACTCTTCTTGCCTTTGTACATTTAGGCAAGGGGGGAGAATAAATCTTTTTAAGAGACAATCACAAACCTGTGAGGGTGGCTTTTTCTTCCTGTTCCCCCAAGTCTGGTCCTCTATCCCCAAAAACTGTGGCCAGTTATTTTTGGGGGGTGCAAGAGGTTTCCCCATCTCGGGCACCTGAGGAGGCTCCTGGTGCTCACTGACTCAAGGCTTCTGCCCTGCACCCGTGGATCTGCCTCTGCCCCAGCACTGATGGCTCTAGTACCCACCAGCTGAACTCAGACCTGATAATTGGAGGCAGAACCCCCCAGGCTTGAACCCCTGGGCACCAAGGCCCTGCCCTACATCATGGCCCCAGGGCAGAGGAGGTACTGGACGCACAGGGTGAGCACAAGGCAGGGTTTGGCTCCTCCAGCTTTCATGGAGGTGATCTGTGTGAGAGGCAGCACCCAGGGACATCAGAGGCACCTTCCAGATTTTGCAGAGGGTATTTTGGAAGGCATTTGGTGATCTGAGAAATCCGCATTTACCCTCCTTTACTGGAAGCAGGGCAGGAGAGGATTTGAAATTGTCAGAGAAGCATGTGTAGTGGCACAGCCTCGTATCTCCAGCACAAGGAAGAGCTCAGATCAGCCTCACTCCATCTGCTGTGACCAGAATCCTACACCTTACTTGTCAATTTTACCACTAAGAAGGAGCAAAGTGGTTCCCATCCCATCAGCTGGGATCTGCCACTGGGGCACCATGGGCCAGCCAGGCCACTGGCACATGCAGGGACACCCAGGGGGGCAGTCTCAGGTCAGAGTTGGGGCAGCTCCAGGAAGGGATAAACCTGCACCCTTCTCAAGCCAGAAGCAGCACTCAGCAGTTTTAGCCAGGGAATACCCATTCCTCAGGGCTCTTCTTGCAAAGGACAGCCCATTTGATTTTAAACTGACAGAGGGTCTAATGCCCTGCTGGAGGGAGCAGAGCTCCTTTCCCTCTTGTTTCATGGAGGTGAAGGAGGGCAAGAGACCCAAATTTATGATGATTTATTCACATACACTCATGTCCCAGCCCCACCTCTCCCAAATCAAACATTCACCATGGTGGATATGGAATGACTCAAGTCTAGCTTCCAATAGAATAATCTTGCCCAACAGGAACAATGCCACAAGGAGCCAGGCCAGGAAGAGCTGAGGGCATGGCCCTGGGGCACATCCTCTTTCCCTGGGGTCTGTCAGACAGAGCCAGCCAGGAGACAGTGCCATGGGACAGGGCTGGGCTGAGCCATGACCTACTGCCAGCACCACGGCCCCTTCCTGGAAAAGCCCCTGGATGGGGAGAGCATCCCACCACTTGCCCTCACACAACCCCTTGGTTTGGATACAGCCATTGGTGGCATCTCAAGCCTTGAGCTTATCCCTGTGGGAAGGTGAGCAGGTCAGAGGTGAGGGCTTGGGGTGGCTCCATACCCATCCTGGGGCAGAGGGTAAAGGCAGGAGCTTTTCTTGGCTCTTTGTACCATCCCAGCAATCATGGTGCAGGTCAGGAGACTGCTCCTCCCAAATAAGCAGCCCCAGGTGTGTGAAGTTCATCTGAATGCCCCTTTTATTGAATGCCATGATAGTGTAGTGGGAACATGGAACAGGGTTAAGACTGCGTAAAACAAAAGCTGGAAGAGCAAGAAGTTTCAAAAAAAAGGGTGGGAAAAAAAAGGTTAGACCAGTTAAACCAGCATTGGAGTGGAGATGCATGGGGGGGTTTAATGTAGTGTTAAAGGATAAACTTGAGCGTCTCCTGCCCGTGCCCCACACCAAGCCAGGCTGTTTTTAAGGTCTTGAGTGGGAAATGAGTGGGTCGTGTCCCAGCTGAGCCCACGCTGGGCGGGCAGGAGGCTCCGATGGGGGTTTGGAGGAGTCCCGAAGGTGGTACCGACCCCAGGGCTCCCACACCACGCAGCTGCATGGGAAGAGCTCCTATGCCAGTTCATAAACATCTTCCTTTTCCTAGTGATGATTACATGTGTGATAGATAGTTCTCTAGGCAACATGTTTCAATGAGAGTCAACTCTGGGGATACACAGCCCAATCTAACAATGAGAAATGCGCTTGCAGTCCAACAGAAGCTCTGCTTCCCTCTCCTCAAGAAAGGAGGTGGTCCTCTCTCCCCTCCACAGCATGTTAGGGTCCCACTGGAGTTCCCCTGTGTGGCTATTCTTCATCGGAGGAAGAGCTCTGATCCAGGGGATACACCATGAACATCACGTCCGGCCGTGACGGGACAGCGGGATGGCCAGGCCGCACGATCTCAAAGCCCAAGAAGCTGAATGTCTTCAGGAGTGGAGCTACCAAAGAGAAGGAGATCTGTTACCAGCAGGAATAATCCCCTTTACCTCTCTCTTGAGCCATCAATATCAAAGTGCATGGGACACCCTCTGTGAGTGAATCCAGAGCTTCCTTTGCAGAGAAGCACAGCCCTCTCCAGCAGGGGTTCTCATCTCCTCCTGTGTTCATTGCAGCTGCTCCTAAGTGTGAAGGGATTTTAGCTGTGCAGCTGAGCAGCTTTGTCCTGTTTCTCCTGCAATGTTTCTTCTATCCCATGAGAAACAGCAGTGGTTAGCTGTCTGCCTGCAGCTGCTGCACATCCCTGCTTTCCCAGGATACGTGTGGCCATCCCACAGGTTCTGTCCTGCCCCAGCACCCCTGGAGCGCCAAGAGGACAGGCAGCAAAGAGGAACCTGCCTGGGGACAAGGCAGACATTTGCTGTCTCCACAAGGAGGTGCTGGAGCTCAGTGGAAACTCCAGACAGCTCTGCACAGGTCGGGGTGGGACCCCAGGAAGCCACTTTGGGTTCCATGTGGGAATTCAGAGTGGGGCCAGCCCAGGCAGGTGGTTCTGTGGCATCGTGCCCATGTCACTGAAGCAATGGCTTACCCTGTGACACTCGCCCTGGTGCAGCGTCCCCTCCCTATGGCACCCTCAGGCAATGAGCTCCAGGACACTGAGTGACCACACAGAGGAGCTCCTGAAGATATTTTCTGGCAGCACTGAATTTCAGCTGTACAGACAAGGACCCAGAATCTGGATGACTCCAGAACTCCTGCAAGCAACCCCTGGCATTGACTGTCCCCAGCCTCCGTGGGGGCCACCTACGCAACCAGTGCCAGTGGTGACATAACAGCCAGGACTTGATTTGGAAATTATTCCTGGCATGGTAATGAGGGATGATGACATCTTCCTGGGCTCAGCTCAGCTTTACTAAGGCCTTCCGTTTCGGAGAAGCCGGGACAGCTCATGAAGCTGCAGAGTAAAATTAGAATTGGGGTTGGAATTACTCGCAAGGATACAGCCTGACTGGGGGGGATTTAGAGTGACACTTCCCAGCCTGGTACATCCCCCTGCCCCCGGGCTGTAATCCCTCACCCAGCACGTCTATCTTTAGATCCTAATGCAGCCCCCAAAGCCATAAGCATCTCCAGCCAGGGCCAGGATTACCTGTAAGCCTGGAAAGGACAGATCTTTAAAAAGGAAATCTTTAAAAAGCTGATGAATTTCAGGGCAACAGGCTCTTAAGTACTTGTTTTCCATCTAATAACTCCTCCCTGGTTTCACCTTCTATGTCACAGCAGCCTGGTGGCCAAACAGAGACTTCACTGCTCACCAAAAGGGGAATATTAACTGACACTGGATGAGAAAATCTCCCCAAATCATTCAGGAGCAGGTTTTTGCACCAGAGTGCAAATGGCAGGGCAGCAAAGCAGATGAATGGAATCCTGGATTGGATTGAGCTGGAAGGGACCTTAAAGCCCATTGAGTTCCACCCACTGCCATGGGCTGGGACAATTTCCTCTAGACTAGGCTGCTCCAAGCCCTGTCTAACAGATCTGCTGGAGAAACCACAACACTCCCTCACCCTTACTCTCCAAAAAGGGCTCATTTCCTCCACACAAACCTATTCCCATAAGAATTATGCACATAACAATCCCTGCACTAAGAGGGTCCCGTGGGTCTTGCCCTGGGATGACCAGGTTTCTTTACAGCTTGAGCAGCACCGTGTGGGATGTCAGGAGCAAACCCGAGCGCAGGCCAGCCCTCACCTCGATCTTCTCTGCTTTTTCTGAAGCAGATGAAGACATAGTTGACTTTCATTTTTTCTTCAGCGAACTCCAGCAGTGCTGACAACCTGCCAAGGAGGGGGAAGACAAAAGGACATGAGCTCTGGGAAGTCCTGTCCTGAGGAAGCCTCTGAGCATTATCAAATTATCAACTGTTGGGATGTTTTCGGACACAAAGATTGTTTACAGCTCCCTTCCAGCTTACAATGGGTGCTGAAACAATGGGCTTCCTGCCCTGCAGATTCAAGAGCTGTGCTTGCTCTGAGTCCTGATAAGTTCCTGTCCTCACAGCCACAAACACCCTCCCCACCCGCGGTGCTTTGGGACTGAAGCCTCCGTAGGCAGGAAGCAGAATACAGCAGCTGCTCCCGGGCCAGGCTGCATTCCCTGGCAATGCACGTGGGGGGATCTGGGAGTTCTGAGCTTTTTGGGGAAGGAAAACCGTCCAGAACCGAGTTCATGGCAAAGGAGAACAAACCATCCCCAGAGAACATATGCACAGGCACAGCCATTTCCTGAGTGCATCGGCTGGATGGCACAGCTGCTGCTCCCTGAATCCTCACTTCCTGCCTTTCCAGCTGGATTCTTTCTGCCACCTCTTGATGGAAGCAGTGCTGCGGGAACCCCTCTGTGAGCCTGCAGGGTGGCACACGGATCAACTGCTGTCACTTGCAACCACTGGCGCTGCCAGAGCGGTGACAAACAGGCCTTCACTCCACATCTCAGTAACCAGCTGTCAGCCCGGTGCAGGAGATTAAATTTGCTAGGGTTCTGTTAATATGTTAATTAACTACTTTAATTATGGCCTCTGGCCTCTCCTCGGATGTTTCACCCGGCTAAAAATAACCTGACAAAATTGCACTTTAAGTCACAATGACACTGGCAAATAAATCCCCTCCCAGAAGGACCCATTCCAGGGAGAGCCCAGAGATTTATGGGCCAACTGGAGAAACTACACAAACATTTATCTGGACTCAGAGTCAAATGAGACAAGTGTGAGACAGCAACAACACTGCCACTTCCTGAAGGTGCCCAGCAATGGGTTTTTCCTTAATTAGCTTGTGTCACTGAGGGATGAAGCCTGCTTGGAGATTTAGGAGGAGCTGACTGCTCCACAGAGGAATCCAGCAAAGCCACATCTACGCTGCAGTGGAGACCTCTGGCACAGCACTTGGCAGGAAGGAGCTGCTCTGGAAGCTGCGTTTACACAAACTTCCCATAGCAGAGTTGTCTGGACAAAACATGACCGGATTCTGCCAAGAGAAAAATCAGAGCTCCTGGCAGAGCCCGGCGCCAGCGCGGCAGCGCTCCAAGAGCAGATCCACCTACTGACGAGGAGAACATCAGTAGGATGGAGGGGTTTTTATTTCCCTGAAAGAGAGGAAAATCTGCCAAGGTGGGCTTGCCAAGTGGCCAGTGGAAAAATAAAATGAAAAAATAATAAAATATCAGAGAAAGTCTTGTTGGCTTTGCATACCAAAGTGTACAAAGATTCGCTCTGCTCATTTATTGCTTGTTTTTCATTAGTGTTGGGACTCAACAGTAACTCACTGGGGGAAAAATATTCCTATGGAGGACTCTGCAGACAAGGGAGCAGAATGTGCACAAACCAAACAGTGCTGCCATTGCACAGCCCATTTTCCCTGCACACAGCATGGAATCCCAGGATGGTTTGGGATTAAACTTAAAACTCATCTCATTCCAATTCCTGCCATGGGCAGGGACACTTTCCACTAGACCATGTTGCTCCAAGCCTCATTCAACCTGGCCTGAAACACTTCCAGGGATGAGGTGTCCATTCACAATCACCCATGTAAGCAAAGTCCTGCCCCCCAGGAGCCATGGCTGCACCTCTGGGATCCAGAACTTACCCTTCTTTGCTTCCATCAGCTAATAATCCATCAGGGATTTCCACAAAGAGGCTCTGGTTTGAGAGCACTGCATCCCAGGAGGAGGTCTTCACCTCTGTGACCTTGTACTGGAAGTGGACAATGTGAGGCTTCCCTTCATGCACTGGGACATCTTGGCTAACAGTGATCTTCTCATCCTGGGAAAATGAAAAATGTTAAGTCCTGAACAGCCAGGGGACAACTGGAGAAAGCAAATGCAAAGAAATGGTCTTAGGGTTTTACTGAGAAGAGGATTATGCCTTTCTCTTCCCCTTTTGCTGGCTCAGGGACACATCACACAGTTCTCAGCCCTCAGAGTGATTTCCAGCCATGCTTTCCTGTTAAGGGAATTAGTTTTACATATTGACATATATTACATTTCTGAGTAGAAGACTCCACTCCCTCACTGCAGGCTCCAGCCATATCTGGTGGTGCTTCATGAGCTGCCCTTCCAAGAACTGGACCCAACACCCAACAAACAGCTTCTGCTGCCACAGCCCAACCAGTTTTGGTGCCTCCCTAATCCCCAACACAGCCTTTCTGTTCCAGGAGTGACCACAAATTGCTTTCCCAGACTTTATAACCCATGGTTTGCCTGCTGGTGTAAGGGAGAAAAACATAGAGTGCAGGGAAATTCCAGAGCAGATCTGAAGCTTGTGGGGAAGTCTTCTCCAGAGACCACAAACACACATGTCCTTCCCCAGTCCTGTCCCATGAGGATGCCAAGCATGCAGACTACTTGGGATCAGCTCAGCAGTTCCTAGAAAACAATTCAGTGGTTAAAGCTCCATTCCTTCAGACAATTCCTGCAGGCACTTGGCTTGCCCAGTAATGATTTCCACGTTTCAGTGCAAAGAGCCCCAGCAAAAGCAGCAGAGCCCTGAGTTAATGCTGTTACTGCAGTGAAGCTGAACTGTCCCCTGTGCTCGGGGGCAGCTCGTGTGTCCCCGTCCCTCACATTCACAGGCACCTGCACAGCTTTGAAGGGCAGAAGTAGAGCAGATACCCAAAGTCATGAGAGTACCTGGAGAGCCCTGTGTCCCTCCCTCCTCAGCAGGTGGGTGGGCAGTGGTTCACTCCACTGGATCACTGGGTGAGCAGCTTTCCAGCCTCCAGATATTTTATTTTAACAGGATGATTAATTCAGCAGCTCCTTACAAGCCCTTCCAGGCTCCTCAGGCTACTGTCCCAGTGCTTTAATTCCTATTACCTCCTGTCTTAAAACAGATGCCCCTTGGTTTAACTACTGTATGACAGAGAAGCCTCTGAGGACATTCACATTCCTGACAAAGTAACACCATGTGCAAATTGGGAGTTGCTTGGCCTCCAAAGCTGAACAGAGGAAGCTGCCTTTCATTGAAAGCCCACAAAGCTGAGCTGAAAAACAAGTTTACACTTCACCAGAATAAATATCCTGTAGGAAACAAGTTTATTCATCAAGTTCGAAGGAAGTCTGAGTGGCTGAGTGCACCAAGAAATGCACTGAGAGATGTTCCAGTGAGGTCAAGCTGTGGCTGTGATGGAGCTATCGAGAGAGGCAGGGCTGAATACAGAGGTCCTTAAAAAAAACCACCAAATCCAAGGGGCTTGTGTGCATATCCCCTCAGCAGTGACTTTACAGGACCCTTTACAGTTGCTGTTTCAGTGCAGACAGTGTTTCTGTTCCAGAAAACATCCTTCTCTCCAGAAAAGCTCACAGATCATGCTTTTCCCATGCTCACAAAACTAAAACTGGGTGAGGAAGGTGAGAAAAGCAGGCTGGGATTGACACATGGGACGTGTGCCTTTGAGTGGGAAGACAGGCACTGCCCTAGGAAGGGAAAAGCATTCTGAGCCATTTGGTTCAGAACTTCCTTGTCACCAGAAGTTGTGTCCCGTGCTCTAAACCCAGTGAGGTTGTTCCACTGAAACCCCCTTGTGCCAGCCCAGGAGCCAAAGGCAGCAGACCACAGGGATTAGCAGAACCATTTCCCCCCCCTTCAGTGGGAATTAGGTTTACACAGCCTGGCTGGGGCAGCTGACATTTTATTTCTAGGCATCCAGAGATACTGGGGAAGAGAAAGGCTCTGTGGGCTGCTCCTGTGAAGCAGCAACAACAGCCCAAAATTCTTTGGAAGCTGCTCAAAGCAAAATCCTGTTTCCACAACAAGCACTCGATTTTAGTTCACCCTGGAAAAATCCCCCCACAAAATCCCCCTGCCATGTTCCCGTGGACAAAATCCCCTGCCACCAGACTGAATTTTACCCAGCTGCCCAAACCCTGGCTCCCCAGCCCTCCAGCTCCGTTTCAGCAATGCAAAGCCACAAGGACCAACTTCCACTTGGTTCCAATTCATTGAGTACAAGATTTTCCAGTCCTGTTCTGCTCCTCAGATGTCCTGGGAAGGATGGGGGGAGGCCCTGGTGTGTTGGCAGGGTCAGAAGGAAGGATGTTATGATCCACTCAGGCCAAGTGGCTGGAGAAAGCTGTGGAAGCACCTGGTGCTGGCACGTGCTACACCTGCAGCCTCCTGCCAAGTCTGCCAGCCAGGGCCCATCTCAGCTGTGCAGCACCCACAGCAGTATTCCCAGCCCCAGCAAAGCTCCCTGGATGGAGGGCTGAGCTTTCAGTCTCTTAACACAAAAATGCCAACACTTCCAGGGGGCCCTGATTTACAGCAGTGATGTACCCGAGTGCTGCACGCGCCAGCAGAGGCAGGTGTGTTCACAAAGGTCATCCCTTGGACTGCAACAGCTGATACAGCTGGAAAAGGGACTTAAGCTTTTGGATCCAGATGCCTTTCCAGGTCATGCTGGTGGCTGCTGGCTGAAAAACTCAGCTGCTGTAACCACAGCACTGCCAGACTGAGCAGGTGACCAAGGGAGCAGACACAACCCTGTAACCACTCCGAGGTCTGACACACCTCAAATCCTGGGGTCAGTTCTGGGCCCCTCATTCCAGGACAGACATTGAGGGGCTGGAGCAGGTCCAGAGAAGGGAACAGAGTTGAGGAAGGGTCTGGAGCAAAAGTCTGATGAGGACCAGCTGGTGGGGGCTCAGCCTGGAGAAAAGAAGGTTCATGGGGGACCTTCTTGCTCTCTACAACTCCTTGAGAGGAGGGTGCAGCCAGGTGGGAGTCATGCTCTGCTCCCAGGGAACAAGGGATGGGATGAAAGGAAATTACCTCAACCATTTCCAGGCCAGAGGAGGTTGGATTCTAAGGAAAATGTTTTCACTGAAAGGACTGTCCAGCCCTGGCAGAGGCTGCCCAGAGAAGTGGAGTCACCATCACTGGAGGGGTTTAAAAGCCCTGTGGATTTGGCACTTGGACATGGGTTAGTGGTGAACATGATCAGTGCTGGTGGAACAGCTGGACTCAATGACCTTAGAGGGTTTTTCCAACCCAAACTATTCCATGATTCCTTGTTACAGAAGGGGTTGATTTTCTGAGAGATTCTGCTTGTTTTGTCAAACAATAAATCTAGGAGGAATTCCGTCCATATTTCTGGGATGCAGCTATCTGGATGACATCCCCCCTGCCTACACACCACTGCCAAAATCTGTGCAAGTTCAGGGCTGTATTGGAATCAAACACTGCGAAGTCTCCAAATCATGATTCCTTCCACCTTCCTCCTCCATGCTGAGCCCATTTTCTGCCTCTGGGCCTTGCCTGGTGCACACACAAGGCTTGGCAAAGCTGGCTGGCAGGAGTTCTGACTGCAGGGTCCTATTTCCCACCCAGAGGGGATTCATTACTTGTCCTGAGCCCTCTTGAAGCTATTTTTGTACCTTCTTTCCATGAAAGAAGCCCATTGTGCTGCTTCTCTAGAGTTTGTACCCCCCACAAACACCTGTGACAATTCACCTTGAGCATTAAACTGATGGGACCTTGTCACTGGAGGCTCAGGGGCTGACATTTTGCAAGGGAAGCAGGTGAGGAAAGTGCTGAAAACTCACCAAAGGAAACTCTGAAAGCAACCACAAAGTCTGTGATTCTCTCAGGAACTCCAAGAGGAGACACTGGGAGCTGTGGCCCAAAAGGGTCTGTATCTTTCCATCAGGCAACATCTGTGTGCCGCCCACGGGTTAATTAAAAATCAGGTCTAACACCTCTGACAACACCCCTGGCTCAACAGCCAAATCTGCAAGGTGAGCATAAATTCAGTCTGCCTCATCTAAATGGAAGAGCAGTCCTTGTCCCAGAAAGGAGACAGTTGTGAGCCAAGTCACACAAATTCCAACTCCTCTACAGGAAGGAGCAGCCAGCTCTCCTCATTCGAAAGGAAAGGTGCCACAGAATGAAGAGGAACACAAACTGAGACAGCTGCAGACACAAACCCTTCCCCTTCTTGCCTTGCCTGTGCTCATGTTCTAGAAACAGCCTTGTCTGGAGCTGGATGGCTGCCTCTGCCATCTGCACCTGGCTTCAGGCAGCTCCCAGGCCCTGACAGCTTCACCTTCCGGACCAGGGCGCAGGAAGGAGCTTATCAGCCCCTCCCTGGCTGCATTTCACCTTTCTGCTCCTGGCTTCCTCTCTCTGCCAGGCATTTCAGAAGCCCTTTCACGTTTGGATAATGCAGGCTCTGCGTACAATAGCTGCAGCAGGCCCCTGGGGACAGGCCAGTGAATGATCTGCTGCACAATGGTCTCTCATTCCTTAATAAACAGGTGATATTTAAGCAGGAGAGACCTGTCTGCAGCTCAGTCTCTGAAAAATTACCTGTTCTTCCACTTATTGTCTTGGAGTTCTTTGCATTTATTACCACCAGACTGTGAAACGAACTGAACAGAGTTCCAACACAGGTACAGGTCAATGTTTAGGTGTTAAATCTTTCTCACCTTATATATCAGAGCTGAAAGAGAAGGATCCCTGCCACCCCCTCGCCCACCGGGGATCTTCGACAGTGGGTGAGGGGCATCAGGAGCACCACAGAGGCCCTGGAACGATGTGCCTGCAGCACTGCAGCTGGGGACAGTTACTCAAAGGTAAAATACTACTGCAAGAAAAAGAGAGAGAACACCAGGTTACATTAGCAGGGATCACGTTTCAGAGGCTCCAGCTTCTCAAACCCCCATATCATTCGTACCCTTGCTCCTCCACAGCAGCCAGATGTCAACATTGAAGCCACCCACTGCCCCAGTGGCACCAGAACCCGGCGTGTTTTGTTAGGAATGGAGGAGGGGCTAGAGCCAGGAACCCAGAGAGAGTGCTGAGCAACCTCATGCTAATAAGGGAGGCCTGGAAGGCTGCCAGGAGCAGATGGCTGGGAACACATGACCAGATGAGCACACATTTTCTAGAGACAAATATCTACAAATAGATCAACAGGGCCCAGGAGGAGAAGGTTTAAGTTTCACATTTTCAGACCCAGGAGAAGTGAAAGGGTTGGTTCTTCAATACGCTCCACAATGTCCAGGGCAACATTTTTACACACACATGAAGCACCACACAAGCATCCTCCACCCCAACCCTAAAATCTCACCCCACACAGCTACGTTGAACAGCCAGAAAACACATTTCCCTTGCAGTTTCCAAGTTTGTTTGGAAGTCCTACACACGGTCTTTTAGAATCACTTTGGACAGAGGCTTTAATACCTTGCTCTGGCTTTTAGGAAGCTCATCAAAGCAAATTATTTTACTTTTGGAGGCTTGGTTCCTCTGTCAGCAACACAAAAGCTCTGTGCTGAGGCCCAGCAATGTTCCTCTAGCACAGCCTGTAAAAGCCATGCAGGGAAAACAGTCCTTGCCCAGTGCTCCCATTATGAAAGACACCAGCACAAAGCTATGGAAGCACCACCAAAACAACGTGGTGAGGGAGGGTTTTCAGGAGCACAGGCTGAAGTGGATAAACTGTGCAGCTGTTCTGACAACCACTGTCTGTCCTGAAACTTGTCACTTGAAGTTGTTCCCAGTGCAGTGTTTTTCCACAATAATCCCTCTCCACGAGGCAGATGGGCTTAAGTATCCAAACACCAAGTACAGAACTGCACTGTCAGAACCACCACCCAGAAACATGGAATCAGACTGGTTTGGGCTGGGAGGGATATTAAAGCCTATCCAGTTCCTCCCCCTGCCACAGGCAGGGTCACCTTCCACTACACCAGGTTGCTCCAAGCCCCATCCAACCCGGCCTTGTAACTTGCCAGTTGCAAACAAACTACTAAAATTTGGCATTTTTGAGTGCCAAAAACATAACTCACAAATGCACAAGGCAGAGTTCACCACGGATCTCTGCTTACCACCTACTACCAGAACCATCTTTCTACAGGAGACACTGTTATTCTTCCTCCACATACTCCCTCCCCCAGGTTCACTAGTCAGGGCTCTGGGGCAGCATTCCCATGTGCTAGAGCCGGCACCTCTTGGAGAAAAGGCAGTTTAAATACACCAGGAGCTGTCTGGGGGCAAAGCAGGGTGTTCTGTGCTCCCTGGTGTGCCTGGGGCTATCAATGGGCCAGTGTGTGTTCAGTAGTAGTGGATGTCGAGAGGATGACAAAGCACTTTGTGCCGTCCCCACCCCCGAAAGCTGTTGGCAGCTTTGTTACTCCCTTCCCTCCTCCCTCTACCCTCCAGCCAACAATGTACTATTGATAGCTCTTTCCAACTTGCGGCCAAGGCATGGAGAAACTGGATAATGAAGTGGAGTTGTGGGAAAAAAAAAAAAAATTAAAACAGAGAGGCAATTTTCACGCAAAGCAGCCAAAGACACTTCCCGGTTTCACTTCCTCTGGCACATGCAGAAGTCAAAACACCAGCCCCCTTCAGCTGCTGCCTGGACATCCCTGGCCCAAATCTGCACACCTCCGCCATCCCCCCCAAAATCAGACTCCCTGCACACCACCACTATCCCCCCAGGGTTAGGGTTCTGAGAGCAGCAGCCTCAGGGAAGACAGTTCGTGTGCGGCACAGATTAAAAGGGCTTTTGCTTTCCCCAGCTGTGCTTCAGCTCCCTGGGAAGAAATTCATGCAAACACCCAACAAGGTCTGATCCCTTCATCCATCCCTGCGCAAACAGCAACTCTCCCTGAGGCCTGTTTATAGCTTAAAAGTTAGGCTGGTGCTCCCTTCTGACGTCTGTCCTCCTTGGAGAAGCTGCTTTCCTGCAGTTTGGTTGAAATTAAGATGCATTTAGATCACCTTTCCGTGGAGAAACTCCTCAGTACAAGCGGCTCATCTGTGCTCAGCCCAAAAGGGGAGCTGGAAGCCGATGTTACGCTCTTATCCCGCGGGTATAATTTTAACTCATTAAGCCCCCAGCAATCCCAACCCCGTGCCCTGTCCCTGGGAAGTGCAAAGGGCAGCTCAGCAACTTCAGAACCCTGTCATCGCTGCTCCTAGGCAGCCCTGGCACACAGAGCCAGGTTGAGACCACCACCAGCACATCAGGGGCTGAAATCGACACATTTCCTTGTATTTTGGGGGTTCTGTTTGTTTAGACCAGATGGAAAAACCCACAGAGCTCCCCTGACGTTGGAGAAATTATTGTTTTGTTTTTCTTTCTGCCCCTTCCCAGAACAGGCTCTGGAGATGCAGCTGCACTTGATGATTAAAAATAATAATTATTATTATTATTATTATTGCTGCTAGACACATATCCAGGAGCCCTATTTGAGGAGTAAATTGTAAATAACCATCTGACGAACACAGCACAGCTCAAGCATCTCCCACACAGGCAACGGGCAAGAACCGAGGCTGCTTCATCCGCATCCTCTGGGCTCTTATCGGCCACAGAGGCGCAGGGAATGACACTCTGGGGACTCCAAACAAGGAACAGACACACAAGATAAATCGGTCAGCTGAGGAGAATACACATATCCTGCAAGTTCGTGCCTGCTGATAGTGAACCTGCCTGGAAAAGCCACCTTCCTCCGGGCAGAGAGAGGTGCGGGGGGCGCGGGGAGAGAGCGCTCGGACCCCGCCACGGCGAGAGCTGCTCAGCGAGAGGCGCTCAGGCCCTGGCGAGTCCAGACCCACCCCCGGGGGGTTCCTCCAGGGGGAAACGACGCCTCGATGGGGATTTTAACCGGGGAAAGACGGAGCGGCCTCCCCACGTCCCGCGGCCTCCCCACGTCCCGCGGCCTCCCCGCCGTCTCAGCGCCCGCCCGCGCCCCAGGCCCGCCCGCCGCCGTCGCTGCCGCCGCCGCGCTGAGGAGCGAGGGAGGGCGGGGAGCGCGCCGCGCACCTGTCCTGGGTGTTTATCATCGTGCGCTCGCTCCGGTGCGGCTGCGGTCGCTGCTGGCGCTGGTGCCCGGCTGTGACCCTCCTCCGCTCCGCTCGGCGCCGCGCTCCGACTGACCCCGCGGGCCCGAGCGCGGACACGCCCCCCGCGCCGCGCGCGCCCGGCCCCGCCCCCGGCCTTGGCCCCGCCCCGCGGCGCGCGGGCAGCCTGGGAACCTGCGCACCAAACAAAGGCGCGCGCCCGGCCGCGCCCCCGCCTCGCGCCGCTCGTCGCCCGTGACGTCACCGAGCCGCGCGGGCGCGCGCCCCTGCGCCTGTGCAGGGAGTCACGGGAGCGCGCGCGAGGCTCCTCTGGCTCCTGGTTGTCCACAGGGGCCCGGTTATCGCGTCAGGCTGCCGGATCTCCTCGTGGCCTCGTTCTCCTCAGGGCCCTGTTTTCCCCTCGGGCTCCCATTTATCTCTAGGGTCCCGGTTTTCCCCGCGGGCTTCTGCTTCTCTCCTCGGGCTCCCGTTTAACTCCTGGGTCCCGGTTCTCCCCACGGGTTCCCAGTCCTCCCTTCAGGCTCCCAGTTCTTCTTGCGCTGGCAGCTTTGCCCCCACACCCCTGTGGGGCAGGTCTCAGCTCCAGGTCTGCAGCCTGGGCTGTGACAAGACCCAGGCAGGAACAGGGGCAGAGGTGGTGGGAGAAGACGCTGGGGGACAGGGCTGAGGAATGAGTAACTGGGAACTGGTGGAGCCACATAGAAGAAGCCACTGGTGCAGAGGTAGAGACTGGGAAGAGATTCCTCCCTGTGAGGGTGGTGAGGCCCTGGCACCCAGGTTGCCCAGAGAAGCTGTGGCTATGCCATCCGTTGAAGTGTCCAAGGCCAGGTTGGACAGGGCTTGGAGCAACCCAGGATAGTGGAAGGTGTCCCAGCCCATGGCAGAGGGGTTGCAACTCAATTGGATTTAAGGTTCCTTCCAACACAAACCATCCCCTGCCTGACAGGATGATTCCATATCCTGCTTAAAGTATGTTGCTGGTACATAAAATGTGGCCTGGGATACAACAGCTCATAACCCAGATAAGTAGGAGCTGGAGCAAAGAATGAACACATGGATAACAGAATGTGGAGCTGCCCATGACAGGGTTCTGCAGGGGCTTTTGGTGAGCAGTGTATCCATAAGAGGAAAGAAGCCACGCAGCCAAAGATGAAACTCCTGGAGAACCAGACAGGTGGAAGAACTTGTGGGCTTCAGTCCTGCAAGGGAGCTTGGTGGGTGCTGAGCCTTCACATGGGGTCAGGGACTGAGCAGCCCTTGGAAGAGAAGCTCTGGAGTCCCTGTGGATGCCAGCCCCCAGGGCTGGAGTCCTGCAGAATCTCACACTGACCCACCCTGTCTCACACCTGGGCATGGCAGAGGCAGCTCCTGAGTGCCAGTGCAGCACCTGGGTGACACATGCAGCAGCCTGAGGTACGATGCCTCAGCAGGCTGACAAGCAGCCCTGGGCCGGGGCTTCCCAGTTCCCAGTGCAGTGGCGCTGCCCCTTGCTCGGCAGGAAGGGACCAGATGTTCTGCAGAAAGCTGGACATCAGCCAGGGCCCGAGTTCAAACAGAGCCCATTAAATGGCCTTTTCCCCCTTCCTTCGCATTTCCAGCCCTGCTTGTAGCCCTGATTCTATTTATAATGCCCAGGAAAAGCAAGCTGAGACTTTCCCACAGTGCCGGCTTCTCAGGCGATTGTTGTTTGGGAAGCTGGAATGTACATAGTATTATTTTTGCATCTCCCTGGGAAGGGTTTTTATTTTTTATTGCGTGTCACTCCATGTCCCCATCTGAGCTGAGGGGGAGAGTGTGTGAAGCACAAGGTGTCTGGTGGTGCTTACAGCTCTCCAATGCTTCGCCACTGCTGGTTTAGGGGTGTGTGCCCATGAGCCCCTTTTGGGGAGGGTGCTGGGTGCACTCGGAGGTGTCCTGACAAGCCATGTGGATGGAGGGCAAGGAAGGGCATTACCCTCAAGACATAGCCCCTGTCTCAGTGCCAGATCCTGGGAACACCCATCACTGTGGCTCAGTGTCCCCTGAGAGCAGAGGAGAGAACCCTAAGAGCCCTGCTGGGAGCAATGGGCTCATCATTCCTGCTCTGCCTGGGGTTTGGCATCGAGACGTGCCCTTGTGCCACAGTTTTGGGGTGGCAGAGCTGCCACATGAGGCCTGACAGCCGGGCTGTGGGGTCACTGTGTGGTGCTGGTGCCAGCAGAGGCCAGCAGGTTCTTTATTTGCCATTCTTGGCCATGTGAGGCTGTTCCCTGCACGGAGCTGCTGCAGGATGTTCTGGGCACGGCTGAAGCTGCCCCTGAGCTCCCATGCCCCTGGGCAGGCAGGTATTTCACAGACCAAAAAACACCTTGCTTGGACTCAGGTCCTGCCTGTCCTCTCCCTTGTCATTGTCACCTGGCCACACTGCCCTCAACGCTCCTGGCTCTCTCTTTCCCCGCTCTGCAAGGTCCTGCACAGCTCCATCCCCTCTGTGCCTCAGGGCCTTCCTGCTCTCCCTGGGTTTTATCGCCCTGCCCAGGATTTTGGCAGTGAGAAATGCTGTTGCACCATATTTTTGGACGGTTTCTTTTTGCCACAGCCGGTCTGATGAAGGACAGACACCTCCAAATAGCTTTACTCTGTCGCGCTGGGTTCTGGGGTTGGCTATCCCAGATGCAAAACAGATGCAATCTGCAACCCCTCTGTTTTAGAAGCTTTCAAACACTAATTGAGCATCTCCTTAATTATTGTGATTAAATGTGGACCGTGTAGCTCTTAGAAATACTTTTCATGGGGACAAACTGTGGAAAGAAGTGATCAATTTTTCCCCAGCTAGGGGAATGGAGACTCAGAGCCCCTCTGTGCCTGGAGGTGGTGACACTCATGGGCTGGGCAGTTGGCTGTAGCCTCTCAGAGCTGCCTGACACCAGGATGGAAGCTCCTGGATGGGACAGAGGCGAGGCCAAGGCGAGATCGCTCAGTCACACCCTTCTTGTGCGCAGGGCTGACAGCAGAGACACTGTCCACATGTTAGAGCCCACGGAGGCAAGTGAGGTTCCTGCAGGACAGGCTGTCCCTCCAACATTTGCTCCGTGCTCTTCCTTGGCTGCAATCCTGGCCCTGCCTCTGTGTGAGAAAGCACCAGGAGCGAGTTCAGTGGCTCTGTGGCCGGGCAGTCACAGCACCCGTGCTGTGACGTGGCCATTCGGCTAAGGGAGACAGCCCTGCTGCAGAGGGGGTTGTACCAGGGAAGCCCTGGGATGCAGCCTTTCCCTGTGTCTGTTCCCCCAGGCAGTACTGCACATGTGCCCCCCTGCTGCATCCCCCCCCTGCAGCTGAGTGCAGGCAGCACTGGGGCGCACAGTCGGCATCACATCACACAGACAGTTCCTCAGTACCTGCAGAAGTGCTGCATAGCTGGCTGTGCTTAAAAGTGTTGCCTAATGGAAAACGCTTCCAAAGGTTTCCAGTCAAAGAGGGAAAAGGGTTGGGAGATTTTAGTGTAATTAATACCCTGTAGTTATTTAAAAATATTATTAGAAATGTGTCATTCGGAACTTTCTAGGGCTGGACACATATCTGGGGATGTAATTAAGTTTTCAACAGTGCCTTTTCATCCCCCTTCTGTNTTTAATGTGAGGATCTTGTTTTCCTAAGGAAAAAACAAAAGTGAACCCCGCCAGAGAATTTTGTTTTCATACCTTAGTCCCAGCCCTTCTGCCAGTTCGGTCTTCCTGTGCTGACATGTCTGTGTCTATTACAACCAAAACAGCACCAGGAGTATTCCTGGGATTTTGGCTCCCTGTGTTTTGAGGTGAGCTCTGCATAAATTCCCTAAAGCCGGCCCATCACTGCATCTGGAATTGTGTTTAGTGCCCATCTGCAAGGTGGGTTTTAATTGTTTGAACAGTCAAATTGGTCGGTGTCACTCACCTGTGTCTTCGATCTGCTTCACATCTGTAACAACAAATGATGTTCCTTACAAACCGTGCTGATATTTTTCTGCTCTCCCTTTATCTTTCCAGCAGGATGACTTGATTTCTTGGCAGACCTGCCTGGAGCTGAGGGTCAGATTTAAGGCATGTTGCTGACATCAGTGGCTTTCTTTTTTAATGAGCTTTGTCAGAATTCGTTCTTTAGCCATTAAGCGGTGCCAGCGCGGAGTTCATGCATGAGCTGAGCTGAAACCTGCTCGGTGTGAATTAGTGATGAGGGAAAAGGAGGTCAGGGAATGTCTTGTTTCAGGGAATGGCGTGTCCAAGGCCTGGAACCAGGGAATGGGCAGAAGAAAACTTAGAAATCATGACAAGGGATGAGTTCCCACTGCTGTGCTTTGAGGAGGCCTTCTCCCTTCTCATGCCAGTGGGATGTGCATCAGCAGAAA
This sequence comes from Cyanoderma ruficeps, assembly GCA_008694505.1. NCBI lineage: Eukaryota > Metazoa > Chordata > Aves > Passeriformes > Timaliidae > Cyanoderma > Cyanoderma ruficeps. Next base: position 16,999,334 of record VZDJ01000155.1, on the reverse strand, counting down.
GCAAAGGTGTTCCTGTGCAGCCTGAATTTGGGTGGTATTGGGATGGGCTGAGGAGCTGAATGGTGTCAGGAGGGTGAGCTGGTGATATGACATGATGGCCCACTGTGAGAGGGGTCTGTCACACACGTGTGTCATTGATGAGCCCTGTGCTCCAGAGGGCTGCTGTGGGCCAGCATCAGTGCCTTTGGAGAGGGCTCTGCTGGTATGATGAGGTGGCCATGTGGAAGATATGCCAGAGCAGGTCCCTGACTGTCCCTCCAAGAAGTGAGTGTCGGGATGGGTTGCCCTGAAGAGGCAGAGGGGTTTTACTGGCAAACACTGGGAAAAAAAAAAGGCAGTTCCTCCACCTGTGGTGATCTGACGCAACAGAACCTGGGAAAGGGGTGTGATGGAGAGAGTGATCCGTGGAGTACAGAGCCTCCAACACGCCAGGAACGTGTAGATGCGAGGTTCAGGCATGCAGCTCCCAGCTCTGGACTGCGTCAGCCGAGCTGGCAGTGAGGAATATCTGTGGGAGCTGGGGTTTGCTCCGGAGGTCACTTCTTCCTTGGCCAAAATAAATACTTCTGTGATTCCCTGTCCCTGTTTCCACTGCCTGTGGCTTCTCTGCATCATCCCTGCTGCTCTGTGCCTGAAGCTCTTTTCCTTGGCTGCTTGTGGAGTACGACACACTCCAGGATACTCAGTGCAGGGTCTGGTGGGTGGCACAAAGAGACAAAAAAGGGATAAAAACAAGGACAAATTAATAAAAAGGAGCATACAGGGAAGCTCTTGGGTGGTGGGGAGGTGCCTTGCTGCTGGCATTCGTGCATCTGAATCCAGCCAGGGCTTTGTATTGATTCCTTTTAAAGCTCTTTCAATTATTTTTACAATGAGCTCATATTTTCTGGCACATCCTTGCTCCCTGTACATTCCATACTGGCATGGCAGGTGTTGTTCACCTCTCTGTAGTCATCCACATGGAAGTTGGGAACAGCAGCTCTGCTTCTTGTCCCTGGAGAAAAATAAGTCTTATCAACTTGCAGGCACTGTGTGAAGGTGGGATGGATGGAGCTGGAGGTGTTTCTGATGGAGCTGCCTTTAGCCAAAACAGGCCCTGTGTGCTGCCTCTGAGCAGTGGGACTTGCACAAAAGCTAGTTTTCTGTGGTCAGTACTTTAGGAAATGTTCCTGTGAACAGAGTTGTTGAAAAGACTGGGTGGTGTGTTGGTACATGGTGATGAACCACTGCTACTCCAGCCAAAAATCCAAAAGGCCTCTTGGAGTTGCATTTTGAAGACCACAAGCTGACTGCACACTGCAAGGACAGTAAAAAAATTAATGTTTGCCCATGACATTCCCAATACCTGAGTGAGGCTTCTTAGAATCTATTTCACATGGCAAGAACTCAGAACTGTGTCTTGGGGGAGTTTGTTTTATATAATTCATCTTAACCTATGGCTGTATCATAACATAGAAAATTTTGGAAATCCAAAACCTGAAAATCTGGAGTCCCTACAGATCTGAAATCCTTAAAGTGCTGCCCCAAAGCTCCCTGAGCAGGGGGTGTTCCCTGGTGAGGTGGCACCAACAGTACCCTGAGCCTCGCTCTCCCCACGTGTTCGGGTTAAGCCAACTGAGCCAAGGAGTGGGTCCCGTGGATCCGACACAGGGGGTTGGCTCCATCCTCCAGAGGGACTCATGTCAAGCCTTGGGGATGCTGCAAGGCAGCAGGTGGTGGTTCAAGGCTGAGGATTCACCCCTGGCTGCAGAGCTCCTGTCTGCTGACACCTCCTGTGCTGGTGGTGAAGCCGTTGGAAACAAAGAGCCAAGAAGAAGCTCAAGGACCTGTCCAGGCAAAACACCTCCTTTTGCTTTAATAATTTTGTTTTTCTCAATTCTACACCCCCATAATAATGTGTCCAGGCCTGTTTCACTGTACTGGTTCACTCAGAGGATTCATTCTGAGATCCAGATATTTCTAGAACATGATCATGTCTCCGTCTCATCCTCTGGAAAAAAGGTAGTGTTGTTTTTTTCTTTCCATGTCACATGTGCAAACGTGGATTTTGCCATCTGGGTTTGGGGATGCACTCCCTGCAAAACACCCAGATCCCTGTGGTTTCTTTCCATGCCTGTGTGTGTGTGAGATATCTGCTGGGCACGTTTCTGTTCCAGTGCAGTTGGATTCATAAAGCTCCTGTTTTTGCAGCCCCACAGGAATTTGCAGGCTCAGTGGAATCGCTGGGGGCTCCCTGCAGAAGCTGGCTGGGTGTTAGCCCTCTGCATCATTTGCAAGCAGGGGCAAAGGGCTGATGGAATAAATTTTTTTCTGCAAAGCTGCCTGCCCTGCTCTGGCTTCTGGCTCCTGTCAGCAGCTGCAGTGTGTTAACCATAAGCCAGGGTGCTGCTGTTTCTCAGGTTGCTCATTTTATGGAGATGAGCTCCTTTATAATATCCAAATACTGCTAAAATTGTCCTCTGGATAGTCTTATTATGAATGTCTGTGTATGTAGGTGCTTGTCTCCTTGCATTTTGTGCTTTTTGGTCTAATGGATATTTTTCCAAGTGGTGCAGCTCACTTAATTATTTACAATATGCTAAATTTCTTCATCTAATATAAACTTAGGATCCTTTCCTGTTTCAAACCCATCAAATATGCCTTTCCCTTGTGATTCAAAGTCACTGTGGTTTTGTATTTTTCAAGATTCAATTAATTTACTCCTTTAAAATTACATCCTTTATTTGAATCTCTCCAAGAAACCACTGCTTGGGTACACAGAGTGAGAGAAAAAGGTTGGATTTTGGAGGAGCTGAAAGTTTAATTTAGGAAGGGCATTTTGGGAGAAGAATGAGCAAATTGCCATGAGCTCTTTTACAGACAAAGGTCTACATTGCCATCACAGAAGACTCAAAAGCTCAAAACTCCCATCACCCGGAACTCTGGGGGCAAACTGCTACAAAGAAAGTAAAATCAGGGTTTCTCATGCAGTTTCCTGTCACGAGAGATGATGAACGACTTGGTTTTTACCTTGCAAAGATGGCTGCAAATCTTTTGGGGGTTGTTGGCACATACCCACAGCAAGCTGGGAGCATGTGTGTCTGCCTGGGAGCAAGGAACACAGCTGGGAAGGTGTTGTGCCACCATGAGGTAGGAGAGGAGGATCTTTTGTTCTCAGAGCTCCTGTGAGTGTTCATGGGTGCCTGATATTCAGTGATATTCTCTGCTCCTCGGCCTGTTGGGCAGCTTTGTCCTCTGCAGCTGCCCAGGCCTTGGGGCTCATGGCAGGGGTGTGTTCTGAGTGTAGTTTTCCAGTATTGTTATAACTGCAGTGGAAAACAGGGTGAGGGTTTGTCAGCTGAGAACATGGCCAGGTGCCAAACCTTTTCATCCCGATTACCTTGCAGTTCTCCTTGTTCCATGGAAGTGTTATTTGAACACAGCTTTGCTCAAAGAATGGAGAGGAAAGAAACAAGAGGGAGACAGGAAAAGGGCCTCCCAGGCTCTGCATGGCTGTGTCTGTGATTTGGGACAGGAACACCTTTGAGTTGCAGGTGACTCCAGCTGGATTTATCCTGGTGAGTTGGCCATCAGGAGGAGTCCCTGAGAAATCAAATGTTTGTCTTCAAGAGCCCAAAGCTAAACAGATTTCCAGAGACCTCTCTCCTTCAGGAGACCCAAACCAGGTGCAGGCTGGGCTGTAACTGTTGTCACTTTGTACAGGGGCAGCCTGCTGTCCTGGAGCTCCAGTTCTAACCTCCAAGTGACCCTAAGCTCCAGAAAATCTAGATGTTTTGCAAGAAGAAACTTGAGAAAATGCCCATTAAAGAGCTGAGTCAGGGATTCATGAGCTGCCATCTGTAGTGCTCTGGAACAGTGGTGAAAAGCTTCCCAAGACGTGTACATGGAGGGCATTCCCAAATTCAGTTTTTGGATAGTTTTGCCCTGCCATGTGTGTGATGGGTCGGTATGGAACATACCTAAGATAGATGCCTCTATCAGCTCCGGTGCCCAGTCTGAGCAGGGAAGCACTGCTGCTCCCTGCCTTCTACTGCACATCTCTGGAAGAAGGGATGGGAACCACTGCAAGGCTGGGAGCACCTGCCTCCCTCAGTGGCCCCTTTCAGCCAGCCCGTCCGAAGCACGGGGAAGTGGTTTTGGGCTGAAGCCAACCCTGGGCATTTTACAAACTCATGTAATGACTCTGCTTGGGGTTCAGTCTTGTGCTGGACGTGGAGCAGAAATCACTGGGGGCCAAGTTTCCCAAGACCTGCTCTCCCAGGGCATCCACAGCCCCGCTGGGGGCCGGCAGAGCGGTTCCTGGCCGCGGGCGGATCCCACCCCGGGTGTCACGGCCGTGGGGAACACCACATGGAGGCCGTTCCCAGGCTGAGGCCGGCCCTTGGCCTCTCCTTCCACCCAAATCACAGCGCTTCCGCCGCCACGTCCCGGAGCCATCCAGCAGCCACCAGGCACAGGAAGTGCAGCAGGTCGTGGGAACTGGCCCGAGGACGGGCAGCTGAGCTGCCGCGGGAGCCAAGAGCAGCACCCGGCACGCTGCCTCCGCTCCCCGGGCGAGGGATCGTGGGGAGCTGGGGTGCAGGGGGTACACACACACCTCCAGCTCGGGCACACGGCCCCTCACTGCCCGGCCTCATGTTCCCATCACTGCACTCCAGGAGCTCCTCACCAAAGTGTGGGTGCCCAGCACGCCCCTCACCCTGTTCCCTCCTCATCACTCCCCTGTTGTATCCCTCTCTGAGCGGATACTGGGTGCTGCATGAAGCTGGTCAGGTTGTTATGGACCAGCTGAAATGCCCCGTGTGCCTTTTAGTGTTTTCCTTCTTTTTATTAAGTGACGAGCCGCCTCTGAAGAGTAAAACCTCTGAGTGCTTGGGAATTATTATTAAAGTGTCACTTTTAGGCCTGACAGCATTTTTGCTAAAGCGTTTTAAAAACTATTTGCCAAGTTTTCCTTCCAATTGATCAAAAAGGGCTGTGTTTCAGAGTTCTTTGTCCTCCAGATCTCTCCCAGGATTTGCTGGGGCCATTATCCTGCAGGAAGGGCCTTGGAAATATGAGTGCAGCTGTGCCCTGTCCCAAGGGCAGCCTTGCCAGGCCTGCTTCCACCAATGGTCCTGTGGGGCTTTTATGGGATATTCAGCTCGGCCACCATCTTCCAGCTGTTTTCTCCGTGCATTTTCAGGTCACTCTCTTGCAGCGAGGCTGGATACGTGTGAGGAGGGTGGTTTATTTGGGACAGGAGTGTGGGATTGCTTGGAAGCCAAAGAGAGCAACAACAGGGCAGGGAAGCAATAGCAAGATGCAGAGCTCTTCCTGTAGAAATTTCTATTTGTGACTGTGAAAAAATTTCAACCCAAAGCTGTGGTTAGCCTATTCCTTGGTCTGTGGGACACGGGAAAATGATCACAGCCACTGGGAGGTGTGGGATGGATTTTCAGGGAGCTGGTGATTTATATCCTGCAGCGTTTCCAGGCTGGTCCATATTTCCCTGGCTTGTGTCAGTTGCTGAGAGTGTCCTAGGCTGTGATGGAGTGAATCCAGGTGTGAGTGTGATGCCGAGGGGGCTGTGCCCCATCTGCCCTGCAGCTGGAGGGGAGCACTGTGGGGTGAAGGGTCCTTGGGACCAAACCCAGGCTTCATCTTCACCCCACAGCCACTCTGTTCCTGCTGCGCCACATCTCCAGGCAGCCCCTGTCAGTGTCACTTGTCACCTCATCCATTACCTGGTCTTTTGCCTCTCCCTTGGCCCTCTGTCCCCTACATTCCCACTAATGACTGTATTCTCCTTTTTGGGGTTCATGTCAACTCCTGTGACTCTGCAGGGGCACAGGTGGCTGGTGTGGGCCAGGAGGGTTCCTGGTCCCAGGAGGTGATGCCAGGAACAGTGCTGTGTCTCACTGTTGCTGGCAGTGAAAATGAAGAGCTCAGTGCATTTAAATCTCAGCTGAATTTTTGGGACTCAAATATATTTTTCAATGTTTTAATACCAAACCAGGTTCTCACCATCCTGCTTTACTCTCTCTCTCTGCAGCAAACTCCTGCCCTGGAGAAGGACAGGGAGCCAAGTTCCCTGTGAGACCCTGTAATTTCTGTTCCTGTCTTGTGTCTCCCCTCAGTGGTTTCACGCTTTGCCCCAGAGATTTCAGCTCTCACTGTCTGGTGTCACACAGCTGAGCAGCAGCAGAGATTCCCAGCAGCTGAGCTTTCCAGCAATGGTTTCCTTCCATCAGGACAGTTGGGGTCACTCTTTCACAATGAGCGTTTTCCTCCTGAGCTCCAGTTGCGCTTTCCAACAGGACGAGCTCTGACCATTGCATCCTGTGCTGGCTGGGATTTCAAGCTCCCAGGACTCTTCACTGGACAAACACAGGGTCAGCAATATTTCTGATTTTAATACCGCAGCCATGCAGGAATAAGCTTTTTCTGTGGTCTTGGAAGCTTGATAAATTAGTGTTCAAGCTCCCTGGGCTTCTCTGGATGTGGATTCAGCAAGGGGGCTGGAGTCTGCTCCTTGTCTGGCCATTCCTGGCTGTCATCCGTGGGGAGGGAGTGATGTGGCTTAAGCTCTTGGTGTGGCATGTGAGCACATGCCACGGCATTTGTTGCAGCCTCCTTAGCACCCCAACCCCTCCATGGTTCCACTGGGGGGGTGGGGGGAGAAGGTGATGTCAGGACCCTGATGGGCTTCCTGTGAGGACATCTTACCCCATGTTTGGTTTTCCCCTCTTCTTGGTGTGAGCAGGGCACTGACCCACCAAAGCTGTGCCTGGTCTGCCAGCACACACCCGTGGAAGCCTGCCCAGCCAGGGAGAGGAGCATGGGGCTGGCTTGTGGGGGGCACAGCAAGGTCCCTCCTGGTGCTAGGCTGCAGGCTTTTCCCTGGTAGTCAAGCTGGAGCATCCTCAGGGGGTCCAGCCCCACTGCTGTCCCATGTGAATGTGGCTGCTCCCAGCCCAGCCAGCTCATGCACAACCATGTGGGAACGTCCTGCCCTGGGGGAGGAGGAGGTGTGGGGGTGGGAGTGAAGCATCACCCAGGATGGGAACTGATTGTACCATGGAGGGGGTCTTCAGGGATAAATTTAGTGGTGGTGAAAGAGCCTAGCTGGCTCTGCCTGATATGTGATGAGCCAAGTGTGCCAGGAGCATCTGTGCTTCCTGCTGTCATTGGGTGGCAAAGCCCTGGACACCCAATGGGGACAGGAAGATGTGGTGGGAAGGGGGTAGCAGCAACCCAAAGCAGCAACCCCAGCCAGCCCCTTTGCTGATCCTCCTTGGTGGCTCCACTGTCACTTTGGAAGAGGAGCATGGAGAAGACATGCCAGGGCTGATTTGAGGAGCAGGTCACCCCAGGTGCAGGGTACTTTGCAATTCCAGGATAGTGGCTCTGTGGTGTCACACCAGGGCCTGGCCATGCTGGTCCTTGTGAAGGATGTACCCAGTGCTGGGAGCCAGCCCCGGCCTGGCACACCAAGGGGGCTGAGGGGATCATTTGCTGGGTTAACAGTGAGGGTGGGGGTCCCGTCTGTTAAGCATGGGGAACAACTGGGCCTGGTGACACCCCGCTGCCACCTCACAGGGGACTTGGTGACAGCAATGTCCCAGGCTTCACTGAGTGTCCAATCTGTCATGTGGCAGGGAGGTGTAAAGGACCATATTTGCATGGGCAAAAATATTTCCTTCTCTGGGCTTGATCCAAGGTCAGGCTGGAAGGAGTTTGGAGGGACCTAGTCTGGTGTAAAGTGTCCCAGCCAACGGCAGGGAGGCGGAACGAGATGATCTTGAAGGTCCTTCCAAGCCAAACTGCTTCTATGGTCCTGATAAACAGGACCGGCCCTGCATGGTGCTCCCTTGGGAAATGCTGCTGGCAGGGAGCCTTTCTCGCTGTTTTTGTTTCCCTGTGCTCCCTCTTGTGTCAATCCTGGAAATCCCATCCCCTGGCTTTTCCTTTGGCACTTACCTTCCTGGCCCACATTAGGTGATGTCTCACATGCTGCTGCAGTGTTTATCCCATCTCCTTTCCTGTCATCCTGTCCTTGCATCTCGCTTCTTGTGAATATGTTCACAAGGACACCCAAACATCTTCCAGAGAGACAGCCAGGCTCAGGTGTCAAACCATGCCACCCTCTCACACCCATCCCTGTAAGTGTCCATGGCCAGGTTGGACAGGGCTCTGAGCAGCCTGGTCCAGTGGAAGGTGTCCCTGGCTGTGGCAGGGCATTGGAAGGAGGTGGGCTTTAAGGTCCCTCCCAAGCCAAGCCAGTCTATGATTCTCCTTGCATCCAGCATGTTGGATTGGCTGTGGCAAACCAGCCTCTTTCAACAGAGCTGGACATCTCTCCTTCCCACTGCGTGAGGTTTTCACAGGTGACTTTCCACCAGCCCCTTTGTACCAAGCAGAATCATTTTGTGCTTTTCCTGCGTCGGGCAGCAGTTGCTGTGTTATTAATTAACCTGGTTACTCACATAACCATAGTGCTGGACTCAGTGTTGTTTAAACCGGTGAACCTGAGCCTCAGTTTACTCCCTTCTCTCTGCTCCGAGGTACTGCAGCTCCAAGGAGGGGGAATTTTGCTCTGTCAGCTGCCCTGGGGAGAGCTGAAATGCAGAGGGCAGTGAGGCATTTGCAGGAGGGGAAGGAGCCCTTTGCCTGGTGCAGGCTCTTCAGGGCTGCAGGGCTCTGTCTGTTCCCAAAGCCTGGGCTTGGTTTGGGTCTGAACGTGGTCGCCTGTGGGGCCGTGCCTTTGCCGCTGCATGTGCCAGCAGTGCCACTGTTCCTTCCACCTCGCCGAACAGCAGCCAGCCCAAGCAGGGCCTGTTTAATTCAGCAAGTCATAAATTCATAATGCTTATTTACCACACAGTACCATCAATATTTGATAGCGGCCACTGGCCTGCTGCAGCGTGGCCTGCAGAGGAAGGGGATGGGGCTGGCACGGGGGCTGTGGGGGGCTGGCAATGGGGCTGGCATGCAGTGGGGCTGCCCAGGTCAGTGTGGTGGTGGTGAAATGGGGCTGGAGAGATGTGGGCTCCTCCTCCACTCCTGCAAACCTGCCAGTGGTGGGATGAAGCCGCAAAGGCTCTGCAGAGGGATGTGGGGGGGGCTGGGCCGGCAGCTGGAGGCTGTCAGGTTGAGGGAGGAACAAAGCAGGGAGCTGGGTGCAGGGGGGACCCGGCGGTTGGTGGTTAGGAGGGGAATTTGCAGACCTCGGGACACACACACACACACAATTTGGTTGTCCCCAGAGTGTCCCAGGACAACCATGGGGACTGCCCTGTACGTGCCACTCGGTGCTGGCGTCACCCGGCAGCGGTTCGGAGATAGGCGCCGTGAACTCGGGAAGCCCCTTGACCCCCGACCCCAGCTCACTAATTGACTGTGAGGAGGAACCCGGCCCTTTGTGGAGGGGTGAGCAGGAAGAAACTTTCTCCCCGAGAGCTGCCGAGGCCTCAAGGAGAAGGCGCAAGCGGGGGAGTTTAGCAGTGCAAAGACAATATTTTGCAGCTCACTCCAAAAGAGCCTCTTCCTGCTTATGGATCTTGAGTGTTTTGCTCGTCGTAAGCAAAAGTTGCTGCAGCTGGTGGCTTCCCCCCCAGCTCCTGCTGGATATGCTCTGCACTGGGAGTGCTAAGGGTCTCATTTCTTACTCCTTTGGAGGGGGCTGCTCTCTCCTGCCTTCCCTTCCTCCCTCTCCCTTGTGTCCAGAGGGTGATGGAGGGAACCAAGCATGGCTGTACCCCTGAAAAGCCTGGGCTCACCCAAGAACCATCCCAACTTCCCGCTGAAGGGCTGCAGTGACACGGGCACGGTGTGTGGACCAGGTGGCCAGCACAGTTTGATGGGAGACAGAGCTGAGGCTGCTCAGAGGTGCCTGGTGAGTTGGTGCCTTCCCTGGCGTCCCTCAGCAATCTCTGAGCACCCCGGCTGTGACATGCAGCCGATAAGGTGGCCCTCAGCCCCTGGAGCTGCAGTGGCACCCGCTTGCTGAGTGGTGCTCCACTCTCCCCGCTGTGCTGAGACAAGCCAGGCCAGCCTGAGTGACAGGTCTCCCCTTTTACGGTAGCTTTTATCTGTCCCTGGGGAATGCGGCCCCAGTGCTGGCTGAGTCTGTGGCAGCAGTGCCGACAGCCATGCTGCCTGCCCGCCTGCTATCCCAAAGTTTCCCATCAGCCAGCCACATCCCTGCTCTGCTGGCTCCTGGACCTGCTGCTGCCATTCCCGGGGGATGCAGCAGGAGTTAAAACCCCTTCCCAGCACACTGGAGCCCTGCCCTGCGCTGACTTCACTGGGAGCAAAGAGGGCATGTGTCTGTTGGCGGCTTTCAGCTCCATGCTGGGTAGGGATAGCGGGGTGCCAGCACATCCTCTGGCAGTGCATCCCAAATCCCACAGCCTTTACCCCAGAAGCTCTCCTGGCTCAGACCTGAACTTCTCACCCAGGACGTGACTCCCCACATTCCCCTGGTCATTGCAAAACCGGTGCCAGTGGGGCTGCTCTCTGTGCTGTGGCTTCGGGGATCTGGGAGAGTGGCAGATATGGGCAGCTCTGCTTTAATTTACAGTGACAAGTGTTTATGGGCCTTATGTACAGCCCACACTTCACTGTCCATGTAGTCAGATCCCTCCTCGTACAGCCTGGAATGGACCGGATTGTGTGGACTGGGGTGAGGAGAGGGATTTCCCATGATGGAATGAATGTCCTCTGTACCAACCACTGTCACCTTCCCCCTACAGGGAGCCCAGCACAGGGCGGTGACAGTGTGGGAGCACAGTGATCACACTGCTTGGAGGGGATGAGTGAGATGGGGGGAGCTGGGAGGAACTGGGAAGACGGGGTCTACCTTGGTGCTTGCCAGGAAGCCACTCTGCAGTGACCTGGGACACCCAATGGATGGCCGTGTGCATGGGAACAAACCCTCACTGCTGTTGGATCCCAGGGGGCAGAGTGGGAAGACATGGTACACCTCAAGAAGAAGTATCCTCCTTGGCCAATGCTCCAGTGGGCTGCTCCGAGTCGATTCCCAGCAGCATCCCTGCTAGACCACACCATGGCTGCTGTGGTGACTGGGGGGCTGTTTGCTGCAATGCTCAGTTGGCTCCCAGCCCTCTTTTTTGGGTGCCCATTCTTCTGAAATATTCATCCCTGCTCCACGGGAGACACTGAATTGCTTTAAACCTCTCTGAATATTTCATCCCCCACCCTGCGAATGGTTCTGCTGGGATTGGAGAAGTCCCAGCCTCAGTTCTGTCTGAGACAAGTTCCAAAAAAGTCAGGTTAGGGTCCCACAGTCCTGCCTGTCAACTGGGGCCATGACACCAGCCTGCCCCACCATGTAGCTCCTTGTCCTCCTCGTCACCATGTCCATAACACCTCCCAAACACAATGTTTTTCACCCATGCTGGTCCCACATGCCATTGTTGGTGTTCAAGGATCTGGCAGGTGGATCCAGTGGGTACACCGGAGCAGACATCATGGCTCTTTGGGGTGCAGGGATCAGAGAGGTTCAGGGATGGGCAAGGTTGCCAGGGTTAGGGATTAGAGGATGACGCATGTGCTAACAGTGGGTGCAGAACTCCAGGGTGCAGGATGGGCAGGAGGAACAGGAATTATGTGGGATACAGGCATTAGCAGTGATGCAGGGAAAGGCCTAGCAAGGAGTGCCAGGCTTGGTACAACAGTTTAGCCTTTCAGCAGTCGATCCTTGCTACTGAGTGTGTTGAGGCACCCGAGTTACTCATTACTCTGATTAATTCCTCAGCAGTTTTGACCAAATAAGTCAAGAAAGTGGAAAAATATCTGAAGAGCTTCATGCTCCTTGCTGTCCTGCCTGTGGTGGGGCTGGGAGCTCTCTCTGTGGTGTCAAGGCCAGTTGCTGGCCCCTCAGCTGGTTTTACTGGTCTTGAGGATGGAGGGAAGCTGAGGTTACCTACCCTGGGCACACAGTGAAACTTGTCTGGCCCCATCCCACTGCCTCACCCCACTTCTTGTGGGGCTCCTTCTCCACCCCCCTGCTCGAGGAGTTAAAGCCTTCCCTCCAGCCTGGCGTTGCTCATGGAAAGTTTATATATAGCCTTTTGTTTTTGCCAGCGTCCCCCTTGAGTTTAAATAGCTTTTCCCCGTCCCTGGTGTTGACCCCGGATGTATTTATAGAGAGCAATCAGATCTGTGCTCAGCACTGAGCAAACCAAGCTCATGTCAGTCCCCTGAGGGAGGCCCTTCCAGCAGTGTGGCCTCACACTGAGCCTTGCCCTGAGGAGGAGCCCTCGAGGGCTGGCAGGGGCTGCCCAGAGGGCTCAGAGCTGGGGCTGTGCCAGTCTGGGCATGGCCTCCTTTGGGATGACCGTGCCAATTCTGGCTGTGGAGAAGCTTTTTTGGATCGCCATCACTAGGGTTCAGAGTGTTGTGAGACCAGTGCTGTTTCTCCTCTAAAACTGTTTCATGTTGTGGAGGTGAACCACGTCCCCAGTGCCACTCAAAGCAGGGGCTGCGAGGATGGTTTAAGTCCCCGGGGTTAAACAGGAGGTTTCTGCCACCCCTCCCACAGCCAGCCAGCTCCCCCCGTGGGTGCCAGCTCTGCTCCCATCCCGGAGGTCCATGCTGCTGGGCGGCTTCCCCTCCAACCTCGGCTCTTGACTATTTAAGGCAAATCTCCTTGCCGGACTTTTAAACAAAACCCGGGCTCCTCTCACTCTCCTCGTTTTAAATAACTCGCCTGGCGTAAACAGAATGAAGCATAACACTATAAATCAGGCATTCCCGGGATCTGCCTGGCAGGCTGCATGCAGGGGCTCACCAGGCCCCCAGGCTTCCCTGTGAGCTCTTTTCAGGGCCTGGGGGGAGTGATAAGAGGGCAAGAGGGGCTCTGGTGGGGCAGGCTTTCCCAAGGAGACTAATGTGAGATTACAGGCTGCCAGCCTTTGGGGTAAAATAATTAAGGTTGCAAAATAGTTTCCATCACAGCCCCTCGCTTGTCGTTCCCCCCTGAGGCTGGAATTTTCCGAGCTGTATTCCTTGCGTGAAAATGAATTTTTCCAGGGATGTTTGCGCTGGTGATGGTCAGTGATGTAATGGGTGTTTCACAGGGGTCTGGGGGGAAATGCCCAGACTGCAGATGAGAGCTCAGCATGTTTCTTGCAGGAACATGGGCACTTTGCACCACAGCTTGTCCCATCAGCTAAAGGGATCAGCTCTGGAAAATCGCCCCTTGTGCTGTCAGTCCTTGGTGTTTATGCCCTGTGGTCAAAGCAGGACAGAAATAATTACAGCTTATCTCAAGGATCGGTGCTTCCCATGATAAAACTCTTTGTTTTCCCTGGTTTTAGGGCTTTGCCAAACTTTCATCATGAGCTGAATCTTTCAGGCTGGGTGTCCAACATACACCAAGTCGTCTAAACAACCCAGTTTAAACAAGTCTGGCCTTGCTGGGATTGAAAACTGGGAAGATATATTGTGTTGGTTTGCTGCCAAGGCTGGAAACTCCAAGGGGTGAGACTTGGGGTGCCCTGGGGATGGGGACGGGCCACTAACTGTGCCTGTCAAGAACTCCAGGCTGTGGCCAAGCTGAGGAGTGTGTGAAAACCCCACAGGCGGTCTAGGAGCCTTGTGGTGCATCCCCCATGTGGGAACAGCTCTGGGAAAGGTGTTGCTGTGGCACATTGTCTTGCATTGTACCCCCAGCTCCAGGAGGGCAGGAGGGACAGTAGAGCCATGCTGGCATCCCTGGCCTGCCCCAGTGCTGCCCTCCACATTCCCTTCTCTGCCCAAAGACAAGCAGGATGGATGGTGCAGCCTCTTGCAAGGTGATGCTTCATTTAGCTCTCATCCTCCCGACTTGTTAATACCTCTCATTATTCACATGACTGAGGAACAGCCTTCACAGTTCTGGCAGCAGCTTTTACACAGCAGGTTGCACCCTTGGATGGGCAGTGTCATCTCCAGGAGGGGAGGCATGGGTCCTGCTTGGCCAGAGGAGATGGGGGGCTGGAGTCAGCAGGAAGTCTCCTCCGTGCCACATCCATGCTGGGATGGATCTCCCCCATGATGGGCAGTATCACACAGGGGGTCTGACAGTGGAGGTGTCCCTGGCTGTTGTCCACAGTGCCCAACACCAGGAGAACGGCAGGGCGGAGGAAGGAAGTTGCAAGGAGACTTCTTTCCTACCCTTGAGGGCACCCATGGACACATAGCCCGGGGTGAATGTGCAGAGGGCTGCCTGAGGGGAACCCGTGGGAGCCGGGGGTGTCCTTTGGAAGGACATGGTAAGTGAGCTGATAAAGAGCTTTTCCAAGCTTGCAGCTGCCACAGAGAAAGTGCCACATCCAGACTGGAGTGATGCTCATCCCACATGTCCCCTCTTGCTGTCTGGCATGCTCCAGTAGGCTTTGGGACTCCTGGTGCATCCCAGCCTGGTGGCAGTGGCTGGGGAGCTGAGCCATGCCATGTGTGGCAGGATCCTTCACTTGGGTTTTTGACAATCTGTTTTCCACGTTGGAAGGTCATGTGTATGTTGGTCATGTTGCCAAGGATTCCTCCACAACAAGTCCTTTTGTTTTGTTTGACAAGGTCTCCAGTGTGCAGAGGGGCTGGGCATTAACAGCCTTGGTGAAAATGGGACGTCTTTGTCTTGGGGAGTTTGGGTTGGTGTGTTCTGCTGTGACCTGGGTTTGTATCACATGGCACGGCTCAAAGCTGCCCATCTCCTCCCTTACAGAGGTGGCCCTCTTTGGCTGTCCAGATACTTAATGGCAAGCTTTGGGAGTATTTCTCCCCTCCATATGATCCATAATATCTGCTAATTAGGGATGAAGATGATGTAGCAGAGGATGAGGCCTACAGAACCCTGTTGATGGTCAGAGGTGGCTTTGGAGAGGATGGGACATGGTACTCTACTTGGTAACACCTGGCTGAGGGACCCAAAGCTGGATCTGCTGACACCCTGAGGGGCCTGGACCAGATCCTGGGGGTAGGACCACACACAAGGGCTCAGGACACCAATAACACTGATTGTCTCTTAGTGCTCTGGGTAAAGACACATCCTGTCTCTGCTGCTCCACATCCCAGTTGGCACTGAAGCTGATGTTCTCACAGAGCACCTGGTCAAAACCTCACTCAAACAACTCCAGAACAGGGAAGGGGCAGGATCTGGCCTGGCAGGACTTGCCAGAGGTGCTGTGACCCTCCCTGCTGCTGGGACAGGTCTGGTGACCACTGGTGCCACTTTGTTAATGCCAAGAGCCAGGCGCAGGAGTAGAGCTGTGTCTGCTGACAGGGGCAGTGACAGTGGGGCTGGGGAGCCTTGAGCCTGTCCCTCTGCCACTGAGGCAGCTCCTGACACGGCTCCAGTGAGAAAGGACAGACTCAGCTGCAGAAATCCCTCCTTTACAGCTGGCACGGGACCACAGCAACCTGGGCAGCTCCCATCTTCTCTGTGGATGAGGCAATGGAATGATCCTGTCGTTGGTGAAGTCCAGCTGCACTCTGAGAATTTTAGCCCACAAGAGCACCATGGTGGTGGCTTCAGCTGCTCTCATGGCTGAATGATGGTGGAAGGAGCTGCAGGGGATGGACACAGAGGGAGAGCCCTGATGCCCCAACATGCCCACCAGGTCTGGGCACACCTGGACCTGAGACAGCCTGCACCCCACACTTCAAAAAGCCCTCATTAGAAATCAGCCATGAATGTCCCTTGGGCAGCAGTTCAGTGCGGGAGTGCTAGAGCCAGGTGTGTGACCATCCCATGCACAGGGCTGAACTGGTTTGGGGCCTTCAGTTAACAAATTCTCTATAAAGGATTCCCTCTGCTCAATTCCCTCATAATTAATATGCCTGGCAGTGCAAATGACACATTAATTATGAAACTAAAGAGATAACAGTGCATTGTTTCAGTCCTGCAGTAGCAAGGAGGAACATTGTCTTCTTTCTTCTCTGTATTTCATCTTCTAGGCAAAAAAAAGGTATGAGTTTTGGGGCAGACTAAAGTCCTGTCTTAATTTCCTAGGTGGCTAAGTGACAAATCCCATCATGAAGTCGTGGTTTTTCCACCATATCTCCAGCAATGCTGCATCTGCAACCCATCAGAGAAAGCGTTTGGGTTTATTGTTCTCGCTCCTGGCTCCAAACAGGCTTTTCTGTTCGGTGCTATCTTTTTTATTCAAATTGTGTAAACACAAGCTCTCCTCACCCGTTTTTGGTCGGAATCCCACTTGGTGGGTTCACGTCACGGGGCACTGCAGCGTCCACGGAGCCTGGCTTGGGCGGTGCTGCCAGGAGCTGCTCCGAAATGCCCATAAAAGCAGCTTTGCAGCGTCTGAGCAAACATTTGCACACACCTCCGAGCCCTTGTCTCTCTGAGTTAGCTTCAGCTTGTCCTCCTGGGGGAAGGCGGAGCTGGGGAGGACGAGCGGTGACGTACGGAAAGGAATTAAAGTTTGAAAGCACTCGCTGCCGTCCTCAAAGCAGATACTCCAGGCATGTGATGCTGGATGAACTCTGCAAATCCACTGCTGCTTGTCTCTGCCCTGCACCCACTGGGCCACCCAAAGTCCTGCACAGCTCCCAGGATGGGGCTAACTGCATCCTGTGATTTGGTACTCAAATATCAGTGGTCTCTGGTCCTAATTTTTCTGCCACACCTTTTATCCTCTGCCCTTTGTGGTGCTTTGGGCTGTTGTAGCCACATGACATTTGGTCCAATGGAAGAACCACAGCCATGGAAGGGGTTGGGAGCTCCCCTTCAACTTGGCCTTGACCAAGTGCCATCCCTGCTGTTTGGACACAGATAGACCAAAATGAGGCTGCAGGGTGGGAGGAATGGCTGGGTGGGCTCTGTGTCAGGCAGAGATGCAGACTGGGAGAGGGGGAAGCACGGAAGGTGCTGGTGAAGGGTCAGCAAGGAACTGGGCTGGGTTAGTCTGGCCAAAAGAGGTTGAACAGGGGTCTGTTTGCAGCTTACACCTCCCTGGAGGAGTAGTTACAAAGATGGTGGAGTTACACTTCCCGTGATAGCGGCAGCAGATGATGTAACATGGGGCAGCAGCCACACATGGTGGCTTGAGAGAGTCAGGATAGGTGTTAGGGAAGACTTCTTCCCTGCTGGATAGACAGTCTTGGGATGGACACCTAGAGAGATGGTCCATCCTTAGGGGTTTTCAAGGCAGGAGCAACCTGACCCAGTGCTAGTGACACTAGCAGGATGTTGGATGGATGAGTTCTGAGGTCCCTTCCCACCTTTGCTAAAACAAGTCTCCAGACATTTGGATGCTGATCCATACCAAAAGCAGCCCCAAAGCCTTCACCTGCCTGAGGCCAGAAAGTTCTCTGAGAACTCATCTGAGGCCCTGTGAAGAGTCTTTGGTGACACCAGCACTCAGCTTGCATGTGCCCAGCACTGGTCTGAGCAGTGACAGGGTGGTGTCTGGTCTCACTGCTTGCTTGGAAATCCGTGTTCCTCCATGGCCCACACTTGGTGGCCTCTTTCAAACCAGCATAGCAAACCCCAGCCTGGAATAATTCACTGGAAAGACTAAGAGCATGAGACAAAAGGAGCTGGAATGGGCAGAGGATGGAGGAAAGCAGCAGAGCAGTCTGGGGAGATGTGGGATCTTCTGGACAAGGACAGGAGGAGGAGAAATTGGTGCCAGTGGCAAGCAGAGGAAATCCTCCCTTCTCCGTACCTCAGAAATGTTGGAAGTGGCATGGGAGCATCCTCTCTGCCCTGGGACAAGTGCCAAGGCTCAGTTGTTGTCCCAGGTAAGCAGTGAGAAACAGCAAAAACAATCCAGCACCTCAGCCAAAGTGTGGCACTGCCTGTGATGGGCTCGGCAGGAACAGGAGCCTAAAGTGGCCCCTATGACAACCACCATGATGCCCAAAATAAAATCCATTGCCTTTCTACAGGTGGGTGAAGGAGGTCTGGGATCACAGAATGAGTGGCAGGATGCAGGAGCCCAGCTGGAGAGAGACATCCCTCATTATCACCTTAACCAGCATCCTGAGCTGGTCACCTGCTTGTTCAAGAATGAGAAAGAGCCCTTGGATAATGCAAAGCTGAGAAACTGTGTGTAAACACAAGATTGTCCACAGCTGGCTGTCATTTCAAGTCTCATCTTGATTTCTCAGCAGATTTGAACCTGTTTCTGTCTCAAGCATTTTGTTAACCCCTTTTCTAGAGGACCTGCTAGGCCAACCTTGTTGGTTCTGAGTACCTCACAGCTTTTAGTCCTTTTCCTTGGTGAGGCTCTGCTGTTCCCATTGTTTGCAGGCAGGACAGCATGGTTGGAGCTGCTTGTGTGGGACATTATCACAGGGTTCACTGTCAACTTGTCCACCCTGATGAGGAATTGATGTGGGAGAGGTTAGTGGATGCTGGATGGGTCACAGCATCACCTCTGCTCTTCTGACCATCACATCTTAGTGGACATGGCATGGCAAGGACAAAGCTCTGGGGCAGCCCTTGGCCAGACTGCAGCGCCAGATGCTGTTGGGTGGAAGACACTTTAGGAGGAAAGGTGTTGGTGTAAAAACACATCACTGTAAGACATGGATAAGCAAAGCTCAAGCCAAAGTGTCACCTGCTCCTGCACTGGTTCAGCTGGTGTGACCTTGGATCACATACTTAAAGCTGAGCATCTTCAGGGGGAAGTGGAATCCTCAGCCAAAATCTCTGCAGAGACTTCACCATTTTCAGGTGGACTGGCTCACCTGCACAAGCTGGTAGCAGTGATGGCTTCATTTGTCCCACCTTCTGTCCATCCCTTTAAGTTCCTGGGGGAAGAAAACATCTCCTCTATGTGCAGCTGGTTGGACCATGAAGGGCTCCACGTGTTGAAGCACATGGTGCAGTGCTTTGGGAGGGCAGAGGCTGCCTGGGTGTGATGTTTATGAAGATATCAAAGGGACTGTGAGCTACAAGATACTGGGATGTAGGAAGGCTGCCACCACATACAGCTCTAAGGAGTGGGTGTGCAAGGAGGATACTTATCTCCAGCCCAATGCCATGGATTTGCCTACAAAATAAACCAGAGGTTGTGGCCATAAGTATGGTAGTGGTGTGGTGGACCCACTGTTATTGCCCCAGCGTGATGGATACAGAAACTCTTCTGCTTGTGGCCAGGGTTTTCCTGCTCTGGAAGAGGCAGAATGTCTCCTCTGAATGTGTGGGTAGCATGAGGGTCCTTGGGGGTCTGATGAAAACCTGCTGCTGCTCCTGACTTCCACCCTTTTGTGCCTTCCTCCGCTTGCCTCAGGCTCCACACCCAAAGTCTGCAGAAAAGTGAAACACCAAACCTAAACACAGAGGAAGCGCTGTGGGGTTATGCTGGTTTTTGCTCAAATTAGCACAGGAAGCAAATATTCCTGGTCTTTGTCAGGGCAGGCTCTCTTAGAGTCTTTGAGGAATGGTAGGCAACACTCTTCCTGGGAGTTATTCCTGCACAGTCTCATGGGACTGTCTCCCACTCTCTTTGGGGGACAAAGTTATGGTGAAGGGTGGTATCCCTGACAACTGGAGAAGGTCCTTGCTCTGATCTGGATCTGTCCATGCTGAACTCCATGAGTGTGTTGGGGGAGCTCTTGCTGTCGTGCTCAGAGCTGCCACGTGAAGTGTCTCCAAAACCCTTTTGTAGGACAGCATTTAAAATAAATAATTTGGGGGTTTTTAGTCAAAAAAGTGGGAGTTTTCTCCCCTGATGCAGGACCTGGCAGGGATCAGGCTCTTTGGCTTAGCAGCTCATTACAAAGCCTTGGAGAAAGAAGGGATCACTTTGCTGCTGTGTGAGGACTCCACACACAAACCCTCTGTGCTGCACGCAAACAGCTGCTGCTGCTAAAAGCCACAACCTAGAAAGCAGGGAAACATAAAGCTGATGCTTCCAGGAGGATGTTTCATCCTCTCCAACACACCTCCTGTGACAGAATTACTTGGCCCCACATGCTCTTGGCTGTGGGCACCACCTTGTCCACGGTGTTTCCTGTATTGCCTTTCTTGTGCCAGACTCGGAGTGCCGTGGGTTGTGCTGGACAATGCTTGTGCACGGGGATGGCTGAGTTTAGGGTTACATTTTCACAGGGTGTCTCTCTGTAGCCAGGTGGCAAATGGAGTCAGAGGCTGGGGCTTGAACAGGGCAGTGGACCCAGGTGTGGTGGGAACTCAGCTGTGGTTACCCCCAACCAGACTCACACCTCTTTGTGAGCAAAGGGATATACACCCCTGAGCTCCTGCTGGAACTAAACAGTCACTCAGAGACAGGTGTGGACTCAGTCTGACTTTGAAGTGACATTCAGTGCCATGGGGACAGCACAGGTGTCTCCAGCCAGGCCGATGGAGGACAGGGAACACGCCTGACTTTAGCAGTGCAGAGGGGCTGTGGGACCCCCAGGGCAGGGGAGGGCAGGGCTGATGTTTCCCCCCTTTCATCTGGCCTCAGTTCTGAGGAAGCAGCACTGACTGGGCACGAGAAATGCTGGTTAAGACAATAGGGCTCAAATCCCGGGACATCTCTCACTTGGCAGGTTGACCCAAACTCTTGGGGTTTTACCCTTATCCTTCACAGAGGGGCCAAGCTGGGGGATGCTGTATGGAGGAATAGGCTATGTAATCCATTTTCTGCTCATGTTATCCAACCGCATGCTGTGCTTTAGGATGTGGCCAACTGGGCACCCACGGGGACAAGGAGAAAGGACAGAAGATGGATAATGAGGATGCTGAGACCCTGGCCCAGGTTGCCCAGAAAAGTTGTGACTGCCCCAACCCTGGAAAAGTCCAAGGCCAGGTTGGATGGGGCTTGTAGCAACCTGGTCTAGTGGAATGTGCCCCTGCCCATGGCAGGGGGGGGTTGAACGAGATGAAATTTAAAGTCCCTTCTCACTCACACCACGCACAGACTCCATGATTCCATATCTCAACCCTGCTCCTCCTCCCAGGCCCAAGACAGGGCTTTGCATGGGGTGCATATCGATGTCCGTGAGGATAGTTGTGGGGTTGCCCCGGCAGGGGGAACCAGCCTGTTGACCCCAGAGGACCGGGGATGCTGCCGGCGCAGATTTGGGGCTGCTCTCCTGGGGTTCAGGGCCGCTGTCCCAGAGTTAGAGGATCCCCGTCCTAAGCTCTCAGGGCTGCTCTTCTTGGGGCTCGGGGCTCTCATCGGGGTCACAGAGGTGCCTCCGGGGGCTCTCGGACTCCCGCAGGGCTGAGCCAGGTCTCCCCGCCCCGGGGATGCGTCGAGGGAACGGCTCGGCCCCGCCGCCGGATCAGAGCCCGGCGGGCCCTTTAAGAAAGTCGAAACCCGAAAGTTCATCAAAGTTGACAAAGTTTTTCGTAGAAAGGAGGGGAAAAAAAATAATTAAAATAACTCGAGCCCAACAACAAGAAAAACCTCCCCGCGGTCCCGGGGGGCCGGGTCGGGCCGGGATTGGCGGCGGCGGCGGCCGGGGGCGGCTCCGGGCGGGGCAGGCGGGCGGGTCCCGGCCCCGCTGCTCGGTGCGCGGTGGCGGCACCGGGAGCGGCGGCTGGGGCTGGGGCGCGTCGGCCCCGCAGCTGCGGCTCGTTGCGCTCCGCTCGGCCCCGCTCCGCCCGGCCCGGCCCTTAACAGCGGCGCCGTCCCGGGACGCCGTATGTGAGCCGGGAGGGCAGCGCCGTACCGCCCCGCACCGCCCCGCACCGCCCCCGCGCACCACACCGGCACCCCGGCTCGGCCCCGCGGAGCTCCGGAGCAGCCGGCACCACCCCTCACCCCAGCACCCCACCATGAGCAACCTCAACAAGGACACCGAGCACACCAACAGTGGCGGCACCGTCGAGGAGGAGGTGGGCGCCGGGCTGGGGATGGGAGATGGGGCGGCGGGGAACTGGGAGCGGCGCCGGCACTGGGACACCGGAGTGGCTGGGGACTGGGGACGGGGCTGGGTCGCGACGGCAGCGGAGAACTGGGATCAGGGACGGGCCGGCGGCAATGGAGCGCCAGGGTGTCGGGGAACGGCGGGTGGAGCGCAGCGTCGTCGGGGAAGCGGGGCTGAAGTATTGGGAATGGAGCAGACCGGTATCGGGGACCGCGGAGGCGGCACCGGGGCGTCGGGGAAGCCGAGAAGGAGCGCAGCACCTCTTTTGGGTAACAGAGGAGTCGGTGTCGGAGCTGGACCCCCGGGTCGTCGGGGAACCGGAGCTCAGATGCCGGGGCTGCTGCGGGCTGGGAAGCTGGGGCCAGGCTGTGGGGGCCAGAGTACGGAGGTGTTGGGGAGCTGGTGCTGGAGTCCCCGGGCCGTCCCGGGGAGGGGCTGGGGCCCAGCAGGGCGAGTCCCTTACTCAGCCCAGTGTCCCTGTGGGGCAGAAGGCTGGCAGGTCCCCGCTCCATCCAGCGCAGCCAGTGCCCGTGAGCATGGTGCTCTGTTGCCAAATTCCTGTAGCTGGAGGGATCCTGGATCCAGCACCGTTCTGCCCGTGTGGGCTGCAAGGGAGACACTTGGACAATAGTGGAGGAGCCCCTGCCCTTTTCCCTATGTGCTGGTAGCCTGGCTGGGGCTGGAGGACTGTGAGCTGACCTGCCAGCAGCCCCTTCCCCCAGATGCCACTGCAAGCCCGAGCCTGGATGCTGCTGGATTCAGGGCTGGGAAGGCTAGTAAGGGTTGGTTGTCTGTAGCCGCATGTCAGAGGTTGCAGCCCTCCACATTTGAACTTTGGCTGTTGGAGCCATTGGCCGATGTCATCGCCGCACCCCTGGAGCAGGTATTGGCATAGTGAGTGGCTAGCTGCCCTCCATCTTGGAGAGGGTCTAGAAAATGCCTGGCCTTTGGAAACGTTTTGCTGCAGTCCTCCGCGCCTGGCCCTCAGGACTGGGGAGGTGCTCAGTCCCCTCCCCTCGCTGTCCTCCGTGCGCTCGTGCCGCCGCAACATGGCGCCCGGCTTTCTCCACCACCCACCGGGGCCGCGGGCCCTGAGCGCCAGCTGACTCGGGGCTGCCGTGTCCCCTGGGCCTCAGCCCCGGCCGGGGTGACCTGAGTAATGGGGTGGAATGGATTGGCAGGTGGTGGCTGTAGCGGTTCTGTCTGCGGCGGGGAGCGGGGCATGGGTGATGCGATGATGCAATGGGATGTGGATGCTGCTGGTGGGATGTCCCGGTGGCACCGGGGTGGGTGGGATGGGTGGGACAGACCACCTGGGGCCCTGTGCAGCTCCTGGTGGAGGGAGGTTCGGTATCTGGGGGTTTCACAGGCTGCGTGTGCGTGCGCAGAAGACTCAATGCGGCTCCTTGATCCAATTATTCACCAGCCTGCAGAGCTCCCTGAAGCTGATGCCACTTGGGGCATCCCATCCCAGTGGCGTTGCTCCAGCTGGGCTGGTGCCTCACAGGTGGTGGTTGGGTGAGCGTCTGGTGCTGGGGCAGAGCTGGTGTGCTCCCCGCTCTTGTGTGGTTGTTTGGCAAAGCGGGTGCTGGAGTGTCTCAGGAGAGTGGAAATCCTCACCCTCTGGAGAGATTGGTCCTCCCAGGAGTGGAGCTTGATGGCTGGATAACTGAGTTAAAGATGGCATCCCTGGGGAGTAGGCAGAGGTTGGACAGAAGGGGCTCCTGCTCTCCATTGTGCAGCCTCAAGGAGTGTGTGGGGAGGGGCACGGTCTGTCCACCCTGTTGGATGGTCTGTATGGTCTGTGGCCTCGCTGGGTGTGTCTGTCACCCTGCACCCAGGGCTGCAGCAAAAGACCCACCACCTTGGTTAGGCTGGGACTGGTGGGGCCTTAATATCCCAGACCCTGGAGGGATTGCTGTTGGAAAAGTCCTTTCTCCACCAGAATCCAACAGAAATAATGCTGTGGTTGGTGAGCACGGTTTAGGCTCCATGGTGGCTACCCTGAGCCTACTCTGAACATTTGTTTTTCCAGTACCTTCTGGCTGACCAGAAACTGTTCCTCACTGCAAAGGCTAATGGAAGCATAAGGAATGACCTTGTGTTCAGGATCCCAGCATGGTCTGGGGGCCCAAATTCCTGCCCAGAAGCTCCCCTTGATACAGAGTGATAAATAACATTCAGTGCAAAGTGGAATCCTTCGGTCCCGACATATGCAGGAGGGTGTGCTGGAATATTTTCCCACACTGCATGGATAACGCTGCCAGATCCTGGTGCTGCGGACACTCCTCCATTCCCCCCCCCCACCGTGCTCCTCCTTCACTGCCTCCCCAGGCGCTCGCAGAAGGGCGCCGTGTGCCCCAGATACAGCGGGGCGAAGCTCCCAAATTCAGCCTTCCCCTTTATCTTATCTGCGAGCCCCTGGATCTCGCAGCCGCTTCCTGGCTGGTGACATGCGGAGGACAGGAATGCCTCTCGCTCCTCTCGAGGTCGTTAACGGGAATGTTAAACAAACAGGGCCTAATGTCAGTCCCTGCTGTTCCTCACCAGACACCTCCCCAAACGGGATCCCTCCCCACTTGCTGCTATCTTCTGTTTAATTTTCCAGGCAGCCACCGATCCGCGATCTGCGTGGCTGCATCTCTCCCGGCAGTCCCGAGGGGTGGTGTGGGACAGGCAGCTGCCTAGGTGCTGCACTCCCACCCCTGCGGCCGGCAGGGCCTTTTCCGGCAGCTGGAGGAGCTCTCATGCTTCCCGTGGACACTGTGTGTTGCGTCCATGGCTGCGTAGCAAAAAAACCCCTGTGTGTTCACCCTGCTCTCCGGAGTGCCTGATGCAGACATGTTGGTCCTACTCTAGAAATTAGTTCTTGCTCTCCTGGGAAGTCACCGGGAAGTTGTGGGTCTACCGGGAGTGGGAGATTTCTGGAGCTGGCTGCGTAGGGGCCCAAACCAGCAGCTGAAGTCTGTGGTTATTCTGTGTGTCCTCTTGGCCAGTCTGAAGGGCCTGTGTGCAGCTCTGTGGGTGGTGGCTGCTGCTCTTGAGGCAGAGCTTGGGGTGAGGTAGAGCCAGGTGAGGACTTGGCTAAACTCTGCCAGAGAGAATCATCTTAGGAAGAAATACTTCCATGTGATAGGGTGAAGTCCTGGCACAGGCTGCACAGAGAAGCTCTGGCTGCCCCCTCCCTGGAAGTGTTCAAGGCCAGGTTGGATGGGGCTTGCAGCAGCCTGGTCTAAGGGAGGACATCCCTGCCCATGCAGGGAGAGGAACAAGATACTCTTTAATGTCCCTTTTAAACCTGTAATTCTATGATCTTCCCTGTTGGTCCATGGAAGGCTGTGAGTTAGCAAACTCTGTGTTGGAGAGGCAGAAGGCTCTTGGCTTCCAGACAACTTCCTCAGTAGCAAGTCCTACATCCCCTTTTCCTTAGCTCCTGCACTCCAGGGCTGCTGGAACTGCCTGGGAATGCTGCTGGTGAGTGGGCTGTGTTATATGCTGTCTGTAGCAGTTCATGGACTGGTGCCAGGCATCTCTTGACTTCTGTAATCTCTGCTTGAGTGGACCTAGATACCTCGTGCATGTGTGGATTCCAGCTCTACAGCTGCAAACAAATAAGGTTAGTGCAAGTTCTGCAGTCAAATGACTGCTCTGATGCTGCTCTTGATCCTCACTATGAGGCTCATGAAGCTGCAGTAGTTACAGTCACCACTCGCAAATTCTCTTGCACTTGGCCTGGCTGAAGCAGGATGGTGCCTCAGAGCTGTTATCATGCGTCCTAAAAGGCCCCTAAGTGTTAGATGCAGCTTTCTGTCAGTGACAGATTGTTGGCTGAGCAGACACCCTGGAGTCACCATGCACACAGGGGTTCTGGGAACTGGTGTGTTCCCAGACATCCTCTTGGTCTTGAGCTGAGCACTGAGTTGCTCTGACAGGAGGAGGGATGTGGGAATCTCCCCTTTATCTCCTTGTGTCCTGGTGCCTGTGAATACCCTCTGGAGGGGCTTCCTTCTCCTTTCTCACTCTTTCAAATATTAGTTTTTTAGACACAAGTCTGAGCATCGACATCCCAACTCAACTAGTCGCTGCAATGGGATAACTTCTTTCCCTGCCACCTGGGCTATTAAATGAGGCTCAGCTTCAGAAATGAGTCTTCCTCTTTGGCTAATATGAGGAACTGCTGAGCAGGACTTTCCCTTCTTAGCCTGAGAATTAATGGATTTTTTGGTGGTGCCTGTGGAATTTAGGAAGGGCCAAACTCAATGTTTCCCTTGCTAGGTCTCTGCTTTGCTCTCACCAAAATAGGCAGGATGCCCTTTGAGATGTCTGGAAGATACCTAAGAGTAGGTCAGGCTTTGTTGTCCTTCCTACAGCTCTGCTGAACCTGGCCCGTACTGAGGTGTGATCCTGAGCCAGCCCAGCACATCTGATGAGGAGGGAGTAGTGGCACCAGGTGACCCTGCCCTTGACACGGCACACGTGGGTGCTGTAGGCTTGGCAAGGATGCTCTGGCCACTGCCCCACAGGGGCAAGGTGTGCTGAGGGCCCAGTGGGTGGCCTTTCCCTTGTGGAGGTTCTCCAGCTCTGCTGCACAGCCCAGGAGAAGCTGTGGAAATGTTTGACCTCCCAGTCTGGGATGGTGCCTTCCCTCCTCTGCTGCAGGTGGTGACAGGTTCTTGCATTGCTGTGGGGCCAGTCTTGGTATGTGTCCATGGGTCAGAAGCTGTTGGCCTGGGGATGTGTGTCCTTCCCATCTACTTCCAAGGGCTGGAGGCCTGTGTCTCCCTCAATGTGTGACTGCCCTGGGTCACCTGGAGCAATGGCCTGAAGTGCAGTGTGAGCCATGGACTGGGAGAGAGCAGCCAGAGGCCATGTTGTGGGTTTGGATTGGCACTTTTGGTCCGTATTTTGGTAGCACAGCCCTTCCCTAATATCTAGTGGCACTGTCTTGCTAAGAGCTGGACTGATGCAGGGTTGGCTTAGTCCTGAGAGTGGCTGCCATCCTCCCAGTGTCCCCAAAGGTCTCTCTGTGTTGGGGGTGACACTCCAATAACTGCTGTCCACAGTGAAGAGCTGCTGTGAGCTTTCAGCTCTCCATCCCCTGGGTTTTATGGAGTACTTGCTTGTTGGGCTATGGAGGTACCTGACATGCTGCATGGGGCTGGGGCATGGCCATTGGTGGGCTGCCCCAAATTGGGGTGATTTGATGAGAGATTCCTCTGTCTCTGGATGTGTCCTGGGAGGCACAGGACTGAAAAGTCCCTGGGAATCATCACGTGGTGGGGTGAAGCAGATACAGATGTACTCACTGAAAGATCTGAGGTAAGAACGTTTCTTGTGAGGGTCCTGCTTCCAGAACCATGTCTCCTGCCAGTCTCTACCCTGGGGAGGAACTCATTTCACCACTGTCTCCTGCTGGGAGAACAGGTGCCTGGGTGTGGGCAGAAAAAGCTGGTCCATAGCAGGTAAAGTCCATGGCTCCAGCTGATGGTGACAGGGGTCTACAGGTCTCCAACACTAGAGAGTGGCAGGTGAGGGTGTCTGGAGCCCAGGGCTTAGTGTGGTGGCTGGGTAGGGCCAGCGTGGATGTGAGTTTCCTTCTGCATGTTGGCTGTGGCACTTGTGCCTGTCCCCTCTGGCTTTGTGGACCTCTTGACAAAGTGAAAGGTGATGAAGCCAGCACCTCCCTGTGCTGGGGAGCTGCCCTGTTGGACAGTAATCTCTTGGGAATTGTGGGGCTGGTTTTTCCAAATGTTTCAACACCTTTGAGCCCCCGTTGTGGTCCAAACCCATCTGGGTGCTGTCCTTTCACGAATTCATGAGATGCTGCAGAGACACAAGTGACGGGACTTGATAGCAGGAGGAAGCATCCATGGCAAAGCCACACCAGCAGAGCTTCCTCTGCCAGGGCCAAGGTCTATTCTTGGGTGCTGTCCTGGACTTATCAGCCCCCATGTGCTTCCTGCTCTCCCGGAGAGGGGCTGGTGCCTCTCCCTGCTTCCCCCTTGTTGGAGTGTTTTCCTCCCCTGACCACAGGGGTGGTTGAGCCCTGCTGACATCCCTTGCCTGATGTGGGGGAAGAGCAGTGCTGGGGAAGGGCTGCTCTGGCTTTGAACAGTGTGGAACACTGCAGCCTTGGGGACAAAATGCTGGTGCACTTGGGCTGGCTTATGGTCAGCCTTCTTCCCTCTGGGCCAGAGGGATGTTGGTCCTCGTGTGCCTTTTGTGCAAAAGGCTGTTTTCGGAGGGAAATGTCTGAAGCCTGCTTTGCTTCAAGTGCTGGGGGAGGTTCAAGGCCCCCTTTCCCGCCTGGGGGTGGGTGAACGTCTTTCCAGTGGGTGGGAAGCTCTGTGCCTGCACGGGGCTTCCTGCCTGAGGACACCGGAGCTCTGCTAAGGCTGGAATGGCACCAGACCCCAGCTCTTGCCACCTCTCTTATGATTGCTGGTGGGGAAACTGAGGCATGGAGTAGTGAAGTAGCCAGTTGCAAGCCCTTTCTCTCGGGATTCTCGCCCCGTGGTGTGGAGGCTGCCCTGCTTTCCTGCAAAGCTGTCCCTCGTACAAACCGCACATCTCTCTCTCTCCCAGTTTTCTCTTCCCTTGTGGCTCCTGGGACTTTGTGCTGAGGACCAAACCGGCCCCGGGTTGCAATGGCAGGACTCTGCAGCCCCACGGCCCGTGTGAGACTCCGAGAGGAGGATCCTGTCCTATTTTTCAGCCCTGCCACCAGACTCTGTGCGTTCCCCTCCCCGCAGCCTTGTTGTGCAAGCTCGCCGCCCCATTCCGCTCCCGTGCCTTATAAGTCCCGGCTCCGGGGGCAGCCGCAGCCTCGCTGCATTCCAGCGGTCTCACGTCAAGTGGCCCTGGCTGCATCGCAGTGGCCAGGACCGGGACTCTGTGTCCCCCTCTGGCCTGAGTGGTGACCCCAGAATACCAGGGAGGCACCCCGCGGAGATGCTCTCCAATGGGAAAAGCCGTGGTTCGTATCCCTGAGCTCCTGGCACCACAGAGTGGCTGCCAGGAGTGGAGAGTGCCTTTGGGATGCAGTGGCAGAGCTGGTCCCTGTCCTCAGCAGGACGGCATGGGGCTGGTGGCGTAGGAAGGAGGCTCAGTGGACGCATTGGTGTGACCCAGTGGGAAATGGCTCTTTTCTAGGAAAAAACTGGCGTGTGACTGGGGTGGCTTCCTGGAGAGGGGGAATGTCCAATGGCACAGTGTGGGGAAGGCATTAGCACACATTCCTGCTGTACCTGTCCTCAGGTGTCTCTGAACCACAGCTGGTAAAGGCTGCAGGTGCTGGAAGTATGGATCCAGGACCAGGCCAGTTTTGGGGGGCTGGAGTAGCCCGAGCTGTGCTGTGGGTGATGCAGTTAAAGGGCTGATCTCTCCAAAGGGGAGGGTCAGCCTTGCTGGCTCCAGGAGGGGGATTTGGAGCAGTCTTCTAACAAAAAACCCCCCATCACTGCAGCCTCAGGGGGTGGGTACCTGTGCCCGTGCATCAGACACTTCTGACATAACTCAACCCTTTTTGGGCTGCTGGGCAGCTCAGAACTCCCCTTAGGGAGCTCTTACTCCAGAGCAGCTGTGGCCAGGAGCTGTGGGAGCTGTGCTGGTCTCCTGGCAGCACTGGGGCTGTGGTAGCACAAGGCAGGTGCTGCTGCTTGGCTCTCTTGCAGCCTTGGTGTGAAGCTCCTGGCTGTGCTGGCCCAAGGTGTGTGTCTCTTTGGGGAGATGCAGCTGTGTAAGGACTGACACTGAGAACCTGAGGGCTAAATGGTTTGTCTGTGTCCCTCCCTTCCCCTGTGTGGGAAGCTATGCTGGGATCCTCCCTGTCTAAGAGATGGCCTAGATGGTCTTGCCCCTCCTGGCATGAATCCTGTTTTCCGTGGCTCTCCTCCATCTCTGTCAGGTGTTGGGACTGGAGGCATCCCCAGAGGGGCAGAGATGGGGAAGGGAGAATATTTTCTGCAGCAGTGTGACTCTACTGGGCTATCCTAGGTGAGAGCTGTTCCCTGCCCTGCTTCCCCCTGTGCCCATGTGTCCAGTTCAGATCAGTCCTGGCTGGGATGTGACTGCTCTCACCTGGCATCTCTTTTCAAGTGGCTGGCGGCAGGACCTAAGAAAGAGCAGAACATCGTATTCCTGGAGATGTGCTCCTGCTGGATGTCTGGACATGTAGTGTGGCCCAGGTAGTTCCTGATCCAGCCCTGGATGGATATTTTTGATGGTGGTGTGGTTTGGTTTGGTGGTTTTTATCCTGTGCCTTTTCCAGATGCACTGTGAGGAGGCTGGATTTGGTGTTTGGTAGCAGGGACTTGAAGCAGGGCATATTTTAGCAGAAGCTATCCTGTCATGGCACGTTGAGTGTAAGGGCTGGATGCCTGGATTTGTCAGCCCTGGGTGGTTCTATGGGGCTCTCAAGGCCTGCAGGACTTGGGCTGACTGCAGAGTCCCAGTTTGGTTAATCCACTGGAAGGTGCTTGTCTAGATCCCGTTGCCCTCATCTACAGTTTCCTGTCTTTGGGAGCAGGGGAAGAGGCTGGACCTGGCTGCCCACAGTGCGCAAGAGGCTCAGACTGGTGACCTGCCTCCTGCTTTTCTCCTGTGGGGAAACCTAAATCTCCTTTGCTTTATGCCTGGTGTTGGAAGTGAGCTCCCTCTGGCTTAGTTCACTCTGTCTTTTGCAAATATTGCTCAGGTCTCTCACCAGCCTCACTCTCCCTTCACTGATAACTTGGTCTCCCTCCTTCCTTACCCTTCTCTAGATCACTTATGGATGTGTTGAATTGCGGAGATCTTGTAAAATCAACTGCTTGGTCTTGCTGCTTCCAACAAGCTCTTTCTGAGCAGGGACTTGGTTAGTTTGTCTTGAGATCCTCTTTGGAGAGGGTGGCTGGTGGCATTTGGAATTACCCAGGCTTCGGAGCAATGGTAGCCCTTGGGTGCTGTGGCTTGGCTTTCCAATGCCTTTTCAATGCTGTGGATAGTGACAAACAGGATTTGGAGGCAAGGGAAACTTAGAGCCAGCAGGAGAAGATTTCTTGCTCCTGTCCTTGGCAGCAACGTATGGAGCTGGCACTGGGAGCCTGTTACCTCTGACAAAAGAGCTTTTCTGGGCACCTGCCTTGCTCTGTTCAGGCTGATGTGAGGGCTCCAGCTCTGGCTCCTCCTTCCCTGAGCCACCACGGATCTTCCATCCTGTCACGCCTGTCGCAAGGACTTACCAAGTGATGCATCACGGGGCCATTTAGAGACCCAACAGGGATGTGGATTTCTGTCTGCTCGGAAGAAAAATCCATTCTGGGGGCTGAGCACACTTGGATCCTGAAATATTGAAAAGGGACGGTGCTTTCACATGGCTGAGGCACATGTGTGCCACTGCACTCTGCAGTCCTCCCCTGCAAGAGATGGCTGTGGGTCTTCTGGGAATGCACTGCAGGCGCTCTGTGGAGCTCATGCTGAAGTGCCAGCGCTGAGGTCTTTGAGGCAGCCAGCAAGCCAAGAAACAGGGGCATTGTCCCCTCTGTCCAGGCATGGGGTGGCCTTGGAGTGGTGCCTTAAAGCATCAGATGTGGGGTAGGATGGTTGGGGAGCCTGTGAGACTGAGCCTGGGCTTGGAGAATGTTCCTGGAGTGCTCCACATGGCATCCTGCTTCCCAAGGCACTGCAAAGCAAGAGTGTGTGGTAGAGTAATCCATTTTGAAGGGTCAGGGGAGGGGCTGGGTAGGATGCTCTGGTTCTGCTCCTGTGCTGGGCCAGAGAAGGGCTCCTCACACTAGTCTGGTGGGGGACAGTGGCAGCTCTTAGTCTCAGCATGCACAAGAGAGCAGGAGCACCCCAAGCCTTTCACAATCACTGTCTGTCCTGGAGGGCTTTACCCTGGGAAGGGCATTTGTCTGCCTTGGCAGGACTGTCCTGGGCACAGGAGCTCAAGGAGGTGAGTTTTCATTTGTACGTAAGAGAAACTTCCCTGTGTGGAGGAGTCTCTATCTGGCTGCCCCCAAAAAATTACAGAGGCAGGGGCTCCTGTGTTTGCAGGTCTGTCTCCCAGGACAGCAGGGCAAGCATATGCTGCTTAGTTTGGTGGTAAAAGTGGTTTTGGATGCAGCCCACTCTGTCAGGGGAAGGGGAAATGGCTGAGCAAAACAAAAAATGTGGGAGCAGAGCCCTTCTGCCCTGCAAATGTAATGGGGTCACTCTGTTTTGGAAGCAGGCCAGGAGATGAGTTCTGGCTTGGGGCTCCTGCTCCTTGTTAATAATGAGTATCTTCATGACCTTGGTTGTGCATAACTTCCCTTTCCAGCTCTGTGCTGACTTAGAAGAAGTCTCTGCAGCTTCATCATGCTGCTTCCTATGGAAATAGTCTGCCAGCCAGTGTGCAGGGAGAAGGTGCTCATGATGAGTCTGTTGAGCAGAGTTCTCCCAGGCCATGAGCCTTCAGCATTTTCTTCTTCCTGGTTATTCAAGTGAACTATTATCTATAATTTTAATGGATTATCTATTGAATTCCTCCCCTGGCACTGTATTTTTTGCTTTGACATGAGTGTGTTTGGATTTGGTCCATGACTTGAACAGCCTGGGAATAGCAGATGCCTACAGGAGTTTGGCCCAGCACAGCTGCTCTTGGCTGGGCACAACAGAATAGCTGCTGTCAGAGTGGGTTTGGGAGCAACTTCTGAAGGGTCTGAGGTGTGCTGGGGAAGAGCCGGGATGGACCCAAAAATCTTCCTGCAATGATGTTCTGGGGTTGTTGCTGAAGTCAAAAACTATGAGTGGGGCAGTGAGGTGTTTCTCAAAATCAAGGGCAGTCTTTGAATTGGTGATGGAAATAAAGTGCCAGGGTAGGTTGAGAAGAGTAGATCTAATGTGTGTTCTGTAGAAAATCTGGAGGGAACTGGGGTTTCTACTGGTCCCTTTTGGACCTTTGGAATGCATCAAGTTTAGTTCTTGCAGCACTGTGTGATCTTTTCCAGTTTGGCCATTGAGGGCCTGTCAGGCTGTGGGGCTGGTGTCCATGCCTTGATCAGCTCAGGCCATGATGCCAGGGACTGAATTTTTGTAAAAGCCTGAATCCTTTGAGGTGGGGACCAAAGAGCTAGGTATGTTTTATCCTGGACAACACTCCTCTAATGCAGGGAAGGGTTAGGGGGCCTTTGGTGCAAGGCATCCTGTTCTTACTGCACTTAATCTTGTAAGCTGTGCTCCTGCTTGGGGACTAAATATCTCCTTTCAGTACAGCTGGTTGGCCTCTCCCCTAGGTACGGACACTGTTTGTCAGTGGCCTTCCTGTGGATATCAAACCCAGAGAGCTCTACCTTCTCTTCAGACCATTCAAGGTAAGGAGGTCTTCACATCTGGTTTTTGGAGGGAAAGATGCTGTTTTGTGGATGGGCTGGCAGCAAAGGTCTGTCGGGGGAAATAGGGATGACATGGGAACCTGAAGCCAGCGTGGGATCCCATGACTTGTGCTCAACTGGGAACCTCCAGTTGGAGCCTGCTGTTGGAATTGTGCTGTGTCTAAGCTTGATGAAACCTGCTTAGTCAGCCCTGCTGCTCAGCTGGACCAGCCCTTCCTTGAGGATGTGTCCTCAACCCCCAGACTCTCCATCCTTCTCTAATAACCTCCTAGGCTGTCTCTGGGGAGGTGGGGTTCCCTTGTCTGCAGTCCTGTAGCACAGGGAGGGTGCTCCGCTTTCTCTAGGCACTAGCCAGGGCTCACTTTTGTAGCCGGATGAAGAGCTGGAAAATGGGATTTCTTCCCAAAGGGCCAGGATGGAACAGCTCAAATACCTGCTCTGCCCCCAGTCTTCTCTACTGGTGGAAAAGAAGTGTTATTGTCCCTGTTTCTGCTGTGGCCCCTGCCCTATGGAGGGCTTGGTGCTTCAGGAACTCCTGGAGCTGTCGTGTTGTGTCTTGGTTGTAGCGTGGCCTCTTCAGGAGCCTGACACTAACTTGCTTTCTTCTCTCCTGCAGGGTTATGAGGGGTCACTGATCAAACTGACTTCAAAGCAGGTACCTCCTTCCAGCCTGTGTATTTTTGGCTTTTGCTAGCAAACTGCACATGCCAGGAGGGGAGAGGGGAAAAATGCCATTTCACTGTGTAAAGCACTGTCTGGGCCAGCACCAGCTACACAGCGGGGTTCTACTCACCCAGCAGGTTCTGAATGTCTCCATATCTTCTCTTGATGCCCTGGGTGACACCTGAGGCTTCAGCCTCAAACCTTGTGCTGCCATCAGCCTTCCCCACTCCCATGCTGATCAAGGCAGGGAGTGCTGGGGGCTTGTCACGGTGAGCAGTGTCCTCACATGTAAGAATCCCAAAGCGTTTGTGGTGGGAGCAAATGCAGAGCAGGAATCTTGGGCTGATGACCCAAGCTCTGCTTGAAGCCTCTGTGCAGCTTAGGATGGTCTCTTCTGCTGGTTATCTGGGGCAGAGGGGGTGGCCAGACAGCCTGAGGAGCTGGAAGAATCTTCCAAACTGAAATTGGTGTTGTTTCTTTTAGCCAGTGGGTTTTGTCACCTTCGACAGCCGGGCTGGTGCTGAAGCAGCAAAGAATGCCTTGAATGTGAGTACCCAAAGTGCTGGGGGGCTGGAGGCCACAGGCCTTGCTGGACCCAGAGCTGAGGGCAGAGAAGGGGAAGGGTCCACCAGCTGTGCCCTGGACTATGGAAGTGAAATGGTCCTGCAGCATCCCAACAGGGAAGCAGGAGAGCTGTTCAAGGCTGATGTCAGCCTGGGCAAATGGATGCAAGCTGTCTCCATGTAGTTTTTGACCATTGGAAGACAGCTCTGAGGGCCTCTGAGGGTGTGGGGACCTGCTGTGACTCAAGAAAATATCTTGAGGATGGTCAACATGGAAAGGACACCCAAAAGGATCCCCATCCTGCAGGAGTGTTGGTGGGATCTGGTCAGCAAGACATGGTTCTGCTGCACCGTAGGCTTTGTCTTGGGCATTGTGACACCTGCTAGTGCCTCTGCTCAAGCTGGTAAAGGTGTAGTGGCACCACAGATGGGAGCTCCCACACAGATGGGGTTGTTCCAGCTCCAGTATAGACAGTTATCCCAGCTTCAGCAGACAGACCTTTCCTGACCTGTGTTGGTAGCCATCCCTGCTGTAGTGGTTGGTGAACTGCTCATAAGCAGCAGAACTGTGTCCCTCATGTTGGAAATAGTGGTCCTGGGCCAGCTAAACATAAAAATAAAAGCATGTGGGAACTTGAGTCTTGCAGTGAGGTGGCAAAAATCTGGGCATGTGACTGCAGTGTGGTGGCCTTGGTTGCTGAGTTGGGCTTTGCTCCATGGATAACCACAGCCTGTGCTTGGGCTGGAGCTTCACCTCTGAGAAACTCCTGTGCTCTCTCCTGTGACAGGGCATCCGCTTCGACCCTGAGAACCCCCAGACCCTGCGGTTAGAATTTGCTAAAGCGAACACAAAAATGGCCAAGAGCAAGCTGATGGCCACACCGAACCCCACCAACATCCACCCTGCCCTGGGCGCACATTTCATTGCACGGGACCCCTGTGAGTATGCTGGGAGGGGCTTGGAGGTCATGGCTCCAACCTGAGAGATGCCCAACTCTGCAAATGCTGCCACAGTGGAAAGAAGGCCAGACCCACCTCTGCTCTGCCTGAAATCTGCCTGGGGCAGGGAGGCCAGCAGGATGTCAGAGCCACAGGAGAATGACAGGCATCTGGCCAAGATAGGACTGTTGAGACATGAAAAGTTGGATTTGGTAGCTCAAGTGATACCATAAATCTTTTAAAGCATCCCTAATTGTAAAGCATAAGGGATGAGTCCTGTGCCATCACCCTCTATGGAGCCTGGTGGGCTGAGTAGCCCCATTGAGGCATGTGGGGGTGACCTGTAATGTGGCTCTGAACCCCCTGTCCTGCCTCCTGTGGCACCACCCCTCTGCTGCCTGTATGGACCAGTCTGTCCAAAGCTCACATGGGGCTGTAATGCAACACATTCCTGTCTTCTCCTGGCAAGGCTGGGAGGCCAGAGGAGCAAGCTGTGCACACAGATTTTATACCTCATCAAGATGGCAGCGCAAAGCTTTATTAGCCTGGGGTGGGGAGCCCGCAGCCTGTCCCCAAAGCAGGCTGCTACTGGGGCCAGGTACTGGGACACTGTCCCCTTGTCTCCTCCTCCTGTCTAGATGACCTGACTGGAGCGGCTCTCATCCCAGCGTCCCCAGAAGCGTGGGCTCCCTACCCACTGTACACCACGGAGCTGACCCCTGCCATCCCCCACGCCGCCTTCACGTACCCGGCGGCTGCTGCTGCGGCCGCTGCTCTTCACGCTCAGGTGAGTCTCTCCCCGCCTCCCGTGCCGGGGCCGGGCCCTCCTCTCCTGTCCCCCCGCCACGGGGCTCTCCTTCCCTCGGTCTCCGCTTGGCCGGTTCGACCCTGCCCTCTGCACCTTGGCTCCTGGGCACAGCCCGCTCCTGGCTGCAGGGCAGGGGCGCCCAGCCCCGAGCCAGCCCCAGGGAGGGTCTGTGTGGCCAAGAGCAGGCAGAGCTGGGTGATGATTTCTGACCCTGCAGGTCCAGCCTGCTTTCCTGCAAGGGGCAGGCGGGTGGGAGGAAGTCAGGGCTCGGTTTCTGGCTGGTGCTGTTGATCCCCATGGCCAGAGAATGACATTGAGGGACTGCTGGGAGGAGACACTTCCTACCAGCCAGTAACACAGCTATGAAATGTCGTCCCAAGTCACAGTGAAAGCAACGGGCCTAGCTCCCTACTAAATTCAGGGGCTCAGCTGCAACCCCGTGGGCCAAATGACTCAAACACTTCCAAAGCTAGAGGAGGGCGTCCTGCAGGAGATGAGTGACTAGGGCCTTGCCAGAGTGAGGAGCTGTGATGGAACAAGGTGTTAGCCACCCTCGGTACAGGCTAGTGAGGAGAGTCATTCCATGCATGAGCCTCTGGAAGTGCAGGTGGTGGTGCAACCAGCTGCCTGGTGTGCCAAGGTTTGCTTGCTGACAGCCGAGGATGTAGGGATGCCTGTACTGGTCTGACACAGATGATATAATGTACAGAGACCACATAAACCTTGAAACCATGAACACACAAAGGGAAAGTCAAAACAGAGTAGCAGTGTCCTAATTCCAAATTAAGATGCTTGGTTTGAAGCACTTGGCCAGGAGAAGCTGGAACCCCTGTCCCCGCCCTGCTCAGTGTGACCAGCCAGCTGTGCTCTGCCTGCTTCTGTCTCTGCTCCCATAGTGGTGCCATGGGAGACTGGGGCAGTGGGAATGACTGTTGGGGCTTAACCTCTGTTCTCTGCCCTGCCAGGCAGGGTGTTGACTGCTACTCTTCCCAGCTTAAATGGAGAGGAAGAGGAGCTGTGTCCTCTCACCTTGTCATCCTGGCTGGCAGTGAGCTATCCTTGGGCATCCTGTTGCTTCCCGCAAGCTTTGTGATGGTAACTGCCCAGCTTCAAGCCAAGCTTGCTTCCCAAATGCCATGTGGAGTGGATGCAGACTCCTGTCCTCTGTCCTGCCCCTCTCACACCTGCAGGCCTCTCCTGCTTCTGCCCTTCTACAGGTGGGCTGTTGTTGGGCTGAAGCTCCTGGGGAATAGGGAGAAGTACATTGGGGTTCAGGACAGGACCCGGAAGAACACTGGAATGTTCTTTCAAGGACCTCCCGAGCCAGGCTGGTTCTTCACTGGGAAGGTTGTGCTTGCTGGTGTTTTCCAAAAGTTGGTGATGGTGCCCACAACTACAGGGCTGTGCTGTGCTCCTCAGTGGCCCAGGAGAGAGGTGTCTTCTTCCCCCTTGTGTGTGTAGGGTGCTGGTCAAGGTTGAATTGTCCCTGGAAGGGAGGACCAGGAAAAATCAACCCCTCTGCCCTGTCTGAGGGGCTTGAGGGGGGTGAAACTTCTACTGCAGTTTCTTCCAGGATGGTCACTGGTGACTGTGCAGGGACCCTGAGCGTGAGGGTTAGACACCAAAACTTTATGGTGCAAAGTGGGGGAGAAAACTCTGCTCTTGCAGAGTGGAGGGTATTAATGAGGCCTCCAGCTACATCTTAGTTCCTGCCCTCCAGCTGGTGAGCTACTGGTTTCCTAAGAGGTTGTCTGGCCTCACTGTAAGACCCTGAGGAGCTCCCTGTGTAGACAGAGCTCCCTGCCCAAGGGTGTCCATGGGTGGTGATGGGCCTCTAAGCCTTAGGGAGCCAGTGCAGCCCCTCCAGGCTGTGGCTAGAGCCAGCTCTTTTCCAAAGAGGCTGCCAGGCAGTCCCAGCTGCTCCTGCTGTGCTGAGCTGGTGCTGACCCTGCAGGGGCATGTCCTGGCCCAGGATACGTTACCAATAAAATTTAGTGGGGTTAAACATTACTTGTGCTGGCAGCTCTGGGCTGGAGCCCTGTCCCTTGCAGAGCTGAGGGTGGAGCACAACAGGGAGATGACTTTTGCTCACAAACTGGGCTAAAAGCTGTGCCCTTAGTCCCCGTGTGCTGAGCCCTCTGCCCTCACTGGGAGGGGCTGGCTCGCTCATGTGGTGGGCCCTATGGGTTATTCCCCAGAACAGTCACAGCTCTTCCTCCTGGTGGACTGATGCTGGCTGGAGGGCATCCACGGGAATGGCCAGAGCTGTAGCCACTCCATAGTGATCAGCCTCGAGGCAGGCAAGAAGGTCGGAGGATGTAGCTAAACCAAGGTCTTGTCACAAGAGATTTAAACCTGAAGGGCTCCTCTTGCAGCGCTGAGTTCAGCAAGGGGAAGAGGAGGTGGCCTGGCCTGGCCACCTGAAGAGCTGCCCAGAGGGCTGGCAGGAGGGATGAGGGGCAGGAGGTGGTGAGAGGCTGGCCTGGCCTCGGGAACCCTTGGTAAGCCACACCCAGCCGCTGGCTGCTGCTCCTGGCACGTCCATGCCTTGGTGATGCTCCAGGCAGGCACCAGGCTGCTGTGGCTGTGACTGTAGCCTGACCCTGCCCTACTGGGGACTCTGCTGACTTCAAGATTGTCCCATCTGCCTTCCCTCCCTCCCACCCTCTCTCAAATCCCTCCTTTGATGTCCCTAGTGAACTCCAGCCATGATGCCAGCGCAGGCTAGCCCCGAAGCTCAGAGCTGTCCCTGGAGATGGGACGCCCTAGTGATGCCTTATTGCAGCTAGTGGAGTGGCTGTACTACAGCTCCATTCCTAGAAGTGTTAAGCATGATGGCAGCCACGTCTGGAAAGACTGGTAAGGTAACCATCTCTCCTCCAAGGTGCACTGTGGGATTTGCAAGCTTCTGCCCATCTCTGTAGCCCGTATCTCCTTGGCAACCCAGTGCATGGGCCTCACGCTACCCACCCACCAGAGCCTGGGGAATGAGATGCCAGGCCTTCTTTCTAACCCACATCTCCAACTTGGCAGCACATGACATGGCGCACACAGCATGGCACCATCTTACATCAGCTCCTCCCAGCTGAGCCAGGCTCGGCCAGGCCCTGCCGGTGGGAGGGGAGCAGCCCGGTTGAGCTGGGGCAGAGACCACCCTGCCACTCAGCCTGAAAGAAACCTGGTTTCTCCCCAACCTTGACCCTTCCAGGGCAACCAGAAATACACCTTGACCTCACTCCTGGCACACGGTGGGGGAGGTGAGTGACGTGGTAGTGATAGCACACGACTAAATTTTAGTGGGCACCTTAGACAACAGCACTTGCCGGTCACTTTGTTCCAGAATTGCATACGGGGACAGACCCTGCCCTTGATCATGGGTCTAATCTCACCTCTTTCCTCTCTAGTAATGGAAACCAAGCCAGTTCCTACCTGGAGCTTGGCTTCTCTCTTGCAACCTGAAATCAAAGGCAGGACACAGGTCGTGTGAGCTGTCATGGAGGGAATCAGCAGCCTTGGGAGAGAGGGGTGTGGTGTAGGAGACTGGGAGCTTGGGAAGAGGGAAGGGCCTGGGGCTGGTTGGCAGGGGGATGGTAGATGTTTGGCTGAAGGAAATGGGCCCTGGTTCAGTTCTCCCTGCAGCAGTTCTGAGCAGACTTTTTCCTCTCTCTGTGGAAGTGGTGATAAGAAAAGAAGCCACCAAAGATGGGGACCCAGATCTGCCTTTGCCCTTAAAAAACTGTGAGGGGCAAAGATGTGCAGAGCTTGCCTCATGGGAAAATGGGAAGAGCTTGACACGGGTGTAGAGACAATGATACAGCTCCTCTTGTTCTGTTTGGTCCTGGTAGAAAGGTCCATCCATTGCTGGTAGGATGGAGTTGGGCTCCATTGTGTCTCTGAGGTGGAACCAGTGGTTTTGGGGTGCCTTTAAACTAGGCTGTGAGTGGGCAGCAGGGGATGCCAGGGCTATCCATGCTTCTTAAGCTCTTTTGCAGAGATGTTTCCAGCTGTGGCAGCACCCATGAGGGCAGGACTCTGCTCTCAGCAGGACTTGCTGTGGAAAGCAGGGCCTGGATGCAGGATTGGCTCATAAAAATATGGCCACATGGTGCTGCTGGGGACACAGCTGATGTGTTGGGTACCTGGAGCCCTGGAGACCCTGGTAGGTGCTTTCCAAGGCAGTCAGCCATGTCAAGGCCTGAGGGCATAGAGATGCCAGTCTTTTTGGGAGTGGGCTGCCCAAGGTTCCCTTGAAGCATCTCCTTGAGGAGATGGCAGAGGTGGGTCTCTGGTTCTGGGACCTGCCCAAGTGAGTGGTGGGAGGGAGCAGTCCTGGATCACAGCTGTGTGGTTGTGCAGGAGCCTGGAAGGACCTTGGGACTTCCTAGCTCTGGGTTGAGGCTGATCCCATTGATGAAAGCAGAGGTTGGCACTCCAAACCCCCTTTCCCTTGCAGCTAAGCTGACAGACCTACCCTGGACTGGTGACAGCCATGAATTTTCTGTCCCTAATAACTTGTTGCCTGTTGATGCTGTTGTGTAGGGAATTCCCAGGATTATTTCTCTCTGGGCAAGCTGCATGTGTCTCTGAGATGTGAAGCCCCTTGTTCAAGACGTTCATGATTGTGGTAATTTTCTCAACTCCAGTGACTTAGTGGTGGCATAGCTGGCCAAGCAGCCCCAGCAGTTCTCTCCTAGCCAGGGAAAAGCAGGCAGGAGATGCTCTGACCATCCTCCAAGCAGAGGATGCTCCTGAGCAGCTGTCCTTGCTAAGTGGTGGGTGAAAGGGACTGATAGGCCATCGGAAGAGATTTGTGGCCAAAGAGATCAGTGGCTCTCCCTGGCTGGCTCAATCCAAAAGAAAGCAACACAACTTGCTGTAAAAGGAGAAATGCTTGTTTGCTGCAGTCTGGGAGAGGGGTATGTCTCCCTGAGCCATAGAGGTACAAGGCATTGGATTGATGGATGGATGCATGCCTGTTAAAATGTTCCTAAACAGGAGGGTGGACCAGTGCCTGTCTTGTCCCTCACCCTGGTGTGGGATGATGAGCTGATCCTCCAGCTCTCCCTCGAAGCCAGAGCTATGTGGGGAGATGGATGTGCTTGATCCCACTGCACCTGGTTTTCCTGGTGGTGGGCTGAGCTGTTCTGGTCCCCCGCCTCATCATGCCCCCACACCAGCTCCCTGAAGGGCCCTCAAGCAGGTGGCCTGGGTGCAGTGGCCGCTGCTGGGGCGGGCGTGTGTCCAGCACACACCAGTGAGTGAGGTGGTGTCTGTCCCTGCCTGCCTGGGTCACATTGCCATGGGCTGCTTTTCCAGACGGAGCATAGCAGCTCCTGCCAGCCACCCACAGTGGGGATTGCCCAGGGCTCACACCCGGTGACCTGAGGTGGTCGTGGCTTGCCAGGCTGAGGATCTCGG
Source organism: Cyanoderma ruficeps (assembly GCA_008694505.1). Taxonomy (NCBI): domain Eukaryota; kingdom Metazoa; phylum Chordata; class Aves; order Passeriformes; family Timaliidae; genus Cyanoderma; species Cyanoderma ruficeps. Next base: position 16,957,752 of record VZDJ01000155.1, on the reverse strand, counting down.
CAGCACCAGTGAAGTTGTTGCTCTCTCTGCACTTTGGCAGCAAGATGCAGCTTTTGGACGTGTTAGTTGGATCCTGCCAGCTCCCAGGAGCATAAGGAGTGCTTTGTCCCTGCCTGCACTGATACCCTTTCTGGTTCCTGGGGACCATTCCAGCTGTAGAGATAGATCAGAGCTCCAAGAGTTGCTGGGGCTGGCTGCAGACCTAGAGGTAACTAAAGAGGAAAGGCAGGTCCTCCAAGCCAAAGGTGGTCTGAGGAGGGACCTGTGTACTTGACCCTCACTTCCCCTCTTTCCTTCTGAAGGACTTGCTCTCCATGAGGATTGGATATTTAAATACTGAGGGCAATTGGGAGAGACAAAGGAGGTTTTGACAAGGAGAGTGGAGCTCTGATGGGCTGTTTCTCTGCCCCATTTATAATTTCATTGTGATTTTTAGGCAGCTGCTGGTGTTGTGCTGCAGAAAGGGAGAGGTTCCTGGCCTCTGGGAGGTGGTAGGCAGAGGCACACTCTTCTCCTCTCCTCTCCAGCTGTTTCCTGGGACAGATGTTGAAGGCAGCAGCATGAGGCTGCTGCAGTTGGCCAGCAGTGGCTGCCTCATCTCTGCAAGCAGGAGATGTTTTGGTGGTGTGACCAGGCTCCTTTCCAACTGTGAGCTAATGTCTCTCCAGAAACAACTGTATCTCTTCCACTAAAAGCCTTACTTGCTCTCCTCACCCAGTAGTGAACATCTCCATTAGTTCTCAGCTTCCTCCTTGACAGATGTAGTATTTTGAGGGGTGTGAAGGGAAAACTGCCTTGGCAGGTGCCTAGAGAGTGTCCTCTTGGCTATCTGCTGCCTCTGATCCACTGCTTCCTGTGCTTTCTGCTGGCTTTGGGAACATCCCTCCTACTGAGTTCCTGCCTCATCCCGTCAAGCCCTTAATCTTTCTGTAGGCTGAAAGGTCTGGCAGGTCATTCCCTCACCCTGCCAGTGTGTCAGAGCCTTGGATTGTACCCAGGATTGTCACGTCTGAGGCAGCTCCTGCGGGGCTCCAGGCTGAACCCCTCTGAATGCAGGGCTGGGCTGGTGGTCTGTGGGGCCACGGTGGGTCAGGCTGGGTGGGTTTGGTGTGTGAGCATTGTGGAGCTGCAGGAGGAGGGCGAGAAGGGATGGTCCATTGCAGTGATGGTTCATTAGCACCACAGCTATGAACAATGAATGTTTTAAGAGAAAACCAGGACTTCTTTTGAAAGTGGAGGTGCTGAGGCTCTGCAGGTGGGCCAGAAGGTGGCTCTGAGGACAGGATGGAAGGCCACCAGGCTGGGCTGTACTGGCTCACATATGGCCTGGCTGTGCTGCGTGGGGTGGAGGCAGCTCTCGGGGTTAAGCACTTACAGCCTTGTGAATGAAGGGGGAGTTTCCTGTTACTGCTGGGCAGGAGGAAACTGCTTCCAGCTGTTGAGGGGAGGGGTGTGGGGTGGGAGACACTGGCCAGGGAGGATGGCTGCAGAGGAGATGTGACTCTGCTGAGCAAGCACCTCCTGGTGACAGGGGTTGGGGGAAGCAAGAAACCCCTGTCCTTGCTTTGGCAGCTGCTGTGGTGGTCCTGCAAGTTGTCAGTGATGCTGCTGCTCATTCCAAGCCTTCCTGGGTGAGGTCTGTGCACAGTGTGGTGGCGCTGACTGGGCAGCAAAGGTCCCTCTCCCAGGCTAAAGGAGAAGTGAAAACACACTCTGTGTGGCACTTTGGTTCTGGCACTAGATGGGACCCCTCACTGGGGAGGAGGGTCTTGGTAGTGTCTGTGCCCTTGATTCCCATGGCTGGACTGACTGGGATGCTGTGCCATGAAGATGCTGTGCCGTGAAGTGAGGTATGGGGACAGCTGGGAGCTGATTTAGTGGCACCCACTTGCCTCGTGAAGGTGTCTGGCAAGAATCCAGCAGATTATGGAACAGTGGAATGGTTTAAGTTTGAAGGGACCTTAAACCAATCTCATTCCACCCCCATCCTATGTCCGAGGACATCTTCCGCTAGACCAGGTTGTTCCAAGTCTTGTCCAAACTGGCCTTGTTCTGAGCTGATGAGAGGCTCCTGTGAGGACAGAACTTCTGCTGACTGGCAGGGCTCATTTAAGAGCCATCTCCTGGTGATAGACTCGAGGCCCATAGCTCATGTGGCTGCAGCCCTCATGCCTGTGGGGGGAGAACTTGGCCACTGCAGGCAGCAGTGCCGATGCTGTGGCAGTTTGCTGCACATCCTTGGGAGAGGAGCATCTAGTCAGGCCTTTTTGGGTGAGGGGACAGTTGTGCCAGGATGAATGTGACAAAGGGAATGGCTCACATGGGGCTCCAGGGGATTTTCTGCCACTTTTCTCCCTGCCGTAAAGCCAAGTCCATCATTGTGCTGGTCCTCAGAGCCCTAAACGTGCTGAGGCTGTGCTTCTCTCCTGGCAGCTGCACAGGGAGGAGCAGGGGGTGGTTGCTCTGCTCCAGCAGCAGAACCAAGCTCCAGTTGCTGCTCCAGCTGCTGGATCTGTGCTCAGTCAAGTGGCACAGGCTTGTCTCCTGCTGCTCTCAGGCACTGCTGATGCAGCCCAGCCGGACACACTGGCCCTGCTGACCAGATGGGATCGTCTGGATGTCTGAGCCTGTGGGGCTGGACCTTGCCAGCTCACTGTGTCTCCTAAGGGACTGGAAAGTGTCTGTCCAATTACTGTCCCTTGTTTGCTTGTCCCAATCCAGCCCCTTCTTTGGCGAGGAGCAGGTCTAAGAAATAGATGTGGCAGCAAGCACCTGCCAGGGAAGCCTCCGAGTCTTGCTGATTTGGAGCTTTGCCAAGTTCTTCCCATGGTGTGGGTTGCCTGGAGCCACTCCTGGTAGCAGGGTTGGGGCTTGGAAGCTCCATGGGAGTCTGCTGTAGTGGATGAGCCACTTCTTCCCCCATACATGTTCTGTAAAGGTGTTCTGGTTTTAATGTGTGGTCTTGAGATACCTCCTTCAGCTGGCTGAGGGTGGAGCTGTTCAGGTAGTATTTGGAGCTCACCCTGGAGCCTCCTTTCCCATGCTGGAGACATCTTTGCTCCATGGAGCTTGCACATGGCTTGGAGGAGCTGAAGGTTTGTACTCTGGCTGAGGTAATCCTGGATCATGGACCTCTGCCGTGGCTTTCTTTTCCAGATGCGCTGGTATCCTCCCTCTGAAGCTACCCAGCAAGGATGGAAGTCTCGTCAGTTTTGTTAGTTCGTTAGTAAGTAATTAATTACTCTTGGAGTCAGGTCTTTGTCTTGCTCTTCCTTGGGCTCCTTGGACTCTTGGGGGGAGGAAGGATGGGAGCTAGGGCTCAGCCCCGCACACCCACCCAGGGATGTGGTTTGGTTTCCTGGAGGGGTGATGGGAGCAGGGAGACTCCCCCAAGCCCTGGGCTGGGGAGGGGGCAGTGGGACACCCTCAGGACACAGGTCCAGCTGGCCTGGCTCACTGTGCTCCTCTCCCACAGTGTCTCTTCTGGGCTTGTGTTCCTCCTCCCTGCCTCTCCGCAGAGGGACGTGCCAGGGACGATGGCTCCAACTCCTCTGGATTTGGTATGTGGCCAGCAGACAACACACCTGGCCCCACCACGCTGCCCCCGGGGCTGCCAGCACCCCTTTTCCTGGACTGTGAAGCCATGGTGGCCCCAGCCATGGGCTGTGCGCTGCCTCCATCCCTCTCTCCAATAATCCCCAGGACCTCCTCCCTGACTGAGCTTTGCCATGTGGCTGCACTGAAACCCAGCCTGGGGCAAGGTCCTGGGCTTCCCTGGCTCGCCCTGCCCCGGGGGCAGCTCGGCTGAAGGAATCGAAAGGCAAAATGGGTTTTGCATGTTTTCTGGCATGAATTAAAACACTTAACTTGTGTCTCTGTGAGTGTAAGTTTGTTTGTTCTAGCGTTTGTGTAACCGTTAGCAACAGGTCTTGGCCCAACGGATTGATCCATCAAGGTTTTCCTCTTGCTCCGGTGAAGACTTGGCTTTGAGAAATACTGTCCTTGTCTCACCCCTTCTCCCACCTCCACCCTCCCCTCCGCAGGATGACCAGAAAAATTTGAAAAATGCTTCCCCCCCCCCTTTTTTTTTTGAAGTACGATGCACTGGGTTTTTGTTCTCGTCCATTCTGCTCATTTTAAAGTCAGGGTTATTATATTATTTTCCTTCTTCAGACTTCTATATATAGAACAGCTGTAAAATATCTAACCTCTTTTTTTTTTTCCCCCACATTCTTCTGATTGGAGAGCATCCAGTCTTGCCAAATAATCAGCCATCCTTATGGGAATACCGAACAAAAAAAAAAAAGTACGAGTATTTTTGTACCATGTGTAATAAGGAAATATTTATGCATCATAAAGAATTTCTTGTGTGTTTGTGTGCAATTAATTATTATTATTAAAGAGAAATTGTAATCCTGTAAGATAAGTTAATGTTTAGTTAAAAGCTTGAAAAAGGAGGGTTGTCTTCTGTACCAATGATTCAGTCAGGCATATAGTAAACAAGAAATTGTGCAATTTTTGTTTTAGCATCTTATTGCTTGGTATTGAAGTGCTTTAAGTATTATCTGACCATGGCTGTCTCGCTTGTATTAAAAGATTTGAGAATAAGTTGCTCTATAATTGCTGATCCTATGAGAATGTGAAACTGGATAATATATGAAATGCAACCAAAAAAAAAAATATACCCAGAGGCTGCTGTGACTCTTTCTGTGGTCTTGGGTGTTTTCTTGTGGGAATGGTGTGGGATGCTTTAGGCCCAGCCTCCCCCTTCCCTGGTCTCATTTCCCAGGCAGGAAGGATGCCGGCTGCTTTGGGATGCAGCTGAAGACCAGGAGCTGGCATCTTCCCTATCCTGCTGGGAGAGGGGCAAGTCCTTGCCTGTAGGGGCACGTGTCGGGGGCTCGGTGGTGTGGAGCTCTGCTGCTGGCCTCTGCCAGGGCAGCCCTGAGCTTTTTTTGGGTGTTTTTGTTCCCTCTTCTCAGCCTCTGTGGAGGCTGAGGGCGTCTCCTCCGTGCCAGCAGTGCAGAAGGAGATCTCCATAGAAGGCAAACGTTCTCCATGGCTGGAGCGTTCGCCTTGCGCCTGCCCGGCTCCTGCTCTGCTGCCTGTGCTGCCCAAACCTTTCAGCGGCCTTATCTGCAGCCGCCACAGCAGCGGTGGGAATGGCAGTCCCGGGGCAGGAGCTGGGTGTCCCGGTGGGAATCTCCATGCAGGGGCCAGGGGCTCTCCCTGCTGTGCCTCAGAATTCCCCATGGCCTCACTCACTGACCCCTGCGCTGGGGCACTCCGGAGCCCTCCCACGCAGCTTCCCGCCCCGGGGATCAGTGTTTTCCTCTCTCCCCAGGGCTTCGAGGGCAGCGCTGAACGAAAGCAAGGGGAAAAAAAAAATTAGTAAAAGAAAAAAGGCAGGTCTAAAAATAGCCCCTCTCGCCCCCGTGCCTGGGAATGGACTCCAGCGAGTGCTGCTGCTCCGGGAAGTGACTCGCTGTGGGGCTGCGGGCTGCCCGCACCAGAGTAGGGCTGCCAGCCCCTTCCCATGGGATTCCCCCCGCCCGCCTCCCAGGCTCTTGCCTGCATCCCGGCTCCCGCCCCAATCCCAGCTCCAGCGGGCCGCCTCTTCCCTGCCGGCTCCGTCCACATCTCGCAGCTCTGCTCACCTGAGCGGAAACACTCCGGAGAGCAGCGGGGGCTTAGTGACGGGAGCGTGCGAGGCTTTAAATTATAGAGCAGACTTTTTCCTCTTCGTTTTTGGTGTGTTTTTTTTTTTTTAAAGCCTTTAGCACATGCATTAACATGGCCAGGCCATGAATAATTTACGCCCGGCTCTACTAAGCTTTTACACTGGGACCCGCTCGCCTCGGAGCTAAAGTAGGTCACGTCTGCTCCGAGGGTCCCCGGGCGTCCCTTCCCCGGCCGGAGCGAGGCGAGTGCAGGCGTGTGGACACACGTGTGCCCCGTGTGCGCTGCCCCCGACCCGCCCCGGCCGCTCCCGCTGGGCTCCTACTCAAAGGAAATCTCTGGGAGGTGATTTGGGGACACGGAGTGTCCCCAGAATATCCACATCGCCAGACAGGATGAAGCTCTAGGTGCGGGAAAGCTCTGGGTGGAGCATGAGCTGTTGGCATCACCAGGGAAGGGGTGCAGGTCCAGGGCACCTTTGGTCCCTGTGCTGCCTGGGCACGTGGGCCAATAGCCAAAGGATTCCACCAGGGGATAGAGAAGATGACACTGAGGCTGGAAAAAATATGGGGGGGGAAAGGCTGCTTTTGTCATCCTTTTGTTTTACACTTTACTGGAAACAACTCCTCTTTTCCTTGTTTTGAAGGTGGGACAAAAGATAAATCTTGAAGCTTTTGGACTCTTTTCTCTCGAACATGCTGTGCTCCGCCATAGTGTGTGGTCTGGGGACTGAGGCAAGGAACACTTTGGGAATAGAAAATCCAGCTGTTGTGATCCAAAAAGGGGCTCTCGGCATGGCTGTGCTGGATAAGCTGCTCCTGTTGCAGGTGATTAGACACACTCACAGCCAGCCAGGGGGGCAGATCCAAAACTGTCCCTGCTGCAACCAGAGAGGCAGGAAAGGATTTAGGTAATCTCACACCAGCATCCATCCAGTGATGTGCTGGTCACAGGAGTTCCTGTCTTTGAGCCAGGGGTGTCCCACAGCACTGATGCTCCCCTCATCTCCCACACACCTTTGCTGATGGTTAAGGGTCCCCAGATGCAGCTCAGTCATGTAGGTGACAATCACTGCCTTTCACCCATTTCTCTGGGAAATGTGATGAAGAGCAATTCAAAGGCAAAGGATTAAACCCCAGCAATTCCCCATCTGCTGGTCTGTGCCACCACCTCTGCCACTGTCCCCTTTCCTGTCCTTTCTCAGGCTGAAGCCTGTCATGTCTAAACATCATTTTGAACATCACTGATGACCTGCCCGTTGTTTGTCCATCAGGCAGAGAGCAATGGCCACAGCTGTGAGGAAATGTCTCAGAGAGCCCCAGCTCCATCCTGCAGCAGGATTTAGCAGCTACTGCTCCCTGCTGATTTCCACAAATCATGGAATCACAGGATTTTCAAGGCTGGAAAAGTCCTTTAAGACCATCGAGTGCATCCATTCCCCAGCTAAACCAACATTCCCAAGCACCACATCTTTGAACAGTTCCAGGGATGGTGACTCCACTACTGCCCTGGGCAGCCCCTTACAATGCTTGATCACCCCTTCAGGGAACAAATTTTCCCCAGCACTTAACCTAAACCTCCCCTGGCACAACTGGGGGCCATTTCCTCTCATCTTGTTCCCTGGAAGCAGAGCCCACCTTCCCCACCGGGCTGTCTCTAACTGTCAGGGAGTTGTGGAGAGCCAGAAGATCCCCCCTGAGCCTCCTCTTCTCCAGGCTGAGCCCCCAACTCCCTCAGCTGCTCCTGGTGCTGCGGCCCCTTCCCAGCTCCATTCCCTTCCCTGGGCACACTCCAGCCCCTCAGTGTCATGAGGGGCCCAAAACTGAACACAGGATTTGAGCTGTGGCAAGAAGCTGCATCTCATGCAATGTTGCTGGGATTCCCCAGGCAAATGCGTGTTGTCCACCCCTGTGAGGGTGAGGAGCAGGTCTCCTGTGGTCAGGGAGCATCACAAGTCTATGGGGCTCCAACCCACAGCACGTGCCCAGATAAAATGACTGGCCGAGGTGTATAATGATGGATGAACTCAGTAGCACATCTGGAAGAGGCAGGTTGGGCTGGCAGGTGTACAAGCAGGCTCAGGCAGGGCTGAAATATTACCAGGAGGGCAGGAAGAGGTAGGGAATGATGGACACCAAGCAGGGAGGAGACAAGGTTCTGGCTGCCTCATGATTCCTTATTGCACAGTGCCCCCTCTCAGGAGTTTTGCTTGGATATCATCACACTCTCACAGCTCCAAAAATACCTCTGCTCTCCCCCTGCCAAACATCTACTTGCTGAATTATCCACCAATCCAGCAACAAGTCTGTAGAGACTTGGAATTGGCATCCCAATCCCCCGTAGAAAAACACAGGTGATAAACAATGGATGCCACAGAGATCATGTAACAAAATATACCCCCAAAATAACTCTTAGGGAAAGGTGAGGGGGGACAGGTCCCACCCCCAAAGTGATGGATGACATCCCAGAGAGGCCTTGGGACTCGAGGTGCTGCTGTGATTGGATCCTCAGGGTTATTAATTACAGCAGGTAACTCCATCGCCATTCAAAAAATACATGGTATCGGGTCAGTTCCACAAAGAACAAAAGCTGCTCTGAGCCAGTCAGGCTTTAATGGCGTTGATATTTGGGATAATGCGATGAGAAATGCGCTCCTGGTCTGCGCCGTCAAGGCATGAACAGTTTATCGGGAAAGCCAGGAGGTGGCATCCGAGACCTGAGCACAGGAAACCACAGCGCTCCTCCTGCAGGAGCCCGACAGCAGCTCGCAGCTCGGGACAGTGGAGGAAACATGCAGACATTCTGTCATGCACCTTCTTCTCCTCCTTGGGATGGGGAGAGCGGAGATGCTTTAGGCAAAGAAGCTCAATATTAAGTTAATAGAGGAAAATATTATTTTCTGGTCAGCTACAGCGTTGTTATCAAAAATACACTGAATTTGAGCTGGAACGGGATGGGATGGGGGGTGCTGCTTCATAGTCCAAATGAGCTGAGGTGGGATTATCACCACTCAGGCCGGTCCTGGCTTGTTCCAGCCGAGCCTGGGAATCCCCTGAGGCTGGAGCTGTCCCTCTTCTGGGTGCCTCTCCCATGCATAGCTCCTGGTATTACTCATTTTACTCAAAAAGAAGTGTGATGCCTTCAGGGATGACACAGCCATGACACACTCGGCTCTCTATCCCTACGGGGAGTGGGAGCCTCCCCCGCGGGGCACTGGGCAACCTGTGCGGCTCCTTTGGCGAGTGAGCCTGAGATGGGCAGGAGCACCACTGTCACCTGTCGATGTCCTGGGACAGACAGCAGATGGCACCAGGGGATCAGCACGAGACAGGCTGGGATGCCTGAAGGGAGAGGAGGCCACTGCTGCACTTGCAGGAGACCAAGAACCAGCTGCAGCAAGCCCTGGGACAGGGGAACATCAGGTCCCTATAGAAACCTGTAAGGATCTCCAAATACATCCGAAATATCCTGCTCTCTTGATCTGGGGTGCTTAGATCAGGAGAAATCCCAGCTTTTTGCCTGGGGTGCAGATGGGTTGCAGAATGGTCCAGAATGGGTCCAGAATGGTCTTTCCCTCAAGAAAGACCATTCTGGGGGCTTTTGGACATCTTTTTCATCTGTGAAGGTCCCTTCAAATGGAGGGTCCCACTCGATGGAACCCTTAAAATGGCACATTAAGAGGCTCCTCTCAAGGGAAGCCCTTTTAAACCAGGGACAGCGGTGTTTGCCCACAATTTGAACCTTAAGATGATGAAAATGGGGTGGTTTCCCTCAATTCAAACCCATGGAAGAGCACCATAAAGGGATTCTCCTTCAATTTAAACAGGAAAATAATGGAAAGCAGTGATTGCCTGCCAGGGGAGACACCCAAAATTTTGAAAAAGGTGTTTTCCTTCAGTTGAGACCCTTCAAATTGTAGGTGAAAGGGGATCCACCCCAGATGAAACACAATTACAAACAAAATTTCCCCCCTTAATTTAAATCCCTTTTCTTCTCATAAACCCCATATTTGGGGAGGGTAGGGGGCACTGAGGAGGGATGGGGGCACTTCCCCCTCCTCACTGGTCACACCTGGGGCTGCTGCACGTTGGAGAGTGGTGAGGAGTTCCCTCCCAGTATCTTACTGGCAAGCACCAAAAGGGACGATGAGAGCACTGGGAAGGAACTGGGAACACTATTCCCGGGGGGCCCAAGGGCCCAGAGGAGGGGGGCTGGGGGAGGGGACTGGAGGTGAGTAGTCCCCCGTACACCCCACCACCCTCCCCGGGACCCCCCTTCCCTAAGGAGGGGGGGCCTCCCTAACACCAGCCCCAACCCCTCCGGGGATACCCCAGTGTGATGTGGGGAAAGCCGGAGCCCCGGTGGTATCGGGTGGTGTTTTGAACTGCAACGGGACACCCGCCGAGCGGTCCCGGCCCCGTGTGGGGGCTTCCAGGGAGGGTGGAGGGCGCCGGGCTCCGGCTCTCTGGGCTTTATTCTCCGGTGCCCCGCGGCTGCGGGAGAAAGGAGAGGGGAGGATGGAGCATGGGAATAGGGGGGCTGACGGGGTGGGTGAGTCAAGGACAGAGGGCAGGTGGAGATATGGGGTGTTCAGGGCAGCAGGGAGAGGGGGTGGAGGGGAAGGAAAAACGGGAAGTTAGAGGGGTAGGGTCGGGGTGTGTAGGGGGGGGACCGGGCAAGGGGGAGGGAGGGGAGGATGGAGAAGAGAAGTACAGAAGAAAAGAGGCATAAAGGAAAAGAAGCATGGAAGAAAAGAGGTACAGAGAAAGAGAGAGATAGAGCCCAGCATGGCCCGGCCGCAGTACACCGCTCCTAGCGCCGAAGGGCAAATGGCTCTACGGGCCCCTCCCCGCGGTTTAAATCCCCTCGGCCCCTCCCCGCGCACCTGTGCAGGTCCCTCCCGTCACACCTGAGCCGGCCCCGCCCCGCCCATAAATCCCGACGGATCCGTGCCCGTTCTGTTTTCTGCGGTGGATGCTTATCCCGGGATGCGGAGGGACCGTCGCTCGAAGCGCTGCGCGGAGCCCCGGACCGGGGGCTGCTCCCGGCGCTGAGGTGGGGCCGGAACCGGGATCTGGTCCCAGAGATTCGGGTCCTGGTCCTGCTCCGGGTGCTGGACAGTCGAGGAAGTCGTTTCTTCCTCGGTGGGCGGTGTGTGGGTCTTGGGACCGGAGGATCGAGGCGGGATTGGGGCTGGGACAGAACCGCTCCAGGATGGGCGCTGGCGCCGAGCCGGACACTGCCGCTCCTACTCCGGCTGCAGCCGGCGTGGGGCTGGGGTCTCGGCGGGGGTCCCGCTGCGGCCGCGGGGAGCCCGGGCCGTTCCGGCTCCGGGGCCGACAGGAGGGCGGCGCTTCCCCGGAGCAGCCGCTGGATCGCGGCTGGAAGCCGGCGGGGCACGGGAACCGTCCGGACACCGCCGCTCCCTCAGCGCCGCTCCCGCCCCGTGGGGCGCCCTCTGGCGGACACCGAGCGGCGGTCCCGCCCGCAGCCCCCGGTGCGCGCTCCCGGCCCGGCCCCGCCCGCAGCCCCCGGTGCGCGCTCCCGGCCCGGCCCCGCCCGCACCCCTCACGGCGATGCCGAGCTCCCCCTGCCCCGACACCCCAGAAGCCACCGCACTCCCCTGCCCATAGCAGCGTCCGCCTGCCCCTGCCCCGTGTCCGCATCCCCGGGGGCCTGCCGCCCGCCGCGCCCCCGCCCAACGAGCGGCGCTGCAGCGCTGGGGCCGAGGCCGGCGCTGCTGCTCCTGCTCCGACGGGGCCCGGTGTGGGGCTGGGGCCCGGCCGGGGCCCGCTCCTGCTCCGCCTGCTCATCCGATACCTGCCAGCTGAGACCTGATGCTCTCCTTCCTCTCCCCCACTTTTTCTGCAGCTCGCACTCTCCAATCAATGGACAAACCTCTAGCTTTAAAAAGCCGGTGAAAACTGTTTATTCTTTATTTCCAGAGCACAGGAGATTGGCAGTTGTAAAGAGCCAAGAGGAGCAGCAAGTCAAATGATGAGAAGTGACTGGTCCAGCTGGGCATTGAACACAGAATCTCTCAGCACCCCGCTCCAAGCACCTGAGCCAATCTCAGGATCATGGAGAAGGTCCTGCCTGGCACAGGAATGGCTGCTGCCAGCAAGGGAACTCCTATACAAATGCAGCTCCTTCTCTTCTGCTAATGCTGCTTTACACATCAGCCATACCCTAGAAAATGCCTTTTTCATTTTGAACTTAGTGTCCCAGAACTCAAATAACCATTAAAAATAGAAAACACACATGAGGTGAACAAAAGCACCAGATTCTGGACAAACCTTCTAACAGGCATCATTCTGGAGAATGGTTTCTCCAAGTCTTTTTGCCTTATCCCAAACCTTTGTTCATCCTTAGGGATCACTGTGTTTACTCCAAGGTACTTAGCAGGAAAAAGGAGCAAATGGAGACTTTGTGGCTTCCCTGGGATCTCTTCTTGGACTGCCTTGGGCAGTGACCAGTGGCCGGGTGTTCTGCCAGTCGACAGTGGCAATAGAATGGACACAGACACCAATAGGAAGAATGGTTTTATTTTACTATTAATGTTGAGGCAAAATAGAGGTAAAAGGATACATCTGGTAAAACAATGAGCTTATCACTCACTTGGCTTTAGCAACAAGTCAAAATAAGCAAGGGAATGCATCTAATCCTTACTGCAGGAGTGGGAGAGAGAGAATAGTGATTAAGATCCATCACCAATTGCCTGAATACTCCACCATCAGCCAGAGCCCACAGGCACTGGGGAGCCCCGTTCCGAGCCCCAGGGAGGATCTGGAGAACCCTTCCCAGCAATTGGGGAAATCCTGCATGGTGCTTCCACCCGTAGCTGGGTCTCCAGTTCATCCAAAAAGCAGTCCAGCTTTAGAGGCCCAAATTGAACAAGTCCAAATGACTTGTTTAGCTTTTTGTGCAGAAAACATCGGGTTCTGATGGCCTGCTTCCCAACCAGCTGGGGCCAGGGCTTGGCCAGAGCCCAGGCCCCAGCAGGGAGGGTTTTGCCTAAAATATTCTACTGGCAAGTCTCTAGGGATAGCTGTAGGGAGGATTGCTTAATACACCCCACACAAAGTGATACAAACAACTCTACAACAGTCAGTTTGGCATTAAGAACAACTAATACTAAAGTTTTGATCACTTATCTTTAACTAAAGTGTCTTGATGATATTAATAGCATCATGCTCAAGGTTCATCTTGTAAGTCAACTTAGGTTTAGGCCTGCTGTTCAGGCCTTAGCATATTAGACACGAATGGTGGCCCTTTTCCATGGGAGACTAAACTCAGCCCCCAGGTTCCCGCTGTCAGTTTGTAGGAGATGTTTGGCACTCCAAGGGCAGCCAGGGTTCCAACTGGTGCCAGCTTGGATCTGGGAGAAATCCTGCTCAGTTCATCATTTTAGTCTCTAGAGTGTTTGTCCTGCTATGCTCTCCCATTCCCTTCATTTCCCATGCTCCCTCGGCATGGCATAGCATGCCTCATCTCCTGAGCTTCATTCACTGGGTTTCTTCAGATGGGATTCACCTGGTAGGCTTCATCCATTGGGCATCATCCCTGGGCTTTGTCCATTTGGCTTCACCTGATGAGCTTAATTGTGGCCGACACATTCCTTTCATGCTCCTCTGACTGCCAGGAGTGAATCTGACCTCCTGATTCTCTCCTGGTTTCCAAGTCTCCATGCTGCTTACCCAGGACATGAGTTCCAGCAGGCAAAGGGAGGGTGGCAGCTTGTGCCAGTGTGTTAAAGCCAATGGAGCCACTGGTTAAAGCCAATTGCTACCAATGGCAGCAATGACTGATTGCCAGGGCAGGCTGATCCCACCACTGATGTGTTTCCACCACTTCCCTCGGCCCTTTGTCCTTGGCATCCTGCTGAGGGCTGGGTTGGTTGTTCAGGGCTCTGTGGCTGACAACATGGTCCCCCTCATGGCACAGCTACAAGTGCTCTTCTCTCTCTGGTGGCAAAGACAGCAAGACCTGCCCATCCCCAACTGGAGTCACTCAGAATGTGCTGGAGCTTCCCAGGGATCTGTCACCCCTAAGGATCATGAGCAAGGTTTTGGCAGAAGAGCCTGATCCTTGCAAATGTCTGGGAAAGGCTGTCAACTGCTCTCTGTCCACAGTGTCCCTGTTGTCAGCCTGAGCTGGATCATTCTTCCCTCCGTAAGAAGCGTTATGGCTACCCAGCTCCAAATATCCGCCACCTCCTCCCTGCCAGGGGTTTGTTTGTGTCTGCCAATGCTCCCAGGAGGACTCTGCACTGGTGGGTGACCCTGTATGGCATTTCCAAAGGTGCCTGCTGGTGCAGGTGGATGCAAATTGACTGATCCCAGCACGTTTCCTGGGGAACAAGTTCTACTAAGGCAGACAGTCTGAGCCTTCATGGTCACAGCAGGGCCCCTGATAGGGTGAGAAACATCTGATAACACGCCCCACATCACAACAGCCTCCTGTAGCTTTTCCAGCCCTCCTGACAGACCTGCAGCTGTATCTCTGCTTCCCAAATCCTACCTGGATGTAATGAGGAAATATGGGGAGGGGTTGGAGCACCAGGAGCAGCTGAAGGAGCTGTGGGGGCTCAGCCTGGAGCAAAGGAGGTTCAGGGGGGACCTTCTGGCTCTGCACAACTCCCTGACAGGAGGGGGCAGACAGGTGGGGATCAGGCTGTGCTGCTAGGGAACAAGGGACAGGATGAGAGGAAATGGCCCTAAGTCACACCAGGGGAGGCTTAGATTGGATATTAGGGATAATTTCTTCATTGAAAGGATGGTCAAGGACATGAACACTATGTCCAGGGCAGTAGTGGAGTCACCATCCCTGGAAATGTTCAAGAATTATGTGAATGTGGCACTTGGGGATATGGTTTAGTGGTGAACACAGCAGAGTTGAGGGAACAGTTAAACTGGATCAACCCAGAGGCCTTTCCCAGCCTAAATGATTCCATAATTCTGTGATCCTGTTCCAGCCTTGCCTTTGTGTCCCAAGCACATTAAAATGCTGATGAAGACCAAACAGGGTAAAATTTGATTAATTAAATAACCGTATTTTAGGTTGCCCCTCTGGTGTAGCACTTCAGTGTGGGCTGGAAATCAGCAAGGAAATATTTCTTTTCCATGGAAGTTGACACATGTAGGTAGTTGCTTCTTTAGGGGCAATTTTTGGGAATTGGAGAGAATTTTTTCTCATGTGGATTAGCCTGGCTGTGTATCCTCCTGAAATCCAAATCAAAACTGGATTTGAACAGAGAATTTTGACATGGATCTACTTCCTTAATATTTGCCAAGGAAAGATTTACATGGAANAACAGACATGAAAACCTTATATCCAATATATGTTAAAAAAAAAGTGGTGGTGGAACCTTAAAAGCTATGTGAGCATTTAATGAAGTCTAAAAATCCTCTCTTAGCATTTCACAGTTAAAAATTATTATTTTTCATTTCTGATGGAGAGAGCCTGTGTCTCGGGAGCAACTTTGTTGGGAAATGAGAGGAATTCCAGTTGGATACAAGGGAAAGAAATTACACTGAGAGTGGCAGAGTGACTGGACAGGATATGGAGCGGTGGTGAAGGGGTCTCTTCATCCTTGGAGACCTCCAGAATTGCCTCCAACTCAAACTTTCCCTGTTTCTTGCAATTTTGGGGACATTGCCTGGGAGAGGGGTAACTCTGGCTAAACTGGTCTCTCAGGCCAGTCAGTAGTCATTTATCACTTTATAAATGAGGAGGAACAGATATTTTTGCTTAAAAAATAGTTTCTAGCTAGAATGAAAAATGTCTACTGTTTTAGGGATTAAATACATGACACTGAATGCAGATAATGCTTTCCAGAAGGTTTAAACCTTTCTAGAGTGTTTGAGCACTTCTTGGTGTTCTCTTCTCTCCATGCCTGCCCTTAACGACTACTTTTTAATCTGTTTGTATTCTTACAAAGGATTATTACAAACAGACACACAAATCCTAAGCCAGTAAGTACACCTTGGGTTTCTAAAGAAAATATGTTGTGGTGAAGAAAAAGGTGATCTCCCAGCAGTGTGTGTTTGTCTATGGGATCAGAGCAAAGCTGCCATGCACTGAAGGTTCTTGAGATGGAAAGTGAAAGCAAATTGCTGGTGACACCCACAGAAGGTGCTTTGGGGTGAGCACTGAAATAACACAAGGTTTTCTCATGTTTTTCTCAGTGGAAATAATCAGAACTATGGGCTTTTCCTTTCTGGGAGAAGTTTTAGGCAGGAATGTCAGACCTCACAGCTCCAAGGATGGAGAGGGACTGATCAAAGCCAACATCAGGATGAGAAAGGGGAGACCTGGGCAGAGCTGTTCATAGTAGAAACATCCCTGAGCCACCACATCAAATGCTTTGTGCAGTGGACTGTGGAAAATTGTATTTTTGTAACTACTTCCATTTAATTTCATGTCTCTTTCTCCAAACATAGCCCTGCATGAATGAGGCAGGATGCAAGGCAGCATTTTGGGACAGTCCCAAAAGGAAAGCCAAATGGTGGAGCACTGCTAGGAGTAGTGAGGAACAGCATGTCCAGAGCCTGTGATAAAAGAGAGATGCAAGGAGAGGAGACATCTCCTCCCTGAGATAAAGGAGCAGGGATGGACACCTTCCCTTGGACAAGCTGTTTCACAAAACAATCCCAAAAAGAACAGAGGATTTGACTGGGGTGAACCAGCTCCATGTCAGCACAGCAAACGGTGTGGGCCTGAGTTGTGTCCAGTAACAAATCTTAAGGATTGACACTTCTCAGAAATGCCAGCTGGAGTCAAGAAAGCATTCAGCACTCTTTGTTTTGTGCCTCGAGGTGCCCTGACTTGCCCACAGAAATCCCACTGCTGCTCAAAGCAGAGCCTTTGGGTAAACACAGGCAAACACAACCTGCTCAGTGGAAGTTCTGGGGCTAGAGGGACATACATGCTCATGTCCAGAGAGTGCTCCTAGGTACACCTTCCTTACCTCCCAATCCCATGGATTTTGGACTGATTTACATATCTCTTCTCTCCGTCACTTGCATCCCACTCTTTTATTCTTTTTCTAGGGTCTTCTGCTACAGCGATATTTCTGGTCACTATTAAAAGATGTGTAAACTCTTTGTGGGGGAAACGGGTCAGGTGATTTAGATAATTTTGAAAATATTCCTCTAGGGAAGAGCAAATACAGGCTTTACACCAGCCTGTATTTGCTTATGTGACTGAGGCCTTTTGGAGCAAAGCTTGAGCTGAATGCCATGTTCTGCTGATTTGAACAAACAAGTAAATCATTGAATCATGGAATCATGGAATATCCTGAGTTGGAAGGGATCCAGTCCAACTCCCTGCCCTGCACAGGACAACCCAAGAATCCCCCCATGCATCTGAGAGCATTGTCCAAATGTTTCTGGTGATAGTCCACAACATGCAGCCCATGAACCTGAGGAACTGGGACAGTGCTTGGCTTTGGCTCCCATGGAGGCTGGAGATGAAGTTGCCAGAGGAATTCTGGCAGTCTCTTGAATGAAACGTTTCTGTAACATCAGTAAAATTGTACTTCAGAGAGAAGGGGATCAGAGCAGGCAGGTGGGGGCACAGCAACATCACTAAGAGAACAATGCTGGTGCATGGATATGGAAGAGTGAGACTTGTCTGCTCTTGGGGTGGCAATGTCATAGCAAAGAAGGAAGCAGCATAGGAGGTCTCAAAATTGATTACCAAGAAGATCCTGCTGATGGTAAAGCAGTTTTAAAACCACAAACACCTGGGAGAAGAGAGAAGGGCTGTTTGTGGGTACATAGGGTAGGAGTTAGTCACCAAGCAAATCAGAGATTCTGTGGGTTATTGCAGGGGGGAAATGGGCCAGTGAATAACAAAACCAATTTGATTTCAACAGAACCCATTTACTGTTTACATTACATGGCAGATATAGATTTTAGGTCTGCTGTCCATGTGGGCATCTCTGGGTTGGCTAAGCTGCTTGTTCATGAGGCAGGCACACATCCTTCAGGACATGCAATTGGTCAAGTGTCCATTATCGTGTTATGCTTCCTCTATCTAGGGTTTACATTTTTTGCAGATAGTTTCTTAGGCTCTCTCCTTATTTTTGATCCTGTTGTTTTCTGAGTAACCTTGATGAATTCCTGAGAGCTCTAATAACAAAACTACAAGTGGTTTGATAATATTACTCACAACCAGTTTGGGTGGTGCACCAGAATGGCCTGTTATACAGATAAATTGCTACAGGTTATGACCCTGACCCTGAACTCCACCAAATTCCTGGTTGATTTTTGCAGTCTGCATCCTGCCCTGGCATAGCCTGCCAGTCTCCAGCATGACTCACACAGCTCCAGGATTTACCGGGAAAGCACACACAAAAAATTAGGTAGGCACATTGCCCCAGTGTCAATAACCAAGCTATCCCAGATCCATCACTGCCATTCAGATAAAGCTCATTTGCAGAAAGGTTTAATTGCAAGCTCTGTATTTCTTGGGGTGAACATACAGTGCAGAAGGACTGTCAGCCACTGTGCTCCTGTCCCACCTCAGGCTTGGGGACAGGGTGGTTGTCCTGCAGGGAACAGCCACCTCTCCCAGGAAGGGGGAACACATGCACCTTCATGCTCTTAAAAATCTGGCACTCGGTGCCTAAATGTTTGTCTCACGAGGACATGTCAAATGATTTCCCGGGGACAGTTGTGTTAAATATTAATTGATAGGATGATATGAGGTGTCATGACTTATCAGCAGGCAGAGCTGAGATCACGGGTGGACAAGGAAGTCAGGGCTGAGGATGGCTTCTGTGGAAATCACAAATCTGAGTATGCAAATAACTCCGTGTTTAGTCAATACCCGACTGATGGAGTCATGGCATTTATAGAAGAGGTGGAGCGGAGCGAACATGTCACGTACATGAGAAGGTGGATGAAAGTCTTGACCCAGAACAGAACAATAATGCAAAAACCTACAACCAGCAGCCGCAAAGGCTCCCAGGGCCTTCTTCTCCCATTGGATTATTGGATTATTATTTCAGAATCTAATTGTCCCACTTGGAGCTATCCATAGGATTACTGAACTCCATCCTAATCTAGGTTGGGCGGGCGGTAGGTCACTACCTTACACAGCCTAACACTCAAGGTCCCTTTGGTTCCGAGGGGAGATAAAACTGTCAGAGGATGGTGGCTTTACAGCTGAGGTACAGTTATCACAGTCAGTACTATAGTAACTAATTGACTTACTTTTCCAACTCTATCAAAGGTGATGGTAGGTCTTGGACAGGCGCCTTAGAATTTTTTGCACCAGTTTAGGAGAAAACATTTTGATCTAGCTGGTCAGAAATAGAATTGTGGTGTTGGGATGTGGAAGAAGCTCCAGAGCCATCCTGTTGAGGGATGTTGCTCCTATGCAAACACAAGAATCCCTTGTAAGGTAACTAAGGCAAGGAGAATAGGAGCATCTGCCTATGTGAGTCCTGCTTGATCTGTGCATGGAGATGGAGAGTTGATGCAGATGGAGAGATTTATCCCAGGCTACAGAGAATTCAGCCCTTTGATTGCATCTTGGACCAGGCAGAGGCTTACCTTGACGCCTGAATTCACAGCAGCAATTTGGCCACTCCACACAGGGTCTCCAGGAAAACGTCACCCCGAGGCTGCCCCAGCTGTGGGACTGCTAAAGGGTCACTGCAGGGAGCCCTGGATTCCAAGTACTGTCCTCCCCCTCCAAGGGGACTGGCGGGTGTGTGACCTGCAATGCTGCTCTTTATTTTGGGGAGTTCATTCTCCAAGACATGGGGATGCATCTCCCTGAGGTCATGCCCCCCCTCTCCTCACTGAGTTAGTTCTGAAGTGTTTCATAATTTGCACGCAAAGAAAATACACATTGAGTCTGGCAGCTGCAAGTGAACTGCGTTATTTTCATCTCAACAAAGCACCCACCTCCTTACCCAGTGAGGCCACAACGCCCTGATCATTGACCAAACAGGCAAACCTTTGGTTGAGCTGATGCAAAGTGGAATGGCTCTGGTAGTAAGGATTGTTGTGCGAGGTCACACCACAGCTATGACATAATCCCACAGCACTGCTCTTGTGTGCCTGGAGGAATGTGAACAGCCACCTTGCCAGTGAAAGCCAGACACCCACACACGCAGGTGAAAGAGAAATTAATTAGGACTAACTCCTAAGTGTGTTTTGCCTTTAGGTGGCAGTCAAAAGGGCTTGTCAGGCAACGCTGAAGGCAAAGAAAGAGAAATGGGACCATGGCAAGGTCTTCAAAACATCTTTTAAAAGAGTATCTTGGAGGATTTGTAGTGTCTGGTGAAGTCCTTGTGGTCCTGAAGGAAGAGTTGGCCCAGCAGACACAGGCAGCAAATTCTGGCAGAGAAAACATGGAAGTGTGAAGTGAATCTGATTCAGAAAGGAAGCAGGAAAAAGAAGGGAAGAAAACTGAAGGCAAGGTGCTGACAGTCATGGAAGGGAGAAGCAGAAGAGTTGTAGGAACCCATTTCCCCAGCCCCCCAAAAAAGCCACTTTTTGCCCAAAGCCGGGCAAGGAACTGCCGTGGGAACCCAAAGAATTGTATCATAGCAAGAGCCCTGAGTTCCCAGTGAAGCTCCCTATCCATGCCAGCATTTTTTTCAGATTTAGGGAACCCAGGCATCAGGCTGCGCTGTGCTGCAGGGTTTCACAGTGAATCCCATGCTGATAATTTGAGTGGCAAGTCAAGTCTGGAGGCAAATACACCCTAAAAAGAAAAGGCACAAGAAGGTGCCTTGAGAAAACAACCATATCCAGGAAGAAACAGCTTCCTGTTATTGATATTGATCTCTAATCTTGATATCCCCACCTTTCCGTAAAATGCAAATATTCCTTCTTCCATGGATGTGGCAGGAATCATGTTGCTGTGTGAACAATAAGTAAGGTGCTTTGTCACAGCTTCCCATGAATTTGTTCCCCTGCCCTAAGAGTCACCACAGCAATGATGCTGACTCTGACTCCAATAAATGTTCCAGGAAATGAATCCAAAAGGGAAAACAAGTGCATCAATCTTCATGTGCCTGGGACGTGAAACATTTTTAGGGAAACTAAATTCATGAATATATTTATTCACATAAGGAGGAGGACAAAATAATATTAGAAACACAGGCCATTTTTAGCTGGTTCTGGCAATTTTACATGATAAATCCTGTGTATTTTCCATTATTTTCATGGAAGTCAAGCTTGGAAAGGTTTCAGCTACAGAATGTTCTTAGAATGCTCTTCCCTCCGGTGACCTATGACAGGACCTGAGGGAACAGCTGGAGCTGTGTCAGGGGAGGGTTATGTTCGATATGAGGAAAGGGATCTTCCTCAGAGGGTGGTGGGGCACTGAACAGGCTCCCCAGGGAACGGTCACAGCCCCAAGGCTGCCAGAGCTCCAGGAGCGTTTGGACAATGCTCTTACGCACTGTGTGGGACTGTTGGGGTGTCCTGTGCAGGGACAGGACTTGGACTCGATAGTCCTTCTGGGTACCTTAAACCCAGGATATTCCATGATTCAATGACACTGGAAGGGATAATCTGTTTGAGATGTTTGTCAACTCCATGTGAGCAGAAAACCTCTTTTCCCCAAAACCCATAATCCCTGAAGTCTCCATCTGCCCCCCCACACCCCCATAACCTATTTCTGCAGATGAGATAACAACATTCCAATCATGTCATATCCAGGCAAGCCCACAGACCACATTTAATTGAATTTTAATCCAAGTGCACGGTGCAGTGTTGTCACCAGCACGGCCTGGAGCTGGAGCTGAGACTGGGACTGGGCCTGGAAGCAGTGTCAGGGGCTGGAGCTGGGGCTGGAGATGGGGCTGGGGCTGCCCCTGGAGCAGAGATGGGACTGGAACTGGAGCAGGGGCTGGGGAGCTGCGGCTGGAATTGGAGCTGGACCCGGGTCCCGGAGTGGGGGGTGAGTCTGGGACTCGGCCGGGAGCCAAGGCTGCAGCAGGCGCTGGAACTGGGGCTGGACCCAGGGCCTGAAGCTGGAGCTGAGGTTAAAGCCTGGAGCTGAGGCTGAAGCTGGGGCTGCAGATGGGGCTGGAGCTGTAACAGGGGCTGAGGCCTGGAACTGGAGCTGACGCTGGGGCCTACAGCTGGAGCTGGGGACCTGGGCCTGGAGCTGGAGCTGGACCCGGCGCTGGGGTCGGGGCTGGAGCCGGCCGTGCCCGCTGGCTGCCGGGGGCGGTGCCGGGCCCGGCGGGCGGGCGGGCGCCGGAACACGGGCAGCCCCCGGAGCACGGGCGGCCCCTCCAGCAACGAACCTTGAACCCAGGGCCGTGCCGAGCTGAGCCATGGCGGCATCGGGGCAGAATGTGGCCGTGGTGGTTCACCGAGCCGGGGACCTGCGCCTGGTATGGGCGGGAGGAGCCGGGGCCGGGCGGCGGGGTGGGAGCGGCTGCCGCGGGCCGGGGGCTGAGCCCGCCGCACCGGGGGTGTCCGGCACCCCCGGGTCCTGCCGGNGCCGGGTCCTGCCGGGTCTTGCCGGATCCTGCCGGGTGAGCGTGAACCGGCCCCAGCCGCCAGCGGGGCCGGGCCGCCGTCACCCCATGTCAGAGGGGTGACCTGCGGAGGGGACGGGGACCCAAATTCGGGGGTGTCCCATGGCTGGGCCCTCCCATCCCCTCTGTGGGGCTCTTCACTGCGTTACCGGGACTAACCTAGATAGAGGAAAGAAATAAAAATGCACCCGCTCGTATGCCTGGGAGGTGCAGTATTTTTTGCAAGAGGAGTAAATTCATAGATACACTCATTCAATCAAGCAGAATGATGCAACAGTGTCAGAAGCATGGTCTGTTTTTAGCTGATTCTGGCAACTTTGCGTGTCCTATCGTGTATATTTTCTCATTTTCCAGTCTTGGAAAGGTTTCAGCTGCAGAATGCTGTTAGGAGACACAGGAGGGGATGATCTTGAGATATTTGCCAACTCTGGGTGGAGAAGCTTTTATCTCTGAAACCCAGAATCCCCAAAAAACTTTCCTCCCACCCTCGCCCTTCCCGCAGTTAGCTATTCTCACAGCTGAGGTAGGCCCGAGCGAGGAGCAGGGGTGGAGGGTGGTTGTTGCTTCTTTGGGCTGTCAGAGCCCAGGTGGACAGCAGGACAGAGGGTTAAGGGGGAGCAGGTGCTGGAGGACCCTCCCGAACAGGGGGGAGCTTTATTTTGTACTTTTTTAGTACTTTAGTCTCATTCTGTTTCTGTGGCTGCTAATGCTCGGCTCTTTCTGGCTGCTGAATCACTGGTGCTGCTGGAGAGCCGTGATTTCCAGTTTGGCGAGTGCCAAAGAGGGGAAAGATTTCTGTGGGCAGACATTGGCAGGCAGCTTTCTGTACAGAGAGTCCCTGGCAGGAGGGCTCTTGGGAACACACAGACTTTGGATACATGCCTTGTTTAGGGAATGATTACCAGGGAAGTGGTTGATTTTTTACCATCCCCGCTCAGCTAAAGCAACAGGTGCCAAAGCCTGCGTGGTGCCATGTAGGTGGTTCCTGATGGTTTCCAGGCGACTCCCAGGCACCTTTGACACAACTGTGCTTTCCCTACAATCACATGCTGCCTGACTACCAAAAGAAATCAAAATGGCCTGAGGACTGAGGTGGTGTCTCTAGTTCAAGAACACATTTCCAAACCCCTGTGATTTGAGAAAGGTGTCTGAGACTTGTGAAGGTGGACACCAGCTCCATCACATCTGTGTTGCTGGTCTCTAAATTTACACCAGGAGTGTGGGTTTTCCTTAGATATTTGTACTGCTGGAGACCAGTGCCCTCCTGCCTCACTGGCAGCACCTTGTGTGATCCTTCTGGCTTCCCTGAAGTTTCTTTCCACCATGTGGATGGTGCTCGCTGTGTTGACCCACTGGTCATAGGAGTAGTCTCAGCAGTGAACTCTGAAGTTGTTATCTGTTATTGATACCCAAAGCTGGGTGGCACCATATTCCTGTAATTCCCACACCTTTCTTGAGTTTTGGACATGTTTCCCATGGGCAGAGTTGCTGTGATCCCTGTGCTGTGTGAAAATGTGTTTGCTGTGCTTTTGTTGACTCTCCTGTCCTTAGTTCCTTTGCAAATACCAATAAATCCTCTTTGCTGCCCATTGAGGATTTATTGGTTTTGTACTTGAACCATGGCCTCTCTCTCCATGTCTCCTTTCACAGAAAATGTTTGCTGCGTTTACTTTACTGGTCACCATTTCTGAACTTCTCAGTGGACAACAGACAGCAAGCAGAATTTGTGTCTTTGGTGTTCTCCACTTTGGTCACTCCTATTTTCTCCAAATCAGGCTGGAGAATTCACCTCTCATGAGAATGTCTAGGTTTTCTGGGCACAGCTGTTATTGCCAGGGAAAAAAAAAGTGGGTTTGGTTTTTTTTCCACACACACATTTTTGGCTAGAAGTTGGCTTTATCTCTCACTGTGGACTTTCTGTTCAGTCTGAGGTGGTCTGTACCTCTGGTGTGTCACCAGATCTTGTGCTTATTGCATTTTCTATAAAAGAGGTTACATCTAGAATGACCTCTTTTAGAAATAATGCTCTGGGCTGTGTCCTCAGTGTAACAAAAGAATCCCCCACACAGAAAAATTACAGATACGGGTGGAAATATGGAAAATTTGAGTCAGTTGAGTCATATGAGAACATGTTCCCAGAGTTTGCCTCTCCATGATGTTTAGAATGCTGAAGTACAAAATAGGAGTTGAGGAATACGCTGGGATTTAAATAGTTAAAATGCAGAACAGCACTCCTCAAAGTTTGAGCAGCAAATGAATTTTTAAAGGTTTACTGTTGACATTACCCTGGGAGGGCTTTTCTTAGAGACATGATCCTCAGGGTGGGTATTGTATTGTCCTGACGTTGTAAAATCCAGCAAAGTTATTCCTTTGGCTTTTGAGGCACCTGAGGGGGCTTGGTGAAGGCAAAAGCCCTGCAGACCTTTTGGGTGGAAGAGTAATATGGGCCACTTTTCTAACTCTGGTTTCATCGTTCATCCCATAAAGATGTGCCATGGCAATTGCAAGAGAATATGAATGTATACATTATATATAATATAAACCATTATGGATATATTATGTATAAATCATTATGTAATAATAATATTGGTTATCATTATATTACTATAAGCAATTATGTAATAATAAAATTGGCTCATGTTGGTGAGGCCTGGCACAGGTTGCTCAGAGAATCTGTGGCTGTCCCATCCCAGGAAGTGTTCAAGGATGTGGCTTGGAGCAACCTGGTCTAGTGGAAGATATCCCTGCCCATGGCAGGGTGTAGAATGAGATGAGTGTTAAGGTCTTTTCCAACCTAAACCATTCTGTGATTCTGTTATTCTATGATTATGTAGTAAAAAAAGATTTGTATTATTTATAATAATAATATAAGCACTGTAATATTAAGGCTGTATAGAACAGATGGTTAAGATTCTTCCTGGTTATAAAAGGTGATTTTTTTTTTTTATCAGCCAGTGGGATGGATGAAGGATTCAGCTGAAACCTGGGGCTGCTGCAGTGCAGAGAAATTTAGTATGTGTCTGGCCTTAGCATATTAGACACGAATGGTGGCCCTTTTCCATGGGAGACTAAACTCACTTGTCAGGGCAGGAAAAGGTAATTTACAGCAAAATAATTTGGAGAGTGGATTTACAAGCTGGCAGTGTGCTTACTCCTACAGCTACCTGTGTTATTCCACTGAGCATGGAGAATGAGGGGAGCTTAGGAGCAGGCTCTGCATGGCACAGCCGTGTCTTATGGAGGAGACAGAACCAAAAACAAAATTGTCTGCTTATGGATTTTCTTGAGCTAACCAGAGCTAAGTTTCCACAGATATTCCCAGGGTTATGAACAAGCAGTTAAATGTGTTTTTTTTTTTTTCCTTTTGTCCATAGGAAAACCGTCCAATCCCAGAACCAGGTCCTAATGGTAGGTCTACAGAAGACTGATTCTGGCTGCTTTCTTTACTTCTCTCTTTGTTTTCTCATTCTCCTTTCTTGCTCCTTGATAATATAAAATATTTCTGAGGAAGTACAAAGTTAACCAAAAACAATGGCGTGGCTGAAACAGATAATGCTGCTTTTCCAGCTGAAAAGAAGAGCTGGAGCAGTCACAGGTAAACCCGTTTATCTGGCTTTTTTTTGCTTCCTCTTCCATCAGTTACAGTAAATGGCTCTTGAGACATGTCAGATGATCTTATGCAGAACTAAACATTAATAGGATGGGCATGTGGGCTGATAGAAATTTGATTCACTAACTCTCCAGGGCTGAAATCATAGCTTTGGGAGAAGGAAAAATTAAATGGACTTGCTGTTTTATTCCTGCTCCAGCAATAATAACATTCCTCTTAAATTGAATTACTTAGTTGACCATATTTTTATTGACATTAGCTTTTTTCTTACCCTATTTTAAGCCTTCTTGCTTTGTGAATCATTGCACAGTCTTGTATTTCAGCAGGTGGCTCACGAATGTGCCACTCTTGTGACGTGTGCACGCAGTTCTGATGTATAGATTGAATGCTGGTGAATTTGGATGTGTCAATACTGGCTTGGCCTTTGCTCTAGGGCCCAGGGACAGCCCACGTGCTGCTCTTGCAGTGCCTAAGAAGGCCAGTTTTTCTACAAGGAACCTTCCCTCCCTTTCTGGCAGAGGTCCTCCTGCGCATGCATTCCGTTGGGATCTGCGGCTCCGACGTTCACTACTGGCAGCACGGTCGAATTGGGGATTTCGTTGTCAAGGAGCCCATGGTGTTGGGACACGAAGCTTCCGGGACTGTTGTAAAAGTGGGCTCTGGTGTGACTCATCTGAAACCAGGTATCTGGAACCAAACCCATTTGTTTGTTTTCCTCCTAATCAGTTCCGAGAATGTGTCGATAACAGGCTGTGGTTTTTTTCTGTCATGTGCATTTATCTGAAGGTCTGAATTCACGGCGTGACCTCCTTCAAAAAGTGTCACTGCACTGCAATTAGCCACCCATCTTGGCCACGAGTGTATGATATTCCATAGGTAGCTTTATCCTGGGACACGTTGGGCTGGCCTGGCTGTATTTTAGTGCGGAGCAGAGTGTATGCTGGTACAAGGTGCCTTTTAAGGAAGCTTGATAAAGCTTCAGAAACCACATCTATAGCTCTTGCCAGGAACCTGCTGTGAGTGTCTCTTCTCTGTGTGTGTTCTTGAAGGAGTAAATGGCCTCCTGCAGTGCAGAGATCAGGGGAGCAACTGCTCCAGGCCCTGTGGTGGGACCTCATGAATATCCTATAAAATGGACTGAGCAGGGAATTTTGCAAAGTTTTCTGATGAGAGCAACTTAGGCAAGGTGGAGAGGATGTGGGGGAGAGCCAGCAAGTTACAGAGACCCAAGAGGTGCCAGTGAGATGCAGCCAAGCACAGTGATATCCATGACAGAACAAACAAAATCAGCTTCATATCTAAAACACTGTGCTGACCATCACTGCTGAATGCTGAAACCTTTGGCTCTGACACTGTGCATAGCAGTGCTGGCTCCACAGCAGTGAAAATGCAAATCACTGTTAGGAGGGGGACAGAGACTCAGAGGATGTCAGTGCACATTTCTGCATGCTCTCTGCATTCAGTTCTGGTCACCTCCTTTCCAAAAGGATGTAAAACAAGTGAGAAAGGTTCTGAGGAGGACAAGGAGATAATGAGATGTGGAGCAGCATCTCTGACAAATGTCCAAGTCAGGAACTCGAGCTAGAGAGACAACTCAAGGATGTGAGGACTCATGGAGGGCTGGGACAACAGGTTGCTTCAGCGCCAGAGCAAGGCACAGTGAGGTGCAGCATTCACCTGAGATGTAGCAGACCATGTAGTTTACATGGTGGAAGGAGGAGAAGTTGTTGAGTGTTACTAAATACAAACAAATCACTTGCTCCTTGGGAGGCCTCACAGCTGTGTATAATGCAAGGCTGGGAGAGTGTTCAGTATGTGCTTGTCCTGCCTCTGTCCTGTCAGACACCTCTTGTTGGCCAGCTCAGAGGGGATGCAGTGGCCTAGATGGCTCTTTACTTCCATTCTGCTTATCCCCATGTCTGCCTGAAAGCCTGTTGGTGTAGAGATTTGCTCAGAGGTTTGGCTCTGATTCCTCTGCCAAATAAATGTGAGGTTTTGTGTCCCTTGTGTCCTTGCAAGCTGTACTGTGTTCACACTGTTTTCTCTGCTCCGTCCTGCTTTGTGACTGCAGTTAAGTAATAGCTCTTTGTCCTGCAGCATGTGTCCTTCCAGCACCCAGGGCTACTCTGTTGTGGCACCAAGTTGTGTCTGTTGCCACATAAATCCTGCCAGGCTCCTGGGTGTTACACACCTTAAGCTTCCTTCCCTGTGAGGGTGGAGAGGCCCTGGCACAGGCTGCCCAAAGTTGTGGCTGCCCTATTCCTGGAGATGTTCAAGGCTGGGTTGGACAGGGCTTGGAGCAACCTGGTCTAGTGGAGGGTGTCCCTGCCCATGGCAGGGAGTGGAATAAGCTGAGCTTTAAGGTCCCTTCCAACACAAATATTTCCGTGATTCTATGATTCCCAAGGAACAGCCCTTTCCACCTGGCAGCATGGTAGCTAGCCAAGCTCACCTGCTCCATCTTCAGTATTTCCTCTTCTACAGATTCAGCAAAATATCTGTTCACAGTGTGATTGCCTGGGGGCTGCCCCTTCCTCTGCTGAGGCTGGCTGCAAGGCAGCTGGAGGAAGGTGTGTGTGGGGCTGAGCTTCCATCTGTGCCTGTGCCTCTGAAGCACCATCTCTTTCCGAGTCCCTGGGAAGATCTTGGTGATGCAGCTGCTGTGAAAGGAGCGTTGGGAACCAGCCCAGTGTGTGCAGCAGCACCTCCCTCACCTCCCTCCCGCCTGCGTGGTGCCGGTGTTTCTGTGGTGTTTGATGCTACTCCTGCCTGTGTGCCGCCCTGTCCCTGACCCACTCCATCTGCTTTCCTCCTGGCAGGTGACCGTGTGGCCATCGAGCCGGGTGTCCCAAGGGAGATGGATGAGTTCTGCAAAACCGGGCGCTACAACCTGTCCCCGACCATCTTCTTCTGTGCCACGCCCCCCGACGACGGGAACCTGTGCCGCTACTACAAGCACAGTGCCAGCTACTGCTACAAGTCAGTCCATGCTCCCTCCACAGAGAAATATACACTCCCTGGGGGGAGATGAGCTGCAGCAGTCACCTCTTGGCCCTTTGGAACACTCCTTATGTGATCCCAACAGGTTTTATTGCTTTCTGATCCATAAATAACATGCCTAAGCTTGGATGGCAGCCACTTTGCAAAGGGTTTGTCAGGCAGGCAGTTTATCCCCTCCAGTGCCAGACATAAACATTTCTTGCATGTCTCCTGGGATGTCACCACTGGCTTACCCTTTCATTATTTTCCTTTTCCCGTTTGCTCCCTGCTCTTGGTTTCTTTCCTGTCTCTTTCCATATCCTTGCCTTCTTAGGCTGGTGCCTGAAGGTCTTTGTCCGGTTCTTTGAGCTGGGCTTTGGTGCTGCTTTTCAGGAAACACCAGGGTGACTGCTGACATCTCGCTCTGTAGTTTGAAACAAAGGCATCCCACTTTGAGCAGAGCAGGAACAGAAAACTGAGCTGTTTCTTCATGTGTCTCTGAGTGTTTCCACTAAGCTACCAGCATTACAACATAACTGTTTTCATGTCCATTTCAGCAAACTTGACTGAATGTTATAAATTGTGGCAGCACTGGCACATTTGCTTAGAATTAAATCTGTGCTTAAACACTCTGGCAAATCATAGAGTCCCAGAAGGGTTTGGTTTGGAAGGATCCGTAAAGCTCTTCATTCCACCTCCTACCATGGGCAGGGACACCCTTTACTAAACCAGGTTGCCCCAAGCCTCATTCAGCCTGACCTTGAATACTTCCAGGGTGGGGCAGCCACAACTTCTCTGGGCAACCTGTGCCAGAGCCTCAAATACTCCAAAGACGTGAAAAAACTTGTATGCCCTTGTACCCACTTAAGTGCCTCTAACAAGGAGTTAAAAATAGCTGAAGTAGTGTCTCCCTGAGGCTGCTCTACCTGTGGAGCTTGTTCTTTTTCAGTGTGTATGGAGCTGGTGCTTCCATGAGCAGGAATGTCCTTGTGGGATTGATCTTTGGTGTCTGCACGGAAAGGGTTCAGGATCACATCAGTCGGAAGGAGGCACCTGACTGCTCTTCTCCTGAGAGTCCTCAGGCAGGAAGCTTTCAAAGCAGATACCAAACAGCTGCTGTCAGGATGAGGTGCTGCTCTGGATGGGATTAGCATCTCACTATCCAGACCCGCTGTCATTGATTTCCTGTGTATCAAAATAACATTTTCTGACAATATCGCAAGTTTTTGCTTGAGAGGAAGTGGTTGGTTTATAGTTGGCTTCTTCCAGGCTTTTGCTTTTTTCTCCAATATGAGCAAATATTTTTTTACTCCCTTCCCTTCCCTTCCCTTCCCTTCCCTTCCCTTCCCTTCCCTTCCCTTCCCTTCCCTTCCCNNTTTTTTTTTTCTTTTTTCATTTCTTTGGAATACCAAGCCTGGACCTGGTGCTCCCAGTTTCAGATCAGCAGTGCTGTGGCTGGCTCATATCGAGCAGATTCCCTGGCATGCAGTCACTCTGCCAGCACAGATTAGCTAAGAACAGATGATGGCTGAGCTCAGTGAGCTTTTGCACATTTGGGCAGTTATTGTGTGTCCTGCTGTGGACAGGCTGTGTGTTGGGTGCTCTGGATGATGGTGGGATGATGCTGTGAAGCTGCTCTCCCCATTGACAGGGCAGTGCCCAAACCCAGCAGTAGCAAATGTGATGCCAAACTCTGTGACTACGGAACTCTTGGAGTCAGACCTTTAAAGCCTCTTGGAAATACGGGATATGCAGATATCTTACAGCTGTCTTCCCACAGCCATCATTTCCATTTCTTTGGCTTCACATCGGCCTGAGGTCTGACCTTGAGCTTCCCAGTGCTGTCATAAAGACCCTCCTGGCAGGCATAGCTCCCAGAGCTGTGTGAGAGCCCACACTGGTGGCTTGCTGGTGGGCAGTGTTGTGGGGCTGAGATTTCTTTCTTTCAGCAGTTGAGAAGGGTTTCACTTCCTCTGCTTGTTTCCATCACTTATGCTGGCTGCTTTACAGGGCTGTTTTTGTCCAAAAGGTGCTTGATACCCACTGCTGCAGTTTGTCCCTGACTGCTGGGAGGGTGCATGCTGGAACCAGTCCACTTGGTAAACACTTGGTACATTAGGGAAGGTGATCCTGGGTGTTACAGGGAGACCTGGATCTGGCTGCCTTTCCTGGTGGCATCACTTTTGGCAACAGGATGTTTTCTAGAAGCTGATTCAACCCTGTTGAGGGGTCTGGGAGCTCACTGGTGGGTGACCCATAGGGCAGCTTTGGGGTGGTATGTGTGCAACTGGGAGGTTTATTCCAAAGGGAATGAGTGGCAGAGGAATCCTTGTTGGCTCACCAAGTACTGGAGAGTTGATGTGGGGAAATTTATGGGTCCCTGGCTGTGGTGCTTGGGCAAACCTTACTCATAAATGGTTCATGTGCACTTGATGCTGCTTCAGAGGAGGGAAAGAAGCAATGGAACGTCTTGAAGTGTATTCCAGCATATTTTTCTGACCACAGGTGGCAGTGTGGTTTGCCACGGTGTTTTATATCCATGTTTGGTCTTTGAGTGTCTTGGCTTTCCTCATCACCCTCATAAACTACAGTGGTGACTGTTCCTTGTGTCCCATTCTTGCAGGCTTCCAGATAATGTCACCTTTGAGGAAGGAGCCCTAATTGAGCCCCTCTCGGTGGGAATCCATGCCTGCAAAAGAGCAGGAGTCACTCTGGGAAGCAAAGTCTTCGTGTCTGGCTCTGGTACAGTGATCATAGTCAGTCCTTGGGTTCCCTGCCTGCTGGGAGGGGGTGGGCAGGCTTGGGCTCTGTTTCTGGGTTCTGCTGTAAGGGTGGGTCATAGCAGAGCCACAGGCATGATGAGGGGGACCTTGGGGCTGCCAAAGCCTCCTTTGGCCACGCTGAACTCTGGGCATGTTCTGAGGTGGGGCTGGTGCTGCCTGGCAGTGGTACATGTTCTCTTTCTCCCCTTTTGTGCCCAGGACCCATCGGCCTCGTTAATGTGATTGTTGCTAAGATGATGGGTGCAGCATCTGTGGTAATTACAGGTGAGTCCATTTAGCCCTTTCAGAGTGTGCCTGTTTTCCACCATGCAGAATCACAAAATCATTAAGGTTGGAAAAAACCTCTCAGATCATCAAATCCAACCATGTCAGTAAGTGCCTCATCCACATGTTTTTTAAACAGTTCCAGGGATGGTGATTCCACCACTGCCCTGGGCAGCCTGTTCCAGTACCTGACCACCCTTTCAGGCAGGTTTGATCTTGAGAGGCTATTTTTGTCTCTGATAATGCTGAGTGTTTTCTGTGTGCAGCCACACTGTGCTTCTCCACTTGTCTTTCTCTGCTCTTCCATCTGCTCCTGCTGGGGGTTTCATTTTTCACTGGTTATCCACAGTGACTGAAATGGCCTTTTCAGGGTCTCTGCATTTCAGAAATGGGCATTCCTTGGATGACTGTATCCTGGACATTTCTAGCTGAGCTGCTGATTGCAGGAACGTCTTTGTCTAGCTGTGTTGGGAAAACCTCTGAGGAAAGAGATCCCATTTTTCTAGATACCTTCTCCAGGTTTGCATCTCTTAATGATGAAGCTTTTTCTAGGTTCCACTCACAAACTGTCATTTATGGAGATTTCCCCGTGATGCAAGAACTGAAATGAGTCTTCATCACTTTTGCAGCTGCTCTTCAGGTTGTTGAGATAGCCATTCTATCCCCCCCTTTTTTTGCCATGCTAACCTAACCCAACTCCTCCTAGCTCTCCTCTAAGGTTCAGGCCCTTTCTCTCTGTAGCTTGCCCAGAAGGATAGAGAGCTGGAGTAACCTCAGGATATTCTCTGGTTGAAATTTCCACCTGGGGATTGAACAGGGTCTGGAAATGGTGCTTCCAGCTCCCACTATGACTCTTCAATCTTTCTGAGTGGTGATGGCCAGGAGGAGCAGTTAGAGGTGCCACTGGACACTGAGCACAGATTGCTGCAGGTTTTATGTCAAAGCCCTAAATGATCTGGACCTTTCAGAAGGCTGTTACCTCCCATACTGAGTCAGGTGTATTTTTGACCTTTCCATTGCTGTGTTTCCATCTTAGGGTCACAAGATAAAATTCAGGTCCCACCCTCTTTCCTTCACAGGAAAATCCTTCAGTAGTAGCTCAGGTCAAAACACATTATTGCCTTCTCCTCCCTTAATCCTTTTGCTGTCAAGTCCAAGGCATTTTTAGCTGTGCTGGCCTCACCCTGCAGGTATGTGTGCTTGATGGATGTGGTCAGTCCACACCTCATGTTTTGTGAAGCGTTGTCATTTGAGGATGATGTTTGCTGTAGCAGGAAAAACGACTCTGCCTCCTGAATCACGCACGAGGAACCTTGTGCCCAGCTGGGCTGGTGCAGGGGCTGGGGGTGGCCTTTTCCCTGGGTGGGGAAGGCCTGGTGAGCTGGGGTTGGTGGGGTTGAGGCAGATGTCTCAGCCTGCCCCTCATTCCTGCTCCAGGTGTGTCTTCCCCCAAGTGCCAGGAGCTGCTGCTGATGGGGACCTCTGGCAAGCTGAGCTGGCTGTAATGTGCCACAGGAGGCTCCTGGTGCTTCGTTTGTAGGATCAGCAAGCTTGAATACATGGAATTACCTTTTCTTATCTTTATGTGCTAGCCTAGGTACTGATTCTGACTCATGGACGTGTCTTCCCCATGAGAGGGGTTTGGCTGAGGTGCTCAAAGACACCCATGAAGGTGCTGTCCCAAGTCAAATATTTGTACGTGGCACGAGCTGAGGAATAGGTTTGGTTTGGCCTGCTGCTGCTGGGGATTTTGCTGCCTGTCTCAAGGAACTGCTTTTTGTTTTGGCTTTAGGAGCCAACACCTGTGAGGTGCCTGGCTGCCACAGAGGCCCTCTTGTACTTTGCTACCAGCTTATTTGAATTCATTGCCCTGTGTTTTTATCATGTGTGTGTGATGAGCTTTGTCTGTGCTGCACTTATGGCTTTAAAAGTTTATGTTTGTTTTGACAAGCTTTTCACAGGTATAGAAATATTTAGAAAAGCTTTTTCATGAGAACTCACCTCCTACACCTTCTGTTTATGGTTCACCTGGAGTGTTTGATATATTTAATGGACTCCAGTTGGGGAGAAGATCAGTTTGTTTCATGTGTCCTCATCTACTCTTCCAAGTCTTTCTCTACTCCACTCCTGAGTGGGTGTGCTTGATATTTATGGGCAACCTTCTCCTGTCCTTCTGCCTTGCTGTTGCTCTAAAAGGCTGCTTTTCTCCTTAAATACATGTAAAAGATCAGCCTTCCTCCCCAGTAAGGGAAGGGGCAGTTTAGATGTTTATGTTGGGCTGTCTTGCATTGCACTGTCTGTCACTGAAGGTGCACTTAAAAATTCCTACTTAAGGGAAGTTATTCTCCTTGTTCTGTCTGTATCTGAAGTTCTGGGTGTTGATGCCTCCAGAAACCCTGGAATTGAAGGTCGGGGGAGGTGAGTAACTGTACAGAGCTCAAGTCCTTTGATAAAGATCAACACAGTAAATCAGAATAATCAAGAGTATTTATTTCCCTGTTAGGCTGGCTCATAAACCCAGCTTAAGGGCAATTTGATAACTTCATTGGATGCAATCAAAACTTGAATTAGCTCCAGGGGCTGGGAAGTGCAGACAAATTCCTGACTAGAGGCAAGTGACAAGCTGTTAATTGTTTAATTGACCAATTTCCCAAGAGCTGTATGGCCTTAAACTCTAAAGGACTTGATCATTCCCAAGACTCACAAGTGTCTGGAGCTCTGAACAATCCAGTGACCTGCAGATCTGCTTCACTAAGTGCTTCCTGGTGATTCAGATGTACTGAGATGTTTGCAGCCCTGGTCAGGGCTGACAGTGTTGCTGCTGCATTCAATGTGCTGCTTAGAGCCAGGGTTTCTTTCCTGAACAAGTCAGCAAACCAGAGGCCAGCTACAGGGAAGGTGTGGGATTTTTGCTGCCTGGAAGTGATTTTGTGGCCACTTTGAAATGCACTGGCTGCCTTGTCATTCTAGGGCACTGCCTGTGGATTATTTTTGCCAGAAAGAAAGCATAAAATATATAAAATATTATAGATATTTTATTCTGTATTTTACATATTTATATATACTATGTATATAATACTTTTAAATATTTAAAATACATTAGTGGCTCAGCAGATGTTAAAAATGGTAGAATCCAGCTGTGTTGCTGTAAGCTGGTATTGTGAGACCAAACTTCACGGGGAGTTTAGTCATTACTTGAGAGGACTCTTGAACCCCTGTGGTCTCCTTGCCATGCATTAAGATTTGGGAGACACCAACCATGCTGGGCAAAAGTGTTTCATAGCACTGGAAGTCCCTCAAAAAGCCCCTGGCCATGCAATTGGTGCATGGGAGGTCTCTGAGTGCAGCTCAGCTGGGGTCAAACATGACTCCACACACGGCCTGGAGCCCAGTGTTCAGGGCTTGGGAGGGACAGACGTGACTCCTGCAGCCACAGGAGCGAGCCCCTGTTGGGGCTTCCAGGGTGATGGTGCCCTTTCTTTTCAGCCTTGGCTTTTCCTCTTTTGTCTGCATTTCATAACTCTTTGTTACCCCTTCTTGAAATATCCTCCACAGCTCTCTGGGTGCTCAGCTTGGTGGGTGTGCCCACACTTGGCATCCCGAACCTTCCAGCTGCCTGTGGGGGCTTGTCCATCATCTGGTCTGCCAGTGAATGCCATAATTTTTGCTGTGGGATGGGCAGGGTAGAGCCTCTAGCCTGGCTTGCTCCCAGGACTGAGTCAGAGTGGCTCATGTTGGAGAACTGGCCTTATCCTCCTCCTCTTTCCCTTGATATTTCCACCCCACCCCATCTCTGACTTCTCTGAAGACAGTCCTGTGGTGAGAGGGGTGTTTTCCTCTTTGCTGTGTGTGCCCCTAGCACAGGCATTGTTTTCTGAGTCTTCAAGCCCATTTTCAACCCAATTTTGGGTCTAGGAAATCTTGTCTGTTACATCTTTTCCAGTGCCAGCATGCAGACCCCTGTAGACCACTGCTTTAGTGTAGGGAAAAGAGGGGATTCCTTCTTGGGAAATCCCACTCTTCTCCTCAGCTGTCCATGTCTATATCTCCAGAGGTGGCCTGGTTACCAGTGGTGCCTGGAGAGGAATAGGTGGCTTTCTTCTAGGGGAGGTGGGATGCCCCAGCAGGACAGCTTGGTCTGTGGTACAAATGCCCTGTGGATCTTCAGGCAATATTTACAGCCCCATAAAGGCCCCTCAGAACAGAGTACAGGAGTGCAGCCGTGCCCTCACAGATGTTTATTATTACCAGCTTTGTAATGGAGTGTCTCAGGTCCTTCTTATTACCAGATCCACTCCCTTTTGTCTTCGTGGGCTTGCCTGCTCATTCATCTGTGACAGAAACTGTCTGTGAGATGCTCAGCAGCCTCCAGGGCTGCTGCAAGGAGGGTAAAGAGCAGGACAGGTCTGTGACAGTGTGGACATGCTCAGTGTTCACAACTAATGCATTCTGCAGTTTGCTCAGCTGAAGGCACCTGCTGAGGATTCTTTGAGGAAGCCCTTGGAGAGCTCATGGTCTGTTCTCATTGTGTACTGTTAGAAGTGAAATGGCCACATTAATGATCCTCCAAGCCTGTTGTCTCCTGTTAGAAAGAATTCTTGGTGCTGTCTATAGCAAGGTGATTTCTGGGCCATCAAGGAGCAGGGTCAGAGCAACCTTGCCTCTGGCTTATGCTCTTTGAGAGGTGTCCTTTAGGGTGGGAATAAATAATGTGGACAGCCAAGAAGGAAAAACACAAGAGTGGTGGGGTTTTGCCTCGTTGTAGGCTCTCCCCTAGGCTAACTCTGAGTACGTGCAGTGGGGTTTTGTACAGTCCCTTCCCACTAGAGGATGAGGATTCTGTGGGAACTGGTGAAGCTGCTTCATCAGAGTCATTGCCAGAGAGACACTGGGCAGTGTAGCCACAGCCAGAGGCAGGTTTAGGTAGGACACAGCTGACTCTGGAGTAGGTGCCCTGTCTGCCCTGGCCTCCTGCTGCCTTTTGCCTTTGCCTGCACTGACGTTCCTCTGCTCTCCTGTGTCAGGACAGTGACCAGGACAACCACAATAGCTTGGCCACAGCTGTTCCTGATCTGGTTCCTTCTTGTGGTGTCCCTGCTGTGCCCTTTGGAGTTAAGCCTGGCCTTCTGGTTTGTCTTGATGCACTCTCGGTGTTCTGGCAGTACCGAAGGGAAACTGGGCCATCTACAATCTGTTGGTCTTAGAAGACATTTCCCCAGTCTAGTGGTGGTGGCTGTTCCTTCATTCAGACATTGCTCTGCATGGTGTGGGTTTCATCTGTGGGTTTGTTACCCACAGAGGTATGCCTCTTTGAAGCACATCCTCTTCTGCAGCTGGGGAGCCTTTGGCATCTCCTGTGTCGTTAAGTTGTCCTCATCGCTCACTCTTCATCATCCTCACCATCTGGAGCTCCCAGCACAAGAAAGATGTGGATGTGTTAGAGCAGGTCCAAAGGAGGGGAATGAAGATAATAAAGGGGAGGGCTGGAGCCCCTCTGCTCTGGAGCCAGGCTGAGAGAGCTGGAGGTGTCCACCTTGGAGAAGAGAAGGCTCCAGGGAGACCTTAGAGCCCCTTCCAGGGCCTAAAGGAGCTCCAAGAGAGATGGAGACGACCTTGGATCAAGTGCCTGGCAGGACAGAATAAGGGGGAATGGGCTTCCTGCTGCCACAGGGCAGAGTTAGATGGGATACTGGGAAGAAATTCTTCCCTGTGAAGTTGATGAGGCTCTGGCACAGATTGCCCAGAGCAGCTGTGGCTGCTGCATCCCTTCAAGTGTTCAAAGTTGGACAAGGCTTGGAGCACCCTGGTGAAATGGAAAGTGTCCCTGCCCATGGCGGGAAATGGAACTTCAAAGTGGAGTGGAACTTTGAAGTCCCTTCCAACCCAAACTATTCCAGGATTTTATGATCATTCTCTGCCTGTC
Source organism: Cyanoderma ruficeps (assembly GCA_008694505.1). Lineage (NCBI taxonomy): Eukaryota > Metazoa > Chordata > Aves > Passeriformes > Timaliidae > Cyanoderma > Cyanoderma ruficeps. The sequence continues at coordinate 16,919,998 of VZDJ01000155.1, read as the reverse complement.
AAGGAGGAGTGAATCCTCACCTCTTCTGGCTGTGCACAGCCCCGTGCACACATGTATAGTGAGCTGATGCCAGGTTCAGGTTCTTCCTCCTCTTTCACATAATGCTCCAGTTCTTGACCTGGTTTTGTCTCCACAGACATATCTGCCTCTCGCCTGCAAAAAGCCAAGGAGGTGGGGGCAGATTTCACTGTTCAGGTGAAGAATGAGACCCCGCAGGAGGTGGCCTCCAAAGTGGAAAGTGTGCTTGGCTGCATGCCTGAGATAACTGTGGAGTGCACAGGAGTGCAAGCCTGTATCCAGGCTGGAATTTATGTGAGTACCACTTGTTCCAAAGGCAGACCTGCAATGGTGTTGGTCTGTTTTTTTCTGGGATGGTTCAGTGAATGAGTTATTTCACTCCCACAGTGCTTAATTTAAGTGGGCTTGGTGTGGGGAAAGATGCTGCTCCTTAGACAGTAAACAAAAAGAGACAATTAAAGTGTTAACATTAACATAGGGATAATTGATAATTGATTTGCTGCTTGGGTGCTTAACCACTTACCAAGGAGACCCCAGTAAGATTCCCAAACCCAGGGGGTAGTACAGCACCTTCCATTGAAGTTATGTCCAAATAAGAACAATAATCAAGAAAATTAATTCCAGAAGCAATGAAAGAAGCAATTAAGAAAGGGATGTTTTGCTGCTGTGAACATCCTAACAGGAAGGTGGGAGGAAGGTTAATGTGGAATTTCACAGTGAAAGGACAGGAGGGGAATGGGACAAACTGCAAAAAGAGAAATTCCAGTAGAGCATCAGGCTCTTAGTTTTATGTCTCCCACACTGAAATCCTGAACTACTTTTTGTAGTCCTAAATGCCAGCCATTTTTCAGAATGGGATTTTCAGAATAGGAATTTCAGATTCCTACCAAAATGCTTCAGAGATTTTTAAAAGATTGCATTTTTAGCTTTGATTATCACGTGTTTCACTCTTACAGACTCCTGACAGCATCCTGCCTCTCCCTGGCTTCTCTGCTGTGCCCCAGACAGTCCATTGCAGCCACAAAGGGTGGCTTTATTTTTGACAGACCCTGCACAGACTCCTGCAACTGTGTTCTGCAAAATGTAACCTGTTGGTGTGTTTGCTCTCCAGGCCACTCGTTCTGGTGGGACCTTGGTTCTGGTGGGGCTGGGGCCTGAGATGGTGACGGTGCCCATTGTGAACGCTGCCGTGCGGGAGGTGGATATCCGCGGGATATTCCGCTACTGCAACACGTGAGTCCTGGGCAGGGGGGGCTGGATGTGTCTCCAAGTTAAAATTCTTTGGAGCTGTACTTCCTTGCTAATGGAGAAAGTATCTTTTCTTAATCTGGAGCTCACCAGGTAGGATTTATGGGATTTGTCACGCTTCTTCTTAAAATGAGAAGTGTTATTAAGTAGGCAGTTTGGGAACTAGATTAGCTGCTGCATTCCTTTGTATCCCTGTTGCTCTAATTTGGCCCATTTATGGTTCAATGATGATCTTGGAGGCCTTTTCCAATCTCAATGTTTCTATGATTCTAAACGAAATGGCAACTCAATCCATTTGAGAGACTCTGTGCCATAGAAGAGGCTGGAAGCTGACTGAGGCTTTTCTTTTTTTCTCCCTGCACTAAGTCCACAAGTTTGAGCTCCATCATGGTCAGTGTGCAGACAAGAGGCTGGGCAAGAGGAGGGCAGAGCATTGCGGTTTTGCTTTTCATTCAGGGCTTCCAAAGTAGTAGTTTCCTGTGATTTTCACTTGCTCCCTGTAATTTCACTTACTCTCCCAACTGTCTGTGTAGCAGTGCCTGTCATCTCAGAGCTCAACAGCCCAGAGCAGTTGGCTCATCCCATCTCCCATACCAGACACTTGAGGTTCCCTCCCCAGAAGATTCTTTGCAGGCAGTACTTCCCTGGGCTAAGGAAATAACTGTGATGATCCAGGCTGCTCCATGCTCTTTTCTTGGACTCCAAACTAGTGGCTGCTCTCATCCCTTGCTCTCTGCTTCCCTTGCAGGTGGCCTGTGGCCATCGCTCTGCTCGCATCCAAGCGGATCAACATCAAGCCCTTGGTGACGCACCGTTTTCCCCTGGAGAAGGCTCTGGAGGCCTTTGAGACCACCAAGAGGGGAGAGGGGGTCAAAGTCATGCTGAAGTGTGACCCCAGTGATCAGGGCCCCTGAGCTGTCACCAGTGCCCAGCCCTCATCCCTGCTGCTTGTAACTAGAAAATCACATGTAATGAGGGTGAATGGCACTGGGATACACCATTAGAGCATTAACTGGTAACTACAAATAGACAGCCGATACTTGGAATCAGAATGCTGAATTAGAGATGGTGGTTTGCACAGTTGGTGGCTCTTCACAGACCACACCTGCAGGAGAGCCTGGCCAGGTTCCTCTGTGCCAGGGAGTGTCACTGGCATGAGGCACAGCAAGGGTGGAGGTGCTGGCATTCCTCCTTCCCATCCTGCACTGCCCTGGCTGCAGCATTTCCTGCATGGCAATCCCGGGATGTGAGATAGCCCTGTGTGAATAACCCCCCTTCCCCTGTGGGTGCTCAGGGACTGTACAATCTGTGGAAAAAAGTCTGACCCTCCCCACTCCACGGGAAACACTGGCACATTGAGGTCATTCTCTCCAAGCTCTTCTCAAAGCTCAGAACTGGGGTTTTTGTGAAACTTGGAGGTCAGCTGGGACCACTGTGTCACCCCCCAGCAGCTCCTCGTGGGACCACTGCAGGCAGGGGAACTGGGACTGCTGAGAGCCCTGTCCTTATGTGCCTCCCATGAAGGGGCTGCTGGGGGGCACAGCTGCTTTTGACGTGGAGGGGAGTGCAGGTGAGACATGAGGGGACAGCATCACTCAAAGGTTTTACCACTGCAAACAGTTCATAATTATTTGGGAATATCAAACCTTCCTGCTGAGTTTGTGAGCCACAAACAAGGTACTAACAAGGTAGAAAAAAAATCTAATCTTTGATTAGGAGTCATGTTAATTTTAGTACTGATCGTGTCCATTTTAGTATAGAGAGATCAGTTCCTTACTTGGGCTGGTACTGAACTTTTGTCAATAAATTCTGGCTGCCTGAGACCTTCCAGACGTGTCCCTTGAAGTGTGTGGTGGTGGGTTGGAGGGGTTTGCAGGGGACTGCACAGACCTAAGCCTTGCCAGGGTACAGGTTGAGCTCAGTGTTGGCAGGACTGTGAAACCTCAAATGACTCAGCCACTTGCAAATGAAATCTCATGTTTATTCCAGATGTAGCCAAGTTAATCCTGGCAGATATGGAAGGCCCCAAGTCCATCCTGAATTTTACAGGGATGAGACATAACCCAGGGGAACTTTGTGTAGCTGGAAGAAGTGGTCAAAATAATGTGCTCAGCACATTCCCATGCTGGGAGGAATCTTGTTAGCATGGCTGGGGGATTCACTGGCCATCCCAACTCCTGTTGTGTGGGGATCCCCATTGGCATGGCTGGAAGACCAGTGGCCATTGCAAGATTGTTCTTGCTGGGAAATGGAAACTTGCTCTCTGTAGTCTTAGGGAGCTGTTTAGTATCCTGTGGGCTGGAGTTATTCCCACAGCTCAGCCTGGTTGGGCTCCTTGTCTGATCTGCTCCCTCATCAGGTCTTGATGGGGGCCTTGACACTGCGGAGGGATTGCTGGGGGTAATAGGTCTGGGCATAATCAGTGGGGCTGTGCCTGTAATCCTCCACCCCTGACTCCACATATGTCATCAGTGCAGGGGAAACTCTCCAGCTTAGCCCATTTTCCAGTGGGCTGGAGTTAATGCTCTGTGCCAGGAGCAAGGTCAACATTATGCCACAAGTATTACAAGTCTCCAGGTGATCAAGACCCAACTACAGGAGGTACGAAAGTGTTTTAAGACTTCAATCAGCTTTATTTGAGCTCAACCACAGCCTGCAAAAACAGCAGTGATGAAAAGCCAGGCATTACTTAAACAAACACATCCTCATCCAAGGAGTATGACACTGCTGGAAGAAGCCCATGCAAACACAACTAAGACCCTATGCAAACCCAGGGAAAGCTCAGAGAGTTAACAAGCAGACACTGAAGAGTATGTGAGGAAAGCTGTTTAAAGATGAGGGATAGTGGGGAGTTCACTCGCTCCTCACTCCATCTGTTCATCATGGGTCTTGGAACAAAGTGCTGTGAATTCAGGTTGTGCAGGCACCAAGCTGTTCCCCAAAGCTGGTCAGACATTCCCTGAGTCCCCCAGCACAGCACAAGCTCTGTCTTGTGCGATTAAGGTGGCAGAGCTGGGTTTAACTCAAAGAGTGGTTTTTTTTGGATTGGGACACATCAGTGTGATCCTGGGTGTGGGGCTGCAAGGATGTGTGGATGGTAGCAGGATGCTCTGGGCTCAGGGGTTCACACTGGGGCCATGTAGGGCAGTGCTGGGATGGCAAGGCTTTACTAACACACCGGTCTCTGCTCTGCAGGTCTCAGTATCCCTGCTCTCAGCTGTGGATGGCTTTCACCTGGGAAGGGTGATTGGGTGGGAGCCCAGGACTATGGCTGCTAGATGCTGGGGTGAATAAAGGGAGCTGCAGCCAGAGGGTGGAACAGTGGGGGGTAGGGTCAGAAATTCTCGTAGTGATGTGCAAAGTAGGTCTGGTCCTTCTTGTTCATCTGCCGGCAAGCCTGTTCCACACTCTTTGTCATCCCAGGTGGGCCACAGCTGAACACCCCAATCTTTTTCACCTGGGGAAGAAGGGAGACAAAGGGGTCAGACTGCAACACCAGTTCTCCCCACAGTCCAGCCCCTCTTGATCCCTTGCTCTCTGACAGCTGTAAACATGGATGCTGGCTGAGCAGTCTTTTTCAGCCTCCAAAGGCTTTTGGGGAGTTTGTCACATTCCCATGGAGCTGCCAGGGCCATGGAGGAAGGATGGGAGCCCCCCAGCTCAGTGGTTACAGCCAGGGTCCTGCAATAGCAGGGGGTGTTTGGCTGGTATGGGGCATTGCTGACTCTTGCAGCTCAGCCTGGCCCCAGAGGGAAAGCAAGATTCATTCCCCTTCCACTCTGTTCTTGGTGCAGATGCCACTGAGGTCTCCAGGACCTTGGGGAGAGGCTGGGACCAGTCCTCCCGCAATGGTCAGTGGGTGCACCTCCTGTCCCCAGCCGGACACTGACCTCAGGGTGCACCTCCTGCAGCGAGTTGAAAAAGGGAACAAAGGGAGGGCGCCCAAAGTGGGTGATGGAGCGCAGCCCCGTGAACAGGCTCTTGTTCAGCACCTTCTGGAAGTGCCGCTCACAGATGTACTGAAAGAGAGATTGGTGCACGTTAGATGGCCCAGCACAGCCCAGCATGGCCTGCACAGCCTGGCATGGCATGGCCTGGCATCTTCCTCCCTGGATATCCAGGCTCACCAGCATGGTGGTGCGCAGATCGAACTTCTCAGCCAGCTGTGTGATGTAGATGTGCACAGAGACCAAGTTGTTCTTGTCTGATTCCTCCACCTCCCGGATGATGTCCGTCAGCCACTCAAACTGCCGCTGCGTGCGTGTCACCCAGATGAAGTAGATCTGTGGCACATTGGAATGAGGCCCAGAGTGGGGCCAGCATCCTTATGAATGTCCATGGACTCCGTGGAGGATTTTACCCCCAAAGAGGCCAGCAGCAGCAGGAGGCATCTCAGAATCACAGAATAAATTAGGTTGCAAAAGACCTGTGGCATCAAGTCCAACCTCTGAGGGGGGCTTGTCTTTGAGATACTCTTACCTTCTTACATAGCACTTTGGAGTTTATGGATGATTTGAAGACCAGGTCCTTGAGAATGGATGCGAAGGGTGTCACCCCGATGCCTCCTCCCACCAATACCGACACCTCAAACTTGTTCCACTCCTGGTGGCCCTCCCCGAAGGGCCCGTCCAGGTACAGCTGGAATGGAGTCAGCTGTTAGCAGAAGTCTCTGTTGCCCAGGTCTTGGAAGCCCTCAGGGCTGGAGAAGTGCCTCTGGCTTGGCACAACCCATTGCCGAGACGCTCTTGGGCTCAGATGTCCCCATGGAAAGGGCTCACCTTGGGCAGTGCGCCGAGGAGGGCCAGGTTCTTGGGAGAGTAGAGCTCCCGCAGACGGGTGGTCCAGGGCCCAACGGCGCGGATGTGCAGGCTCAGTGTGTCGTCGTGCGGAGCCGAGGTCAGCGTGAAGGGGTGGTACTCGGTGGTGCCCAGCGCCACGCAGGCGATGCGCACCCACTGCCCAGACTTGTAGTCAAAGTCCTGCGGCCGCTGGAACTGCAGGTGGGTGACACCTGTGGGGAGATGGTGGAAGGAGCTCCATTAAGTTGGAGGTGTTGAGGAGTTGATGTTCCTGCATCGCTGCAGCCCCTGACACTCTTGGGGGGAGCCTGGGCTGGGCTGGTGCTGCGTGGCCAGGGCTGTCATGGTACCTGAGGGCAGGAGCTCAGCTTTCACCACACTGATCTCCACCTTCTTCCTGCTCAGGCTGTGCAGCTTGTCCGCACTGTAGATGAGAGCTGGGATGATGAAGTAGATGTAGAAACGGGGCTGCTGGATCAGTGCATAGCTGCCATGGATGATGACCTGGGCAGGGAGCAGAACCCTTTAGCAAGGTGAGTCATCACCCCAGGGATGACTTGGCGGCAGCTCAACAGCAATGGGGAGTCAGGACTGGGGCTACCACCTCCCTTGGGAGTATCCCAAGCTATTCCATCTTATCAGCTGCACTGAGTTGACCTACTGGCTTGCAGTGCATTGGCACCATCCCTCCCTTCCAGCCCAAATCTTTTACCAGGATGTAGAGCAGCACGTAGAGGTGGTGAGTGATCCAAAAGCCCTTAAAGCTGACGTGCCGGAAGTGGTGGGTGGCAAACACGTACATCACAGCAAGGACCACAAGCAGCAGCACCCCCGTCATGCCTGTGAGAGGAAGAGTTGAGAGGCCCTGTGGGGGAGAACAGGGCAGCCCCATAGGGGCTCTAAGTGGACTGGGCAGAGGACTGCCCATCCTGGGCACAGGTGTGCAGGTCTCTCTGCTCGGTGTTGTCACCTGGAATAGTCTGGAAGAACCACCAGTAATACTTCTGTGGAAGCTGTGACCTGGAGAAGGACAAGACATTGCACCATGGAGTGACCAGAATGAACTAGTAATTTTCATTTCTGTCCATGCCCTGGACGCCCTGTCTGGACTCTGCTTCAAATTCCACCTTACCCATCATTTGTGAAGACACTGGGGAAGAGGCAGGACAGCACACTGAGAGGTGTGACTGAGAAGATGTAGACGTTCACTACATGACCTGCAGTGTGGAGCACTGTAAGAGACAGAAACACGGGGAAAGAAGCATCAGTTGATGTGGATGGAGATGTGTCAGACTCTGCTGATGTCCCCAGGGGCCCGGAGATTCCTCCTCTTCCATAGTGCAAGGCATCTGTGTCTCTGCAAGGTCTTTAAGTTTCTGCCTGGTCCTGCCATGGTGTGATGGGCTGGTCCTCTGCTTGCGGGTGGCAATCCCCCAGCAGCCCACCTACCTGAGAAAATCAGGGCTGCCATGGCAATCCAGCGGTGGAAGTCGACGGCGGCATCGAAGGGGATGTAGTGGTTGAGGAAGGTCTCCCTCAGGACGGTGATGAGGTTGCGGCACATGGTCAGCAGGATGTAGGAGTACATGAAGGAGATGGAGGCAGCTGATCCCCGGGAGATGATGATCCCCACGAAGGTGGTCTGTGCAATTCCAGTGCTGGGGGATGCAAAGGCGTAGTCTGGAGAGAGAGAGCAGAGGGGATGTCACGTGCCCAGCCCTGAGGGCCGTGACCCTTCCTGCAACAAGGGGACAGCCACCTGTGTGGCTCCACCAAAAACAGGACACCATGGATGGGTTTGTGTGGAGAAAGGGACACAATGACCCAGAACTGCTGGGTGACAGGGTGTCCTTGGAGATCCAGGGAGGAGAATGTCCACCTGGGAATCTGCACCTTGGGACTGTGGCCTCAGTTTGGGAATCCAATATGAGAGGCGTCCATAAACTGGAACAAGTCCAGTGGAGACCATCAGGATGGGTGGGAGGTGGAGGACATCATAGAGGTATGTCTATGTAAGGGAAAGGCTGAAGGAAATGAGCTTGTTCAGGCTGGAGGAGAGGGGTCAGGGGAGCTGTCTGTCTGCAGCCATTTCATGGGCCCAACAGAGCAAGTCTTCCTCAGGGATGCACTGTGGAAGGATGCGAGGCAAGAGCACGAGTTTCACTATAGAAAATTCAGGTTTGAATTCTTGAAATTCTTCACAGGGAGGATGGCCAAAAACCAGCACAGGCCCAGCAAGGCGGTGGAATCACCATCCTTGGAACTTTTCACACCTTCTCTAGAAAAGGCCTTCAGCAGCCTTATTCACCTTTGGAAAAGGGTTTTCTCTGAGCAGGGCATTGGACCAGACCCTTCCAGAGATCCCTTCCAACCTCAGTGATCCTTTGGGGACCCTCAGTTCAGGGGAGGACTGACACTGGTGCCCAGAGTTGTGCTGGGCACGTCCCCATCATGCCCCAGGCAGCCACCAGGGCTGGGTGGGCACTCACAGTAGGCTCTCTCGGCAAAGACACCAGCAGTGATGGCAGAGAAGAGGACGACGCAGACGATGTGGCGCCGGTAATTCTCAACGAAGCGCTTGAACTCCTGGATCTTCTGCTGGACTCTGTTCCTCTCGTACTTCTTCCGCTGCGCTTCCGTGTACAGATTCAGCTGGTACTGGTTCGCCCTGGCAAATACAGGAGTGCTGGTGTCACCATGAGGTTTCCCTGGCAAGCAATGGCTCAGGGCCCAGGTCTGGGTTTCCTCTCAAAGTACCCCTGCACATCAGTGACAGGGGTGACCTGCAGAGCACACTGCTGGAGGGTGATCTCAGGTCAGCCTGCTCTACAGTGCCTTCAAAAGCTTGTAACGAATGCAGAGGCACTGACTCATAAATGAAAATGTAGATGAAAACTGTAAAAGAAAATTTCACACTAATATTCAACTGTCAAAAATTATCCACAAAAGGGGAATTTCTTTAATTGGCGCAATTAAGGCAAACTAAGATATTCTGGCCATCAATAACAACAGCTGAACCGCTTCCTTGAAGAAATACTTGCTGCTGCCAGAACAGGGAGGACCAAATTCTCTCCTGCAGCTCTTGTAGGCAACCTAGGTGAACCAGCAGCAGCTCAAGAAGCAGAGGAGCACAGGCAGGAACTGTCAGACATGACCACTCTCTAAAAACCACTACGCCAACCTCTGGAGTTGGCCACTTCATTTGTTTGGGTTTTTCTGTAGAGACACATCACCCAGACCCAGCTATAGCACCGTCCCGCCAAGATGGGACTGTTTCTGTAGCTCCTTGGCCAATGAGTGCCTCCTTGGAGCAGTGCCATTTGACTGGAGGGCTACAAAGTCTGACATGGAGATGTGAAAAACAGCAAACAGGATGAGCCCGAGCCCCAGAGGCACAGCCAGCGAGAGGACTCACTTTCTTCCTGGTCTCTTCCTGAGTTCCTGGCCTTTTTGCTCCATGTAGTGACTCATAGTGTCCAGATTTGCGTCTTTCTTCTCCTCTGAGATGGTTCTGTGGAAATAGAGCTATGTCTAGCCCAAAGCTCCATTTGCCAGAATTGCTTGCCAAAATTTTCTGCTTTTCTCCACTTCCCATCTCAGGCTCAGCTGGGAATGTGCCCAGCTCTTTCCCACAAGTCTGCCTGCATTAACTTCAATTGCACATGGCCTGGATTCACTCTAAGATAACCTCTCTGTCTGAAAAACAATGCAGGATTCCCATCCCCACACAGAGGATGCAACAGGGCTCTGCAGGAGGCAATTCCCCCCTTCTGGCTTTGCCTGAGGAGGAGGACGGCGGCCCCACTGCAGCACCCAGCATGCACTTCCTACCCCTTCCCTAGTGCTGGGAGTTCCAACATCTGGTGGGAGCATTTGTTGGAAGGCTTGGGATGAAGGATAGGTGTGAGCCAGGGCAGCAAGGGAAGGAATAGCAGCAGTGACACTAAGGAAGGGAGCTTACCCTTTTGGATCTCTCTTTTTTATGAAGGAGACACAGTTGTGCAGATTTTGCTTGAACACCTCAGGGACACCTTTGAGGAGACAAAAGGACAAACAGCCATTCAGAAGGTGCAAGACAAAGTTCAGGAATCTCCTGTGGGCAGGGAAAAACTCTGAACTGAGCCAAAATGTCACACATGCAGCAGCAGCTGATGCCCCATTACTGCAGTTGAAGTGGGGAGATTGATGGGCCAGGACTTGAGAGTTCCATATTGGGTGCTGCCCATTGCCTCCAGCCTTGCAGGACCTGGGGCATCCCACTGCTCGTGCCCACTGACCTTTGACACAGAGCTGGGTGAGCCGAAGCTCGTTGTCGTGGTCCCGCAGCATGTAATGGAAATTCTCCCACGTCAGCTCATCCCTGTCCTGAAATCCCGAGGCCTGGAACATGGACTCGGTCACCTGCTCAGCCTGTTCTCTTGACAGGCAGTTGTTGGAGATCTCAATGAAGGACCTGAAGCAAGGAAGCAAGATGGGAACACTAGCTGAGTCCCTCGAATAACACAGGGCAGAGTCCCAGACCAGTTTTATGGGAGAAATGGGCTCTTGGTTGCAAGTCCATGGTCTTCATAGGGCCTGAAGCACAGAAACTGGGAGCTGCTTCTGAAGACATGTCTATGAACATTGTGAAAACATTAGGAGAGAGGAGGAAGAGTACCTGACCATCCTCAGAAACTCCTCCTTGGAGAGGAACCCATTCTCATCAATGTCATACATCCTGAACATCACCTTGGACTTCTCCTCTGGGGACCCTGGTGGGGAGAGGAAGAGGCAAAGTAAGAACAAGATCCTATTTTCATCAACAAAGATGCTTTCATATGCTATTTTTGATTGTCTGGACCCTGCAGCAGTGAAGCTTCACCCTTCCACTTGACTTTCTCAAGTGCAGGGTGAAATATTGGGTAGACACACATTCTTTCTTGTACATTATTTTTCAAAATCAAAGTGTGCTTTTGCAGAGCAATGATTTTTTCTGGGAGTTGTTTTGATTGGATCTGTCATTCAACACCTCCACCTATGAATCCACCATTCCAGTGGTCATTTAGGGAGAATCAGATATCCCACACAGCTGCTATGATCTCTGCTATGACAGTACAGGATGCACTGTCCCTTCAGGAGAAAGGGCAGACCTGTCTGTGGTGGTGGAAGACAGCTCCCCTCGTGAGCCATCTTCCTGAAAACACAATTATGTTGTCATGCCCCATAACCCAACCTGAAGCTGTCCTGGGTGAAGGAAATTTCAATCTGTAGCAGTGTCTACAGGTTAACCTGCTGGATGAATCTTGTCCTCTACTCTGACAGAGCCTAGAAATGGGTCCAAGAGCAACAGATGGAGGCATTAACCAGCTCCAGCTCCCACCTTTCATGAAGACCACCAAGATGTCCAGGAATTCCCGAAAGGAGATGTAGCCATTGCCATCTTTGTCAGCCAGAGAGAACATGGAATCCACAAACATGGAGTGTTCTTTGAGCCCCAGGGCTTCAGCAAACTCAGCCCTGCTCAGCTCACACATAAGAGACTCCTTTGCCTTTTGTGAAGATTCAAAGCTGAGCTCCCCGGCATCGGATCTGTCAATTTCCAGCACCTGCGGATTCCGTCCCACAAAAGAAATGCAGTGAGTGATGGCAGAGCACAAGGCTGTTGTTTTCTTTCTGACCTATTGCAGGAAGACTGGCAGCTCTCTGGCACAAAACTCGTGGCAGATACCATGGAGAAAGTCCCATGTCTCTCCTACACAATGTGACATTTCACACTCCATGTGACTGACCACTCTGGAGACCTGTTACATCACCCAACAGTTTCTTTGTTACTTTAGACACCTGTATCACTGCAGCAGATCTCCCTTTGTCTTCTGCAAAGGAAAATATCCCTTGGTCCTGGAAGTATTGGCAGCTTCCTTGTGTGTGGCTTACCACCTCTTACAAAGAGCACCAACCCCGATGTTCATTGCTTAATCAATACAGAAATACCTTCCCCCACGCATCAGGGCTTGCTACACCTCTACACACCTGAGCAAACAGGTGCCTGAAGAAAGTCTCCAGAATTTGTTTTCTCTGCTCCTGGGTGACTGCCCGTTTCATCAGGCTCTGCTCCTTCATCTCAGACAGATGCAGGTCAAATCTGCTCTCCTTCAAGTAGTCTCTTAGCTTCCCGACAAAGATGCTTCTCTCAGCCTCCTCACTGAAGAGTAGCACCTGCAAGGGACCCACCCACTGGCTGTAATCATCAGAGCCTCAGCTCCACGATATTTGCTGGACCTGGTGTTTCTCAGGAGGCCACAGCCTCCCTTCAAGGACTTACACTGCTCCCAGTGTCCCCCAGCTGAGTGGTGCAGAGGACTGTGGAGGGTCCAGGGGAAGGTGTCATAACCCAGGCACCATGGTACTTACCAGGTCGTACTCCTTGGGGCTCTTCAGAAGCAGAGCTTTGTTCCCTTTGTTGTTGGAGAGGATCACCTCCACTCTTTGGTGGGCTTTCAGGTTGATGCTCCGGACCACAGACCCTCTGCTATCCAGCACTTTGAGCACTTTGTCAGCTTGGAGCTGAATGTAGACAGGAGAGTTGTCTGTCTTGGGCCCATGCCACTCCATGGCTGGTGGGAGAGAGCACAGGACTCAGCTGGAAAGGTTCCTGCTCATCTCAGAGCCTCCTTCACCAAGAGGTAGTTTGGGAGTGATTTCATGACCAGCCATATCTTAAAGGAATCTTAACTGGATGATTTCCTAACTGCAGGATGATCTCCTAACTGCAGAGCTCAAGCAGATGGACAAAGGAGGAGTACAGTGGAGCAGGGAGGCAGGATTTTTCCTGTGTGCAGAGCCAGGAGATACTGTCCCTGTCCTGGAGCTATTGGTACAATTGCTCTACACAGGTTTCCTTCAGGCAAGGTGTGATCTGGGGAGGATTGGAATTGCAGGGGCATAGGATGACTCAGGTTGGAAGGGTATCTTGCCCAGCCTCCAGCCCAAAGTAGGACCAGCCACAGGTCAGTTTGCTCAATGCTTTATCTGGTCAGGCCTTGGATAGGATGGGCTACCAAGTTCTCTGGGCTCCCTGTTCCACTGCTTGACTATGCTCCTTGGGAAACAGTTCCTCCTTACATCCCATCTGGGTATAAGCCCCAGGCCCAGCCCTGCCTCAGCGTGTGCCCTGACTGCAGCAGCACCACCAGGTGCCACGGCAGGGTTGGTAGTGCCACCTTACCGTGTACGGCCTCGCCGGACACCTCCCTGCGCACGCTGGTGCCCTGCTTCCTCTGCAGCTTCTTGAAATCTCTCTTGCGGAAAGCGGCCACGACCCAGGCAACAAACAGAGTCACTGGGGACACACGGGAGAAGGAGGCGTGAGAGATCACAAAGATCCTTCCCCCTTTTGGCTCCCTCCCAGCTGCCCAAGGACTCTGCCAGCTCAAGCACCTCAGCAGTGACCAGGACTCAGCAGCTCCTGCTGGGAGGTGCTTTGTCTGTGGGCACTCAGCCCCTTTCTCTGGTGAAGAGGTGGAAGAGGAGAAGAGTGACAGGAAGAAGAAACAGAGTGACAAACCGAGGGGCAGACAGCAGAGGACAACGATGATGATCCCGAAGCCCGCGCCACTGCCTGCAAAGTAGTCCAGCACCATCATGGGCGTGCAGTTGGCCAGGTGTTGAGCTGTCAGCTGCTGGGGCTGGGGGCATGGGTCCCCTGCAAGGGGGAAACAGGCTGTGAGTATCACTGACCTTGTACCCAGATCACCTGCATCACCCCCAGGAACTTCTCATTAAGACATTGATGGGGCTCATGGCTGAGTGACCCAGCACTGCAAATTGAGGTGCTTGGTTTAAGCTCCAGATCTTGGGAACAGCCCTTGGGTTTGGGTTCAACCTTTACCTGCCAGAGCAAACCAAGCACAAAACTGGACTCAAGGGCTCTGGAGGTTCAGCATCATCACCTCTCCTGTTAGGATGGGCTGACCGAGAGGTACTGTGGGCCACAGCAAACTGAGGCTCAGAGCCTCTGCTCATCTGGACGCTGCAAATCCAGGAAAACCTCCTGGTGTGATTACAAGGAACGCACACCAAAGGAACAGAAACACCTTGCAAGGTCTGGAACGTTACCCACATGGAATGCTTACAGTAAAGGGGAGGAGTGAGGCAAGATTCCAAGAGGAAAAGGCATCTTGCCAAACAGTAATATGCATTTTCCCCTTGGGATCATGCCTGCACTTCAGCCCTCTTTCAACATCTGCATCATGCATTAACATTTCGCTCACAAGCAACCCTTGCATTTTGTGCCTATTTTGCTGGCTTAGGGTCATAGCAGATATGAGGCTTGAGAAACTCCAAACTCGATGTGTTCCTGGTGTCATTTACTCACCAGCTGTGTCATTGGGATGATTGTTTTCCTTGCTGCCTTGCTGGAGCCATTCCCTCCCTGTGCCCTCCCATTGCACGCTGCACTCACCCTCTCTCCAAGTGAACACGTGGGGCTGGAGGTCTGTGGATCTGGCATAGGTGACGGAAGTCAGGACACTGTGGAAGGTGGTGTTACGGATCTCCCTGATTTCCTCCTCTGTGAACAGCCTAAGGAAAAGGACATGGAGACAAGTGGTTGCCCCAGGTGTCACTGGCCAGCAACAGGAGGGAACTGAGGAAGCTGTAGGATGCTTTTTCCTCCAGCCCCAGTTTTCATGTGTTACTGGGGTTTGCAGAGCAGCTGCCAGACAGGGACAAGGCCATTACCCATTCTTGGTGTTTTCGAACCAAAACCTGTCGCCATCACGCAGGCGCACAAACTGTTCCAGGATGATGGTAGAGAAGAGGGAGCCATCAGCTTCCAGCATGCCCCCAGGGAGCATCTCCAGCCCAGCCACGTTGTTGGCATACAGGGCAGCGACCTTCTGCAGGACCTGGTGAGAAACCCCCACCACACATCTGTAAGCACAGGGAATTCTGCCAGGCCATCGGAAAGTGTTGGCAAGCCTTAGGAGGTGTAAGGAACGTGCATTTCCCAGGCATCACACACATCTGTGGGCTGGGAGGATGCTGAGCCTCACACAGCCTCGAGCTCATGGCTTGAACTTGAGCAACTGAACACGGGAGTGTAGCACTGGGGCAGGATGGCTTATTCATGCCATGTAATTACACAGTTACCCTAATGCAAGAAGGAAAATTACCCAGTTATCCCCCTGCAGGCATGAAAATCAGCCAGGCCATGACATGCACTGATGTCCCTCTTCCTATGATGCTGCAGAATTCAGTTCCTGCCTGGAATGCCCCATCATCCTTTGGCCCACATACATTCCTTTTCCAGACCAGTTCCCTGTTACCTGTGGCTCCAGGTGTGGGGCAAGGTTTGACCAGTTTTGGAGAGGTTTCAACCCAAAACGCTGCCGGACTTGGTTATAGGTTGGCAGGCCAAAGTCTCGCCCACGCTGAACCCAGCTGGCCACGTAGTCAGTGCGGGAGTACTTCAGGGGCCCATACCAGTAATCTGTGGGGGAACATGCTGCATGTGTCCTGTAGCTCTCTGCACCTCCATTAGAAAGGCTGAAGCGTGTGGTTGGGTGCTGATGGAGGAGGCAGTGGGACCTGCCTCCCCGCCTTGCCCCTAGCACAGCCTCAGGCGTGGGGGTCCCCTGCCAAGGCACAGCTGCAGTACAGACCTTGGAGATCTTCCACCATGATGTTGTCCTCCCGCTCTGCTATCTGTGAGCTCATCCCCAGCAGGAGGTTGTCCACATCTTCTGCCTGCTGCAGCCCGGGGCTCTGAGAGGCATGGGAAGAGCAAGTGATTCCTCTTGCATGAGGGAGGACATTAAGTAGCCCCACAACCCTAAACTGGTGCCCGCAGGGGTGCAGACTCATGGCATAGGGGCATCAGGGACCTCTTCCAGGCTCATTTTCTTCACATCAGGTCAGCCTTGAGGTCTGAGCCTGACACAGCTGAAGGCTGGATGGGGAGGATCTCTCACCCCTTGTCTGGCTGTTATGCTCCTATCCCAATTTCCCTTACAGACTCCAATTTCCCTTATGGAGTGCTCCAAAACACAGAGCAAGGGATGAAGCCCCCTGGCCAGCCTGGCACATCCTCAGGACCCCTGTGCTCCCTCCCCTGTACCTCTCTGCTCCAGTAGCTGTTGCAGAGCCGCATGGCTGGGAATGAGCCACTGGACACAGACACGTTCTGGAACCGGCACTTGGTGTCTCTGGAACAACAGAGAAGGATTGGATCCACAGCCCTGAGCCAGGGCTGCCTGGAGCTGTCAGGGCTTGGCTGTCTCAGCCGAGGGCAGGACATGAGGAAGGAGAGAGACCATCCCAACAAAGACCATTCCCAGTCACCAACCCAGCTCGGGCATCCCCCTACCACAGGCAGTCCCGTAGTCCCTCCAGGCTGCTCCTACCTCTTGTAAACACCTGGAGGCACCATGGTGGCCAGGAATTGCCCTGCAGCTGCCACGAACTCTGGAGAGAGGCTGGGGTCCAGGTGCTGCTGGTAACCTGTGGGGCAGTAGCCATGCTGGAGGGAAAAGGGGCCAAGCTTCCTTTCCCTCCCCACCCACCAGCTCTCCTGGTCCCCCTACCCCTGTTTCCAACACTCCATTGCCTCACCTTTGTACTCCGGGACCTCTGTGCCCAGCAAGGCTGGCAGCCACTCATACAGAACAATGCTCTAGGGAACAGGGAAGCTGGGTCAGGGCCAGAACCATGCAAGATGTTGTGGGTCCCAGCAGAGCTGGGGGGGGGTCCCCTCCCTCACCTGGAAAGTGGCGATGACCCTCTTGCGAGTGTGCTGGAAGAGATCCTCATCGGACCAGGCAGGATGCTTCTGGGCCAATGCTGTGGCCAGATGGTTGTGGTACCGAAACCAGGCAATGCTCTCAGCCTGCAGGAAGGGGTTCTCATTCCCCCAGGCACTCCCCAGGTCTGTAAGAGCCACCATCACCATCAGTGGGGGAATGTCACCACTGGGTCTAGCTCTGCCCATGGCCGGAGGAGCACACCCAGCCCTGTGGATCCAGCCCAGTGCCCCCTTGTCCCCTTGCCCTTCCTTCCTCCCCAGGCAGAGCAGCAACCTGGGCAAGTGAGAAGCAGTACCAGGCCCCCACGGACCAAACGTTGGGCAGGTGAGGAATTCAAAGCAAGCTGGGTGGGTTTGTATCAGCAGCAGCCCTTTTCCCCAGAGGAGTTCACCTGGGATCAGAGCTGTTCTCTGACACTGCTGCCTGGGCATGTGGCCTCAAGTTTTTGTGTGTCCTTCTGGGATGTCTTCACTGGGGCTCAACTCTTCCTCCCCCTTGGGAAACTGCCTGGTCTCCCACAGCCCTCCTGACCCACATGTCCTGCCTCCCTACATCTTCTGCTCTTTCCCCTTTCCTGGTGTCCACTCTGGGCTCAGCTCCAGGGACCTCCTGCTCCCCGTGCTCCCAGTCAGGGATGAAAAGCTATTGGGATGCCACCATTACCGTAGATCCCTTGGGGACCGCCCTGTCCCGTGGATGGATCCAGTGCTTTCCACATGGGAACCCTCCCATCCGTCTGCCTCGGGAGGCTCCTGTTGGGCCCTGATGCCAGCTGTCCCTCCTGGAAGCTCCTCAGGGCATCGCTCCAGGAGTGTGAGGGGCCGTAGATGGAGCTACCATCCAGCCAGCCTGTCATCTCGTTGGTCTAGGGCAGACATAAGCAAGAGGCATTTACAGGTGCCAGGATTTCACTGGAAAGCCCGAGTCAGTCTCTTTTGTTCTTGCAAAGCAGTCTGTTTTAACCTTATTTTAACAAGAGCTCTCAGGAAGCAAATGAATACACAGACAATCTCTGTACAAACTTCAGGAATTAGTGCCAGGTAGAGAAAAAGATCAGGTACAGGGTTTTCAAAAGTACATTTGGGATTGTTTTTTCCCCAATTATTTTGCCTATGTCCAGAAGCAGACATATGTGACAGATGTCTATGTAGGCTGGAAGGGTTTAAACCCATCTCTGGGAAAACTGGGAACACCAGAGCTGTCCCCTCTGATCTCGCAGCAGAAAGTCCCACTGTTCCTGGCAGCATGTTGAGTATCCCCCTAGCCAAATGTTTGCATGGAACTATATTTTTTATTCTGAAAACATGCTGGAGTTTCCAATTTTTTAAGCTTTTAAATGTTGATCAAAACATGACTTGCTAAACTGGTCTCTTCAGGTTT
Organism: Cyanoderma ruficeps; assembly: GCA_008694505.1. Classification (NCBI taxonomy): domain Eukaryota; kingdom Metazoa; phylum Chordata; class Aves; order Passeriformes; family Timaliidae; genus Cyanoderma; species Cyanoderma ruficeps. The sequence goes on along the minus strand of VZDJ01000155.1, from coordinate 16,901,772 downwards.
GTCACATGAAAGGTTCAGGGGAGTATTTCACTTTGGTGGTTTTGGCGGGGGAGATCTCCAGCGTGAAAGAAATCTGGGGAACATAAGCAGAACAGCAAAATCCAGAGAAATTGGGCGGAAACCCGGATTCATTTTCCAAAATGACTGAAATTCAGGGAAGCACTGCAACTTTGTGGCAGTGCCAGCTCAGCTTTATGACACATTATTAATGATAGGACTTGGTGACTAAAACCATGTGCGATAATTAACTGACCTAATTACCTTTTCTTTGTCCAGGATTCTCTGGCCTTGGCCAATCGCTAGTGTTGCGAATGTGAAACCTGGAAGTTGACTTTGTGTTCATTTCATTGGTTCAAACACTTGAGGGATGTATATTTTTAGGGACATAGCAGTGCTCTCCTTTTATTTTCGCAAATTATCTTGGCTGCTACAGACACCGATGGTGGGTGAAGAAGGATTTAGGAAGAAAGGCAAAGAGCAGAGGAAACCACACTCACCTGTTCCCGAGGGTTGTTGGGGCTCTGCCCCGTCTCTGCTGCCCAGCGGATGCGCTGGAAGGGCAGGACCACACCTCCAGTGCCAGCAGGGTCAAACACTGGGTCTCCAGGTGGGATGTGGATGTTGAGGAACTCAGCAGGGCAGCCGGGTTTCTCTGTCTCCAGGATGTCCAAGAGCACATGGAAACCTGACAGACACCGAAGCATGGTCAGCAGCTGCCAGGACTGCTGCCAGCACCTGGAGCAGGACACCAGGGCATGGGCAGCTGTAGGTAGGCTGAGGGGACCATCATGTGCAGCAAGAGTGACCCAGGCCAGGATGAACAGGGCTTGAAGAAACTTGGCCCAGTGGAACGAGATGACCACTGAGGTCCCTTCCAACCCAAACATTCTGGGATTCTATGATTTCCCAGAGACAGACATCTCCAGGACTGGAGACCTATGACCCCACTGAGCTCCTGGGAGACAGAAAAAACTGCTCCAACTTGCAGCAGTTCAGCCCAGCACGGCTCCTATTGGATCTGTCTGGTGGTTTTGCCATGGGGCGCCTCCACTGCTAAAAGAAATGAGGAAGTTCCCAACTGACAAATACCAGCACTTGGGTCAACTGGCACAGGTCACCAAAAATCCACACAAACTCTCCTAACTGGAAAAGTCCTACCCAAAGCTTTGTGGGTTCTGATATCCACAGGTGGGTTTGTGGAGGGCTGGGGGAGGAGCGCTCGGATGCATGGCCTTGGGTGTGCGAGAAAGACATTTTTCCAACGTTTTTCCACCCAAGCCACCATTTTTCCAGCGGTTGTAGGGCCCCAGGTCTTACCAAAGAAGACAGCCAGCACGGTTGCGTTCCTGCGGGAGGGCAGCCCCGAGGGCCCTCGAGCTATGGCATTGCTCAGCTGGCGAGCGTTGGGCACGTGGGGCTCCTGCAGTGCCTGGTAGACACCATCTGCATAATTGGCTGGCAGCAGACGCAGCAGCCTGGCTCCTGCAGCACCAAAAAAACATGGAATGGGTTCACAGCCATAGTGGGATGCATGGATGTGTGTTGAGGTCCCAGAAAACAGCAAGAGGATAGCATAGGTTCTTAGAGTGGCCAAGAACGTGCAAGCTTTGGTGTCACTGCCCAAATCTTCTTCCAACACTGGTATCAGCACTCTTAAAACGAGGAGGGATCCTCCATTCCCCATCTTCCTCTCTTCCTGTCCTTTTCTTGTCCGTGTGCATCCCTGTTGCCCCCTGGAGGTCTGGGGTGGTGCCCCAGTGGGGAACTGGAACGATGTTGAGCTTTCCATGTTGACTGTGCGATCCTACCAAACTGTGGTGTTTGCCAGCACCACAGGGAACAGGAGAGGGAACAGGCACAGAGGCAGCGAGACAAGTGTGAAGATGAGAGAGAAACACCCTGATTTTGCACACACTGCTGGTCCCAAAACTGAAAAGCACAGAGGCAGGAGGTCATTTCTCACTGACTTTGAAAGGCTTGTCAGCAGTGTGGTGGGCTCCTTTGACTGGAGCACCCCAAAACTGGGGTAAATCCTGAATTCCTGCCTTAGTTTGTGGCTTAGCTTCCATGTGTTGGTTTCCAAAAGTTAAGGTCTCATCTATCTGCTCTGGAAGACAGATGAGACCCTGGTCTGCCAGGGCTGGGTTTTCCTGTCAGGCTTTGATGCTACCAAAGGGTTTGTGGCACACACGTAATATAGAAGAGCCCTTTGGACTCAGAGGAAACAGTGAAACTGCCACTGCACCTTGTGCCATGTGTCACCAGAGCAGTGACTGACCTGGACTGCCAGAAATGAGGATGCAGAATCTTCAGAGTTTTAGATAAGATCCTGCCTGATCTGTGCTGGTCCCTGCCTCAGGGACATCTAGAGTTGAGCCTATGGGCTGGCTGCAGGCACGAGGAAATAGTTCACCAATGGCACCGGGAAATCCCAAATGCCTCTCCCAGTACCAACCAGGACATGATACCAGCTCTCTTCAGGGCAGAAAATCGATAGGTTTGGCATGCCTGGACCATGAACTCTTCTGCCTTGTGTTGAATCCTGGTTGAACTGCATGTTGATTTTGGCTAAAGATGTTTTTTTGCAGCTCTGTGATCCCTGACCATCACAGAAACACCCGCTGACAACAGCTGGGTCCTCCCTGCCTTGGATATTTTGAGTAATCTCACAAAGGCACAGCTTTCCTCTGGGGCTGATCCAACACCAGCATGACCTGCAGATTGTGCCTGGGCCTCAGCAAAACGTGGCAATGCCCAGACATGGGCTGCCTGGCCCCTCCATAATGCCCTTACAGGGCTCTCAGGTGCATCTAGGGACTACTGAGGGCCATGGGAGGTGGCATTGTCTGGTGACCTGCCTGGTTCAGGCTCAGGTCAGAAAGGTTTCTGTCTCAGCCACCAAGCAAGCCAGATGCCCAAGAGGCAGCTCACCTCACCCCATCCCACCATTCCTGTCCCAAGGCACTCACCCACAGAGCCATGGCTGTGGTGCAGCAGGTTGTTGTACCAGCCATCATAGCGCTGGACCTCCCAGGAGATGCTCTCCTGGGCTCCTGGAAGAGACAAGACCCACTTCATGAGCAGCAAGAAAAAAGCATGAAACAAGCATCACCACTAGAGAATTATATTGTGATCTTTTCCCATATTCTTTCTGAAGCTTCCCAAATATGCAGTTTTTTTGACAAGTTTTGCACACCTTTTGAGGGACAATAGCTAAAATTGGAAATTCATGCTTGTGATCCTGATGTCCCCAGATCAATTTGTGGCCACCACCAGTCTAATCCCAAAAGACATTCCTTTTCTCCTTCCCTCTCACTGGATCAGAAACCTCTCCTTACTTCTGACTCCTACAATGTCCATGTGAGACAAGGAAAGACTCGGTGCTTTTGCATCAACATCAGCCTTATTTCCTTCCTGTTAATTTTTATTACTTTTACTTTTTATTTTGCTAATATTAGCAAAGACTTCCTGTTCCAGCTTACAAGCTGTGTACTCATCTCAGCTGCCACAGGGCAGTCTCTCAACCTGCACTTTGCTCCAATTTTTTCTTATTTCCTCACAAACTGCATCACAGAATCATAGAATTCGTGTTGGAATGGATCATAAACATCACCTGGTTCCATCCACCCTGCCATGGGCAGAGACACCTTTCACTAGATTAAGTTGCTCTGATATGATGTCCTGTGGGTCAGAAGAAATTCCCCGGAGGGGCATCAACCACCCAGGATCTCCCTTGGGGTCCCTTCCCCAAAATCACACTTACTCCCCAAGGTCCATGCTCCCACCAGAACCACAACCAAACTCAGCATCATTGCTGCACGTTGCATCAGCCACTGGATCTTTGGAAGCAGAGACCTGCAAATGGAGAGGAGAGGGAGGGAGCTGGAGGTGAGCTGTTACCAGAGGCTGGAAACATGGAAAGACCAAAACCTCAGCTCCTTTTTGTGGTTTCTGCTGCTGTGTAAAACCTCGCTACTGCCATCATCCATCATCAGTGTCTCCTGATTTGGGCTCTGGGAAGGTGGCAGGAGTCCTGTGAGACCCCACCACCTTGGGAAAGTTCTGTCAGGATGTGTCAATTGACCTGAGAACTCCTTTCTGCTGGAGCAGGACCAGTGGCCTTGCCTTGGGGTATCCCAGTTACAGACTCACAGCTCATCATCTAGTTGTGTCTGCTCCGTTACAGAAAGCCCTTCATCACAGAAACAGGCACAGTTCAGCTGGAAATTTTTCCTGCATTGACCCATCCAAGCAAACCCAGCTGTGAACATGATGGAAAAGCCTTAACACACAGTGCTGAGCACACATCCCAGAGTGTGTGAGCACTGCAGACAAGACAACTTGATCCTCTCTGAGCTAACCTGATCCCTCCTGACCAGCCTTTCTCATGATGCTTTACCCACCTCCCTTTCCACAAAAGCCCTGGATCCAGAGCAGGTTGCATCACTGGGAGCTGAACATTTAAAATCCCAGGCAACACCTGGCAGAAAAGAGGAATTCCCAGTTCTGAGCTGTGAAGTGATTTAGAGTCACAAATGTGACAATTTCACTTATCACTGGCTTTCCATGCACAGAAATGCCAAACCTGAATTTAACTCTACGTCAGGGTTTTCCACTAAATATGGCTCTTTGTCCCTGTCTCAGTGTGTATCCAAAGATCAGCACGATTTCAGAAGAGCTGTGCTGCCAAGAGATGCAGCAACACACAGGTTTCAGCTTTGCCTACACCACGCTGTCACATCCAAATTAATGTTTTTAATTTTTAATTATTTTTCATTATTTGAATTAAAAATTAAATAAAATCTGGTTTTGGAAAGGCTTACACATTGCCAGCAGCTCTGTAGGTTTTATTTTTGATTTCCTGAGAGCTGCAGCGGGGGTTTTTCACCTACAGCTCCCAGTGGTACAAACTGCAAAACATGTGTTCATGTTGCACTGTCGGCTTGGAAAACAAAGTGGTCTGAGACTTAAATTATCATTTGCACTCACATTAATTACATTCATCAATTTAAACACTCATCACCAGGCTGTGAGCAGAGCATGTAACCCGTGGTCAGTCCTTCTACCAGAGATTCCTGTACTTTTGGTCTTTCATATTAGAAAATGAGTTGTGTCTCAAGAAGTGACATTTCCACGCTCCTTGACCATCACAACAGCTCTTCCATCCTACAACCTTTTCACCCCACAGCCCTGTGCTGAGTGTGGTCTGGTGGATGTGAGGTTTACATTGTGCAGCTGGTGGGAACTAGAGGCTCCGTGAGCCCCGTTCCGTACAAAGAACAGGAAAGTTTGGCTAATGGTGACACATGGAGAGGCCTGTGACCTCTGGCAGGAGTGGCAGAGTGCTGTCACCATCACCACATGGGACTGGGACTCTCCTGCCTGAAAGCTCTCCCTGTTGAAGCAGCCCCTTCCCTGAGCATCAGCAGCACCTGCTGACTTGTGGGGAGAGGTCCACACAGCCTCCTGTGCTGGAGACAGCGAGACACAGACCCCAGAGACACAGCTGGATTTATCTCCTCCGACTCAAGATGCACAATCCCCATCCAGAGTGAGGTCTGAAGGTGGCACAGAAGCGGCTCAGGAGACACAGAGCAAAGCCAAAGCTCAAAGCACACCACCACAGCCACAGCACAGATTGTCTCCCCCTTCCCCCTGGGTCTTCTCATAGAGTTCCAGCACAACAAGTGCTTCAGAATTCCTTCTGTCGCTGAGCACACCTCCCTTTTTCTCAGGTATGGCAATTACTCACGTCCCAAGCCATGAGATAAGATACCTGTCATTACGAATCCTTTATCTCCTTGTGTCCCAGAAATTAAAATCTACTTATTGCCTTATCAATCCAAGACTCTGGAGATTTTCCTGTCTGGATCATGGCCAATGTGATACAGTAACAGTGATGATCTTCCAGACTCATCTTGGAAGCCCATGGTGCACCTTGCTGAGGGAAAGCTTGGCAAGTGGATTATTTCCACAGCCTTGTCAGGCTTTCCAGGAATATTGTAATGATGAGCCCTCCAGACTCTGCTTTTCCCTGTGTCACCTTTGGAAGCTCATTCCCTTCCTCTGAAATTAAGCTGCCCAGCCTTGTCTTCTCCCATCAGAGAGCCCCTGCGCCCTGTCAAAGCCTGGAGTTTCACACCCCTCCAAAAATCACATGCCAGATAGTGCACACACAGAGCTTCCCACAGAGCAAGGATCTCCTGTTCCACCTGATCCCAGCAGGTTTGGCTCCCCTAAAGCTGGGGCTTCAGCCTCCAAGAGTTTCCTGGGCTCTCCCCAGAGCCACAGGCCAGCTGGGATTGTTGAACACACCAGTGTCCTGAGAGATCATCAGCCCCATGGCAGAACCTAAGTGTGGTCACCCAGAGGACAGCAGATCCAAGGCATTCCAGAAGCCTGGAGCCTGATCCCTATGGTCCTGGGGAGTCACAGATAATTTCTATCTCTTGTCAGTGCTAGTGGGACACACGTGGGGGCTGCCACCTTCCCCCACACACCAGTCAGTCCTGGGATTTCACAACGGGCCACATGTCCCCAACCTTGGATCCCAGAGTATCCTAGACACGTGCACGCTCCATGGACAATCGGCACACAGGGATGAGTGGTGTCTCCAGCTTCCCTCAGTGCCCCAGCGCACAGCAGGCACTCTGTCCCCTGCAGGGACATGAGGGGTCTCTGCCCGTGCCTGCGGTGTCCTGTCCCCACGCAGGGACACGCTCTGTCCCGTGTCTTCTGCCACCCCGGCAGGGATGTGCGTGGCTCCACCGCACCCTGCAGGTGAGGACACGCACGGCCCCAGCTCATCGCCAAAGAGCCCTCAGGACGTGCAGTGAGTGACATGGGGACATGGCCCGACCCCTTCCATCCCCCGGGCACGGCCCCATCCCCACGTATCCCCACAGCAGGAAAAGGAGGAGTGGCAGCAGCCCCTGTCCCCTCCAGAAGTGACAACAGACCCCCCCCGCAGGTCACAGCGTGCACGGCCCTGGCTGCCGCGTCCCCGTGCACGGGCACGGCCGTCAGGCGCGCTCCCGCGGCTTCCCCGCGAGTGGGAACACGCGCGGTCCCGATCTCGCGGGCCCACCCCACCCACGCGGGCTGGAGCACGCATGGCCTCGGTCCCTCGGACATCCTTCCGAGTGCGGACACGCGTGGCCCTCAGAGACACCCACAACGGGGGATGCGACTGTGAGAAGGATCAGGGGATCCTTCTGTCCGCCCTCGGCCCCCCACAAACAAGGACACGCGTGTCCCCAGCCGTTCAATCTCCCTTTCCTCCGCGCAAGCAGGCACACGAGTGCCCTCGATTCCTTCGAGCCCCCACGCAGACGCGTGTCCCGATCCCCCCCTTAGGCAGCGACACGCGTGTCCCCGGTGTCCCGTGCCCGCTGTCCCCCCAGGTGTGACCCGCGGGTGGCCTCACCTGCGCTCGGCGCGGCGGGAGTGCGGCGGGGCGGGCGCGGCGCGGGTTACATACGGCCCGCGCCCGCCGCCGCCTATAAGAGCCGCCCGAGCCGCCGCCTGCAGCAGCAGCAGCAGGAGGAAGAGGAGGAGGAGGTAGGTGGTGGGAGGGGGCATCCCCCACCCCGGCCCCTCTTTTTGCCAGCGGCCCGCGGGGGTCCCGGTTTGCAGGGACTGCGAGGGGAGGATGCTCCCCATCCGCAGTTACCCCTCGGTTTCGGCTATTCCACCCCGTTACAGGGTCAGGAAAGTGCAGCGAGGTTGCCCCCTCGCCCCTCTTCCCCCTCCTGCGAATTGCAGTTCTGATGATTCGGTTTCCAGGGGACAGGATTTTAATTTTTTTTTTTTTTTCTCCCCTGTGGAAAATACCAACCTGCAGCCCTGAGCAACCCAGCTAAGATTTCTGCTGGTTCTGCCACCGGGAGTTTTTGGCTGAGCACTTCCAAAAAATCCTTTAATCTCGATTCATCCTGGAGCAGGAAAATGGAGATTCTGTAATGAGAAACTTCAGGGGTTTAGGCAAACTTTCTGCCTCCCTTGTTTTTCTCTCCTCCAAGTCCAGAATATTTTAAAATATAGGATTAAATTGTTTATTTCTGCTGAACTCCTGATCCTTCCTTGAAGATGTTTCCAGTTTTTACCCTCTCCATGCACTGTGACAGAGGGAACTACAGGGGCTCTAAGGTCACAGCAATGCTTCAGTGTGAAGGATGCTTTCCAAGGTGCAACAAGTCTTGTTTCTCCTGCCATGAGCTGTAGGCATCACTTTTCCACTTGAAAGCTGCAAAAATGCCTGAATGGCAATCAAGGGAGAGAGATGCACAGAGAGCAAAAGAGTTGTTTCCCTGGAAATTCTCTATAAAACAAGTCCCAGCATATGGAAATGCAAACCTCCATTGGTGTTGGTTGAAAGTTCAATTTAGATTTAACGAGACAGCATCCTCCATGTTATGTTCTGGGTTTTAATTTTTTAAACTCTGAAGAGTTGTGTTTTGTTGAATACAGACTTGGAAATCTTTCCTGCTTCATTGTATCTCTTAGGAAATTTGGGCAAAGATACCAGGAAACAAGTGGAATTTGAGCCATTATGATTTTAACTGTTCTAGGTTAAACTATTAATTTATTTCTTTTCTTGCAGTAGCTCTGACTGTTTTGTTGGCACTTTTGCTGGGCTTCAGTAACATCGGGAATCAGCTACAGCTCCTGCTTGCCAGGTAATCATAGCACTGGAAGGCTGCCTTTCTCTGGGTTTGGCTTTCCAAGGAAATAACCCAAAGCTGTTACAGCAAAATAACCCCAAAGAAGATTTGTAAGAGCACACAACAGCTCTGTTAGTCTGTAGCAGTCAAGCTAAAGTCAGGTCCAGAACCATTGTAAAATCCCAGTCTCCATTCCACTCTCTAGTTCTTATCTGGGTAACTAGACAGAAAGTTATTCTCAACTCAGATATTGCTTTATGTATTGAAAAGAAATTCAGCTGTCCAAGCAAAATGTTTTATGATAGTTATTGTGATCCCTACTCACCTCTAGGGATTTGGGACCATTTTTTTGTGGCTGAATTGCTCTGGGTTGGATCTTATTGAAAAATATGATTAAAACTCATTTTGGAAAATGAGAATAAAATCACCTCTTCCTTATAGGAACAAAATAAAATGCTGTTTGGACATGAGTCAGATCAGCTCTGACAGTCCCTGGCTTTGGCAAACTTCCTGGGGCAGTTACATGCAGAGAGGCTATTAAATAAGCAAAACAAGAGGACTAAGCATTTTATCAGTTTTGGTAAAAAAGATCTAAGAGAAGGTGTATAATTGCTGGAACTGGACTGCCGGAGGAAGTTCAAAGTCATCTGTGGGAATGACACACCTTTTCATTTTATGTGATTTAGCTTCCTTTAGCCTTGAGATGTGCTCAGAGTTTTGAGTGTTCTTTGGACCCTCATCCTGCTTGTGGTCCCTCCAGACTAAGTGCAGGACCAATCCTTCCTCCTTCACCAGACCAGCAGCTCCTGGGGAAAACCTTCTTGGAGGAAATGCAGTAGTGGGCTTTGTTCCACTTGGCACTGCTGGCCCTTGGCTGGGGGTGATTTTGCTCTTGTGAAATCCATGTTTTCAGTGGCTCCTTGTAATTTTGGAGGAAAATGTTTCTGCAGAGGTCACTGGCTTGGGGACTTCCCCTAAGAGTTCACCCCAAAGCGGAAAGCCCTGGCTGCACCTGCTGGAGGGAAAGACCTGGCACGAGCTGCTCGACAGGGCAAGAGCTGCTCAACAGGTTCCTGCTCTGGGGCTGCTCCTCACACTGCAGCAGGACAGGGGCTGGTGGTTCCTTGGGCTGCCACTGTCCCTCAGGCTGCTGGAGCCCTGCCCCAGGCACCTCCTCTCCTCCACTGAGGGCTTTTGAGTGGCGTGTTCTCTGCTGGGGAGTGTTCTTGCTCGCAGCGTCACATTTCCTTGTCCCTCTGGGGACCCTTTGGGTGAACCTCCCTCAGCTGGTTATTCCAGAACTGAGCCACCGCAGGCTGGAGTCATCCAGGCAGGGCAGTGCAGGGTCCCCGCTGTGATCAGCTCTCTCCCACAGGCTCCTGGAGGTCCAGGATGACACTTTTTGATGGCATCTACCCCTTCTACCCGCAGCAGAGGAAGGCTGCTGTGTTTGACATCAGCACCATCATCGTCATCGTGGTCTTCCTGACGCTGGCTTGCTGCTTCCTGCTCATCATCCCGGGCATCCGTGGACGGGCGGTGCGTGACCCTGGGGATGGGCAACTGCTCCCCGTGCTCTGGATGCTGGGACCTTCCTGGGTGGTTTAGGGTGAGGCAGGAGCAGAGCCAGAGCTGTTCCTCCCTGCCTGATGTCCCTGTCCCTGTCTCCCTGCAGAGGTTGTACTGGACTGTCCGTGTTCTCCTCAGCCTCTTCGTGGGAGTGGTGATTGTCGGTGAGTGCTGTGTTGGGGATGGGTCTGGGGGCAGGATTAAACCCTGGGGGGTAGGGTCTGTGTCTGGGAAATGTGAGCTGGGGGTCACAACCACTGAGCTGTGGAGCTTCCCAAAATGGCTTTCGCTTCCCTGGTATTCCAAGTTCACACTTGGAGGTGCCTGTGGCTACTTCTGGGAGTTTTTGTGGCTGTAACTCAAACAGCCCCAGCTCCATCAGGCTGAACACCCCCATGTTCCTCCGAGCGTGTCTACGACCCGACACAGGCAGGGTGCAGAAACATCCACAAAAGCAAGGATGAAATGCAAAGAGCAGATTTATTTTCATTACCTTGCCCTCCAGGGAATCCCCAAAGCAGCACTGGGTAGAGACAAGGAGGGGACCAGCACCATGGAGCTCGATCCTTGCCAAAGGATCACTAAACTTGCTGTTTTCACCTGTGTTTCAGGGATTTGTGCAGGTGCAGTTCACTGACGTTCTTTGATTTTTCCTGTAACGGGGCTGGATCTCAAGCTTGTTCAATAGGTGCTCCTGAGCTGTCTAAGCACAGATATTTCACTTCTCCAACACGCAAGGCTAGACAGTGGTTACTGTGATCTGTGGGGTTTTCTATTGTTTTTACAGTCCTCCTCACCAATTTTCCATTATTTCCTCCCACTATGTGAGCCCTCTTGTGCTGCCTAAGGCTGCAGCCAGGCATGTTTGGGGACTGTGAGGAGCCTTGCAGTGGTGTAGAGGGAGCAGCTTGGAATAAAACACAGGCAAGGCAGAGATTGCAGTAGTGGGGTAAAGACCTCCCAAGGAGCAAGGTCAGAGGAGAGGAATGAGAGGATTTAATTTAGTCAGAACCAGGAAATCTCCTGTAATAACTGATGGTGGAAACCAGGCAGTGAGATTTCCAACTCAGGCAGGGCAACAGGATGGATAAGAAAAGATGCACTGGGGAGATAGAAGATGCCTGGTGGCAAGAGAAACCAGCCCTGACCCTAAATCAAAGCATTCCTCCTGCTGTGAAGGACAAGATGGATTACAGGACTGCTCGGAGAGCGATGATGAAGGGGAGGGAAAATGACAACCTAAAAGATTCAGCTCTGATTTGACCAGGCACTAGAAGCAGGTGGCCAGGCTGGGACCAGCTGCAGGGCACATGGACCATTGCAGCATGCGGTTGCCACCCTGGGGACGTCCAGGTTCTGGGAGATGCCACCAGAGCCACCTGAGAACCTGGTGCCAGGCTGGGTGGCAAAGGGGTGGACACCAGGACTGATTCCACAGCCTTATCCAGTTCAGGCCTGCAGAGCCATCCAGCTCCACTCTGGGACAAGGCTGCAGTCGGGCTCTGCTGGGGCACACGGGAAGAACAAATTGTTCTGAAGCCAGCGTCACAGTTTCTGTCTGGCAGCAGCAGGGCACACTCACCCCTGCAGCCAAAAGACATTCCTGTGGAGCTCCCACTGCATCAGTGCCCTCACAAGTTGATTCAGCAACTGAACATTTTCTCAGGAGGGTTTTGTTCAGCCTGACATCAAATCATCGGCTTTACTTTCCCTGTTGGAAAATGAAGCCCACTGCAAAGTGGAAGTTTTTCAGGAAAGGATACCTTGTTCCAAAAAATGTATATCAGTAAAGCTTCAATTTTTTTTATTTCCCAGCTGGAATGACTGTCCAAGCTGTGATGACACTTCCCACCCCTCCCTGCCGCCTCCTTTTGACAATGACTTTTACTATTCACTGACAGTGCAATTTAGGGAGCTGGATGTGTGAAATGAGACTCACCCCTGTTCCTGTGGCTGGCAAACGGGCTCATCTCTGAACCCTGTCCCTGGGTGGTGTGGTGCTTGCCATGGTCAGGAGCTTGCAGGGAAGTTCTGCAGAGGATGTCCAAGGAGAAATCAGATTGTGATGTTCATCCCTGGGGATCTGAGCTCTGCTGCTCCCGGATCCAGGGAGTAGATGCTTAGCAAGGGGAGGACCTGAGCTCTGCAGGGTGTGGGAGCTGGTTGGGGCACGTCCTGGTGGCTGAGTCAGCATTCCTGCCCTCCTAACACTCCCTCCCAGTGCCATGGTGGGAATGCTGCCACTCACCTGAGATTCTCCCCTTGAGCACAGCAAAGCCTGAAACCAGACTTGCTTTAACCCCGGTTTTGTTTTCCTGGCAGTTGTGCAGTTCACAGGGGACTGGGAGACTGGCTGGGTGCAGGCAAACACCTCCTACAAGTCCTTCAGCCCTGCCCAGGTGAACGCCGACATCGGGCTGCACATCGGCCTGGCAGGGGTGAACATCACGCTCAGGGGTGAGTCTGATGTCCCCACCTGGAAGTCTGGAGTGGCCATGGCCCCAGGAGGGATACGGCTCTTGCTCCAGGGGCCCTTGCTCAGTCTGGAGGCTCCTGGGGCCCTGCTGTGCCCGTGCTCCTGGCTGGCAGTGCCCAGGCGCTGGCACAGCAGCACCTCAGCTTGTCCCTCCCGCAGGAAACCCAGTGCAGCAGATCAACGAGACCATCAACTACAACGAGCACTTTCCCTGGAACTTTGGGGCGGATTATGACCACAGCTACAGCGAGGGGCTGGAGAAGGGGCTGCCCAGCCCCATCCTGTATGTGGCAGAGAAGTTCACCGTGCAGAGCCCCTGTGCTGTGCACAGGCAGTATCGCATCGCCGGCCACTACGCCTCAGCCATGCTCTGGTGAGCCCTCCTGTCCTGGTGAGCCCTCCTGTCCTGCTGCAGGCACAAGAGATGCAGGGGTGTGAAGGGCTTGGCTGCCTTTCCCCATGGCCTTTGGGATGGGTGGGATTGCATCCTGCCAGGAGGGAAGCTGTGTGCATGGAGGGATCCCTGCCAGGCACGGTGGACGCTTTAGGGTAAGCAGTGAGGAAGTCCTGGTTCTCCCTGCTGGACAAATCCACAGGGCTGTGTCACCGTAGGACACGAAAGACTCCAAATAATTCAGAAGGCAAAAGGTATAGAAAAAGAAGGCTTTTTTTCCTAAATTCTTGCTACCCTTTATAAGGTGTTCTGATACAGACTTAACATGGTTGGTGAATAGGAACGACACCTCTCTAATCCCATGGGTTAAACCAGAGAAACACCAAACACCAGCTGGACAAAGATTGTTTTGAGAAAGGATAGTTGTTTACCAAGATTCTTTTGAGAAAAAGCTTTCTTGAGAAACTTTTCCTTGGGAAAATGTTAGCAGCTGCTAGGAAGGCTAAAAGCTCTCAGGCCTACAGGGCTGGGCACAGGAGAGAGGAGGTTGGTGCAGGTGCTTGCTGTGATGTGGTGATGATGGCAGAAGTCCATCCCCATGGACAGGGTTGAAGCTGCTGTCCTTGGTGGCTCAGAGAGGCCCATGGACACATGAAGAACTCTCCCAACCCTACCTGTGAGTGTATTTTGTGTCTAAGATTGGGATCAGGTGAGGAAAAGATGCTGCTGCTGTTATTGTGGAGTTGATGTTGACTCTTTGGCAAGGTCAGAGGGCCCACTTGGGCTGGGGAAGAGCTGGTCCCAGCTGACAGGAGATGGTCCCTTCCACTGCATGTTGGCCATCAAGAACCATTGCAGTGCCCTTCTCCCTGCTTGGTGTTTGACAGCAGGGACACAGAAACTGGGGAAGAAGCCTGGTGGTGCCATGGAACAAGAGCTCCTGGGCCATAGCCGAGGCCTTCCTCTGTCGCCCAACTCCTCAGCAAGTGCAGAGCTACTGCAAATGACCTTTGCCTGCTCCTGCCTTTATCTCAGTCCTGGGTGCTACTCTCAGGGTCTGTGCTGCCCCTTATGAATTCTCAGGAATTCATCCCTGTGAGAGTGATGAGGCCCTGGAACAGGGTGCCCAGAGCAGCTGTGGCTGCCCCATCCCTGGAAGTGTTCCAGGACAGGTTGAATGTGTCTTGGAGTAACCTGGAATACTGATGGTGTCCCTGCCCGTGGTGGGGGGTGGAAAAAGATGAACCTTAAGGTCCCTTCCAACCCAAACTCTTCTGGGATTCTATATCTGAATGCTGGAAACCTGGGCACCTTCATTCCGATTAATTGTAAAGTACAAAATTTCAATATTTTGACTTTTATTTCTGAGGTCCTTGCTGACAAGTTACTTACTTCTGTTAGATGATACTTGTGTGTCACTGATGTGGGATGGTCTAGATACACTGACTGGGCTGCCACATCCTCCTTGAGGCTGGTACTGTCCGTGGGCTGAGCAATGGGAAGAGGAAATCTGTGTTTCTGCCTTCTGGAGGGAGCAGTGTGAGCCTTGCACGTGTGCTTGCTCAGCGTGGGGATTGGGGACCATCCTGCCGGCCCACAGAGCTGCTCCACCTTGTGCAGTGCACTTGGAGCCCACATTCCTCCATCCACATGGAAATCCTCACACAGGGCATCCCAATCCATTGGGATTGGGATGAGTGGCACTCTCACCACTCATCTGTTGGTCTTCTCTTGTCTCCAGGGTAGCCTTTTGCACATGGATCATCTCCAACATTCTCTTCTCCATGCCTGTCCTCATTTATGGAGGATACATGCTCCTGGTCACAGGGGCCTTCATGATCTTCTCCCTGCTCTCATTTTCCACCGTGAGGAACTCTCCGATGTGCCTGATCCAGATTGGGACCAGGACCCTGCACGTGGCCTACGGCGGATCTTTCTGGCTCATGGTAGCAGTTGGTAAGAACATCAGGATGCCCCAGATCACATCACTGTGTCCCTCTGGGTGTACAAGAGTCCCAGTGCTTCCCTCCCAGGTGGGAAGTGCAGAGCCCCAGCCTGTGACTTGGCAAAGCAGATCCTGGCAGAGATGAGGGGAGGGATTGGAAAAGAGGAAACACCATCCTCATCCCAAGGGCATTAGAGGCATTTATAGTTCCTGAGGTGCAAAGACATTGGGATCACTTGGCTGGGTTTTCAGACCTGTGCCTGGGTTTTGGGGATGCTTAGAACAGCTCATACAATAGAAGGCCACCTCCCATAGGCAAAGGCATTGTCCTCTGGCAGGGGACAATCCAAGGAGAGCTGGTGGGGGCACTGCTGGAGTGACAGGAACCCAATCACAGTGCATGTACGTTCCCAGGGCTGCTCTGTTTTGTGGTTGGGATCACCATTGTGGCAGTGCACCATCTCAATCTGGACCTGCTGAAGACTTTCTTTGATCTCCGTGAGGACAAAGCAGAGGAGTACCAGGAAATGCCTGAGGTGTTCATCAACCCTCATTTCGTGAACGAGGACCTGTCTCCTTCCCAGCCCTCTGAAAGCAACTAGAAGTCCTCACTCTTTCCCTGAAGATGGACCCAGAAGGGCAGAACAAATTCTTTTTGATGGCCCCAGAGATGCCTTTCCCCATCCAACTGCCTTTGAAGTCCACCTTGGGACAGGTCCTTGCTGCAAATCCCTTCACAGACTGTGTCTCCCTGACAGTGCCTCTGGAAGGGGCTGCAATCACACCTCCAGAGACTTGAGCTGCACACTCACCAGGACATCCCTGTTCCAGGAGGAATGCCCTTCCTGCTCCATGCCCTGCCACAGTGCAGGGCAGGGATTCTCCAATGGTCTGCTCCTGCTGAAACTAAGAAACAGCTTGTGGGTGACATTTCCCCCTGGGACCACCTGCCACTCCAAAAGCCTGGGATTAAACCTGCTCATTTCTTTCCCAAACATGACATTTTGTAGTTTAGGTGTATCCAGGAAAGCCAGACATGGGTCCAGCTTCTGCAGGCTGGATGCTGCAGGAGCTGGAATGAAAAAAAAAGCTGCAGAAACAAAAACTGAGTAAATTTACCATGGAGTTTGCCATGGGGGGGTGTGGTGATGTGATACTTTTCACCTTCAAATTTGAACTTTATTAGACAAAACTTGTAGCCTAGTGTGGGCCAAAAAGATGCCACAGTAAAGGAAGGAGAGTGAAGAATGAAGTTATCCCTGTCCAGCTGGAGCATACTTAGACTGGCTGGGCAGCAGGGAAGGGAGGGGAATCTGTCCTTCTGCCACAGGTGAGACCCCACCTGCAGAGCTGCCTCCAGAGAAGGACACGGAGCTGTTAGAGTGAGTCCAGAGGAGGCCACGGAGATGCTCCAGGGGCTGGAGCCCCTCTGCTCTGGGGCCAGGCTGGGAGAGCTGGGGGTGCTCACCTGGAGAGGAGAAGGCTCCAGGGAGAGCTCAGAGCCACTTCCAGTGCCTGAAGGGGCTCCAGGAGAGGGTGGAAAGGGACATCGGACAAGGGCCTGGAGGGACAGGACATGGGGAAATGGCTTCCCACAGCCAGAGGGCAGGGTTAGATGGATATTGGGAAGGAATTCATCCCTGTGAGAGTGATGAGGCCCTAGAACAGGTTTCTCAGAGCAGCTGTGGGTGCCCCATCCCTGGAAGTGTTCCAGGACAGGTTGAATGTGTCTTGGAGTAACCTGGAATACTGATGGTGTCCCTGCCCGTGGTGGGGGGTGGAACAAGATGAGCCTTAAAGTCCCTCCCAACCCAAACTCTTCTGGGATTCTGTATCTGAATGCTGGAAACCTGGGCACCTTCATTCCCATTAATTGTAAAGTACATAATTTCAATATTTTGACTTTTCTTTTTGAGGTCCTTGCTGACAAGTTACTTCTGTCAGATGATACTTGCGTGTCACTAATGTGGTTTGTTCTGCGCGGGAATTATTTTCAATAAAACTTCACTAAAACTCCTCTCCTTTGAAACACTGTAGACATTTAGGGGGCTGGTTTCTTAAGAAGGGGCCATGGGGCACATCTGAAAGTCACTTCTGGTGAGTTCCCATGGGGGCAAACCTCTTGTTGGCACAATTCAAGGTCACCCACTAAGAAGCCTTTCCCATAAGGAGCCTCAAAAGGATTTTAACTAGCTGAGTGCTGGGGCTAAAGGTGTGAGATTAAACCAGCAAACTCCCTCAGGAAAAGGAGGATGCTTCCTTGAGAATTTCTTGCATCCAGACATATGAGGTTTGAAGGCATTGATGGGAAGATGGTAGAGCAAAGCACAAGTTATTTGGGCTGGTATGGGACAGGTCCCACAGGAGGCTTGGGGGTTTATTTTGACCATCACATCTGGCTCTCTCCAGCCCCATCTCCTGCTTTAGGACATGATTCCTGCCCAAGAGCATCCTCCCATGTCACAGCAACAGCCCTCAGAGGGACACCTCTATCAACAGGCAAGTGAAAGGGCAAGTCAAAGTTATTTTATTGAGATAGAAGGGAAAATAAGTGAGCACAAAACAGAAAGAAAAGGCTGTGAAACCCTCAGAGAGGTAAAGGGTGCAAAGCTGAAGTGTGCACCCTCCCTGCCTGTGTGGGCAAGAGGCCTGCTGGCTGCCAGCAGCCAGGAGTGGGTAGCTGCCTTGGGCATGCAGAATTTCAGTGTCTCTTGCCCCTGACATGAGCATTTCCACAGCTGAGCAGGAGGAACCCAGACTGGAGGTGCTGCTCACCTCCCCCTAATCGGTTATAGCTGATCTGCAAGGTGCTGTGGCACCTCCTTTCCCACCTCCTCCTCTCCTTCCCTCCCTCCTGGTCTGGTGCCTCCAGCATCCTGCTAAATTGTGTTCCTCTTTGCCATCCTGCTCTTCACCTCAGACTGAGAGGAGGTGTTGGGTGGAGGGCACCCTGGGGAGCACAGCTCCATCTGCACCTCCTGGCTGCTGATGGGAAGAGCATCCAAGGGCAAGGGGACTTTTTGAGGGTCTTCAGGGTGAGGGGGTTGTCATGGGCTCTACTTCTCCTTTGGTTCATATCTGTGAGCCTGTAGCTACTTACTTTCTCCCCAGTTTGTTCTGATTTATTCTCTGTATCCTGGGGAGGACTCAGGGTTTGTTGGGATGGACCGAGGGAGAGGGCAGTAACAGAGAAAAAAAAAAAAAGGAAAAATAAGAAAAATAAAATAATCATTAAAAAAGTAAACTGTTGTATTTGAGACACTTTTTCAGATCTGGATATTCTCATCACTTGGTTCTTGTCATGTCTCTTCCCACCTGGGCTCCTGATGGATCTGGTGGATTCAGGAGCAGCATCTCCTGCCCTGCCTCAGAGCTTGGTGGCTGTAACATGGCAGAGCTCGCCCAGGGGGACCATGAGCTCATCCTGTGCAGAGCAGCTGGGCTCAGCTGGCAGGCAGGATTTGTCCCACATCTCTTCTTTTCTGCTCTTGTCCAGGCTAAAGATGAGCTTCAGCTTCTCTGGCCGCAGGGAGTTGAGAACGACGATGCCCAGCCCCAGGAGCAGGCACAGCAGCCCTGCAACGCACAAGGAGACACAGTGACACCACTGCAGGAGCCCTGCTGGGTCCCAGCTCCATCCAGCTGCACACCAGGGACACGTGGCATCACCCAGCGGGTCAGGCAAAGGTGTTGATTTCTCTTTCCCCTTCTGGATTCTTGCATCATTTTGGGCTCCCCGGTACAAAAGAGAGGTCAATGAACCGGGGCAGAGAGCTGGGGCTGGAGCCCACTGTGCACAGGGAAAGGCTGGAGGACTTGGGCTTGTTTAGCCTGAAAAAGAGGAGTATCCAAGGGGAATTAGTAACCATCTGCCATTGGAAAAGGGCTGGATGTTGTAACATGGAGAATTCTGGTTTGATCAAAGGAAACAATTGGTGCCCGGAAGTGGAGCAGGTCCCAAAAGGCAGAGGGAGTCTCTATCCAGCAGGTAACTTCAGACATTCACATCTCTTGACTGCTCATCTCTTTTTCTCTCCAGCCTTGATAATTTCAACCTAAAATCTTCTAACCTAAAATTATAGTTTTCTGTGACCAGCCATGGGGAAAGAAGGGACGAGGCACTGTTGGGGCATCATTTCTGTAGAGATGGAGAAGAAAAGCCCCAGGAGCAGGCTGAGCACTCACCTGCTGCTAATGTCAGCCAAAAGGATACACCATAGTCTGTTCTCAGGGACACTGAGCCAAACTGGATGGGGCACTTCAGGGTGTTTCTTGCAGTGGAGAAGAAGAGCAGTGACAAGAAGATCAGAGTGGCTGTGAGCAGAAGCATGTGGCCACCATAGAGCAGGACGGACATGGAGAAGAGCAGGATGGAAACGAACCATGTGCAAAAGGCCAGCCTGCAAAAAGACCACAAAACTGAGCAGACAACATCAGGCTTGGAGTATCTACTCAGGGTCTCCTCTGCATATCCCAATGAAGGGATGAAGCCCTGGGCAACCTAGTCTGGCTGGCCTTGCTTCAGCAGAGAGCTGGACAGCCTGATCTAATGAGGCTAATGATCCCTTACAACCCAAACAACTTGGAATGACTTGAGTGGTGCAGCTGTGGGACAGATCCTGCAGCAGTGAAGAGGGATCTCCACACCTGGGAACGTTCAGTGTTGAATTTCTTGAAGCCCCCAAGCACCTGGGTATGGCTTTGGCATCAGCCCTGCTCTGGGTGTGGGACTGGAGTGAAAATCTCTGGAGGTTCCTGTGAGAGACTGAAATATTAATGTTTAATAGCTCAAACATTTGGCCATTTGCAGAGGCAGCAGGTGCTTTGCTGGGGCTGGGTTCCTCCCCATGAGGGGGGAAGGAGGGGTTTGGGGTGTGTGGTGGCAAGCCCTCTGATGTGTGTAAGATAGAGGATCCACCCCAGAAGCTCTGGGGTTTGGGGCAGATGAGGGAGAAGGCTCATAAGAAGCAGACCCTGGAGAGGCAGTGTGATGGTTTTTTATCGTGCTGATGTCCTCCCTTACACAATTGGCTCAGCTGAAAAACTCCCCCTCCCTTCCCAGGAAGGTTCACACGGGACATTGTTTCTGTTCACACCTTGGCCTGAGGGATTCCATCCCTTCTGAGGGGGCAGAACTGGTTCAACACTGGCGTGAGAGGCAGGGTCATGCCTTAGAAAGGGTCATAAACCATCCAAGACCCCCAAAGCACCCCAAGACTCTGAGTCCTTCCACCAGAGAAACACACCAGCTCCACATTGCTGCCAAGTGTAAAATCCCCCTCTGCAGGGAAGGTGCCTGGGCTTTCCCTCCTAAACCTGAACTGACAGTGAACTCTGAGTTTTGTGGGACCCCCACCACTAAGACCAGATGAAGAGGATCAATGGGACATGGTTCCATGGGTGGTCATACCTTTTACTTAATCTCTCTCTCTCCCACTCTCTCTTCTCTCCCCTTTCTTTTCTATTTCTTTCCATCTTTGTCCACCTCATATTTACTGTGACACAAAATCCATACTATTGACTTCAGCATATGGTCTTGTTTGCACCTCAATTTGGGCAGAGGATCCCCCTAATAACCAGATTGTAACAGTCCCACCAAGGTAACTTTTTTTCTGATTCTTGTGATTGTCCACAGCTGGTCACCCCCAGGCAGTTCCCACGTGTCCAGAGGGACAATAGCATCAAGGGACACCTTTGTTTGGAGAACTGCACCATTAGCCATGCCCACACCTGATTCAGCACCTGGAGTGCACCCAGCTGTCAGCCCTACCCTGTGCTTGGGGCTTGCATTTGGCTCCCTGGGGAGGTGAGCCTAACAAATTTTTCTGATTCCAAGAAAAAAAGTTATCGTGAACATTTCTGCCTTGAAATACAAGAGTGTTTGGGTGGGGATAATTATTTTTTCCTGAAAATAAAAAGGAGATGGGTACAGGGACCTGGAACTTACATTCATGGGGGAATTGCAAGACTCTCTCTTCCCTCCAGTGCCTTTCCCACCACCTCTGAGGCTCCACAGCCACAATACACACAAGGGCTCTAAGTTTCATACCAAGAGATGAGCTCTGAGCACCCTCCTGATGGTCCCTCCTGCTCCCCAGGGGCAGGTCTGTGCCCACTTGGACGTGAAAAGAAGACCCTGCACAGTGAGTCTTAACCAGGACTTTTATCCTGATCCTTGGGAGAGATCTCGAACCAAGCACCCCACAGTTGTGTCTGTTTTCCCTTCAATGAGTTCTTCTCAGACTGCAACTTTGTTGGCAGAGGACACATAAGAGGAGTCTGGGGACATGGACAAAAGATGCTCCAGGGGCTGGAGCCCCTCTGCTCTAGAGCCAGGCTGGGAGAGCTGGGGCTGTTCAGAGAGGAGAGAAGGCTCTGGGGAGGCCTCAGAATCCCTTCCAGTGCTTGGAGGAGAGCTGGAGAGGGACTTGGGACAAGGGCCTGGAGGGGCAGGACAAGGAAGAAGAACTTCTGACTGCCAGAGGGCAGGGTTAAATGGGGTATTAGGAAGGAATTGTTCCCTGTGAGGGTGAGGAGGCCCTGGCACAGGTTGCCCAGAGAAGCTGTGGCTGCCCCATCCCTGGAAGTGTTCCAGGCCAGGTTGGACAGCACTTGGAGCAACCTGGGAGAGTGGAAGTTGTCCCTGCCCATGGCGGGAGGTTAGAGCAACATAAATTTTAAGATCCCATCCTACCCAAGTCACTCCATGATTCCACAATACTATGAATCTATGACAGGCCAGGAAGCATGAGAAGCCCAGATTCTGCAGAGAGCCAAGGCTTTGGCATGGCCTTACAGTGACAAGGGTGGCTCCATAAAGCCCCCTCTGCATCCCTGGTTCTTCCCAGCTCCCCACTCACCACAGGGTGAGGGACACGTAGTGGCCGGCGATGCGATACTGCCTGATTTGTCCAGCAGGGAGAACCAGGACTTCCTCTCTGCTTACCCTGAAGTGTCCACAGTGCCTGGCAGGGATCCCTCCATGCACACAGCTTCCCTCCTGGCAGGATGCAATCCCACCCATCCCAAAGGCCATGGGGAAAGGCGGCCAAGCCCTTCCCACCCCTGCATCTCTTGTGCCTGCAGCAGGACAGGAGGGCTCACCAGGACAGGAGGGCTCACCAGAGCATGGCTGAGGCGTAGTGGCCGGCGATGCGATACTGCCTGTGCACAGCACAGGGGCTCTGCACGGTGAACTTCTCTGCCACATACAGGATGGGGCTGGGCAGCCCCTTCTCCAGCCCCTCGCTGTAGCTGTGGTCATAATCCGCCCCAAAGTTCCAGGGAAAGTGCTCGTTGTAGTTGATGGTCTCGTTGATCTGCTGCACTGGGTTTCCTGCGGGAGGGACAAGCTGAGGTGCTGCTGTGCCAGCACCTGGGCACTGCCAGCCAGGAGCACGGGCACAGCAGGGCCCCAGGAGCCTCCAGACTGAGCAAGGGCCCCTGGAGCAAGAGCCATATCCCTCCTGGGGCCATGGCCACTCCAGACTTCCAGGTGGGGACATCAGACTCACCCCTGAGCGTGATGTTCACCCCTGCCAGGCCGATGTGCAGCCCGATGTCGGCGTTCACCTGGGCAGGGCTGAAGGACTTGTAGGAGGTGTTTGCCTGCACCCAGCCAGTCTCCCAGTCTCTGGTGAACTGTACAGCTGTGAAGACTTCAGGGGTTATTTACAGCCTGACAGCAAGGGGTCTGGTGCTGGAAGCACCTGCCAGGACAGTCACCGTGGTCTGAGCATCACCCACCTCATCCCGAGGTCAGGACTGTGCTGTTTGCCCCAAGGGGCAGAAGTCCTGCATGTCCTCCTCAACATCAACCCCAACCCATGATCCTGAAAGCCCCACTTGGGTTCTCCCCAGCCACAGTGCAGATCCCAACCCTGGGTGCAGTGGGGCTGATGTGTGAGCACTGTCTGGGCACTGCTTCTCATCTAAGCCCCTGCCAAATTGCCTGGATTCCCTGGAAGTTGGTGTTGGCATTTGGTGACTTCCCAGGATATGACCACCAGTCTTCAGACTGGAGGCAGATGGGTGTCTTCCACCAGTTGCTGGAACCACCTCCCAGACACAAGACGTGCGTTCATCTTCCCCATGAACTCATCCTAGGGCTGGGCTTGGCCCTTGACTGGTCTATTCACCCTCCCCCACCTTTCCCCTCCATTTTTGGGGCACCCATGAGCTTTCCCCCAGGACCCCAGTACTCACTGAGGATCACTGCTCCCATGAAGAGTCCCAACACCAACCTCAGGAACCAGAAGAGTCGCTGTGAGGAGTGAGCAGAGCGGAGGGACAGGTGTCAGTCAGGTTTTACCATGGGGACCTCAGCACCAAGCACATCATTTAGAAACATCAAATGGTGAGAAATAGGCCTGTCCCTCCCCTGGGGAGTCACCCCACCTGCTTGGTGGGTGAGTGGTATGGGGTACACCTGTGGCCAGGGCATCCTTGCTGTGGTGGTGGGGGGGCAGGGAGATCCAGACAGAAGAAGATCAGAAGAACCCACTGGAGAAAGCTGTGACATCACTTTTCTTGGGAAGAAGGGTGGAGACATTCCCTCTAACAGTCTTCAGCTACAATTTCCACACTTATCCAAACCTCATGTGTTTGGATGTGTGGCCACAGCTGTAGAAAAAAGGAGTGACCATGGCATGTGTAGAGTGTCCCCTGGGGGACAGAAGCCCCTCAAGCAGCCCTGCTGCAAAACCAGGTACACCACAAGCACCTGACGTGGCTCTCAGCAGGGTCTGTTGGGCACACAGAGCAGTGCTGGGACATGCCTGGTACACACCCCCTTCTTCAGTTGAGCTTTCTGGGAAGGTGGGGTGAGATCTTTGAGCCTCACCCTGCTGTTCTACTGTGGTGAAATCATTTAGGCTTGTTCATAGAGAAATCCGGCCAAGATCAGATCTAGCCTCCTCAGAAATCTGGGGTGGTAGAGTTTGGTGTCTCTGGGATGAGTGTTCATGCTGGGATGGGCTGGAGCTCAGCCCCATGGCTCTCTAGAGATCCCAGAGCTCTGGGCATGAACCTGCAGGCAGGTTTGCTTGCCAAGTCTGTTATGGAGGCTGGGAAGGAGGAGGAATGTGGGATGCACAGGCAGAGACCAGAGCTCTGAACTGCCCCTGCCCCTCCACTTACCCCCCTGCCTCGGATCCCTGGCAGGATGATGATGGACGTGGCCAGCAAGGAGAGGAATATGGTGACAATGACAGCCCGGGTGGTGTCAAAGGGGAAGCAGGCATTGGCTCCAGGGTAGAAGGGGTAGGAGCCATTCCACAGTGTCATCTTGCTGCCTGGAAGGACTCAAAATTGGCACCCAGAGAGACAGTGGTGACAAAATCATCCCCACACATCCACTCCAACCAGCCTTCTCCATGGAACTCTCCCCTGCCCCCTTGCCAGCACTCTGCTTGTCCCTGGCATGGCTGTGTGTGCATTCCAGTGCCCCTGGACACTGCAATCCTACACTGAGCACGCCCTTAGGAATCTCCCACGGGAACCCTTCATCTTCACAGTGTACAGCCCATAGCAAAGCTGGTCTGGAGCCACCAGGGCATCTGCTGCGATACTCTGATTGTCCCCAAAGAGGGACAGAGGGACATGCAAACACCCCTGGGACACCCTCCCTTCCTCCGTTCTCCATTCCCGAAATCCCCCTTGTGCCCCCGCCCTCCCCAGTTCATGTCTTTATCCCACAGCCTGCCCCCCCTGGGCTCCCGGCCGTGCTCGGGGTGAATCACTGCACAAACACGGGCTGAGCCCCATCGGGCTGAGCGCCCGCCTGTGGAGTTAACTCCTCATCTTCCGAGGAAACGGGAATAACCCGGAGGGGACAGAAACTGCCTGTCCCTGGCAGCGGGGTGCCAACCACTGCGGAGCCGCCTGGGGAGAACGGTGGGGCGCTGCTTGGGAGACCGAACGCTGTTTTTACCACAGTGCTTGACCGACTGGCTTTGCTGCTGGAAAAGGGCTACTCAGCATCCCCCGGGAATGCGGGCTATCCCTGCAGCAGCGGCAGAAACACCCGCATCCCCTTCCCCAGCCCGAGCCTACCTCCGCTGCAGCCGGTCCCTGCCTGGGAGCTGCAAAGCGCACCGGGATGCTCCGGGAAGCGCCGGGATGCTCCGGGAAGCGCCGGGATGAGCCGGGATGAGCCGGGATGCTGTCTGCCCGCCTGCTCGCACTCCCTGCCAAGGCTGCGGGCGAGGAGCCAGCCTGGCGCGGAGTCACGGCTGTGTTTCTCCCGGTGTTTTTTAGAGTGCCCGCCTCCAAAGGTGGTTGCTCCGGCACTCCTGCTGAGTCCCAGGGCACTCAGAGGAGCTACGGGCTGGCACAGTCCCGGGAAGGGTTTGCCTTCATCTCCTTGACTTTTCTTGCAGGACAATAAAAAGTCCAGTTTCATGTGGCATGACGATCCTGGAGCTGCCAGGCCCCTCTGAATCCTGGTGGGACCAGAGGTCTTCAAAGCCCTCACCTGCACAGCCTGGGGCAGGTTCCCAGCTGAGACCATCGAGCTGGGGCTGTGGCTGTGTGGCATCCCTGATGACCCTGCTCCCGACCCCATCCCTGGGGGAGTTTCCCTGGGAAGGTCCTGACTGAGCTGTTGGTCACCAGCCACAGTGTCTAGAGGTGCTCCCAGCCCCATTCTGCAGAAGATGCTCGGGTTTGTAACCTGGCCATGGAATGGAGATCATGGAAATTCAAACTTTCGGGGTTTGCCCCTGTACTTTGGCATTTCAGTTGGCTGAAGAAGGTTGTATTGATAGTGAGAAGGACCAGCAGAAACACTCTCCTGACCCGTGTCTTCCCTCTGAAACTGGCACAGCCACCCCCTGGATATTTCTTTTTTGCATCCCAGTGAATGGGTGGCTGGCTACCCACCCCCTTGGTAGAGGGAAGTAAAAACAAGTTTTCGTTCATGCCCAACAGGAAATAAAGGCATTTTTTGGGTAAAGACTTTGCCATTTCCCATCAAATCCCCAAATGGTCTGACCCAGTCTGAACTCTGAATCCCTCCCCAGGAGCTGTTTAAAAAAATTAAAGGCTGATGTGGCTGGGGAATGTGTGTGCAGAGATGTGCTGTGGAGCTGTCTGCTGGGGATGAGGCACCAGCTACAGCTCTGACAGTCTCTGCAAAGCAGAGGGAGACGTGGACTTCACAGCAAATGGAGCCAATCCTTAGGGGTGATCACATGGACGTGTGGGGCTTTGGACCTGTTGGAGGAGTGGAACCACTCTCCCTCCAGTGTGGCAGAGGATAACTGAGGAGGAGGCTGGTAACTGGCAGGATGAAAATAAGCAAGATGGGGAAGATGCAACCATGTGAAATGGTGTGTGGGATGAGGGTCTAAACCATCCCTTGTTGCACTCCTGGAGCTGGGAGAGGCAGCAGAGGGATGAGCCCTGGATAAACTAATGTGTGGAGTTTGCCTTTGGAAGGGATTGAGGCATGGCAGGTTTGGGCTGTTCAGACAAGCATCACGAACATGTCCTTTGGGGAGATACTCTATTCCCAAAAATGAAAACAAGTTGGGTGGAGTTCCCCTTCTCTAAAGAAGGTGACCAGCAACACAAGGTTTGTGTACGAGGACATCGGGGGAGCTCCCAGAAATGCTCTGGTTCTCTCACCTGTCCCCAGCAGTGATGGAAATGGGGCATGGCTGTGGCAGTGGGATGCTCCCCTTCCCTGGAGTGCTGATGAGATCATATCCTGGGAAATGTGAGAAAACTGCTTGATTTACCCCTCACCCAGCACTCTGCAAATAGGAAGAGGCTAATGTTACAACTGGGTGTTTGTTTTTTCCTCCTTTTTAAATTTTAAATTTTTCTGAGCATTTCAGGAGGTAGTAAGGCTATGTATTACATCACACAGTTCCCAGGGAACACTACACATTTTCCAGGGAGTTTCCTCTCCCACTGTCAGCACTCTGCCCTTGCTGGGGCAGCCCTCTTCCTTGGGCAGCTTCTTTGTTTCCCTCAGAGATGGATCCTCTGATTAGAGGATTAGAGATGAGTCGTTTGATCCAGGTCACGGGAGGGAGGTGGGGGCAAGGGGAGGAGCAGCCATCAGCTCTTGTGCAAGCGGATGTTGAGTGCTGGATCAGCCACCTCTGTCAGTGCTGGGAAGTGCAGTGAGGAAAGAGTGGGTACATGCCTGGGCAGGGAGCTGATTTTGGAAACGGACATGGAAGATTTCTGCCTGAGCCATTGGAGCCAGAAAGACAGATGTGGTGTTTGTATCCAGGAGCCACTCTGCCCCACAGCTGTCCCCATCACCCCTCTGTCTTCTTCCCTGACAGGGACAATGCTGCAGCTGGGGTTGAGCTGGCACTCTGTTGTGATGAATCCCATCCTGTGAATCCTTGCCCAGGAATCTTTGCTACAGTTGAATGGCCCATGATGGAGCAGCTTGAAAGGAATGACAGCAGGAAAGAAGGAAGGAAGAAGGGTCCCCCTCTGATCAGTTCCACCTTGATGAGCAGAGAGGTTGCTGTGGCCTTGGTTTGGCTCTAGACGTATTTGCAAGAAGGATCTATTTTTCCAGCTCTGTTTGGAAGTTACACATTTTGAGAGAAGGAGGTGTTGCTACCCACTACACTGGCCAGTGGGTTTCTCATCTTACGATGGAGACAGCTCAGGGTGAAGTGGAAGGACTGCCAGGAGATGGAGTCACACATCATCCCAGTGGGAAATGAAACAGGAGGGGTTTCAGCCACACTTCAAGGAAATCCTCACCTAAGAACTGTGCTGAGTGTTCAGGCCTCTGCCCCGTCCAAGAGCCATCATGCAGGAGAGGAACAAGTCCCTGGACATGGTCTAGACCTTCTGTGGCACATGACAGGCAGAGCATCTTGCTTTGGGTACTTGACCATCTCTACTTCTAGTCCCAAGCAGCTCCTTTCAGTTCCTGCCTGTGTCGCAGGTTTCCATGTGTTCTCAGAGATACAGGGGACAGAAACCTGTCCCACTGCCCTCCCAAAAATCTCCATCCCACCCAGAGACTCCATGTTTGACCCCATGGGCACTAAGACCCATGTCTGAGGGGGAACGGGCTGGGGCTGGTCCCACTCCTTCCCTTGCTCCTTCCTGGGGTTGCCCAGCTTGGATAAGGGGCTGCGGGTCCAGCCCTCGTCTACTGTTGACAGACCCCAAGTGCCCCTTCCAGGCTGCCCTAATCCCAGCTCTCCAACAGGGATATGGGGAGGGATTATGAGAGGGTCTAAGCTGGTCCCCTGGGAGGTGGGAGGGCAAGAATGTCACTTCCCACCTTGCAGCTGTTCCAGGTGTTTCCTCTCCATCAGGGAGCAAATGTGTTTGCCAGCTCCCAAACTGTCCCTCCAGACTGATCCCAGTGTCTCCCTCATCTAACAGAGCTCTTCTGCCTGGTGTGAGTCTCGGGAAGTGCATTAGCTGTGGGATGCATTTTATCAGGGATTTTACTGTCCCAGCTTGGGGAACCTTGTCCCCACAGATCACAGCCCTTCCTGACAGTTTCACGTAGCCATCAGGGAGTTGAACTCTGCTGGAGCTTTTCAAAGCTCTTGCCCCAGCTTTGCTGGGGCTTGTTAATGATGCACTGTGTGGTAATTAGCCCTTTCATCCCTGGCTGCAGCTTAGAGAGCTTTCTCTTGTAATCCCTGGCATTAAAGGCCCATTTTAAGCAATAAACGTTTTTCCGTGGAAACTCCTCTGTCTTATATCTCCCTGCCAGCCTTGGAATCCCTTCACAGCACCTCCTGAGGGGTGTGAGCTTCCAGATCTCAGATCAGCAGAGTGAACATTGTGGTGGAAGATATCCAAGGCAGATTTGAGGTTGGCCAGGTCTCCTATGCATGTTCTCTACCAGCTCTGGGTGTCACAAAGGCTTTGATGGGTGATAGTCTTGGTTTTGGAGACAAATTTCAGGAGGAAGTGCCCTGGAATGAGTGTNGAAGGGAAGGGAAGGGAAGAAAAAAAACCTTCTGGCTTCAAGCTAGCTAAAAACTAATCCCACAAAAAGAACAATGCAGCATCCCCAGTCCACCCTGGAAAGACTGAACCAAAATCACGGAGGAGCCCAGACCTCCCCACCTCACCCCCAGGTCCATCTTAAAGCCAGAGCAGCCATTCTCTGGGCATAAAGCAGACAGGGAATAAAGCATCATTATAAAATCACCCCAAGACAATGATGTTCAGAGCTCTTCCCTCCCAGTGGTCCTGTCCCACCAAACATCACTCTGGGATGGTGTCTTGCAGGTGACAGTCCTGCTGTGAGTGAGGGGTTGAACCAGAGGCCTTCAGCAGTCACCCACCAGAATTTACATGAGGCTGAAGATCCTGTTTCTCCCACCAAAGTCTCAGAGATCTCCCAGCAGAGCTGGTTCCCTAAGGCTTTTCAGGCTATGTGTCTCCTATCCTCCCAGGGAACGGACACATGGCAGGGAGCTGGGAACCTGATCCTTCATGAAAGGACAGGGTCTTTACAGGTCTAGGCCTGCCACCCAAATGTTCCCAGGCAAGAAAAACAGAGTTCCCCTTTTCCCAAGTCTCAGGTAAGTATTCCTACAAGTCCTCCTGCCCTGCGGGGAGCTCCCTTATCCCTTTCCATGGCACTTGGATCCAGGTTCTGGAGCAGGCTGCTGCCTCTCACACCGGCAACATGAGCAGGATGGAGCTGCTTCTTGAGTCCATGCTGGAGGCTGGTGGCTCCCTTATCAGTGCCACCACCCTGGACCAGTTTTTCCTGGTTTTGGCTTGAAGACACTTGGAACAGGTACAGATTCACTCCCGAAGGCAAAGGTGTTCCTTGGCACGTGAGAGGGTGGGAGATGTCAACAAGGCTGTGGGAACAGTGAGTGCAGGAAATGGAAAGAAAGGAGTGTCCTAAGTTCACTCTTTCTATATCCTACCTGGAGCAGGAAGGGGCCTTACTGCATCCACCTCTGCCTACTCCTTTAGGAAGAAGGTTGTCCCAAATTACTGCTTGGCTTGTCTTTCCACAGTAGAAAAACGCCTCAGTGTGGCGGTACTGACCTACACATATTTTATAAAATTCATCCATTCCATGGCAATTCTGCAGCTCTACGATTCCTGGCATAGTCTCAGCATTGTACCAGGAGTCCAAAGGTTGGCTGATGGGCACGTTGGAGGTGGCTTATGGCACCTTCCTCTGCAGCACAGTGGGGCCATGAGCACTATGAGCTGTAACTGGTGCAAGTTCCCAGCGCTGTGTCAGGTGTGTCCTGCTCGCTGTATTTTATACTCCACGAGTCTGAAAAACCAAAAAAATTATGAATACCTTATTCCTGTTGGAGTCCTTGGCTTCTTCTCAGCCCCCCATGGAGGTTAAAATGAATAGAAATGAAAAGAAAACGGCAAAGAGATTGTGCTGGACCTTCTCTCGCTGCACTCCAGCACCCTGATGGTTTTGGGAGTGCTGTGAGGAGAAGGGCTCTCATTCAGCCCCTTGGCTGGTTTTGTCCCTGCTGCTCTAGAGCTGTTTTCATCCCATAAAAAAGCCCATAAAAGAAGACTTTGTGGGTCTGTACTGGGATGATCCCTGTCTCTTGCTCCAAGGAGCAGCAGTTGATGCACACACACTGTAAGAACATCTCCTGAGCAGGGTCATATAGAGGACTTGGGGTCAGACACAGCCCTGAGACCTCCCAGACTGGGCAGGCAGGGAGCTGTGATTCTGCCAACACAGTCAAGCACCTGTGCCTCTTTCCTTGGGTTGTTCACAGCAGGAGAACACTCAGGATTTCCAGGCTCATGTTCTATGATGTCCATGCTGTAGTTGCTGAGGCACAGTCCATCCCAGTCCAGAGCAAGGCATTTCCTTGGGGCCAGGATGAACACATCCCTTGGGGGAAGATTTGGCTTGGGACCAGCAGCACTTGGAGTTGTTTCATATCCCAGAAGGAAGAGATTTCCCCTTGGCTGAGAAAGTGGGTCAAGAGAAGGGTTTCCTCTAAAGACCAGAGCAGTGAGAACAGGCTGGTGTCCAGGGAGTTTGGCCCTTTCTCATTTCCAAGTGAAACTGGAGAACTGTTCCAGTGTGAAATGGATTCTGGACTGCTGGGGCACCCACAGAAGTACCAGATCTCTGACAGGCCTCTTGCTGTCTACCACTCCACATTCTCTGCTCTTCTTCAGTTGAATCTCTTCTTGAGGCCTCAGCCGAGAGGCAAAGACTTCATGCAATGAAAGTCTTCATCACAAGAAAAAGAAAAAAGATTCTGTGGGTTGAGAGAAGTTTGATGACTGAAAGATCACAAAAATATAAAAATACTAATAATACTAGTGATACTACATACTACTACTACTAATGATAATAGCTGTAATTTAAGAAAAAAATGCTAAAAGAACACCCAAGGGAAACAAGGGACACACAGTTCATGTTCATTATCTGCTGACCAATGCCCAGGCTGCCCCTGAGAGCAATCA
The DNA here is from genome assembly GCA_008694505.1 of Cyanoderma ruficeps. Taxonomy (NCBI): domain Eukaryota; kingdom Metazoa; phylum Chordata; class Aves; order Passeriformes; family Timaliidae; genus Cyanoderma; species Cyanoderma ruficeps. The sequence goes on along the minus strand of VZDJ01000155.1, from coordinate 16,870,300 downwards.
GAGGCTCCTGGTCAATCCCTCCCAGTTTATATACTGAATACAATGTTCTGTAGTATGGAATATCCCCCAGCTGTCCTGGCCATGCTTCCCCCAGCTTCCTGAGCAGCTCCTCACTAGCAGAACATGGGACACTGAAAAGTCCTTGACTTAGACTAAGCTCAGCAACAGCCAAAACATCCCTGTGTTTTCAACATTATTCTCGTCCCAAATCCAAACCACAGCACTGGACCAGCTACTGAGAAAAAAATTAACTCTATGCCAGTAAAACTGGGGCAGTAGCCACCCCTTCCTCATGTCACTGGTGCTCTGCCAGGTTCCACACTTCCCAAGACCCCCTCATCTTTCTGTGTTCTGATGGATATATGCACACACAGAACATTCCCTCAGCTGATGGGCCATGCCTGTAAAAGTTCATTTCAACCATGACATCGGGTTCCAGCTTTCAGGGCAGCAAAAGTTTGTTTCATGTTAAAGCCATTTCTTGTTCCATCACCGCTGCACTTGTCCAGTTTCACTTTGTTAATGGGATGAGCAGAGGGGAGTCAGGTTCAGATCCCCAAGTCCAGACAGTGCTGTGAGGTGCCTGGTGGGAGGAGGAGCATACAGAAGTGCCACAGAAGTGTTAATACACAGCCTTATGAACCAACTAACTTCATACAATTGAATTTATTGGCTGTTCTCACCCTAGATCAAATTGCCTTGAGGCACACATTGGCTTTTCCCATCCTCCAGCATCACTCCTGAAGCACACTCAGGTCCTTGAATAAAAAGGAATTTGCCTTTGCCTGAGGCAGGAATAACCCAGATTGTTTTCTCCAGCATATTCTTTATGTGCACTGCAGGAACTTTATCCCATTCTACTGTACCTGAAGGTTTGGATTGGGCAGGGCCAGCCCGACAGGCAGATGCTGACTGAGTAGTAATTGGCCTTTATTAAGTGTTAATATCCCAATGTTTGAAGGTCCCATCACCCTCTCAGTGTTGTCTTTACCAGTTTGATTTATCCAGAGGCTGGAGGGTGATAGGGGAAAGTGACTGGTGGGTCATATAATAAGAAAAAGTCCTTTGTACACCTTATTATAGAATCGTGGGTTGGAAAAGACCTCCAAGACCACTGAGTCCAATATGTGACCAATCCCCACTTTGTCAACCCGACCAGAGCACTTGAATGCCACATTGGGCCATTCCTTGAATGCCTCCAGGGATGGGGATTCCCTCTCCTGAGCAGCCCCTTTCAATACCTGACCACCCTTTCTGTGAAAAAATCCCTTCTAATGTCCAACCTGAAGATCCTCTGACACAGCTTGAGGCCATTTCCTCTTGTCCTGTCCCTGTTCCCTGGGAGCAAAGCCTGACCCCACCTGGCTGCACCCTCCTGTCAGGGAGTTGTGCAGAGCCAGAAGGTCCCCCCTGAGCCTCCTTTTCTCCAGGCTGAGCCCCCACCCAGCTCCCTCAGCAGCTCCTGGGTCTCCAGCCTCTTCCCCAGCTCTGTTCCCTTCTCTGGACATCTTTAAGACCCCCAATGTCCTTCTAAGAGTGAAAAGTCCAGAGCTTCCCCCCAGGGCTGGAGGTGCTTCAGCAGTGCCCAGCACAGGCACTGCCCTGGGCTGTGGCCACACTGGTTTTGCTACAAGCCAGTTGCTGTTGGCCTTTTTGGCCACTTGGAATCTCTGTATGGTTTGAGATTGTACACTGCATTTAACCTCATCTGCTCTGCACTAGGATGCCCTGCTCCCTGGAAATCGTTTGGATACAGTACCAAGCTCTGGAAACTCACTTCCCCAGGTTGTCCCAGCCTCTGTCTCAGCTGGATTTACCTTGGTCAGGTCAGGGATGTTCATATCAGGATGTGAGGAGCTTTCCTTGGAGGAGTGTGGGGATGGCAATGGAATTTGACTGTTTTGCTTCCTGATGGCAGCCTGCTTCCCTTTCTGCTTCCTTCCCTCCCTTCCTCACTGCCTGGCTTGTTGGTCTCCTGTGGAAGAGAGGTCTCCAAGCACCTCGGAGCAGGAAGCACCCCAGCCTGGGGCCTGATGTCTTTGCAGGAACACAGCAGGAGGGTGTCCTCTGGCAGTGAGCACGACAGGGAGCACTTCCCTAAGCCTGGGACAGCAATGACCCCAAGTGGTGGCAGTGGACTTTCACTGCCATCCCGCTGAGCCAGCTCCTACTCCGAGTCAGTCCCACAGCAAAGACACAAATGTCAGTCGTGAGGGTGACTTGTGTCTACTTATCTCACTTTGTGTCTTTTTCCCATCCCTGGGGTCATGCCACAGCCTCAGGCTGTGGGGGAAGGCCAGGAACAGCAACACTCACAGCTGCCCGTGAGCTCTCAGGGCTTCTGAAGAAACATGTCACAGGTCTGAACACCCCAGGAAAGTTGTCCCAGTGACCCTGGGGGGCCTCATTGCATCCCTGCTTGCAGTGCACAGAAACAGCAAGTTCTGCTGTGAGCAAGGGCTTGAGCCCCAGCCGCAGCATGGAAGGTTATCCTCAAACCAGAGGAGCAACAGGAACAAATCAGAGCTGGGAAAAAACCCAAAGTGAAGATTTGACTAATTTTCTAAGCTTGGGCACAAAGTTTTGGTCCTGGAACATCCAAAGAACTTGACCTGGTGAGTGATGGGACATTGTGCTGAGCCTGTGCATGCTGAGGGCCAGCAGGTAAATGTCAGAAAGGTGGATGACAGGGCAGAGCCAGCAAATTGCCAGAAAATTATGAGCTTCCTCAAAAGCTTTCCTGGCCCTCTCAGTTTGTAATCTAAATTCAAGAGGGAATAGCCGTTTAGAGCTTGAGTAGTTGTTTGCCTGTGAGGGAGAAACAGAAACATTGAAACAGCTGAGCAGTGGACCCAGCCCTCATACAGGGAGGTTTTCAAGCCCTGAGTAATCCAGTCTGAGCTCAGGGCTCATGCTGCTTTGGGCAGATGACTGGGCTACAGATCTGCTGAGATTTTCTCCAGCCTGAGTCATCCTGTGCTGGTAGGATGGTGTCCAAGGCAGGGACTGGGCACTCAGGGCCTGGGGGCCCAGCACTGCTCCAGTCTGTGCAGCAGTTCAGAGGAGGAGGATGAGGATGCTCCAGGGTGGAGCATGCACTCTTTGATGGACCACTGCCATGGAAGGCACTGCCTGTGGAAGAACCATCCGTGAAAGAGCAGGTGTATCCCTCCTGCCTTCAGCTGGTGCTTCCACAATGGGACTGGGTGTCACCTGCAGTGACAACAGGGAGGAGGAGAGGTGCTGAAAGTGAACCTGGCAAAGGGGAGGGGAGGTGCCTTCCCCAGGTGTGAAAATGCTGGGGGGGGGGGGTGTTTTTTTACAAAACTTGAAACAAATATTTAAATTAACTGACAACAAATTCACTTATATTCCCCAAGGTGAACCTGTTCTGCCCATGGCAGCAGTTAATAAGTGACCTCACCCTACTTTATCTCAACCCAAAGGAGAGTGATGGGGGGCTGCGGACAGAGAGGCAGCTGGACAGGTCCTGGCTGGGTCAGAGGGACAACGAGGATCTCACCTGGGTGCCTCATGGCCAGGAACCTGCTCCCCCTCCCCTGACCTCGACAGGGTGGTCCCACGACACATCAAGTCAGGAACCCCATTAGGGGTTCAGTCAGTCACACTGCTGTCTGAGGGGCATCTGGTTTCCTCCAGTGTCAAACACAATCCACAGTGTCATTATTTTTCTTGCTAATAATTAGTTTTAAGTCAAGGCTTTACTCCAGTAATGAAAAGGTGAGCTGGGGGTCACCCACATCCCAGAACACAGCAGTGAGTCTGGGCAAAAAAGTAGATGTTAGAGGAAGGATTCCTGCACAAGTGACTGCAAGACAGTGGAAAACCTCTTGAGCAAAGCTGGTGGGTAGGAGACCATGAAGGACTCACAAAGGGAATAGCTACAAGTGGTGCTACACGTGGGCTGTTCACCAGCAGGATGGAGAACCTGGGAGGCTCAAGGTGCTGCTCTTCCCAGGGGCTGCAGCCAAGCAACTGCTCCAGTCAGGAAGAGGAGACTTCACAGGATCTGAACTATCCTTGAAGGGACAGGGAGCATGCTACGAAGGTCTCCTACCATGGCTTTGATCCCTCTACCAGTTATCAGCATCTTCAGATGCTGGATCATCCCTTGGCTTGGTGTGACATGGCTCTGAGGTCCCTGTTCTCGGGCAAAGGGCTCTCCTCCTGTGGGATCAAAGGACTGGGTTGAATTTATCATCAGAATTGTGGAGAGAAGAGTGTGAAAGTTTATGATTTAAGTAATGGCATCACTCTGGGCTCTGCTGCCAGGTTTTGCTCTTCCTGTGGGCATCCCTAGGGTCCACAGGGAGAGGGAGATCCCATGGAGATGCTCCAAGGAAAGGCTGGCACAGTAGCAATTGCACAGCTGGGAGGAGAGAAGGCTCAGGAGAGACCTCAGAGCCCCTTCCAGTACCTAAAAGGGCTCCAAGAGAGCTGGAGAGGGACTTGGGATAAGGGCCTGGAGTGACAGGACAAGGGGAAATGGCTTCCCACTGCCAGAGGGAAGAGTTAGACCAGATATTGGGAAGAAATTGATCCCTGAGAGGGTGGTGAGGCCCTGGCACAGGTTGCCAAGAGCAGCTGTGGCTGTCCCATCCCAGGAAATGTCCAAGGCCAGGCTGGACAGGGCTTGGAGCAACCTGGGATAGTAGAAGGTGTCTCTGCCCCTGGAATGTGGCCACAAGGTGTGCTTCCTAACCCACCCCATTCCATGACCCCCACAAGTGGCTGGCAGCCATAGGGTGCATCTGTGAGCAGCACTTTCAGGAGGCACAGAACCAGAGTCTGCTCATGGGACTGTTCCATCACCCATTTCAGCCAAGGCCCAGCTCCCTTCTCCAGCCATTCTGCACAACAAGGAGCCCTGGGATTGTACCTCTGCCCCTGTGAGTGTTGAACTGCATGCAGGAGGTGAGGGTGCACCAAGCCATCATCACAGAGCAGCCTCATGATCACACTGAGGGTTTGATGGCCAAGGCCAACGAGCCTGTAGTTAACCCTGAGTGCCACAAGGCCAGGACTGTGACTGAGCCAGAAATCCCACTGCTGCCAAGACAACATTTTGCTGGTAATATTCCCAGTAAAGAGGGTCACAAAGACACTCCAGTGGTGAGTGGTGTCATCAGCTCACCCAAGTGTGCTGTTTGATCATGTCAGGGTGTCCTTGAGTGAGCAGAGGCTGCAGGGACTGAATCCAACCCCCCTGAGCTGTTGAGAGACAGGAGCTTCCCTTCACCCTGCCCCAAGGTGCTCCCACTCCCCACTCCCCCTGTACAAGCCCTTGGGGGTCTGCCTCCCTACCCCCACAGAAGAGTCTGTGCAAAGAGCCAGTTTTATTCACACAGGCACATCAGACGTCAAGAAAACACAAAACATGGAGGAACTATACAGGATTGGGCAGGGGTGGAGCAGTTGGCTCCGCTTTTCACACACACCATCACTATTAACAGTACTTCAGAAAGAATAAATAAAAGTGATGTAGCTATAGAAACCCACAAGGACGATGCTCTGCTCCCTTCACCACACACAGCCGACCTTGCAGACCTCATCCTCCGCAGCTGCACCTCTTCAGTTTGAAAAGTACTTCTCCAGCACCTTCGTTAAAAGCCCTGTCTCCTACAAAACAAGACACAACGGTGAGACATGGGGTCATGCAAACAACCACCACCACCCTTGCTGGGTACCATGGGGCAGATCAGACAAATGCTGGAGCATGATGGCACTTTCAGGGGTGGCTTGGGATGGCACATGAGGACAGAGCCAGAAGTCTCCCATCTATGCTCCAACAGCTGAACCACATTCCAATGTCAGAGGGAAACTTCATCCCAGTGAGGCAGCAGCACAGGGCTGAGCTTCAGGGGAGAGCCTCGTTCAGCAGAGAATGTGAGAAGGCAAAAAGAGACAGCAAAGACAGCAGGGAAGAGTCACAGAAGGGTTTGTGGGATTGGCACTGACCACAGGGCCCAGAGCTACACAGGGCAGCACGTGCCTTCAGGCAGAAGGGTTTTCCCCATACCCCTGGAGCTGTTCCATCCCACATGCGTGGTATCTGCATCCTGGGGAATCAATGCCACACACCCAAAGGAGATGACAAAGGATGGGGAGGATCCTCGTCTGCCAGCCCAATCTCTGTCACACAGAGCAACATGGCAGCACAGTGAAGCCCCAGCAGGCTGAGAGCCAAGCCCTGTCTGCCACACACGGCTGGAAAGTTGAGATGGAAGCAACAGATCCTGAGCAGGGCATGGGCTGAGAGTTTCACAGGGCAGAGCTATGAAAGAGCCTGTGAGGAAGGTGGGAACGGGGCACACAGATCAGTTCAGGCTGGGTGCTGACACCTGGTGTCCAACAACAGCTATGCTGAGAGGGAAAGCTGTCAGGGTGACAAGAATTTGGACTGGCACTGTGACAACCACAAAAACAAGAAAAAATAAGGTCATGCAGAGCAGTATAAAGGGGACAGCACTTAGAGGCACTGGGGAGAAGCAGTTCTGTAATATCCACAACAGCAAAGATGTGAGGATGCCCTGGGGATGGGTGGGAGAAAGGAGCAGGAGGGCAGGACCTGGGGAAGTGAGGTGCTCAGAGGTGCCCAAGGAGCAAAACCAGAAACAGAAACCAGCAGGGTGACCAAGGGGACCGGGGCACTGGCCAAGGAGAGGCTTCAGGCTTTGGGAAGAGAAAGTGAGGGGCAGGAGCCAGCTGCACATCAAGCAGCTCAGCTGTGATGCCACACGTGGGGATGACATCCCACCTTGCCCTAGAGAGGCACCGAGGCAGGCACTGGCCAGCACCTGCATGGCCACAGACAAATCACCTCCAGCAGCAGAGCTTTGGCACCCAGGGCCACACCTGGCCAGTACCTGCCCCTGAGCACTGGGAATGAGCACTGGCAGGGCTGGCAGGGCTCTGGCACCCACCTGGAACCTGTGGCACAGCACCAGCACTCAGGGCAGCCTTTGCACAGGCACATCTGCAACGTGAGCAGCGATCTACACAGGGGAAAGCCCCAGGGAGCACCTTTACCAAATTCACACCACACGCTCAGAAACAAGGCAGGGCAGCACATCTGCCAGCTCTCCCATCCTCTCAACAAGTGTCCTCCTGCTTAAAGGTTCCTTGAGGGGGATGGGGAAGGGTGCAGAACCTCCACAGCCCTCATCTCCTTTCCAGCTGCATCCAAGAAACAAACACTACAGCAGCCCAGCACAGCACACTGCACAGGGAGTGGGGTGGGCTGGTACCTTCAGCCATGCCCAGCTCTATCTTCACTGTGGAAAGCCCTCTGCCCAATGGGAACAGCTCTCTGGGATGCATCAGTTTACCTCAATCTGCTGAAAGTGAGTCCCAAAGGGGCTTGACCAGTCCTGCAACTCTGCTCCATCTGTGGCAAAGAGGAGCAAGCCCTGCCTAACCCTGCATGGCAGAAACAGCTTTACCTGCATGCAGTGCTACTGGATAGCTCCTCAGGCATCTGGCTGCGTGGGGCAGCCCAGGCAGGACTGACCTAAGAGGATTTCATCCTTTTAGACTCCCAGTTACTTCCTGCAGTGACTCGAAAGGGTGAGACACCAGGGAACAGTGCAGGAGGCAACAGACAAGCAGAGCCACACAGACTAATTCCATCTATGGATGCAGAAATTCCATCCCTGGACTGAGCAATTTGATCTCTATATCCTGCCTGAGGATCTGTGCCTGTGCACTGCTCCCAGGGGCAGGTTTTTCACCAGGAGCTGAATGAGCTCCAAAGTAAAAGCCAGTTAGGCTGAGGATCTGCTGATACACAATGGGACCAGTGGAGCTCCTGCCCACTCCCTGCTCCCCGAAACCTGCTCTGCAGCAGCAGGACCAATGCACACCTGCCCTCGGCAAAGCTTTGTGCCCTCAGCATTGAGGGACCCCAACCACAGTGACACAGAGCCAAAGCTCTTTGCTTGACAGATGCCTTTTCCTGGACATACTGCATCCCTCTGGTCTCCCGCTGTGGAAATGAGAGGGAGAAAGGATTTCCCTGTCCTCAGAAAAGGGGAAACCATCCTCTTCTGCATTTGGCTGAGGAAGATCCAGATGTTTATTAACTACCCCTGGAGACAACCACTGTCACAGCTCCATCACTTGCTCATCCTTACACCCTTCCTAAGCACCTGGGACTATTTGTCACTGCCCAGCTGGGCACAAACCTCAGGACACTTCTCCTCTCTCCCTTTATGGTTGGTCTTAAGACGAGGTTTAAAGGAGGGTTAAAGGAAGATAAAGAGGGGACTGCACCTCTAGCGGCTGTGCAGGTGCTCCCATCTCCAGCACAGCTCCTCCACCTTTCTGCTCTGAGCATCTCCCTCCACCTAAGTCAATATTCACCTGGTCAGTGAGGTCATATTTCCCTTGGTTCTCATCCAATAGCCTTTCTTGCAAGAGGATTTTCAGGAGCTCCCGGGTCAGCAGTTCCATCATGTCCTCCAGCAGGGCTCGTAGAGAGGGACCGAAGACCATTGGCACAGCAGGCTCCTCCGGAGTGTCCAGGTGTGGGGAGCCTGTGACACTCTTCTTCCCCATGAAGTGACCTGCAACACCACACACGGCGTGTCTGGGGGGCCTCAGGGCTCCAGCTGAGCTCTCACCAGCCACCCTGCACCAGCACCAATCAACGAGGAGCACCCAGTGACCTCATGCCCAAACCAGCTGAGGGTTGCAGGAGAAACTCAGAAATCCCAGGTCCTCACTCCACATGGGGTTTTTGGGAAACTTTCCTCTCTGTTTCTGCTGACAAGATCTCTGGGGTTACAGAGATGCCACCCAGGGATGCTGAGCCTCATATCCAGGGATGCTGGGCTGCTCAGTCTGCTGGGGATGTTGGACCTGCTGCCCAGGGATGCAGGTGGAGGTGACTTCACACCTGCCCTGGCCTCCCCCTGCCCATCGTGGCACTGCCAGCATCCCCCTCCCCTCGTGGGAGCAGGGGGCTCCGCACAGGCAGCCGCAGGACAGTGCGGGAAGTCGCCGTGCCCCGCACATCCCGCGTGTCCCTGTGTCCCCCCCGCCCGGTACCTGTGGCCCAGAGGTTGCCGCGGGGGTTGACCTTGATCTTGGCGGCCTGGCTGCGGTGCTCGGCGAAGTCGAGGTGCACGGCGGGTCCCAGCGCGGCTCCGCAGAGCAGCAGCAGGAGGCACCGCAGCGCCATCGCCGCCACGGGACCCGCGCCCGCCGCCGCCGCCGCCCGGTTATACCCGCGGGGGCGGGACCTCGGTACAGCCCGCCCGGCCCGGCCCCGCCCCGGGCTGACACGCTCCGACCCTCCGCTGGTGCCCGCCGTGTGTCATCCCGGCGATCCGGCGGCGCGGGGGAGGTGACAGACCCACCGCTGGGGTGAACAGTGGCAGAGTCACCGCTGAGTCTGATCCCCATTCCCAAATCTCTCCCTCGTGGCTTGTCCGTGCTTCCACCTTCTCCATGCTGCCTTCTTGCACTGGAGCTCAGCCATGAGCTTCATTTCCAGTTCAAGTCAAACCCATCTCCCAATACATGCAGTTGCACACCTGATTATCGGGATGGATAATCCGAGGATCCTGGCCCCAAGGACCGGCCACCTCTGCCCAGCTCCTTCGTTTTCCAGAGCAGCCTCCCAGAGGATCCCACTGACTGCAGAGCATGAGCACCAGAGCTTGTGTATCACTCCTCACTTTTTCCACTGCCTCTGAGATTTTGCAGACCACTATTTCCTGATTACTACACCCAAACCTTCCCTGGATAATCATGTTCCCTGTGAGCTCCTCCTTTTCCATTAATGGGATGGAGCTGTGCCCAGCCAAGCCAGGGACACAGACAGTGGGGTCCTGGGACACAGACTGTGTGTGCCCAGGGCTCAAGTGAAGTGAATTCAAGGTGAGACTGGAAGCATTTGATCAGAGAGCTCCAAGGCACAGGTTGTGCTGTTTCTTCTTGTCACTTGCCTGCAGCCAACAGGGATTGCTCCAGGCTCCATATTGACACAGGGATACCCTCAGGTTCTGGACCACAGTAGGCTGGGGTGAGGTCTGGTGGGGGTAACCAGGGTCAGACAGTCCTGGCAGGTCCACAGTGAGGAGGAGAGCCTGGGGCCAGGTCAAACCAGTCACTCATTCGGGCACTGCTGAGGTCCCACAACACAGATCAATGACAAACTACAGGCCCAGGGCTGAGCACAACTGGTCCTGGATCCATGTGGATAGAGGGAAGTCCCAGGTGAGACCTATGAAAGCTAATTAGTGCCCTAAAGGCCCTGACAGCTTCTGCTGGATTTACAGTTCCATAACTTTGCGAGGAGGTGCTGGTCAGTGGGGATGAGATGACCCAGTTTTCCTGGGAAATGGCAGAGGGAATTCATTAGCAATGCCCTTCAGGGCTGGAGATGGCACGTTCCCCTTCAGCCACAGAGGGTCAGAGTTCAAACTGCAAACTCAGCTCTAAGCTTACAGGAAGAAAAAAAAAATCCCAAAGTGTTCTTGTGTTACCAGATATCTTCCCAAACTGTGTGAGTGTCCCCTTGGGTGGCCAGATCAGCACGGGCTCTCCTACTGTTCCAGAGACGTGCCACGGGGATGGGCAGGGCCTTCTCCTCCCTCACCCATCAGGTGTGACACCTCTGCCAGCCTTGTGTCCAGGTGTGCTGGAGGTCCTGGAGTCCAAAAGGGGATCTCACTCCACTCTCTCACCATGCTCCTTCCCTGTGCCCAGCAGGAGAATGGCTGAGCAGGCACTGCTGGGCTTGCCATTCAAGGTGACCCTTGGGGGGGCACAGGGAGCATGAATACAGTGCTCACCCCAGATGTGGCTTTTGCAGCACCACAGCCCCAACTCTCACATTGACATCATGGCAGCCTCATCTCCCCCACTGAGTCAGCAGAGAGGAGACCTGAGGGCCCCTGGTCCCAGTGGTGCTGGTGGCTGGGACCACTGCTTGGGCTCTGGTGTCCCCTCCCAGGGCTCTGGTGTCCCCTCCCAGTGCCCACATGCCAGTGCTGCATCTGGACAGACAGAAACACCCCCATCCCTTCTCTATTTCCTCTCTCAGCCTGTGTCCCTCCCCCAGTGTCCTGCACTGTCATTGCACTGACAAAACACAGCTTGAAATGGATGGACGTTATCCCAAGCCTTTTCTTCAAAACAGTTTCAAATTCACTCATGGTGGCCAAAGTGATGGAAATATGGGGTGTCTGGAGAAGGCTGGGGATGTAGGAAGGGCAGGAGGAGGATGTGAGGTCCAGAGAAGGTGCTGGATCTGATCCTGGTGCTGCCCAGCACTGGCACAGTGGAGTCTGGCTTCTCCTTACCCTGGGGAAGGGGTGTTTTTTGGAAAGCTGAGCAGCAATCCTCCACTGTGGGGAACAGCAAGCTGAAGGGTGACCTGTAGGATTAAGGAGGATGAAGCCAGGGATAAAGTGATCCCAATTACAGAGGGCAGTTGAAAGAGCCCTGGGCAATTATGGCACCAACTGAAGCATGACAGGGTTAGGTCCCACTCCTTCAGTGCTGCTCACAGGCAGCCCCAGGGGACAAGGGATGAGCAGTGGGAAGCTGCAGGGTTTCAAGCAGGACGAAGGCTTTTGCACTGCTCTAATTAAATGCACAACCAAATGCAACCAGATCTCCCTTCTTTTTCAGCTGGTGGTGCAGAGGAACAGGTATTTTCCATCCCAGTGGCACAGCTAGGCAAGCTTGGGAAAGGCTGGGAAAAGGAAATCACGGAGCTCCTGCCCTTTTGCAGTGCCACTGTAAACCCTCAAAAACTGAGGGGACATCAGATTAATTGCTGAGTACTAAGGCTTCACCTCAGGATGTGTGTGTGGGAGATGTGAGCCCATAACCCTGATTTCAAGCCTGGAAAAAGCACCAGAACAGCTACTCAGAGATGTGTTGGAGGTTGGAAGTGGGAGCACAATTCAGGGCAGCCAGTGGGGCTTTCCTGGAAAACAACTGGTGAAAGCACCCCGAGCTCAGCACTTACTGAGCAGCAGCAGCATCAGTGCTGTGATGCAGGCAAGGCTCCAGGAACAGCAATTCCTTCCTCCACAGCAGCCTTGGTAAAAACCGGCCTCAGACACCAACAGAGAGACGAGATTTTTTTCTGTTTTTTCCAGTCGTCACAAAGAAGTTGTTCCTAATTTTAGGGCAAATAACTGGCACCTGCTTTGGGAGGGCACCAGGACCTGAGCTCCAGAACCTGGTCACCAGCCAAGTGGGGTTTGTGGTAAGTTTTCTGCCTCTCCCTTTGTCCTGCTTTGGTGGGTCAGAGCAAGGCACCCAGCCTGGAGCCTGCTGGGACTTCCAGCATTCCAGGTAGGAATTGACACTGCAGTGCTTCTCCACCACTCGCTCTCTCCAGCTCAGCAGAGATTCACCTTTCCAGAAGCTACCAGCCTCCAAGGGAATCTTCCCAGCTTACATATTAAAAAAAAAAAAAAAAGCTGTGGAAATTCTACTTCATAAATCAGCTTTGCTGGCAGAGGTAAGCACACCGACTTTCACAGGTGATGCAGGAGATGGGGCTATTGGCAGAGTCACAGTCCTAGCAGGTCCATAGTGAGAAGGAGGGCCCAGAGGTGACTCCTTGGAAAATGGCAAGCTGACAATGGTTATGTCCTCGAGGCAGAAAAGGGTCTGCACAGAGCTCCCCCTCCCCTCTCTGTAGGATTTACCCTCCAGGGCTGGGTGAGAGCAGTCCTGCACAGCCCCACACCTTCCAGCAATGTTCCTTCCCACCCAAAACACCTCAAAGCTCCAGGGATCTTCAGCTTCCCCAGATGGCTGCAGCCAAAGGGAGCAGGGGTTGATTTGTTCTGTTTTCCCCCAGCAACCGACACACACAGTTTGCTCTGGATGGCTGCTGACCACAGAACTGACATTTTCACGGCACAATCTGTAACAACCCCGACGTTTCAGACAGCAACACTTAACTTGGAACCCGTTGCTTTATAAATAGAGTTAAAATTGGTTTTTCTCCCTGTGCACCATTTTATATTTATGTACATTTAAAATTCATCTTTTTTATTACCCAGTCTCTTCCCTCTACCCTTCTCCATTTTAGCAAACAATACCCCCTGTAAGGATCTCGCCACCTGTTCCAGGGCTGCTTCCTTCCTTCAGGAGCCTTTGCTGAGGGACCTTGCCAAATACCTTTGGGAAATCCAGGTGGAGGATCCCTGTGGGTTCACCTTGCCCATAAGCCTCCAAATTCCTTCAACTAGTTCCAAGTCTACTCTTAGAGTGTTCTGTTCCTTACCAAACTCCTGTCCAAGTAGGGATAAGATGAGCAATAACAGACCTGTGAAACAAGCAATAGTAGGAAATCCTCTAAATGCACCTAAAGATGAAGTAGGATTTCACCTGGTAAAGAAGGGAAAACACAACTAAGCAAAATAAATGGATACAAAAACTGCACAGCCAAAAGGGCCTTGCTAACAAATGTAAGAGACCAACCTGAAAATACCCTGGTTCAAAGGCTTTAAAGCAAGGTCCATTTTATTTATTCTCTGCTTTGCATCTAGGTCTGGAGTCCTCAGCACAAGAAAGACATGGACGAGTTGGAGCAAGTGCAGATATGGGCACAGAGATGCTCCAGGGGCTGGAGCCCCTCTGCTCTGGAGCCAGGCTGGGAGAGCTGGGGGTACTCACCTGGAGAAGAGAAGGCTCCAGGGAGAGCTCAGAGCCCCTGGCAGGGCCTGAAGGGGCTCCAGGAGAGCTGGAGAGGGACTGGGGACAAGGGATGGAGGGACAGGACAAGGGGAAATAACTTCCCACTGCCAGAGGACAGGGTTAGATGGGATATTGGAAAGATACTTTTCCCTGGGAGGCTGGTTAGGCCCTGGCACAGGTTGCCCAGGGCAGCTGTGGCTGTCCCATCCCAGAAAATATCCAAGGCCAGGCTGGACATGGCTTGGAGCAACCTGTGCTAGTGGAAGGCATCCCTGTCCAGAGCAGGAAGGGAACCCTTAAAGGGAACCCTTTAAGGTCCCTTCCAGCCCAAATCATTCTGAGATTCCATTTTTGTACCTGACTCTGCAGCCCCCAGGCCAGGCTGGTATGGGAGACTCCATGCTGTGGAGCTCAGGCTTCCCACGCCCTGCAAATATCCACCTGGGCAGGCAAATATGTGCTCAAACTGATGGCTCTAATAAAAAACAAATACAAAGAGCAAAGGCCTCAAATGCCCCTATTTGTCTCCTTCACAGAGCTCCTGGTGCCAATAAAACTCTTAGTAGCAGTTAGGTTGCTTCAGCCTCTCCTTCACCATTCTTCCCAAGCCAGGTCCTGCCTCATGCCTGAGGGTCTATTTTGATGCATTTTTCTCTTGTTTACAAAGATTAAATCCCTCTGTTACATCCACTCGTCCATAGGCAATAACTGTTGTTTATAAAAGATAAAATTTGAAATCTTGCACATCTTGTTTTCAACTCATTTTCAATTTTCATTTAAGCTGTAAATGAGTTGTAGTTTTCCCTGAGGTCTCCCTTTCACTCCACACTGCTGGACATATACAAATAACTGCTCTGCAAGTAGACTTAAGAGAAGAAAATCGTGTTTTCTTCCAGGCAAATCCAGGCCCAGCTCAGAAGTGTCCCAGACAGAATTATACAGCAGAAATCCAACATGCCAGTTTGAGTGAATCAAAGGTCAGAGAGTTCATTTCCTCCTCCATATTATTTCTCTTTCAGGTCTGTTTCTGTGTGGAAATGGGAGGTTGGAAAACAAAGGTGATGCCAAGACATTCAGCGGAGAGAGATGCAGGAAGGGGTTTTGAATTGTTAAACAGGAGCACAACCAGTCAAAAGATGAGGAGCTGGGCAGAAGGAGGAAGAGACTGAGAGCATCTGCTCCATCCTGGATCAGAGAGGTTCTGAATCACAAAGGGTGAATTTCTAGTCCATCCCTATTTAGGCTGTTCTTCTCTGTGAAGATGTTTATTTCCCCTGAGGTTTAGGGAACCCTGCTAGATCAGGCATTCACAGGACTTGCTAGAACTGAACAAGTGTATGAATTTCCTCATGAGCTGGAGTAGGTTTGACACACAATGTGTTCAACCAGGAGCCCGCCACACAGAGGCAGGTCCTGCTGCATGGGGAAGCAGGACTGTGTGTGATGGAGCTGGTGGGTTTTTACAGAAACTGAGGGATAAGCAGGGATGAGCAAATGTGAAGAGGGACTCCCACAGCTGAGCAGCCTAGGAACCCACAGCAAAGCCACCCAATTAGGGCAAAATAGAGCCACCAAGGCAGATTTCTCAGGAAAGCCCCAGTGCTCCATAAGAATCCAACATGCTCAGACTGGTGGATCTCCTCCAACAGAGACCTGTGGCTCCTGACAGGTGAGAATCTGGGTGCAGATGACAAGGGACAGAAGTGTTACGAGGCTGGGGAGAGGTAAAAGGGGCAGGAGGCTGTTCAACTGGCTCAAAGCACAGTGTGGGTACTGTTTCTCTTCTCCCAGGGATGCAAGAGTCAGATCAGTCACACACCACACATTAACTCCCACCCTGAGGGGCTGACACTGTGGGAACAGCACAGGCTGGGCCCTTCTGGCATCACCCCCGTGCACCTTCCTGGAGGATGGAATCAGGACATTCCTCATCTGATTCAGAGTCACTGGCACCCTGTAGGTCACACGAACAGCTGCTCTGCACTGCCCCTGCTCTGGCACTGGAGCCATCCCCAAGGCATCTGCTCTAAGCACCTCCTCTCTTCCTTCCTCCTCCTCCTCCTCCTCCTCCTCCTCCTCCTCCTCCTCTCATTCTCCTGGCCAATTTTTGGGCTGTCCTGGGAGCTGCACGCTTTGTTTGCATTGTGCATTTCTCCAGCAGAGTGGTCTTTATGCATGGACCAGGTTTCATCTTGAAGATGCTCCTTGGAAAAAAATACAGTTGATCTGTTGTGATTTTAAGGGCATGAAAATCACCGTGAAATTACCCAATCTTATTAAAGACAGTGGGGAACTGACCATCTGACAAAACCCGAGCCCTGTGAACCCCTGCAAAGCAATAAGCAGCAACAGATCTGGATGAACCACCGTGATGCTCATTGCTGCTGAACCAAAGACCATGCATTAAAGCATCTTAAATACACAAAAACAGCCTCTGTCTCACGGAGCTCCAGCTTGCAGCACATCACCCCTCACAGCTCACTTCCCAACCATCACGCTCTTGCTTATGCTTATTTAGCTTTGATACAAAAAGAAAATCACCCACCAGAATTCCAGCAGCCATCAGACACAGCCCAGCATGGCTTTGCTACATGAAACAGCTCCTGCCCGTGAAGGAATCCGTGCCCTGGACTGCAGATGTGACTGAACTATAATTAAGCTCTGGAAATGCTACCAGAAAACCTGCCCTGTTTGGCTGTAACCAACCACAACAGAGACAGGAACAATCAGCCCTGAGAGATTTTTTCCTTCATTTTTTTCTTTTATAAAACCAGACCTTTCAACACCCACATACTTTACAAGCAAATCCCAATCCTGTGGTGACAAAGATGTCCATCCATTCCCAAACCCTCGAGTGTCACTGCCTTTGCTGGAGCTGCCCAGACAGTTTCACCTTTAAAAAAAAAGTAGCATAAAACTGAAAAAAAAACATAAACACGTCAAGTTCTACCATCAACCACCCAGGCTCTCTGAGAGCTCAGCAGTGCTCCCAAACACCTCAGCATCAGCACACAGCCAGCCAGAGATCCTGCTCACTCCGTGGCTTTTCTGCTCAGTAAAGCAGAATAAATCTAGTGGGGACAGAGCCAGCAACAACTCTGTGTCATCCTGCCCCCATATCCCCGGTTTCCAGCCTGTGCAGGCTCATCCCCAACACTCCCTCATCCCACTGTGGCAGGAAAGGTGCTGCTGGAAGGCAGGAGGTGATGTGGGAGGTGGCACAGGAGGTGGTGAGTGTTGGAGCTGTGATGGGGTTGACTGCTGAATTATTCTCACCCTAATTGGAGTCAACTCCTCATTTCACAACTGCAGGTAACAGAACCACATTCTCAGCTGCACAGAGCTGAAAACAGGCTGCAGAGATGAATTCCCAAATGCCACATGACAGCCCCTGGTTTAGGGCAATTGCTCCTGTTCTTCAAGCACCTGCAGACCCTGGAGAGAAGCCTCTGAAGCTGGGCTGCAGCAGGGGCTCCAGTCACCCTCGCCCAACCACCCTGCATTGTTTAAGCACTTCCTGTTCAATTCCTTCACACAGCACCAGGAGAGCAGGGCACATCCTCCTGCGAGGGCTCACACTGGCCCTGTGTCCCCCAGCCCAGGGACTCCTGACACCACCTGCCACCCTCTGGACACATCATCCTGCCAAAGAAGTGCAGCCTCAGCAGCTTGAGAGCTAAACCTTGCTCTGTAATCCTCGGTGTTTTAGCTTTTTCGGTTAAATTAACTCAGTGACAGGAACATAACTGCTTTTGCACACTCAGAATTTTGGAGAAGGTCTGAAAGGGAGAGGACATGGAGAGCAGCAGCAGCACTATCAGCAAGTGCTTATGGGGAGGTGTTGATTAGCAGCTTTCAGACAAGCTCAACTGAGCCCTTTGTGTGAGCCCAGGTCTAAAACTCATTTATGCACAAAAGCTTTTTAGGCTCAAGGCAAAGCAGGGAGACTCAGGCTCCACATGAGCTGCAAAGGGAGAAATGCCTCAGGAAGGTGCTCTACAGTGATAGCAGCTCTCTAAGATTCTTTGTTCTCTCAGTGCTGCCTGGGTTTGACTTTTGACAGAATATCCCATCCTTAACTCAAAAATTACAGAGAAGCTTTATCCACACTCTCCTCTCAAGGGCTCTAATGCTGGGAGAATGAGATACAGATTTTATTACCATTTTTATTATGAAGTTATGATTACTCAGAGCCACAGCCCCGAGGCTCAGTGCTGGGGGTTGGACCTGTTCACTCTTTGCAGTGCCCTACAGGTGACGTTTGCTTTATCTTACACGGGGAACAAAGCACCTGGCAACATCAAACCAGAAAAATGGCACAATTCACCTCCAGAGACGGGAGAGACACATGCAAGAAACTGCAAACAGCCATAAACACCCCACTGGGTTTTGTCCTTGCTTATCCTGACTGCTTTTGCTTTATACAAGGTGTTTGTGGCTGCAGTGACCACCTGCAATTGCATTCCTGTTGCTCTGGAATCCTGGAGCAGTCATGGAGAAGAGCTGATAAACTGCAGCGTTGTTGCCTTGCACCTCTTCCCTGGGCTCTTTCTGGCAACACCTCCACCACCAGCATCACAAGCCTGAATGAGGAGCTGAGAAAAAACAGCTCCTGCATGTGGTGACAAGTGTGTTTTTTATTTCAGACCCCAGGGCAGTCTTTAGCTTTCAGGTGAGATGTGGACAGCTCACAGGACACCTGAAACCCTTTTCCAAAACTAATCATTTTTTATTACTGCATCCTGCTAAATCATCCCTGTCAAAGAGCTGTGGGTATTTCCCACCTCAATTCCTCTGTTACCTAGTGCCACAATGCATAAAGAAATCCTTTGCCATCTTCTACGCCAAACACTTTGCAGCCTTTAGGCAGATTATTTCAATGTGATTTACAGAAACACAGGAATATTGAATGATCAGGATAGATTACTCCCCAAATCAGAGGTGAGAGGAGCACCTGCTACTGCTCTGTGAAGAGAGAACAAGTTAGATGGTGGCTCTAGGACTGAGTGTGTAATAGCAAAGCCCAGATATCCCCCAGAACCTGGGCAAGGAGGCTGCTCTCATCAGGGCAATCACAAAAAACGTGGCAAGAGGCAAAATCTTTATTCCAGTTCTGAATTGGAAAAAAACCATCATGGCCACAACTCACCATTGGACAGTCCAGTAAGCACAAGGGAGGGGGCACCTGGCCCTGCCAGGCACACACTGAGGACACGGTCCCAGAGGCACTTGGAGAGGAAGCTCAGCTTCAAAGTACAAGCACTAAACATTTTGGCTCAAGTTTTTAATATAAAAATTCACTAAAAAGGCTAAAATGTGACAAACCATTGGAAATACTGTGACAAACATTCGCCCTTACGCAGTAAAAACCAAAACAAACCCGAACTGGCAAGAAGCTTTGAAATGCATGCTTTTCTTCTTTCTCCTGGTACATCGGACCATCAGCTACTTTAAACGTTCCTCTAGAAAAATCCATGGCACCTTCACCTCGTAGTTCAGTGCAAGGGACTACTCTCGATGGACCAGCACAAATAAACCCAGTAAAAAGAGGACTGCATACTGGAAGAGAGAGCAGAGGAGATACAGGAGTGCAGGCTGACACCTACAGCAGCAAACGTGCAGGGCACAGGGCTCTGCCCATGTTCTCAGGAAGGAATTAGAGCTGGGGTGGGAAAAGCAGGCAGGAAATAGAAGAGCTCTTACCTTAAATTTTGGATAATCGTTCATTAAGATGGTCACTATTCCAATATAGGGCACAAATCTACAAGAATAAAGGTTTTCTTAAAACAAACACTATTCCAGGGTGCAGAGGGAGAGTCAAGCATCCCGAGGGCTGCAGTCAATGGGCTGGTGACTTCTTCCTCCCTGCTGCAGTGGGGCTGAGTGACAACCAGCCCCAGAGTGTGTTCCAGCCTATGCCTGAGGCAGATTTCACTTGCCTGCAAACGTTGAGCCTCCCAGGACAAATCTGATGACAATTCTGATCAAGTCTGAGCCCATGCTACCCCCTTACATCTGTGTCCATCCAGCATCAACATCTCAGGACGCAGCTCACAACTTGATGCCTTTGCTTAAGCCAAACTAAGAACTGAACTCTCCACACTCTCAGGCAGGTTAAAAAACCGAGCAGGGACTGCTCAACACAGGAGGGGAATTTACCAGATGGCTTTTGGGGACAGCAGTGTGAAAAGCCCCATCATTTTCAACTTCACTTACCCTCTCGCTCGTCCTACTACGTCCTTCTTCTCCAGCCAGTGCTGCCCCTGTTTGTAGAGCCCTCTGTCATCCACGGCATTGTTGTCTCCCTTTGTCAGAAATTTGATGTCTCCGTTTTGCCTGGTAAAGACAAGACAGCCAGGTAAGGCAGGACAGAAACTTGTTAAAAGCTGTTCTACAACAAGCGTGGAGAGACCAACACAAGAGCACTAGAAGCAACGATGTCCTACAATTCAAGGAGGTTAGAAGAGGGAAACTCTGTCAAATGCAGCAGAAAGCAGATGGTTTAGAAAAAAGCTGCCATGGGAAGAATGAATTCTGGCCCCAGCCAAGCTTTCCAGCAGTTTCAGAACAGAACCAGCACAAGCCATTTCTAGTGAAGGTGCAGCTATTGCCTCTTGGCTTTTGACCCATCTTGTGTTGATGCTTCTCTTGCTTCACACAAATGTTGGATTCTGGTCTCCCTACTACCCCACAAAAGGAGAGGTTGGGATTGAAGCACAAAGCTCTACTCAGCAGTGGACAGAAGCAAGCTGAAACTCAGAACTGGTGAGGAAAGGGGGACAGAAAATAAAAACCAAATAATACCATGATGACACTGCATGAACTCACGATGTGCCTACATCTGGAATGCCCTGGGCAGTGCTGAGCCCCCCAGATCCTTTTCTGCAATGGAGAGAAAAACTGGCAAAAGTTGAGAAATGGTTAACAAGGTCTGGAACCACTTCCATACAAGAAACTACAGACCAGGACTCTTCATCCTGGAAAAGACAGAACTGATGGGAGGTATGACATAGCCCACCACAAATGACAGCAACAACCAAATAGCTTGTCACTGTTTCTTCCAATGCAAGAGCCAGAGGGTACCAAAATGAGCTCAGAAATAATGGGTTAAAACCAGGCAGAGAAGGTGCTATGCAGAAACAGCCACAGTGCAAACCTAACCATGTCTCTCTGCAAAGGTATTTTAGTTGGCAAAAAATGATATTGGCTCAAGACTTGACCCAATACTCCATGTACAAGAGGAAATTAGGCTATTCATAAAGAACTAGGCCTTTGTGCTTGAAACTGTAACCTTCAGAAAGCAGGGAAATTATCACAACATACTCTCTCTAGTCTTTAATTAATCCTGAGGTTAATTAATTAGCTTGCCAGAAACGGGATCGTGGAGCAGATGAATCTTTGCTATGACCAGGAAAAAGCTTTACAGATTCCTTCCCAGCCATTCCTGTTCAGATGCTGGACAGCAGCCCATGGCACTGCTCAGGGATTTGCCACTGTCACCTTCCTGTGGCACCTG
This sequence comes from Cyanoderma ruficeps, assembly GCA_008694505.1. Lineage (NCBI taxonomy): Eukaryota > Metazoa > Chordata > Aves > Passeriformes > Timaliidae > Cyanoderma > Cyanoderma ruficeps. The sequence continues at coordinate 16,849,092 of VZDJ01000155.1, read as the reverse complement.
CAGGCAGGTGCTGAGCAGGAGCATCCTCAGTGCTTAAATCTCAGCTCTCACAGAAATAACAGATGGAATGCAGAACAGGAAAGCAGGGAGTCCTTTGGAGCTCAGGCTGTTTTCATCACCCCTGGACACCAACAGGTTCCTTGCCAGGAGATGCTCAGAAAGGGGAAAAGGGAAAAAACCTGCAACTCTTTCTCCAAAGCACATCTGGCTTGTTGTGTGGGAACAAGAAACACTCCAGGAGCTTAGAGACACTGTCTGGGAAAAGATTAAGATCCCCAAAGGTGCAGATAATGTAGTTTAGCTCTGAAGAGTGATGGTGTAGGAGTGCAGCACCTTATTGAGCAGAGTCAAGGCTCTGTCACGACGCAGCAGGAGAAGCCCGTGGTGCTGTCTGAGGTGAGTGAAGTGAAGTCTGGTCTGGCTGTCCTGCCCCAAAACCACTAAGTAAATTTTGACTGCAGACTCTGTGTTAGTAATAAAGAATGAATTCAATTTCGGGCTGAAAACAAGAAGAAAAGGCCAGCAAGTAAAAGACATTTTCTCACTGACACAATATTGATGTTAACTGGGGCCTGAGTTGCCCCAAAATCATAGAGAACACTGTTTCTGTTTTCCTGCATTTTGACACTCCTGTCAGCTTCTGCAGAGACTTTTCACTTCCAAACTGGCACTAGAAAATTATTCTTTAAGTAGTGAAAGAACCAATTGACACCCAAATCCTGCCTTCCCAGGTTCAGGTTGCAGTATGGGTTTTTCAGTTTATCTCTCCTAATAAAAAGATTAGGTTTGTGTTTGGTGTTTCAGTTAAATGAAACCTGAAATACTGCAAAATGGTTTCACCTTCCCAGTATTGCCACTATGGTCCTGTTACATTTAAACAAAAAATAGTGCTGGATACCCTAATATCTAGAAATAGAGCCAGGCAAACAAAAAAAAAATGGTAGGCAACATCTGGAGAGAAAATGCTGCACAGAACAAGGGAGGAGGAAAATTGCATTCCACTTGAAAGAGTTCCCACAACATCACAAAAAAATGCTCATGCAACATTAGGTATCAAATTCAGCCTGTAAAGTGACCTTATTTTTAAATCAAAGTGGTATCAAAGAACAGCACTTTGAAAACTGACACTGCTCAAAGTTCTGGGTACAGAATAAATCTGAACAGCAAAGAACGTGCTTTGCCTCCTGGGAAAGGCATGGTCTGGTTACCTCAGAGCCAGGATTCCAGCTGTGTATTTACGTGCACAGGGCTGGTCACCCTTGAGCTGGACCAGACAACTGCTCTGGATATTCCAACAGCTTTGGGAAAAGGACCCTCTCCACCCCATCGATGTCTCGGCTAGAGGAATCCACAGATGTCACCTGGTGGAGCTGCAGCTCACACCAGAAAACATTTACTCAGCAGAAACAGATGCTGGGACCCCAACCAGCTGCTGCCTCTCAGAATCACGGATTCAGTTCAAGATTCAGTTTTCACCCAACAACTCACACAGTTGGCTTGTATCCCCACAGACTGGTCTGGAGAGGCCACAGTTCCATCCAGCAAAACAGGAAAGCTCATGACTGCAGTGGAAGCCTTGGCTGGAAAACTAAGCCCTGTTCAGCCATGAAACCAATGCCATGAAACCAACGAGAGTGAACAAAGACTCTGAGGGTAACAACACAGCTTTCTAGAGACAAGAGGCCCTGAGTCTGCATGACAGCAAAGGCAGGACCACAGAGACAAGCTCTGAAATAACACATGCAACACACAAAACACCCCTCTGCCACAGCTGTGCCCCACAAACAAGACTCACTTCACACACAAACACGGCCATGCTACAGCAAACAGCACAGCAGCTTGGGACAGAGAGGATGGCACAGGAGACAGTGCATGGTGTCAACCTTCCAGTGCCTAAAGGGGCTCCAGGAGAGATGGACAGGGACAAACAAGGGCCCTAAAATAACAGGACAAGGGGGAATGGCCTCCCACTGCCAGGGTTAGATGGGATATAAGGATTAAACTCTTCCCTGTGAGGGTGGTGAGGCCCTGGCACAGGGTGCCCAGAGCAGCTGTGGCTGCCCTTGAATCCCTGGCAGTGTCCAAGGCCAGGCTGGATGGGGCTTGGAGCAATTTGGGATAGTGGAAGGTGTCCCTACCCATGGCAGGGGGTATAATGAAACTGGTTTTAAGGTCCCTTCCAACCCTAATAATTCCATGATTCTACAGTTTGGAGTGCCCAGGGCACTGGCACAGACTCTCAGCTCGTGCCTTCTGCTGGATGATCTTTACAAGTTAACCAAGTAGAACAGATTTTGTCTGTCTGAAACTCCTGTGTTACTTCCCACAGCACCTGGATATCTATGACTGACAGTGCACCCACTTGTTTAGCCAAGCAGATGAAGAACACCAGTTAGGGAAACATCAGCAGTAGAACCCCCAGATTTTTAACATACTTCTCATGGATTTTCAGGACACGATGGACGATAGGAATTTCCCTTCCTTCTATCCTGAAGACGACTATTTCTCCCACTCTGATTGGATCTTCAATTCGGTTGGTGAGGAACAGGAGATCTCCTCTGTGGAAAGCAGGCTCCATACTCCCACTGGAAAAGAGCAGAGGAACAACTGAACAATACTGAAACACTCGGTACCACGTTGTGGAGTTCATGGCCTTTTAAGAACAATCTCACAAGAACCTCATGAGAAAGAGACACTGTGGATACCCCATTCCTGGAAGTGTTCAAGACCAGGCTGAAACCTCGATGAAGAGCTTCTGAGAACACCACCTTGGAACTGGGCAACTGTGTAACCTCTATTGCAATCAGGTTTTCAACCATCATATTGGAGCAGTTTGGATCTGTTGGGAAAAAAGCACTGCCAGTACCTGGTGTTACAAGCACATCCAAAAGGAAAAGCTTTTTGAATAAGCAAAAAGCTGATGTTGAACATTGTCTTTTGATTTCTCAGCTCACCATTGGCAGGGCAATGCTGGCAGCTCTATAATGATGGGAAGCTTTTTAAAATTTAATTTATTTTTTAGAGATAGTTAGATAGATTATCCTCAGGAACAAAGCACTGAAAACATCAGGCTCTTGCATTCCCATCTGAAACAGACAAAGGGACTTGCCAAAAAATTGTTACTGTGATTCATTGCTTTGCCTAATTATCTCATTTCAGGCACCACGACTCAAGTTATTTTTCTTCTGTCTTGTAAATGGCAATTGTTACCAACTACTTATCCTTCCTAATACCACATAAATAATGCAAAACAGAACAATGAGCTTTAAGTACCACGTGCACTTGTGTTTTATATTCACAGAGCACAGCAGATGCAGCTCAGAACAGCAGATCACATCTCTGAAGAGGGGATGTGACCCTGTCATACTCACTGGGAGGAGCAAAGGGAAACATCTGCCCTGTACTTCATATCAGGAGGGAGTTCTGGTAAGTGGCACCTGGTCATGGCATTACAGCATTTCTACATCATGAACACTGACACAGAAACACAAAGAAAAGGCCAATGTGGCCATGGAGCAGGTGCAATATCCATGCCAGCATCCAATGGCAGCCCAGGGAATTTGTCCCAGGCAGCAGGAAGGTGGGAATAACACTGGTGGTACCCACTGTAGGGCACTACTGTAAGGACAACGTGTGGCTCCCCAAACATACAGTGACAGAGTGACAACTCAAGCTCAGGACCACCTCTGTAATGGACAGTCATTAAATCACAACCAATGGTTGGAAAGGACCTTAAAGATCATCCCTTTACCCCCCACCCCCGCCACGGGCTGGGACACCTTCCACTATCCCAGGTTGCTCCAAGCCCTGTCCAACCTGGTCTGGAACACTTCCAGTAATGGGGAGCCACAGCTTCTCCAGGCAACCTGTGCCCGGGCCTCGCTGCCCGCACAGGGAAGGATTTCTTCACACTGACCCATCTCACCCTGCCCCCCGGCAGTAGAAAACAGGACCCCATTGTCCCGTCACTACCTGCCCGGGTATTAAGTCCACCTCCCTCTTTTTTACCAGCCCTCTACCAGCCGGGTGACAGAGTGAGGTGAGATGCTCTTTCTACCCACTCCCTCTTCCCTCGCTGTTCCTGAGGCTGGATTCCTAAGGAGCCTCTCGCCCGCTGGGGCTGTGGCAGGAACCCTCGTCTGACCCATCCCTATGGGAATGCCCCCCGGGGGCCCTGGCGATCCCCCAGCCTGGTTAAACCCCCTGGGAGTTTAAACCTCCGCACCCCGGGACTGACCTCAGCACCACTACGATGGGACTCTCGCTGCCCGTCACCACCATGAGCCCCTTCCAGATCATGAGGGCTGAGGACACGATCATGCCGAAGTTCAACACCTGGTAGTACAGCTGGGGAGGAAGGGGGTCGGTCAGGCCCCGCCGCCAGCGCACGGCAAGGCGGACCGGCCCCGTCCGCCCGCTCGGCTTCCCCACCCCGGCCCCCATGACCCCTCCGGCACCTGCCGCTTGTTCATGCGCCGCACATCGTCCAGAAAGTCCAGCGACAGCATCGCCGCCGCCGCCACCCGCACGGCCCCACTTCCGCTTCCGCCCGCGCGGTCACGTCACCGCCGCTTCCGCCCCGCGCGCGCAGCGAGGGCTCCGGGGCGGCGCCGCCGCCGCAGCGGGAACGGGGCCGGGAGAGGCCGAGGGAGCGCCCCCCGCTCCCGACACCGCACCCAGCTCAGCACCCCAGCCCACCCCACCCAACGTGCACCCCACACCCAGCAAACACCCCCTCCAGCCAACAGCCATCCAGCTGAAACGCCACATCCAAGCGATGCCCCACTCGATCAAAAGCCGTGCGACCAATGCTCAGTTCCATCCATCCCTCTTCCACTCAGTCCCATCCAGTGAACACCCCATTCAGCCAACACCCACTGAACTAACCCCCTATCCAGCCAACACCCGACACCCGTCCACCCGGCACTCCTCACACTTCACACCCCGTTCAGCCAACATCTCATCTCATCTGCACCCTCACAACACCCCACCCAAACAACCCCCCCATCCTACTGACGCTCCCACACCCAACCTTTATTCATCCAACCAACACACCATCCAACATCCAGACAGCTCCAACAGGCCGTGTCCAAGCATCGCGAGACCAGATGGTGATGAGCCCAAGCAAGGAGATAAATAGTTCTTAAATTATTTAAACATCGTCAGAGTAAACAATAACAAGCGGAATTCTGGCTCAATAGAATGAAAAAAAATAATGGTATAGAAGGTAATTGTATTACACAAAGCATGGGTGTGACAAGGAATGAGGGAGGAAAGAGAGTCAATGTGACTACATGGAAAGAAACATCTCCTAAAGGATGGGTAATGCTGAGCCACAGCAGGAGAGGAGTTATGGAGCGACTGATGGAGCACCAGCCCCTGCCATGCTGCAGGATGGTGGCTCTCACTGGTTCCAACACCTCTGTGGCCTGTGCTCTGCTCCTCTCCCCTCAAAAGGAGCTGTCAGGGAGCCCTGGCACTGACACATCAGGAGCTCCGGAATAGTTTCACTCCAGCTGACCCCACTGAAGGGATGGGGGATGTTATCCCCTTCTGGCAATGGTGCCAATCTAAGCTCCCCACTGGGATGAGCCACCGAGCACCGGGCCTGGCAACACCCACCCCAGGATGGCTTCCAGCAGTGCAACTCCACAGAGAAATGGCCAACGTCACCCCGAGGGGACCAGGTCCTCCTAAACACTATACTCACCTAGGAGGACTGGGGCTACAAAATCCTCTTTCAAGGATGATTCAGGTCCACGACATCTCATTAAACTGTGTTTTGCAAAAGAATGATGTTATTTGGGCAACTAAAGAATAATCAGCACAACTTACAGCTCGAACCCATCCCACGTGACGCAGATCCCAGATCGGCCAGCACGGTCCTGACAAGCGCGTTTGGCTGAGCCAGCGTTATGAGTTAAAATGAGTAACACAAAGGCAGGATGGGGAGAGAAAAAAGAAGCCATAAATAGGAGGAGAAAGAAAGGGAGATTGGGAAGGCAAGGCTGGGGCTCTGGGCAGAGGCTGAGGTGGTGGCGGCGCACACTCAAAGGAGGAGAGGTCGTCTGAAGGAAACTGCAGCTGCAAAGTGCTCCTGGATCCTCAGGAGTTGGCCAAGCCTCACTGAGGATTCTGGCCCTGCTTTCCCTTTTCACCTCTCTGGACTGGCAGAGAGTTAGTGCTTCAGATGCAATGGCAGGGTTGGTTTTGTTTTTTTCTGTTTTAAATTTCCCTTACAAACAGGAGTTAACGGAAAGCAACGTCCATCCCAAGAAATCAACAGAATATTTCAAAGATTTGCCCCATCCCCACCCTGTATTTTGAGTAGAAACCCCCCAACAAAAAACCCCCGATCAACCAAAAGGGCTTTTTTTTTGCTTTTAAGTCTTAAGAGACTTTGAATGATTGTTCTGTGAGGTGCTGTTGGGGCCTTCTGCGCCACATGTCTGACTGTGCTCACAAAGAGCTGAGTCACTTTTGCACTCTTTGTATTTGTTTTCCTCTTCCACTGTAGTGTTCAACTCGCCATTGTAGTCCTCGTGTCCATTCTTACCCATCTCTGTTTGTAACTTCTGCCTTTCGTCTTCCTCCTCCTCCTCCTCTTCTTCCTCCTCCTCCTCCTCCTCCTCATCTTTGACTTTATGAACAATGAAGAGGTGTCTGTTCAGAGAGATGTGGGAGGTGTAGCACAGGCCGCAGAACAAGCACTGGAAGGTGGAGCTGTCGGTCTTGTGCCGAGGTATGTGTTCCTGGAACTCAGTCCGGGCGTCCGTCTCGAAGCCGCACTTTGCGCATTTCCAAGGCGCTTTCAGTTTTTTGGCTGGCGGCGCGTCCAAACCCGCAGTGCTCTCTGCCTGACCCAGCTCATCTGTTGCCATCCTCTTTGGAGATTTTGCCTTCAAAAAATAAGATTAAAAAGTTACTTTGTAATTTGAACCCACGGAAGAGTAAGCGCTAAAATCCACGTGCATGTCTGAAGATGCCTGAGGGCAAAGTCATACCTAAGGGATTCCTGGGCCATTCCCTTCCCTACCCATACCCAAACACCTCACCCGGTGCACAGGTTTCCAACTGCTGTCCTGTGAGGTGAGATGGGAACTCTGGGAGAGGCTGGCTGAGCAGAAACACGATGGGGAAATAGTTTAGAATCAAGGAATCATGGAACGGTTTGGATTGGAAGGGACTTTAAAGCTCATCCAGTTCCACCCCTTGCCATGGGCAGGGACACCTTCCACTATTCCAGGTTGCTCCAAGCCCTGTCCAGCCTGGCCTTGGACACTTTCACAGATGAGGCACCCATAACCTCTCTGGGTAAAAATTTGATTTGGTGTGGGAACAACTTAGCCTTTGGTGTGAGGAGGAGGAGCCCACAGAAGAGGGAGACAGGGGTGGTCATCAGCCCAGACAACGCTTCCCAGATTAAACATTCTCCCCTCCACTCAGATTTTGTCTTAGTAACCCATCCCTTCTATCTTAGAATCCTGCAGCTTCTTCTCCCATGAGGATGACTTGCTTAAACATATCCCTACAGTGATATCCAAAATGTGTATTTCTAAAATAAATGGAGCAAAGAAGCTCAAGTAGCCAACCCTCCACTCCAAACCAATCCAAAACAAAATCAGTACAACAGTCACATTTGCTATACAAAATTACATATTCCTACTTGAGACAAATGCAATTCTCATAGGTAATGGATCTAGCAAGTATTTTAAAAGAGAAAATAAATCTTTTATAACTAGCAGAAAAAATAAGGGAGAAAGAAGAAAAATGTGCCATGCTCATGAATGGGGTACCAGGGAAAGACAAGGGTAATAACAAACTTAAATTACGAAATAGACTGAATAAATGCCAGTAAAACAGAGCAAGAAAATCTTGAGAAATTCAAGATGCAAATGCATGTTGTCCTGGTGCTGGTGCAGCTCAGCTGTGCTGGCACTGCTGACCCTAACCCCACCAGAAGGAACCAGGTTGGATGGAATTGAGGGAAGGAAATCTACCCTATGGATGGGAGGGTTTGACTGGCACAAGGCCACAGCTCGACGTAATACCCCAAATGAACAGCTACTCGCCAAGTACATTTAATTGTACATTTAATTTTCCATGAAAATAGGTATCAGTTACTTCTGCTCTGTTTCTCTCTGGAGCTTTCGCTTTGGCCATCTGGGATAAGTCTGGGTTTTTGATGCCATGCATGAGGCTGATGTGGTTCTCCAGCATGAATGGATGCGGAAATGTCTGATTTTCATCTGTGCAGTACCTTGGAAATAAAAAAAAGAAGAAAATTTATTAGGGGATATGCTCTTTGTATTGTGCCAAACCACGAGGTGTCATTGGAGACAGACTCTGGTAAGTAATGTACCATCAGATTACCAAAATACAGAGCAAAGCGTTGTTGTAATAATAAAACATTACCCTGAGAGAAATCTAGAACAGTTTGGAGTTTGTCACAGTGCTCATGAATGACAGTAGGACATGTCTTCTTCACAGTGCTAAATAAATGTAGGGACTAGTGGGGGGTCAGGCACTCTGTGACAAGTGTCAAAGAGGATAAATGATCAGGATGGAAAATATATGGTAGAACAACAAAAATGGACTCTGAGATGAGAGAACTACACAGAGAGAGCTGGTGACTTGTGTGACACCTAGGAGACCTGTGGCACAATCCAGTCCTGCTCCCAGCACTCTCAAGTACCAGGGAGAACAAGCATTACATCCACCAGACTGTACCACAATACAGTTAAAATTCTTACCAAACTGCTGAAATTCCAACCTTTATACCAACAATCTATCAGAAACACTCATGAACATGTCACTTGTATGTAACTCTTTATGTTTGAACCCGGCAGGACTCCAGAGCTGCTACAGAGCTGGCTGACATCTCAGACAGGAGTTGTGAAGGGGATGTGATGTCTGTACCTTCAGCCCTGGATGACTGAGGTCTACTGGAAAAAGTGCCAGGCCTTGCAGACATATAAACCAGCCCCCCTGAAGTGCACAGAGGGCTCTGTTAGCAACTGAGAAAGCCAAAATTGAGTATCTGTGCTGTTCTGGTGCTTGCCAGCACAACACGGTGAAGGTCAATCAGCTACACAGGGACCTGAGCATGGACAAGTGACACCAGAGTCCTCTGAAGTGCCTTAATTGCATCTGAGACAGAGGCAGCAGGGGATTAAGGGTAGAGAGGAGCTGAAGTGTCTCTAGGTAACAAGGACACCTTCTAAATGGGCAGAAGAAGATTCCTACTGATCTTCCAGTAACTAGAGGGAAATGAAGTAACAGTCAGCAATGATGTGGAAATGCAGACACGCTCATTGAATACTTCTGGGTTTTAACAGGAATTGCTCAGAGGATAAATCAATATTTTATGATGACAGAATTTTTCTTTTTCATGGAGGAAAGCTGAGAGGTTATTAAGTGCTATTTATCAAAAATAAACATGTTGAAAATCAAGTGGTTCAGACACTTTGTACTTTAAACTCGGAGGAGTAACATAACAATAACCAAGTGAATTATGAAAGAAAATCCACAATACATCGCAATATTTTGCAATTTGCCCTAATTTAGAATTCTTTTCATGGGAGCAGGGAAAGATGCCTGCCTAGCCAGAATTACTCCAGTGACAAGCATGGCAGGAGGGTGTTCAAGTAAGTCCTCCATCACTGGTTTTTGCCTACAAATTTATCCAAAGCCAGAGACCTAAGCAGGGCAGGGGGAGAAAAGGGAAATCACAGCTGGGAATGTTAGAAGCCAGAGGATGGCCACCTACAAGCAAGCATGCTGGAGTCACAGAAATTGTCAGTAATCAGATCCATGACAGATTTTATTCATGCTTCACGTGGAAACCCAGGAGAAGAGGGTGACATGAAGTTAAGGCATCAAAATCCCTGAAGAGAGTAACAGGTCACAGTGATACAAAATGCCAAACAGGAAGAAGGAAAAGAGACACCAGAACCAGAAATGAGGAGCAGTGGACATGTAATGCCTTACAGAGCGCTGAAAAGAGTCAAGGAGAAGTTCAGAGACTGGAGGGTAAGATTTTTAGAGCAGCACTCTACAAGCTATGAGTGATCAAATGGAAGACAGGATAAGAGACCCCAGATCCAAAGAGCAGCTCTTGGAGATGCAGGGACAGTACTTCAAGGAAGAGGTTCCACCTGCAGAGAGCTGTGATTTCAGTGAGTCTGCCACTACAATGATTGAAGAGAGCACAACCGCTGTCCAATTAACACTTCATCACCAGATTTTGTGAAGGAGCAACTGCAAGCTGGAGAATTAAATGCAACCACAATTCCCTTGGATTGCTAGCTGTGTTTTCTCTGCTGGCATGATCACTGCCCCTTGGGTGAACCAGTGGATCCACAGCTGTGTGCTGTTCTGAAAAGTAACAAGGTAATGCACAGCAGGCTGGCATATCCTAGGCTATCAGAACCTTCACATTCCACTTTAAAAACAACTGATCAAGAGAGAACAGATTTACACAGATCAGGTGAGTGTAACACCCAAGACCATCACCCACTAACTTAAAGCTGAATGAAACACAATAGGAGCCAACATTTCATCTCCTCCAGAGGTTCCAAGTCAGAGCAGTTACAAGAAATGGAAAGTTTAGAAGTCCTGGATGAAAAAATGTTCAGGAATGTATTCCCAGTGGTAATGCCTATGCTGTATCCATTTACTAAAAGCTATTGTGGCTCACTAGATAGTCCAAAGACATACAGTACAGGAGGAGTGTACTTGTGCTCTTCAGATGAGGTTTTAGCAACTTGAGTGCAGTGAAGTAACAACACGTGAGAAATGCTTGCATTAAACCAAAATTTTAGATAAATTAGAAAAATCCCCCAACCTACATCACTGTAAACTTCTTTTCCAAGCCAAATGTGCTTTAATCCTGTTTCAAAAGGATGTCTCGGAATGAGACAGGAAGGAATTTTGCATGGTCACTCAGCATACAACTCTGCAGCAGTTACAGAGGTAGATTTATAAGCACTGGGCTTTGTTGTGAACTGATATTGTATCCACAGTTAAAGTATATTGACCAGCAAAGATTTTCATTCACCACCGATTTCCATAATTTGTCAGAAGTATCCAGATCCATTTTCCAACTCTGAGGTGTGACTTCCCAAGCAATTCCAGCAAGTTCAACTCCATTGCCCTGCAGCCTGTGCAGTCAGTTCTGCCCTTCTAAAGCAGTGGCAAGATCTGGTACATTATTAGGACTTGACACACCTTTTGCACCCAAGGAGAAGACGCAAGAGTGATGCATGACCACACCAACCACAAAGCAGTGAAAGACTGGCCCAACATTTTATTGGCTGTTTCACAACGATGCAAAATGCAGATCTTATTTACCACCTGCAGATATCAAATCACACCTCCCCTTACATTTGCAAAAGGCATTCACTGCACAATCAAAAGCAAGGTCTTATTTTAGCCACTAAGTCACTTGTGTTTAACACATTCCTCTCCTCAATTTCCTTCAGTAATTTACAGTCTGGAGTAGACAGGAGCAGCAGACATGAGTTATTACAACTTCCAGACTTGAAGGATTAGACTGCTGCTGCACAGCAGCTAGCAGAGTGGCACTGGGCACATACCAGCAAGTGTAGACTTTCTTTGCTGTGTCGTGGTTGTTGCGGATGTGTCTGCGCAGGCTGTTGGAGGCGTTGAACGAGCGCTCGCACTGGCGGCAGGGATATCTCTTCATGGACTGGCAGAGAAAGAGAAACAGCTTTCAACAGCAGGGACATGGAAGGCACTGACTGGATTCTAATTCCCATGCTCTTCACCTGGACATTACGTCTCAGATGCAAAATAATCCCTTACATAATACGTAATTCTACTGACAGAGATCACTGAGATTTTGAGATCCCACTTAGATTCAGCCCAATGGTTGGGTAATACCAGCACTCATCTGATAAAACCAGGACTACTTAAAGCACATGCTTGATTTTATTCATGTTTTTATCAGGAATTACACATATGCTTCTTCTGTGGGTTCATTTCCCTACTGGACCCTGAGCACAGTTCACTCAATGGAAAGTCCCTTTGGCCCCAGAAGGCAGCAGAACCCAGTTAGGTACAAGTCCACTTACCCTTCTCGCTCCTCATAATTCAGCACAAGAAAAGGGCAAGATGCTAAAAAGCATCACACAGACCCTTCTGTTATCCATGTATTATATCCACATCCCCCTAAAAATATCTGTCCTGTAACCAGCCTCCTCCAAAATTTTCCTACAGCCCTTTATATAACCTGCATGCAACATCTTCTTAGACTTGTTTAATGAACATATATATGTATTGAACTGAAATATTTGGCCTATTTCCTACTTCTCTGACATTCAAATGGGAAAATCCAGCACTCAGCCTGCCCTCATCTTCTTCTCTTGAAGTGAGGACATCATCAAGTGGGACAACCCAGCCCTCCTCAAATCAAGCTAGAAGGACTAGAACACCATGATCCAGATTCCCATTCATGGCTGGGTGAGTCAGGATATCAAACAAGAAGTCCTGACGCCAAAGTACTGAGAAATCTGGCTGCACACAGCATCTTGGCCCATGTTCTGCCAGCAACAAGGATTAGCTTGACAAAAGTAGGTCAAAGCAATGCGAGGCTTGAGCTGGATGAAACACACAAAAAATTGAGATTTGCAGTTCTTGTAATGACAGCCCTGCAAAGGGGCCTGGAATGCAGGAGACTGCTGTTCTTCCCCAGTTCACCAGCTCAAGTATTTTATCCAAGTCCTTACCCTTCCATGATTTCTCTTCATGTGGGACACATAGGTTTCCCGATCAGGGATCCACTGCGAACATTCCTTGCAAGTCCAACCACTTCTTCTCAGTCTGGACTTGGATTCAGGATTATGGCCTTCCAACCTCATGTCTTTCCTCATCAGAGAAGAGGAGGAAGTCCCATTGGCTACCAAAAGCTCCTTTTGTGAGGTATGAACCTGGTTCTTTGAAGTCTTCTCAGACTTCTGCCGAAAGTTTGAGAGCTCTTCAGGATTACGGGGGACTCCATGAACACCCTGTATAACATTAACAGTGGAAATGCATGTAACATTTACATGTAATTCATATTTCACACCTTTATTTATAAAGAAATACTATCTACTATTTAAATACATCATTTATATCCCCACTGGCCAAACAATGTGTTGTTGTCTTGCTCCTGTACGTTTTCCCATTTCTCCTAGAAGCTGCTGCAGTGCTTTCCCCAACAAGAGATCTTCCCAAGAAACATAAAGCTTCTATTTCTGTTTCCTGGATGACAACAGTCCCTCCTTGGTGCTGCCTGTTTAGCATTTTGGATGAGCTCTGGGAACTCTGGTTAAACAGGGAAGATGTAATGGAAGAGAAATTTCAATTGTCATTATTTCAAGAGCCTAAGCTCTAAAAACACAGAGCTTTGGGAAGCTCTGAATGAAATGTTTGGTGGTATCCTAGGGACTCCAAAGCTGCTTCATTTTTGCACAAGGGATAGGAAGAGAAAATGTTTAAGTTTCTCCAAGTCTATTTCCTTCAATTCCACTCCATCTATTGATATTTACATTTTTCATGGTTCAAAACTTTGCTCCCGCCATATAAGATGAAGCATAAAGCCAAGAACCAGCCTTATAAGGAATATGGCTCTAGGCTCTTTGGTTATTCAAGAGGCCAAAATCCAAGAGTCCCTCAAAAAGTTATTTTAACAAAGAAAATTGAACATAAGGAAAATAATCTAAAAATGAAGAGCTGTGGGAATGCAAAAGCAAGTAAAACAGCAACATACCAAAGAAACCTCAAGAAACTCCCCCAGGAACAACAACAGTTCATCCACACAAAAGGCTAATTTAGAGGTTTAACTGTGCACAGTAATTAATAACGGGTAAAGCTTCAACACATGAAAGCCTCAGGCATTTGGAAGTCTTTCTGTGGGTTAGATGCCAAACAAACCTCCAAACACAAGGTCTCAGCTGACAAGTCTGTGTGCTTTACACCTGGCCCAGCTGACGACCACGGCACTGCCAGCTCCTCAAGAACACAGACACATCACCTTTCTCCCCATCTGGAAACCTCTGGAATGTTTCAGTGCCCATTGCTCCATTGTTACACCACTGGGGTAAAACAAATGAGGAGCACGGAAAAATGAAGTGATTTCCCTGCAGAATCAATACCACAGAGCAGAGCTAACTCCTGCCCTGTGGCACTCTAAACCTGAGGAAGATGAGGAGGCACACAGATGGGGGAGTGCAATTACTATCCTGCTACAGCCAAAAAGCCTTCAATTACCTCAGAGGTTAAAAGATAAAGTTTTGTGGTTAAGATCTTGGGGTGCTGATGAACAAACTTCTGCAGGCAGGTCCCTGGGGTGGGATCTGACAATGAACCATGCGGTGAGTATCTCAGCTCCAGTTTTTTACCACTGAGGATAAACACCTCTTTGAAGGTCCTAGCCTTAATCTCAACTTTATTTTCCTAGCTATAATGCAACAGGATTAGCAATCATCGACTTCACAGGAGGGCTTCAACTTGTAATTCATTACTGCATGCAAACCATTTCCAGATTTGCAAGTTAAAGGCATGGGGGAGAGAGCAAAGAAGGAGTTTTGAATGGGTCTTGCTTTCAGGAATGAGCTAACAAATCTTCTGGCTTTTTCAGTGTTAGCATAAACAAAATAAAGTCACTGATTAAAAAAAAAAAAAGTCCTTTTTTCTTCCTTATCAAAGGGAAAGAACACTGCAAGCTCTTTCTTCAGAATGCCACTCAGGAATCTTCTGAGAGGATTTTCGTGAAGTGTTGTTAGATACTGAACATAAAAACATCCTGAGTAAGATAACAGAAAAATGTAGCTCTTCTACATTTATGAGATAATCAGATCTGTAAGGCCCCTCCAAGGCAATCACTTCTGCCTTTCTCAGTCCCCTCTTGCAGCCTAGTGTGGTTCAGAGCAGCAGGGAATCAGGCTGTTAAATGCTCAGGCAGCTGCAAAGGGGCCACAGCTCTCCAGGTGAGCCCCCAAAATGGCAGATTCAGTTTTCACTATACAAATTCAGTAACACTGTGGGCAGAGAATAATTGTTCCTGTCTCCCAACCAAATAAAAGGCTGCCATATGAATGTAATTATTTTCTTTAAGAGGCTGGGGACTCCCCATTCCTGGAAGTGTTCAAGGCCACACTGAACACTGACAGCACCTGGAGCAACCTGGGATAGTGGAAGGTGTCCCTGCAGGGGGTAGAATGAGATGGGCTTTGAGGTCCCTTCCAACCCAAACCAGTCTGTGATTCTGTGCTTCTATGAAAATAGAAGTTAAAAATCAAAGAGATTTACCTGTAAAGACAAGTTTTTGTCATACAGCTAAAATGCATCTAGATGAGAGGAACTACCTATTTTAAGACCAACTAACATAAACCACCCCACTGACATTTCCAGACCCTGTAAATCGTTGTAGTCTGTATTTTTCACTAAGATATTCCTCAAGAATCTTCCACTTGAACCACTTACCTCACATGGTTGATGTAAATTGCCTGTGAACTCAAAAAATAAGATCTTGTACCAGTAAAGGAGAGAGTTACCCACCTTAACATGCTGCATTAGCTGCTGCTTCTGCATATACACCAGCTGACACTGTGGGCACTTAAACACTCCCACTAACAACTTGCTGGTGTTCTGCTGGAAGTGCTCTTGGAGCAGCTTCTTCTTGTTAAAGACCATCTCGCAAGAGCATTTGTAGATCACCCTTAAACAATTAAACAAAGTCAATTCAGTCTCTCTGCCTCAAGAAGACAATGTAAAACGTTATCTCAGCAACTGCAGAAAGGGATGGACTTCTGAGGAGGGCTGTGCTCTCCATGTATTGTCAACACACACCCACGTGGGCAACTGAACCAGTAACTCAACTGGGAAGAACATCAAAATGCCTCAGGCACATACCACAGCTTGCTAAAAATAAGTTTACTTCTCTGCATATGCATAACACTGTGTGTGTGAGCACAGACAGATGGGAGCAAACACAAAGCATACCAGCCAGCTACACACTGCTTTCAATCCCACCTTTCCATAGTTCCTCCCTTAAAGCACAGATTTTTGGCACTAGCTCAAGCCTTGGAAGAAAAAGCTACAGAGTGGAAAAATCAGGAGCCTTCTCTCTAGTGATTTTTGGGGGTAACACTGTCTGGGATAACTCTCCTCTTCCCTTTGACTCCCAGATGCAGCAGTTGCCCGGGAGCCAGAGGTGCCACTGAGGGTCCTGCTGGACAAAGAGGTGACAATTAAGTTCCTTTTATGGATGTTTAGCTCTTGCCTGACCAAAGTCTTCTCCTCCTACCCAGGAGACTGTGCTTGCATCAAGGCATGCTCTGGTTTGGAACAGACCCCTGCTGGCAGACAAAGCAGCAGATCGTCTTATACAAGGGCAGAAACCAAAAACAGAAAGAAAACTGTGAGGGAAAGGGGGAATCCTGGAACCACCCAGTGAAGGAGAGGAAGAGATAAAGCCAAAACACTTACTGAGTAGTCTTGTGAGGCTCTGCTGGGTGCTGGCTGGCCACGTGAGCCATGGTGCTGTCGGCAGACTTGAAGGCCTTGGGGCAAAAAGAACACTTGTGGAAGACTTCGCAGTGTTTCTCGTGGATGTGCACTTTGAGCATGGCGAGGGTCATGAAGACAACTCCACAATGGATGCACCTGGGGAGGAATGACAAAGAGCTGAGTTACAGCCACAGCACCACCTCCATCATACCCGTGGACTGGCACAGGTGGAAGGACCAAGCTGTGGTGGGTCCTTGATTCAAGCAGTTCAATCTCTTCCATATTAAGGTGAAAGAGTCAAGAAGGAATATAATACAGGAATTCTGGGTGGAACTCACAGCTAAATGTTAGCAACAAGCAAACGAGATCTATAAAAGAAACCTTCAGAGACTAAAACAACCCAAAAAAGAATAAAGATGTGGCTCAACAGAATGCCAACCCTGTACCTGTGAAAGCCAATTCCAGCACAGGCACAAGTGAAAGACTAAAGTAAAAGTACCTGATGAGATCTCCCTGTGGCAAAAAGCAGCACAAATACCAGTTAGTCCCCAGTACAAAATAAAGAGAAAGAATATCCAGTCGGAAATCTTCAGCAATTGCTACTCCACTGTGCTCCAGAAAATCACAACAGCAAAGGTACTGAAAACAGCAACACAAGCAGCCAAGGAACTTACAAAGCTTATTAAAATCATTAAGATACAGGTGCTGCCTAGAAATTGCTTGTCTGGAAGGGCTGTCTGGGTGCTCAGGGAAGAGAGAGGGAGAAGCAGAAAAGGATTCTTCTCAGCAGCTGAAAACAAGGCCAAGAGGAGAGCAGGGCCACCCCGCTGTTCCCAGCCTGCCTCTCCTCCAGACACACACCTGTGACAGGTCTCACCTAATATTCCCACAAGATGGCAACAATCAGCAGCCTTACTTCATTTAACTTTAACACTCCTCCCCAGATCTGCCTGCTGTGCTCTGAGAGATGCCACACTCAAACTTACAAGAGCATGTGAGGACGCAGCCACGTGTCCTCACTTGCCTCGAGCACACCAGCCACAGGGTTTGCCATCCCATGGGAGCACCTCTGCCAATCTGGGACCAGAACAGCTTCTCCCAAAAGACAATTCCCATCATTTCGTCAAAATGTGGACACCAGTGGAACTCTGCTTAAACCAGCACTGCATGTACAGATGTTAGAACAGGGGAGCCCAGCCTGGTAATGCAAGGGCCAACCCTGTATTCGTGGGACATGAGAGATGCACAAGGGATAACCTCCTCACCTTATAAACAGGTTTTCCCTTCATTTCCCTCCTTTCCCTGGGGGCTGTGTCTGCCCACAGCGCCGCTCAGGGCCGTGTGCTCAGCGCTGCCACGGCACTGCTGGCACAGATGGACCCCAGCTATCGTGCACTGGAACAACTCCAAGCCTGTATCAAAAACAAACAAGCTGCTGGAATATCCTTTCCCCCGAACCAGCCTCCCAACAGCGTTTAGGAAACAAGCCCAGGCTTTGAAGTTGCACTTCAAAAGATCATTAAGCAGAAGCCAGCCTGAAGGAGCCAAACACTGTCCCCCACACTTTTAAGAAAACACAGAATTGCTGTTGCCTTAAATTTCGAGAGTGAAGCAGTGACAGAGGCTGGTGTGACCTCTGGGGAAGCAGGAAGACGTTCTGCTGGGGTAGTTGTGCCTTCAAGCTTGATCCTCAACCACATGAGACAGGGGGAGAGAGACTTTCTAGTACAGTAACACCAGGAACCATGTGATTACGGAAGAATAAATTCCCCAAGTATAAATGAAAGAACAAATACTAATCCTGGCAGTAAGGGATGACTGGTACATCCAGGAATATCCAAAAGGCTTCCTCCACAAATACTCCCTGAACTAAAATGAGATGGTTCTGCCTGATGCTTGATTTTGGGAAGTACTTCATTAAGAATGAGGAATTAAACAAGCACTAGCTCAAGGTCAAATGATCACAGGTTAATTTAATTTACAGTAAATGGAAGTCTAAACAACAGCCACACTGTAATTAAGAATCCCAGTGCCAGAAGGACAAGGTCTGATAAACTAATTAGCTGAACAAAGTGGATGGATGATGTCAAGGGGCTTGCCATGTAATTCCTGCAAATTGCAAATCCTGCTATCATCCCCACCACTGCTGGATCCCTCAGGGCAAGGAGGGTTGGCTAGAAGTCTTGGAAAGCATTCTGTAAGAGGAGATAACAGCTACAAGATGTTGTCTTAACCCTCTGAACACTTCCTAGGCCATCACCTTCCAGCCCCTCAATTCTCCAAATGGCACCAAGCAGAAAAATGAGTCCCAAACGGGTGGGGACAGCTGAAAGGGGCTTGGAAAAAGTGGGGAAGGTGACCCTTGGAGCCAAGAAGAAAGGAGCATTAAGGACAATCTTGTGGAGTTTCATTTTTAATTGTAGAAGACCATTCTCATTTTCAGTGCCATCACTAGCTATGACTCAACTCCAAATGCTGTAGGGCACACAACCATACCCCAAATTTAATTGAAAGCACAGGGGTATGAGCAGAAAAGGAGACTGAATAAGGCCTTATGGCAAAACCAAACCCAAACCTATGCTCCACAAATTCAAGAAAAACAGGGACCTAAAAAGAAGCGGTGAGTGTCAAGCTGATCCTTGGAGGGATTAAAAGAATTCCTCAGCTTTTCAGCTCTTCGAGTAAGAAATGTGAAAGAAAAGAATGAAGTCGCACCATGACTACAGGGCAGATGCCACAGATTATAGATACGGTTCTGCAACCAAAATTTATCTCTTCTGTTTTCAACAATGTCAGTGACATCAGCCCTGCAGCAGAGACAGGCAGGATAACAAGGATGGCACAGCCAGACCTGTCTAGTGGACTCAGCTTCCACAGATGAGCTTCAGTAGATGGGAATTAGAGAAGTTAAAGAAATTCAGCTTTTAGAGTAGCTGGGTAAAGCTAAAAGATCCCTAAGTATAATTTGTGAGCTTTGCCTTCATTTAGATCTTCATTAATGTCCCTGGCAGAGAAATTAGGTATCTGCTAAAGACATCTGTAGTCAGATGGAAGCTCTTGTTGCTGGATTCCCAGGTGCCACTGAAGTCCCAAGAACTGCACCAAACCCAAGTTAATTTTCTGACATCTCCTCCATTCCCATTTTTTCATCTCAGGGAAAACATTTTTTCCTCCAGCTTTCCTCCTTCTCAGATTAACTAATTTTCAAACAATCCCAGCGTCAAAGCCATTTAATATGTGATGGAATTAATTCTTTGTTGTGGGCTGGGTCTCCTCAAATCAGATCCCACATTAAAAAACCTTATCTGCATATAATTAAACTCAGAATCAGTTTGTTATGTGCCTCTTGTCTTTACAGTTGAAAGAAAAACCTCAGTGTGATTCAGACCAAACCACACAGCAGAGCTTCCTGAATTTGCAGACATCTTAAAAGAACATCTCCAAGAGCAGAAATTGCCCTGTTTGTTTGAAATCTGAGAGTATTTAATGGCAACCAAGAGAAAAAACAGAACTTTAAGGAAACTCAAAAGATCACCCAGTCTCATCTCCCAAGCAAATCATGTGTTAAGAGCTGTGCTGCAGCTCGGGTGATCTAAACATGCCAAGGAGGAAAGGCTTGTAGGGAAAAGTAATGACTTATTAAAGCAAGCTGTTTAGTTGGAGAAAAAGTATTGTATCACATCCAGAACCTTGGGAGCCTTCTCCACCTGTCTCAGCTCATGAGAAATGTTTGGAGAGTTGCAGGGGCATGGAAGGAAATAATCTATGCCCTTCTCATAAAGGCACACATTCTCAGCCCATTACAACTGACATAAATATAAATTCAAGCCTTAAGGAGATTTACAGGATTAAGATCTGCAATCTTTTTGCTGTAAGTATCAATCCTGAGACATCCAGCTGCAACATGAATTCAATACAAGAGCTTTTCAGCTCAAAGACGCAACAAAATAATGTCTGCTCTCAGAAACCTCCCTTAAATCCAGTTAGTAATTATTTCCCATTTCAAATGTGTTTTGTCATGCAGAAAACCATGCCAGGCTCCAGCTACATCCACTTTCATTTCTGCTGTAAGTAAGACACAGTTCACAGTCACAGAATGTTTTGGGTTGAAAGGGACCTTAAAACTCATCCCATCCACTCTCTGCCATGGCCAGGGACACCTTCCATTATACCAGGTTGCTCCAAGCCCTGTTCAGCCTGGCCTTGAACACTTCCAGGGATGGGTGTCCTGGTTTCAGATGGGGCAGAGTTAACTTCTTCTCAGTAGCTGCAACAGTGCTGTGTTTTGGATTCAGAATGAGAACAACATTGATAACACACTGATGTTTTGGTTTTTGCTAAGTTGTGTTTATCTTAAGTCAGGGACCTGTTTTTGTGTGCGTGTGTCTCCTGCTCTGCCAGCGAGAAGGCACAAAAAACAAACTGGGAGGGAGCACAGCCAGGACAGGGACAGCCACAACCTCACAAGCACAACCCAACTGGAGAGGTGTAAATCCCAGCTTCCCAGGGAGCCTGAGCTGCACACACCTGAAGCCAACCTTGCGGGAGTAGTGCAGGCAGTTCTCCTTGACATGGGTCTGGAAGTAGGCGGAGCGGCACACGGCTCCGCACTCGGGGCAGCAGTACGGGGACTTGTGAGCGTGGATCCTCTGGTGGGCACAGAAACTGCACTGGTTGGGCAGCATCATCTGGCACACTTGACACGTCTGATGGAAGAAAGGTTACATTAGTTAGTTAATCTCAGCTTGGGGTTTTTTATTTTCCCCCAAATTCACCCTAGAAAACGTCCAGGTTTAAAGGAAGCACAGGCATATTCCTCTAACAGCAGCATCACAATGCTCTTTAACTAGTCTCCTTATCATCTCTTCCCAACACCTTCCACAGTTAACCATTCCAAATAAAAGTTCCATATTTAAACCACATCTTCTATGGTTTATTTCCTTTTTTTCCCCCATAAAAAAGGAAAGCAAACTCTTCCACCTCTTAGCTCCGATGATGTTCTGAATGCTCAGCACTTTCATTTCCTGACTTGAGGAGAGCACTTTCCTCAACAAGCACCCACCCCACACCAAAACATCACAAAAAAGGAGAAAAATTATAGCCCGACTCCACACACCTGCTGCTGAAGGCAGTGCAGTCCTGAGGTGCACCTTCCCCATCAAAACCACTGCTGTGTCTCTTGCAAAATTTCTTTGTACCAGATTAAATTTAAACTTTCCAAAACCACAAACTATGTATGTCCCTTACAGAAACTTCCTGATGGCTAGAAATAACTCAAAGCCTCTTTCTCTCCCTGTTTCATCCTTAATGAAATCCATTTTACACACATTTTTACTATCAAAACTTCTTTTCAGAAGCATCATTTACTTGACATGTAAAGTTTTTATGTGAATGTATCATCTCATTTTCAACAGCTGGCAAACCTCTGCTCCCTTTCACAGGTGTCTCGACCCTCTGTACTCCTTCAAAGCCCAGGAGCAGCTATTCATCCTCTGTAGGATGCACATTACTGGATGCCTGAGCAGGAGTAGAGCTGGAGCAGATCCCAGCCCACTCTGAGCCCTCCAGGAGCAAAAACTCTCTCCTGATATTTATAATCCCATGCAAAATCACTCCTCTGACTTAAGAATGAAGAAGAGCACACAGCTAATTATGGACTATCAAATCAAGTAATTTAACTAAGTAATTTCTGTGGACTTCACTGCTGGCAGCCAAGGTAAAAACATGGGACAGAAGCCCCTAAATCTGACAAAAAGATAGAATGAAATTAATGGCCAACTCCCTTTTCTGTATCATTGCTATTTCATGCAGCACCTCTGTGATGTTCCACCACATAACATCCATCAGGGAACTGTAAAAACCCCTGCAGGTGAGAGAAACCATCAGTTACAACGAAATGCAAAGCTATGACAAACCTGAAAGGTTCATGGGGTGGAAGGGAATAAAAAATTAGGCACTCAAAAGTGAAACTGCAGAAATTGCCAAACACATGAAGAGCTTCAGACGTGATCTGAGATATGTTGCAACTTAAGTTTAGAGGAGAAACGGTTTGTCCAGGAAGGAGAGAAATGAGTGGCAAAACCACGTGGTAGGACCTCAATGTACAAACCCAAAGAGAATTAAAGGAAACTCAAGAGCATTTCAAATGCTGCAGAAGTCCCCTAATTTCAGCAAAGAAAAACAGTGCAAATGGGCCATGGGAATGAGAAAATGAGAAACAGAAATGCCCCCAGGATCTCTCTGCAAGGAGCTGAGCAGGACCTTTAATTCTCCAGTGCACTCTCAAATCCCCAAGTAAGAGATAGGAGAAGTAAGTAATAAGCAATAAATTCATAGTAAATAAGAGCAGTAAGCAATAAGTAAAAGCAGTTTTATTGTGGTTAAGACTTTTTTTCCTAACTGGCTTGAGATTTGCAATGGAAAATTTATCTCCCTAGCATTGTTAAAATGGGATTCTTCTTGCTGTGATCTCAACTAGTATGTACGGCAGAGTCAGCACAACCACAAGCTGAAAGCACCTTTGCCCCAGTAACTCAGTGAGAAACACTCTCTCCAGATCCTGCCTTGTCAAAGCCAATTTAGTTTTGATTTTAAGTCAGTTTGAGGCTCACCTCTTCCTCCCCCGCATGTCATACCCACTGCTCCCAAAATCAATCAGCACGTGTTTGAAAACCTGAATTTTCACCACTCTTGTTTCTTGTGCTGGATCTAAAATATGCCAAACCCACTCAGCATTTGATGAGCTCCACACCTGGGCACTGCTGCCTGGATAGGAGCAGCTAGCTGCCATCACCTCCTGCATTATGTGAAGGGCTCCACAGGGACCAAAACCGTGCTAACATATGGCAGAAAAGTTTGGGAACTGTGAGCAAGAAGCACCAAAATTGTGGTTATCTGCTTCAGGCCTGGCAGAAAACCTGCCAGAGAGTGTGGACACATGATACGGGAATAAAAAGCAAAACTCAGTGAGGATAAGGCTAAATTAATTCATTGCTCCTGCAGACACCACGGAAGGAGCTGGAAGGATTCCCACACTGCCACCACACACCACAGGAGGGACGGAAATCAGCCCAAGCCTCCAATTCAGATTGTCACAAAGAAGAGAGATGAGACACAAGGATAAATGAGTAAGAATAAAGAAGCTCTCATCCTTAAGCAGCATTTCTTCTGGACTTGGGAAAAGTCAATGCAGGTTCTCCCTTCTGGCCACATGGAATAAATCCGGGGTCTCCAGAGGAGACAACGACCACACAGGTAAGGAAGACCTGAGCTACAATGGGTGAGGCTACCCGGATTCCCAAACAGCTTTGCACCATCCTTCACTACAGGATTTTGAGGAAACTAAGGTATCACCACATAAGAGAAGGAGTTTGCTTGGATAAATAAGTGGTTAGAAGAAAAGAATAAGCAGTCCTTTGACAGGGCAAGGTCCCCAGAAAGTTCTGCTGACATTTGGGCTCTTCAAAATAACCTCAAAGTATCTGGGAAAGTTAAACAGCGAAGATTGATGATCATAACCCAGTAACTCAGTATGTTACAGATAAGGGCTGACCACGAGGGCTGGCTGCAAGAACATGCAGGGCTGAGGGTAATAAAATGAAGCAAGCAAGGAGCATACTAGAGCTGAAGAAGGTTCCAGCAAGAGAAAAAAACCCCATAACTGCTATCTTCCTGCTCACACTCATGCTTTTCTCAACACCTGCAGAAGACATGAGGCCAGACATCCTGCCCAGGAGGGTTACAGGAGGTGGGTTCTGCTCATCCTTTTTGTACCAGGAGCTGCTGCATTTGTCAGGAGCCAGTGTGCCGCCACACTGGGCTCCCCACCAAACACTTTGTCTTGGACACAGAGTGGTTCTTCTTTTGCAACTCTTCTGCTTCATATGAGAAATTATAACTTGGTTCCAGATGTCACATTTTTATCTCCCTCCTAGTTTTCCATGACTTTTCAAAGAAGTCTGGCAGCAATTTGAGACATTCATTAGTCAGTTATTTCTAAAACATGTTACCAGGACAGGATTGAGTTGTGTAATGTCTGTGTTTTTCACATACTCCCATAGTCTACGCTTTAATCAAGAGTTATTTATTACAAATTTTCTTTAATTCTGGTTTGCCTGCCACATTTCATTTGGGCTTTTCTTCCACAAGTCACATTCACACACAGACAAATGCTCAGAAGCTCAGCCGTTTTGGAATACTTGAGCTGATTCCCATTTTTCCTTATTAGCTTCTTCAAAAGGGGAAAAAAATAAAATATTCACTGATAGAGTGCCAATTGAAAAAATATACTACTCAAAAAAAGTTTGTCTGTTAAACCCAGCCCTGTGGTCAGAGGTGTTTGCAAATCAGGGCATTTATAGTAACACACAGTTTTGCCTCAAACAATGCCTGTGGAAAGGGAACTGGCATGAGCAAAGAAACATTCCAGCAGTTTTAGTCTCTTTGCTGTTCCAGAGTTAAGTGATGGTGATGAAGTCCCATTCTACTTAAGAGCTGCCCCCAGACCACAAGTGTCCACCTTGACATGATCATCGTGGAGCTTCAGTTAAAAACACTTAGGCACCAACCCTATGGCATGGAACCAGGGCTAGGAAAAAGACTCATAAGCCAAATTCTCTCTCAAAAAAAAAAAAATTACTAAGGACTCAAAGTTAAACAGTCATAGGGGAACAGAAATTGTATTTGCAGACTGTTAATGTTTTAAAGAATGCTTGCCCCTAATATATTCAAACAAAAAAATCCCCTACCAGTGGTGCCCTAAAGCCCCAGTTTTTCCCAAATCCAGCCTTTTGCAAGGTGTAATTTTTCTGCTTCAGGCAAAGCTGCAGGGGCAGCCAAGGGATCACAGAGATTATCAGGATCCTCTTGCCATAAAAAAAAAAATAGTGACCAATTACTACTTAAAGTTAACCTTTAACTTCTCAGCAGCTCTCCCTTACTGCCTGGCTGGGATCAGTGCCAGCAACCTGTATCCTTGGGGAGGGAGGCTTTGACTGCAGTGGTGCAATGTGCTGGCTGTGGGAGCACAGCTGGCACACCTTCATCTCTGCCCCCCTGTGTTCCCCTTCCCACATCCCTCTGGGTGACTGTGGGCCACACTATAGTCAAGCTCCAGATGCTTGGAGGGTTATCTTTTACTTATTTCAACTATCCAGGTTACAGCACTGCTACACAAGGTTTTAGCAATGTGAGGAGAAGCAGAAGGAAGAGAACTCAATCTGCTGTCGCTGTGATAACTGAACTACACTCCTGCCCAGGTTCTCTCTAAATGAACATGCATCATTGCATTAACATGTTCGATTCATGGGTGAAAAACACCCCCTTCAACAGAAACTCAACATTATTCATTTGAAGAAACCCCTAGAACCCTTATGCAGAGATTTTATCCTAATTAACCATACCCAAGCACAACAGCTATTGTTATTTCCCTAGATTATAGCTGCCTATTTTGTCACCCTAAGGAGCCAATGCCACTGAGGGAGCCGGCCTGACCTTCAGCCAAAGGACGTGACCACAAGACACCCTTCAATCCCAAACTTCTCCCATCCATTCTCTCTTCTACCTTCAGCTCACTCCCCCCTGACATCAATTCATCCTCAGCCTCATTGTTGCATCCCACCTCCTCCCATCAGCCTTTTGTATTTGTATCCTTGAACCTCACTAACTCTTCAACACTCCCAAATCCAGTGTCCTTCTCAGACCTGCACAAAAACCAACTCCTACACACGTCTCAGTCATCCCAACCAGGATGCTTAAGCTTCATTAAGGTGCTTCAATAAAAACTTATCTCTGGAAACTAAGGCTGTTAAATAAACACAAAATGCATGTTTTTGTACACGGAAAAATCCCCGGTTAAAGCATCAGTGTAAATCTAGAAACTTGACAACTTAGAAAAACAAAGTGGAATTGCAATGGAAAAATCCACCAGCATCACAGATCTCAGACAATACTGCATCAAGTCAGCTTACTTCTGAATTTACAAAATCTGCAGTTCTTTTGTCTTTATGATCTCAGCTGTAATTGCAAGAATTTCAGTTTCCACATCTTTTCTTTTGACCCACTTTACCAGGTTTACGTGGGAAGGTTTTGGTTGGGAGGAGCTGCAGGGGTGGCCTCTTTGAGAAGACACCAAAATCTGCCCCCATGTCAGACAGAGCTCTGTGACAGACCTGTTGTCACTGGCCAAGACTGAGCCCTTGAGCAGCACCTCTGGGATAAGAGATTAGGAAAATGTAAAAGATGCTGTGCAGCAGCTGGGAAAGAGGAGTGAGAAGATGTGAGAGAAAGAGCCCAGATGCCAGAGCAGGTTCCCCTGCACACAGTCATGAATCCATGGTGACGCAGATTGTCCCCCTCTAATCCATGGAGGACCACAGTGGATGTGCCCTGAAGGACACTGCAGCCCATGGAGAGAGCCCTTGCTGGAGCAGGTCTTCTGACAGGACCTGTGACTCCATGGGAGGCTCTTCCAGCCTGTTCCTGAAGGACTGCACCCCACAGAAAGGATCCATCCCAGAGCAGATCCTGAACTGCAGCCTGTGGAAAGGACTCATGACGAAGCTGTTCATGACAGACTGTGTCTCATGGGAAGGACTCCATGATGGAGCAGGGGAAGAGTGTGAGGAGGAAGGCTGGGTGGGCACTTGGTTCCAACTAGAAATCTGAACTCCCACTTGCTAAAATCATCACACAGTGCATTAACTGAGTTTTCACATCCACACTTTCAAGTCACCAGTGTGATCCCATATATGCTACATGGGACACATTCCCTCCCTTTTCTTACAGGGGTGACATTAAAAGCCTCTGCTCTTTCCTCCACCCTGCAGGGTCGATTCCTGCCCATCTGTGATGATCATCTCGCAGCCTTCCAGCTCTGCCTTTTTCTTCTCACCTTACAGCCCAATTTCTTGTCTTCCTGGCCTGTCCTTCCCACAGAGGCAGTGTCTCTCCATCACAACACTCCAGTCATGCAACACATTTCTTTCCTGTGATGCCAACACAACCAGAGTCCTGCACACAGATCACAGAACATAGAATGGTCTGGGCTGAATGGGACCTTGAAGATCATCTCATTCCACCCCTGCTGTGGGCAGGGACACTTTCCACAAGACCAGGTTGCTCCAAGCCCATTCCCATCTGGCCTTGAACACTCAGGGATGCAGCAGTCACAGCTTCTCTGGATTGGAGATTGTGTTTATTGCCCGTGGTGTTTGCAGCAGCATTAGACACCTCAGAGGGCACCTTCTCCTCACAGCAGGATTGAGCAGATCATCACCACTACCTGGGCTCTCATTCCCCTGCCTGTCACCCACGGAGCTCTCCAGTCACAACTCCAGGTTGCCTGGGGCAGCATCACAGGTCCCCAGCTGGAAGAAGAATGCAGGAGCAAGATGAAAAGCATATTGGGGAAGTTCCTTTTAGTGCCAGCAGACACCAGCTTCCAGCCCCATAACCCAGGGCATCCTCTCTATCTCCAGTTGTCCCCTCCTCCTCACTCTCAGTCATGTCCTGGCCCCCAGCTCACAGCCCTGCTCCTTATCCTCTTCCCTCCAGCTGTCCTCAGTCCTCTGGGGGCTGCAGGACCACCAGGGCCAGGCATGGGTAGGTGGGGAAGGAGGAGAGGGTGGAATTGTTGCCTCATGGCAACAGATCACACACTGATTCAAGCAGACCATGGAGCCACACCCTGGCATTTCTTCCTCACCAGCCTCCCCTCCTCACCCTGATGCTCTGGGTTAGCCTTGGGTGCAGGCTCTGCCACCCTGCCACTTTGTCTTCACTCCCAGCAATCCCTGCCTGGAGCTCCATTTCCCCAATATGCTTTCATCATAACATCTTCCACCCCTTTACTTCTACAAAATCCACAGGGAAAATTTCCATATAAAACAAAATCCATCCTCGCTAGTACCTAAGGACTGCATTAGTTACTCTTGTTTTGGGATGGCGAGAAAACAGTGCTTTATGGGGCCAAGGGAATTTTTTGCTGATTTTCAACCCTCTTGTTTTCTAAATTAAAACATGAACTTGGAGGGGGGAAGGAAGAGAAAAATAGGAAAAATACAGCTGCTGCCTTTCTTATTTTGCTGCTGGGAAATTATCAGGGCGGCATGTGGTTCTACTAGCTCCTGGCAAGTTTTATCCAATAAATCATAAAGCATTGATTTAAGACAGGGAAGGAAGAACAAAAAGAAAAGGCAGCAACAAAAATGCTTTTATATTACTCATGTAGGTGGTACATAAACAGGACACGTCACAACTCATTGAAAAATTGTTACTGGACAAAAAAAAAACCAGAAAAGAACAAGAAAAAAAGTAAGGAGAACAAAAGGTTCAAGAAAATTCAGAGGTCCCGAGTTTATATTTTGTACTTTATTCAAGTTGTTAGCTACCTTGGTGGATTTTGGGTGGTCAAGTCAAGTAAGGAAGGAAAAGAAAAAAGGATTACATATCTCTGGTTACCAATTACATATCTCTGGTTACCAGTAAATGGACGATTATGCCTGAGAGGGTCAGGAAGTACTTTTAATTCTTGCATATGTTATTGTGCACTGGTCTGTCTTTACTAAGAAAACAAATAAGCTCTGTCTCAAAACCAGTTTGTGTCTTTTGTTCCGTTACTTCTGCTGCAAAGCTCTTCCAGAATTCATTCCCCTGATGATTACAGACTGTCCTCTGATTTTCTACGTAAATCTGTTTCAGTCTGTTCTTGCATCATTATTGCCCCTAAATTTAAAAGCTCCTTTCTACAAAGATCACACCAGATAAGGCGTGAGAGTGGACACAGAGGACACTCTGTAATGAAAAGCACATCCCAAATGCAGGCACCAGGAGCTGCATGGGCTTTGTTCTTCTGCTGTAATTTGAGCCGTGAAAACTGTCTGAAGCTGATGATTGCCCAGAGCAATTCCTGTGAGCACAGGAAGCACTTCTTGTGGGCAGATTTAGTTTCTGGTGGGGGGAAAAAAGTGTACTATATTCTCTACTCACACCTGATCCTTTGTCTGCTTCAATGCTGACAGAGACCCACCCTCATTTACCAGGCCTTTTCCAGGCTAAACTCATAAAGAGGTTTTAATTTCCCCTTAAGAGATCATATTTCCATTTCTGGTCACTCTTCCCTCACTTATTCCAGCCTATCCTGATAAACAAAACAACACACTTCTCCCCAGCTCGGTTATTTCTAACAAGAGGGAGCATTACCACAGCCCTGGCTGGTGCTGCAGATTGATTTAAGTCTCCTGCACAGTTGTGTCACTTCAGTCATTCAAAGACTTCTCAAGACCAAAAATCCTGCTTTTGGTTGCTTTTCACACCATGCCTACTCAGTCTTCAAGTTCATCTAGATCTTCCTGTAAAATACTCCCCAGTTTCCATGACTGCTTAGTTTGTTAGTTTGGTACAGCAAATGTTTTAACACTTCCTCCAAGGCCTCCTAAACACAATTATTAACTCCACAGATACCCAAAACAGTCCCTCAGGAGATCTCATAAAAACCTGATCCCAGTTGCAGTTATTTCTGGGAGTTTACCCGATTCTGCTCCAACGTCACAATTCAACTTCTCCAGTATATCCATTCTTCACACAGTAGTCTAAAAACCATCTCATTGTGAATTATTAAAAAAATATGGATATTGATCTAATATCAATATCCAGCTATGACGGACAAAGACTCTCTAACAGTTTAAAAGTTAGAAAGTGTATGTTTATTACTACGGGGCAGTGTGTGGGATGGCTCCCAAATACACACGCGCAATTCACAGATGATCACAGGGTCTGTTTATGTACAGGAGCATTGAATACCCAAAACACAAATGCATATTCATAACTCTGGGTCATCCCATTCCCCGCTTCGTATGGTAATTAGCCAAAAAGCTATTAAGCATGCATAGTCTGTTCTTTGAAATGGGTCGGTGGTCTTTTTATGGGGCGGGGTCTCAAAATGATGAAGTGAGATGGGGCTTCCTCGCTTTGACTTTTTAACCTTTTAGTGCTACGTGACAACTAAATCCTGTTTTCTCAGGACTGTCTGATTTATGATTGTATTGTATTCTCGGAGTCCATTGATTAGTCAGAATGCACAAAGATAGTTTGGCAGGCTTCATGATTTACCAGTTCCTTAAATCTGGCTTCTGTTAACAAAGGGAAGTTTATCTATTTTACCTCAGCAATATCTATTTTAACTAAAGTCCTTAATTCTTCAAAATTAATGTTTCAATTGAATATCAAGGAGATGAGGATAAATTTTTCTATTAATTTCTCTATTCTCATTTCTCTATTCCAAAAAATAAAGATTAATTTGGCATAAACTACATCTACTTAAATATACTTCCCCCCATCACCCTCCAAAAATCTTGCTCTAGAATACACCACTGTAGCACACCAAACAGACCCGAAGCTACATGAAACATCTGGTACCACCTCTTCAACATCTGGCCAAGTATTATGCCTACATAGAGAACAGCTTCTGGTCTGAACAAATCCAACCTACCAGCAATTCAGATTCCCATACTGCTTCCTTCTTGCAGTTCAGCAATGGAAAAGCAGTACACAGGTCCCATTGAGCAACTTGATTCACAAACTTGTAAAAATTGCAGAATTGGCCTCACTAGTTGCCAAAAAAAGGCAAAGTCACTCTGATCCATTAAATGATCCATTCAAAACATACATCTAATAAATCCAGTTCTTTTTGTTTCTGAAGTGGGATTATTCAAGCCTGTATCCTCCCTGCCAGCCATGGAGATCCCATCCCACCACACTATTTGGCTGGGAGGAACTGCCTTCATCCTACACATATTCTGTACCAAAATAAACCCTGCCTACTCTAAGCAACTGCAATCATGTACATGTCTAAAAATACAACATTAAGGTCAAGCTCTCCGTCATTTTTTTTAAGGTCTTTCCTTTAGAAAACCTCAGCACCTTCTCAACCACATCACCATCACCCTTTCTTCCTCCCACCTGCTCCAAATCTCCTCCTTTCCCTGCTGTCCAGACCACATCCCTATCTTTCTTTCTTCCTGCAACAGAACTGTGACCCAGTCATTCACATTTTGGCCACACCTAGGAAAGTCATTTACCCAATATCCCTCCTATTTATGTGGGATTTACCCACAGCTAGGTAGGAATGTAACACCAGGTATTTCCCATGCCATCATCTGGAAGAAAGAGAAAACACAACAATCCCCTTTCAAACAGCTCTGGGAAACCTGAAAATGTCAGAGTAATTCACAAAGTCACGGTAAGAAATTCCAATTGAAGCAAAAAGTCTTAAGTGTCAACACAGGGTAAGTTTTGTCATGAAGCAGAGGCAGCTTAGGCTCTTCCCCCTATCCAATCCAATCATTCCTGCCTCTTATCACAGGGTGCTCATCCTTCAGCTTCTGGGTAATCGAAAACATCATACCAAAAAATAAGCCTCTTTCCTGCTATTTCTTTTCTCCATCAACTCTGTTGGATCAGCCCTTCCTTCTTAGCAAGGTGCCACATCAAAACCGTGTCCCAAACAGTTTTTGAGTTAAAAGCACCATAACTGAACACTTCAACACCTGTTTGGTTTCACAAGTTATAGTAACACTGGTGTGGATCCAGATCTGGTGTCATTTAAGAGAAAAGCTTCCAAGAACACGGATCAGAAATCACCTGGCTTATTTTCCACCTTCTAGTACAAACCCGGGTGCTGCGGATAAATTGCTTTTACCCTTTCCCTTCAGCTTTTTTCCATTATACA
This sequence comes from Cyanoderma ruficeps, assembly GCA_008694505.1. Classification (NCBI taxonomy): domain Eukaryota; kingdom Metazoa; phylum Chordata; class Aves; order Passeriformes; family Timaliidae; genus Cyanoderma; species Cyanoderma ruficeps. The sequence continues at coordinate 16,816,853 of VZDJ01000155.1, read as the reverse complement.
TTCATCTATCCTTTCCAAGCATCCACATTTTTTAGGGATAATCTGGTACCATGCATCTGAGTAGTCACAGATTAAAAGCTTTTGGCCATAATACAAAGGGGACCTGCCCCTGCTGCTTCTTGAAGCTCCTCAGAAGGGATAAATCAAGCCATGTTTTTATGTGGAAAACATCAGTACTTCCTAGTTTCTCAGTGAGGCATGGCAATGAGTTTGTACCTGAATTCTGAGATTGAATAACAAATTAAAAAATACAAAAAAATTCCAAATTATCAGAGTGCGGGTTTTTGCTGTCTTTAAGAAAGACAATCACACCCCATACCACCACCTCTAAACCAGCATTTCAACACAGCGAGATAGACATCAGGTATGGAGGAAGAAATACACAGTTTTTGTTTAAAATGCACAAAATTATGATAAAACTTTAGATCATTAGTCTCTTGAAATCTAGGGATGTGATTCACAGCCAAGTTGGCCCACAACAATTAATACTACTTCTGCATCCTGACAGATTGTCCCACCAATGCAGTGTGCTGTGGATCAAGCAGGACAACTGGTGTGGACTGTGGTTTTAATTAGATGTACCAGTATGTAAATCAACACCTTCTGCCCTGTGGACATGGTGGTTTTGAACCACAACTGGGGCACTAAAATACGTTCACTACAGGCCATCAATGCCTTCCTCAGCAATGCAATTTCAGAGAATCAGAGAATCCCAGACTGGTTTGGCTTGGAAGAGACCTCGAAGACCATCTCATTCCACCCTCTGCCATGGGCAGGGACACTTTCCACTAAACCAGATTGTTCCAAGCCCCATCCAACCTGGCCTGGAACATTTATGGGGATGGAGCAGCCACAGCTTCTGTGGGCAACCCATGCCAGGGCCTCACCCCATCACAGGGAAGAATTCCTCTACACCCAGTTTCTACCACTGCACCAAAAAAACAAGTGTCCTGGCACAACTCTGCAGATGGAAACCAGAGTTTTTAACCACTTCTACCATGTAGGAAGGTGTTTGCAAAATCAGTCATTTGATCCTCTCCTGCTTATACCAAAATTTCTCTTTTTTTTCTGACCAAACCAGAAAGAACAACCCAAAGAATTAACTTAATGCAGAGTCAGGGTATTGTCTCAGAAAGGGGTGGCCATGTTCTCCTGCTCCAGGAGTTTACGACACACATTTCAACAGCTTCACCTATGACCTTCTCACACCATGATTAGCAGTATTACACTAATTAATACCCTATATACAAAACCTTCTCAGCTTCTCAGACCTTGATACTGCTGGGAGCTACACTGTGTTATCCACATGGGACATGATATGAAGGTCATCCATACCTTTTCCCTTGGGCAGCTCAGAGAATCAGGGACCCCCATGAGACCACTGAATTTCACCCATCCTTGTACCTCTCAGCCCACTGACACTAAACACCTGGGATTTGGTAAAAGGCAGTGGGATGGTTTCCATCAGCTACTGCTAAATCCACACACACAATTACAGGCATGGGGCACAAATGCTTATTTCCTTTAGAAATGTAATAACTTTATTGAAACAGATGTTCTGGGAACAGCATGGAGCACCACCAGGCAGCCTGGAGGACAGCAGGTACAGTGGAAAAGGACTCTCAGAGCAGTGCATGCATCCTGTGGAGTGTAAGCATGGGAAGATCTAACAGGGAGGAACTGATTTCAGAAGCTCAAAAGTAGCCTCTTTTTCCAGTGCTTCTCTTCAGAAAAATACCACAAAAATAATCTCACATCTAGCAGAATTACTTGAAGTGAGAGGCGTAAACTCTATTCTTGGTGAAGTTACAGAATAAATTATTTGATTACAAGCTAAAAATACTTACTATCACACATTCTTTTCCTCTTTAAGGAGCCCTTGAATTGATAATCCCACAACAGAACTAGGAAGTACATTTTTAATGCCACTGATTAACATTATAGTTCACTTTGGAGCACTCACTGTATCCCTTCTCCTGGAAGTTTTAATGCCAGACTGCTGACATTTCTTAAAAAAGCATTATAGTTGAAAAATAAGTTCAGGTGTTGACAGAGTGCAGCGCTCACAGGCAAGAAACCTGATTATGTGGCCACACTGATCCCTTTTGGCCTTGCCATTTTTTACGACATCAAAACCATTCAACCATAATCTATTTTTTTCAGTGGCTGATCAGTTTAAGATAACAAAACATCTAAATGGGACCACAGCAACCTCAATACTCCTGCAAGCCATTCAAGTGGCACAGGGAGGCTCTGGAGAGTGCAGGTGCCCTGACAACCACAGCAGAGATGTGGTCATCATCCCAAATGACGGCATGGAGTCCTGGTTTTTGCAGCCCTTGCATTGGGAGCCAGCTCTTCTGGCAGCCACACCGACCTGGAAAACTTTCACCTCATGCAAAGAGATAAGGAGAAAGGAGTCCTCCTCCTCTTCAACTGCAGGTTGGTTAACACTTAAACAAGACTGATCATGTCTTCCAAAATAAAAGCCATAAACAAAGTGTATGGTCCTGGTACGCAGCAACAATCATCTTCTCTTCAATCATTCAATCATTCTTCTCTTCATCAGGAGAAAACCTAAGCTGGAGTTTAATTTAAGGGGATTTCAACCAGGTCTATAAAGGTGAGCAGGGCAGCACAGGAGGAAGGCAGGAAGCCACTCACTAGAGTCTTGAACCCTGCTATGCAACCATGGCACCCACTCGCCCTGTAGCACCCCAAGGGCCAGAACCAGCCTTTCACCCCACACACCACAGCAGGCCTGTCCAGCACACAGCTGACCACACCAACAGAAACAACAACACCTGATGCACAACGCCTTACACAGAAGGTTCTGGCACCAGTTCCAGGAAAGGCAACATTAAACTGTGCCACATTTCCTCCAGCCACGCTTGCAGCACACAAAAACCTGTTTAAGGTAACGCTTCACTGATCCTCCCCTACAGCTCTTTTGCACTCCTCATCCAAGTGATCTTTCATCTCCGTCACCTTTCTTTGATACTCAAGGATCTCCATAGTCTCCTTACTATGCTCTTTTTACTGGCAAAGGGTAGAAAGAAGGCAAGCAAACAACACTAAACATCTCCTCATGCACACCCGTCTGGGCTCCTGTCGTTCCAAATCCTCCCCATAAGCACTTTCTTAGGCAAAGCAACTCATTTGCCACCACCATGCCTACTTTTCCCCTTGAGGACAATCTCTTTAAACTCGGAGAGATTTAACTAATAACATTAAAATGATGACTTACCAGTCTCTCATTATCTTCTGAGGTTCTCTGGTAATGAGCTGCTAAAGAAGTGTAATCCTGCTCCTGCTTGTTACACTCCAAACACTTAAGTCCATGACGGATTAGCCTCTGTGGGTCTGTGTAGAGAGGCAAGGCTGGCTGAGTGCTCGCAGAAATCCCTACCCCGCCTCCTGAAGCAGCACTGGACTTAGGTGGAGGAGAGGACGAGAGCAAAGTCTGAGAAGCTGGAGAGACTGAAGAGCTTGTAGGAGAAGGTGAAAACATTTGGTCTACGGAAATTGGTTTCATGAGCAGCTGAGAACACTGCATGATAAATCCTTTGCTCTTATGATCTCGTGCATGTTTAAGCAAGCTACACTTATTAAAAAAAAGGAGCATAGTTGAACACTGAGTGCACATGACTTCAATGTGAACGCTTCGCCTACTATAGTGTTGAGTCAGGCTTTTCTCTAAGGCAAACGAGTCCCCACATTCCAGGCAAGAGTACCCAGAAGCAGGTAGATTAATACTAGTGTCAGGCGGGGGGCTTAGGTTCGGAGTATATATGGGCACTGGATTGGCACTGTGTAGCACTTTATGGAATGCCTCCATGACAACAGGAGCAGCTTTCTTGACTTGGTGCACCAGTGGCACTGACATCTGTGTCACCTGAGGCTGGTTTCGCCTCTGTGCCGATGTCTTGGCTGTAACAGAAGCAGCAACGCTGTGGGGGACCAAGTTGAGATTTGCCAAGTGCACAGCTTTGGGAAGAAGGCTGGAGGTGGTCGTGTTGGATGGCTGTGCCACGGTACCCTGCTGCTGCCTCTTGACCCCCACTTTTATGGCACCGCCGCCACAGTTTGGCAGTGGAGACAAGGACACGGTACATGTGCTGTTTGCAATATCCATTTTCATACTGTCTGAATAAGGACTCATGACATTTGACAGCTGGATAGCCACAGCAGCCCCGTTTTTGGTTGAATTCCTGCCAGCCTCAGTTTCTGTAACTGCACTAGTGTCAGGGGATGGGAAAGATTTGACAAACTCTTCAGTAGAAGACGTTTCCGCAGGTGACTCTTCTGAAAACTTGACCAACTCATCATTTTCTGGCAAAATTCTAGTTACAGTCCTTTTAATTTCACCGGAAGATGTCTTGATAGTCTTTATTCTAACTTTGGGAATAGCTGGCGGAGAGCCAGCTGCCATGGAAGGAGAGCCTTTCCCACTGCTGTCGCTGCACACACTCCGAGGACTCTCAGGCTGCTTGCCAGCCTTCCTCACCACCTCCAAGGGGCTCCGGGGACTCTTTGGCGACTTGGGCATTTTTGGACTTCCCTTCGTCCCGTCTTTAAAAGGACCAGGTTCCTTGGTAAAATTTGGCTGATCGCTTTTTGGAATACACACGACCTTTTTGGCCTGAAGAGCTACTAATGCTGCCACACAGGATGACAACTTGGAATGAGCTGGCTTTAGCCTCTGCCGAGGTGGTATTGACGAAGACACGTTCAGCTCGGGCACAGACCCCTTGCCGTCTCCTAAATTATTGTGAGGGAGGTCTCCAAACACCAAGCCTTCTCCAAGAAAGCTGTTGGTATCTAACAAGTCCTTGCTTGACTCTGCAAACCTATCCACCATTCTGTCTTGTTCTCTCCTGCTCACTTCCAGCCGATTCTCTGGCTGGCAGTGGATTTCCATCTTCTGTTCCTTTTTACAGTACTGATCAAACATGCTTAATTCGGGCTCTGGCACCTTCCTAAGATGATCTAGGACAGAAGCCCCTGTTGGTACATATATTGAAGGTGGTGGAAAATAGGGAGTTTGGGCATGTTTGGGTTTATCTCCAATACTGTTCTCTTTGAATGTATCCTCTGGTTCAGGGCTGGAAATGGGGCTAAACTGACTAAATGTTGGCAAAGGCTCTGACTTGGACTCGTCCAGTTTATCAGAGTAACCTCTCGAGCTGTCACCATTAATAAAAGTTGACTCAAACTTGCCATAATTATGGACTAAAGCATGAGCCTCGGCTGGCAGATCAGAGCCACGAAAGCCATTGTGTAACAGACCAGTTCCAAGGTGATTCCCCTCCTTTTCTGCCTCAAAAGACTCCTGGCGACTTGTGTTCTTCACTATCACACTCACAACAGGTGCATCGGAGGGAGGCAGAGAGTGGGATAAGGACACGTTCTCATCGATGCACATTCCCGATGACTTCAGGTGATTCTCACTCTCCTCCCCAGCTGACGGAATGGTCTCCTTAGCATCGAGACTAGTTGGATCAGGGATGTCAAAAGCGGCCAAGAGGTCATCAAAGTCGGGGGTTTTCATGTCCCCCATGATGAAAGCTACAATCGAAAGCACAAAAAATACTTTGTCAAGTACATTTCCCCCACGGACAAACTTTGTAAGACTCGTGTGCATTATTAACATCTTCTGTGACAAAATTCACAGCTGCCCAAAGCCCGGGATGTGGGCAGAGCTGCTCCTCAGGGGTGCTTCAAGCAGCATGGTGAGAGACAGCAAGATCCCTCATCCCAGGATCCCACAGAACAGAGCTGGTACAAGCATGACCTTTGAAACTACACCAAGCTCATGCAGGGGAGGTCTTTACAACCTGTCAGGTGCATCTGAAGCCAGCCATCATCATGAGCCTCAACAGAAGTTTCTGAAGTACATTAGCAGAAGGGTTTTTTGTTTTTTGGTAGAGCCAATAGGCAGCAATCACTGCTGATTGCTCAACAGATTGTCACATTTGAAGAACTCAGTCCTTCCTTGAGGAAGAAAGGCAGGGGCAAACAGGCGGCCCAAGAGACACATACCTGAAAAGTGAGATGACTCCCTGCTCTGAGCAATTTAAATAATATAAGTCTTCAGTAAATATTTCAATATAACAGTTCCAAGAAGGGTTATTTGAAACAGGGGCAATCCTCAATTAGGATGTGAAACAAAAACCACCCAAAGATAGAATAAAGAACTATAGCCAAATTGTAACAAGAAATTGTGTTCCCAGCCAGCTCTTTCTTTCTAAGCTCTTCAGAAAGGATGTGGGGACTTGGAACACTCAACACAGCAACCTACAACACGAATAATCAAGCTCTGGTGAGATGCATGAAAACTGACAGCATAGAATTACTATAACATTTGTGTTCACTACCGTCAGGGATACTGGATACCAAAATATTTTCAAGTTGGTACAATATAGAGACTTCACAAACATTTAATGACTCATTCTTTGAATGTATTTTATTTAAACCCCAAATTTATGTGAACTGGTGCATGCTGTACATAAGGGAGGGAAAAAAAATGTGTCAACAGAACTAGCAGGGCACCAGTTCCTGCTTGGCAAGGAGCATCCACAGGCAAGGTAAGTCCTGCCACACTTCATTTGGGCTGCAACAACACTGCCAAAGCCAGCAGCAAGCGAGAGTGAGGGGGTGGCAGGATTTCAGGACAACGGGGAAGAACTGGGAGCAGAGGTGTGGCAGAGAGGAGGACCGTGGGACAAGGCAGGAGAGAGAGACGCCATCTGATGCCCTCCCAAAAGGGGCCTGATTTAAAGCTGCTGTTGTTATTGACAATTCAGTTTAGAAGTTTGTCAAGCATCATATTCAAACCAAACAAAGCTCAACCCTTCTGGCCGGGCTGCTGGAATGGGGAATAACTCCTGGGCCAGGAGAAATGACTTCAGAGTGGAGCACAGGGACACAGTGGTCTTTGAGCTTTAGCTCAGCCGTTCCTCCAGACAAGTCCCAGAGATGCTGCTTTGGTTAATCTACTGCAAAACACTCTGCAGAGATTTACCTGGCTTAACAGTGGCTTGCTGTGGCTGAACTTGAAACTCGCTCTTAAATTAAACCACAAATATGAAGGTCCAAAGAGGGCTATACAATAATTTACAACCACATCCCTCAAGGAATCACAGCTGGGCATGAAATCCCTGGAAGCCCAAATTATCCACACACTCCACATCCCCAGCACTTGATAAGGACTTTGGAAACAGCACAGATTACTGGAGTTGGCAAAGGCATGGGCCTGAAACTTCCCATTCCTTTGGGTGGGAAAACTTGTACCAGCTGGGAGAGAGCTAGGCACCATGCAGCTCCCAAAATTTCTGGCACACAAATCCTTCCGCAAGGAAGACACTTCATTCCATAACCTGGCATGCTTGAGTTTTGTACAGAGAAAAATGAGTCTGCCAATCACTCTTGACCTTCCCCTTCCCACTCTGGAACACCTCTCTGCATCTGTGCTTTAAAATGCAAGACAAAATAAATCCCACGTATCTGCAGCATCTCAAACTACCCTTTTCTTGGGCAAAACCTTGCTTTTTCAGAAGCATTTGTGTTCCTCTTTGAGTCTTATAAAACACCGTTTTACTGTCTTTGCAATCATGAGGGCACAAGTCTCTACCCAAGTATTTCTCCGCAAAACTGCATCTTAAACTTGTCACACACAAAGCTACACTTTCTCAAATTAAAGCAAGTTTTGACCTGAATTACAAGAGAATAAGTATCTTATTGACAGAAGTGATTTTTAAATAACATAAATTTAAACTTTTGACTTAACACTGTTTACCTCTGGTCACAGATAAAAAGGAGAGGTATTAAAGGAAATTATGTAAACTAGCTTGTGAGGAAAGCTGAAAATAAAGACCTTTGTCCTTACTCCATCGTTCTCATGCAAAGGACTGAGAACCCAAGCTTGGGATCCAATGAAAACATGGAGGTTGAGATTTGCAGAGCTGTAGAAGAGGTAAATAAAATGCGCAAAGAAGGGCTTATGGAGTAAAGAGTGTATTTCGGTGTGCAAACTCAACCTCACTATAGCACATCTCTCCAAGAATCAGGAAACCTAGAAGGCTTCAAGCCCCCCAAAACACCTGGGGAAGGATGTGAAATCTCAGGGCCATGTGCTACGGATAAGCTTCAAAGTCAAGGAGAAGCACCACAAGACCCACATCCTGCACTCACTCCATACCAACCTTTTGCTAGCAGTGTCATCCCCAGGGACTTCTGGAAATTGGAAGCAGCTTTCAAACTAGGGAGGAGGTTTGAGACTGCCACTTTATAGTGAAGCATGAAACCCCAGTTACACCAAGGAAATAGAACACAGAATGGCTTGGATTGGAAGGGACCTTGATGATCATCTAGCTCCAATCCCCTGCTGTAGGGGATTATTTATCATGTACATTGCCACTAATAAATACTGGCAATTCTGCAAAACAACAGTGTGTAAGGAAAAACATCTGCCAAGGGCTGCTCAAACCGGGCTGGTGTCTCCGGGAGGGGATGCAGAGACTGCATGACACTGGAATCCCAAGGGAAGGCAGGCACAGCAGGAGCCGAGAAGCGAAGGGAAGGCAGGGGATGGGGGAAGCGGCTGTCAGGGCTGCGAAGAAGGCACGGGGCAGCCGCAGCTGGCGGAGGGCTAAACCGGAGGGCGGCTCAGTGGCAGGCGGGACCCGGGGCTGTAACACCCGTGAAAGTTTCATGAGCCTGGTGCGGCTCTCGGCGCAAACGGGGCCGCTGGGCTGGGGACTCGTCCGGCCCGTGGCACTCCTACACACAGAGAGACACACACCCACGCACATGCACACACACACACACGCCACCCCCGGCCCACGCCGTCCCCACCCGAGACAAAGGCCGGCCCCGCCGCCCCCCGCGCTGACAGCCCGGCCCGGCCCGGCCCCGCCGCACGTGGGCCGCCCCCCGAACTTAGTTTGTCCCGGCGCCGCCGGGCCGGGCCGGGGTGGGCCGCCGCGGGCACCGCAGCCGATCCGGGGTAGGGACCCGAAGAATGGGGAGAGGTGGCGGCCTGCGGGCCGGAAGAGCCGGTGCGGACGCGCAGGGCTCGGTGCGCCGGCGGCGGGGCCGCCCGCCCTGCCCGCGGGGCGGCAGCACCGCCCGGCCGCGGGGCCGGCGGGAGGGAGGGAGCGCGGGAGGGCGGAGGGCAGCGGGAGGGGCGGGCCCGGCGCGGCCGGGCCCGGGCGGGCGGGCAGGACTCACCCACGCAGGCAGCTCCTCCGGGCCCACCGGGCCCGCGCGGCCTCACCCCGCACCGGGCACCAACGGCCGCAACATGGCGGCGGCGGCAGCGGGTGGGGCCGGGGGCGGGGCGGGGCGGGCACAGCGGAACCGCCCCCCCTTCCCTTCCCTTCCCTTCCCTTCCCTTCCCTTCCCTTCCCTTCCCTGCCACAGGGTCTCACCACCCCGGGGCTCCGCCCGCTCCCCCTCCGGGAGGCTCCTGACAGAGCCGGCCACGGGCCCGGCCCGGTCCGCCGCCCTCTCACGCCGCCGAGGCCCCGCGGTCTCGCTGTTTTAAGGTTTCCTCACCAAAACATGCCTCAAGAACGGCTCCCGCTGCAGCCCCTGCCCCGTGTCTTCACCTCCTTCTTCCTCGCTGAGTCCCACACCCACCCTGATGCGGTTTGTTCACAATTACACCGATGGACCCACTGATGTCACATAAAGGCGAGAGTGAAGATGTGTGGAGCTCCAGGCTGGTGAGCCTCACCCTGATCCCTGGGAAGGCGACGGAGCCAAGAACCCCTGGAGCCGTTTCCAAACACAGTGAGGACAAGGAGATGTCTGGGATCTGTCAGCACTGGTTACAAAGGGCCTCCATCCCTGATAAGCTGATGCCTTCTGCATGGAAATTACTAGAATGGCATATTTAGATTTGAAGTAAGGGAGACATTCTTCCCTGTGAGGGCAGTGAGGCCTTCTTGGTTGTCCAGAGAAGCTGTGGCTGCCCCATCCCTGGAAGTGTCCAAGGCCAGGTTGGATGGGGCTTGGAGCACCCTGCTCTAGTGGAAAGGGTCCCTGCCCAGGGTCTGGAACAGGATGAACTTTAAGGCCCTTTTCAAGCCAAACCGATTCTATGGCAAGTTCAGGGGATGAGGAGAGGGTGATGGATATTGTTTGTTATCTGCCCATGTCCAATTCTGGGCTCCTCAGCGCAAGGGAGACAGGGACATACTGGAGAGAGGCCAGCAAGGTGCCATGGAGATGATGAAGTGGTTGAAACACCTCCCCTGTAAGAAAAGCCTGAGGGAGCCAGGGCTGTTCATCCTATGGAAGAGTAAACTCAGGGAGGGCTCATCAATGTCTACAAATACCTGCAGGGAGGGTGCAAAGAGCAAGGAGCCAGGTTTTTCCCAGTGGTGCCCAGTGCCAGGACTGGAGGCCATGGGCACACACTGATGCACAGCAGGAAATATTTTTCCCTGTGATGGTAACCACAGGCTGGCACAGGTTACCCAGGGAGGAGATGGATTCTCCATCCTTGGAGGTGTTCAAAAGCAGTCAGGATTTTCTGAGGAGCCAGCATTGGCTGGCCCAGCTTGAGGCTGGACCAAACAACCTCAGGAGTTCTTTTCCAACTTCAAGTACTCTGGGATGCTGTGAAGCATTTTGTATCGAGGTGTGGATATGCACACTCCTACTCTAATAAATAAACAGTATTTCTTGAGGTTGTCTTCTCATGAACTGACATTTTAACCATCTACCCCCAGTACCAGGTCTACAGCATTGCTCATACTGCATTTGTTTCTTATCTAGTTAAATAATTATTTTTTTCTTTGTCATCATGGGCAAAAAAAAAAGATCTTTTTTTTCTAACTGACACATATAGCTTCACATCCTTGATTTCTGAATCAGTGTCATTGCTTTTCTCCTTTTGGAAGCAATAGCCAGTTTCCAAAAATGAGCAAAAGGACAAAGGGAGTCACAAAAAGAAAACATTTTCAAAATTGCAACTGTTACCTGTAATTTTAGCACATGTCTAGGAAAACCTCTAAATTGTATCTAGTAAGACAGATGACGTTTGTTACACAATTTAGTAAGAGCTGTCACAGTCCTGAACAAGTTGTAGCTTGCTGGAAAGCTGTGGTAATTTGAAGGATTGTGATAATTAAGAAATGTAATGCCAATGGGAATTTAGCTCCATCCCTCAGATGGCTGAGGAGGAGAGACAGCCCTGGAGTGGCTGGGGTCCCTTCCTCAAGACAGCAGATACACAAAAGGCTCTAAGGAGAGTCTATGTGTTTCAACATGACCTAAAAATCATATTCCTTTTCTTATTTTTAGTCCAGTGTGGTGATTTGACAAATCTGGAAGCAAAACATCTTCCTCCTCTTTGTTTTTCTTTAAAAGTTTGAATTTGTCCCTTTAGGCTTGTTTTTAAAGGTTGTGGAATCGCCACCCCAGGAAGTATCTAAGGCTGGACAGGTCTTGGAGCACCCTGATCTAGCAGAAGGTGTCCCTGTCCATGGCAGGGGTGTGGAATGGGATGAGCTTTAAGGTCCCTTCCAACCCAAACCTGTCTGGGATTCTGTGATTTGATGTGGAAAAGACAAAAGCTGTTGATCTAAGGAGACAATGTACAGAGCAGCCCTCTGCACCTGGGAGGTGGTGAGGCCTGACAGAGAGCAACACTGGTGGGACCTGCTGGTGGCACCTCAGAGAGGGAAGCCCCGGGATGAAATACTCTTAAGCCATGTCCAGCTACATGTGGAACCTTAACTTTTAATTCTTAACCTGCTTGGGGTTGTTGGTGCTTGCCTTTTAGCTGGGGGAAATGGTTCTTCCCAGGTGCTAGTGTGTTGAAAAGTGTATGTAGGCAGGCAAGCTGGCAAGGACAGCGAGACCCATTTTATTTTTAATAACAAACATCACAAAGTCTTGAGCATTCATGTCTAAGCAACTGTCAGTTTTCACATCAGTGATTAGTTTGTTTCTGCCAGCAGTCTATGTTGCAGTGAATTACCTTGAGCTGGTTGCAAAACTTACGTGTTACAAAACTATAATTAATGTTTCAGAAACTCCGGGGAAGATTTGTTATTGGCAGGGTGAGTATGAATCCCCAGACACAAACATTCCTCTAAGACAACAGTATAGCCCTTGGTTGTTACCTACACACACACACACAAAAAGAGGTGTAACTTAAATCAGGGTAATTAATTACACAGATATCTTCTGTATACATTTAAAACCATTTACACCTATCACTTTGGTTTTTTGGTCTCCCTCACTCCCAGGGCCTGCCCTCTTCCTTGCCCCAAATTTGCTTTTCCCTCTTTTTCCTTATTGAAACAAATATTGATGAGCCAATGCATCTCTTCAATGAAGATCCCACTGTACAACCACTGTGATCCACCACAAACACAGGAAAACCTGCCTCTACTCCACATCCATGCTCACTCAGCACAACTTGTAGTGGTTGTGATACTCTCGTGCAGCGATGAAGCCCTGACCTTAAATTCCTGAGTCAAATCTAAAGAGAACAGAGCCATGTATCCCAGCAAGTTTGGGAACAGGAATAAGAATGACAATGTGACAAAATTCCAATAGAGAAGGACTGTTTCATACCCTGACATGCTTCTGAATCCCATTTGTTGGAATTTGGTGGATTCCATGTTGGAGACATGATGAGATAGATGGATTTCTTGCAGGGGGGTTGCAGTCAAACCCTGCTGAAATGCCAAGGATGCACGTTGCCCGTATCAGCTTTTTCTGGTGCAATACTAAACCTGTTCTGTTACTCAACCAGAAGACTGGGAGAATAACTTCCAGACAGCCAGTCTTCCTCACCCATGAGGACTGCAGGCTCCAGTGCAGTACAGACACGCTCCAAGGCCTGGGTAAGCAAGGACCCTTTGTGCAATCCTCTGTGCTGACAGCAGAACCCTGGGCTCCGTGTCATTCTGCCCGAGTAGAGCTGATGTGACCATTTGAGGGGCTCCTCATGACTGCTGAACACGAGTGGGATTCACAGTGACCCCTCTCTTTCTCCAGCTGCCTCCGAATGGACTCACTCATGCCCCAGCCTATGGCAAGAGAACCTTCTCCAGATCCTTTTCTGATGAAGCAATGCCTCCTGTGGCTGCAGCATTGGGCCTGGCCCTGGCTCTGCAGTGGCTGGGGAACACCATGGTTTCCCCATGCATTTCCCAGGGTGACAAGGGCTTGAGCTGGTTTTGCCTTTGTGCCTCCACTTCCCCCATGAGATGGCAGTGGGACAGCTCTGTGCACCAGAGAGAACTGATCCAGGCTTGTAAACCTATTCAGGGAAGAAATTAAACTTTGCATCATCCCTCATCATAGAATCATAGACTCATTTTGTCTGGAAAAGCCCACTAAGATCATTGAGTCCAACCATTAATGCAGCACTGCCATGTTGACCACTAAACCATGTCCCCAGATGCCACATCCACTTGTGTTTTAAATCCCTCCAGGGGTGGGGACTCCACCACTGCCCTAGGCTGCTGTGCCAGTGCCTGAACATCCTTTCAGTGAAGAAAATTTCCTTAATATCCAACCTAAACCTTCCCTAATGCAACTCGAAGCCATTTCCTCTTGTCATCCTGGGAGCAGAGCCCCACCTGGCTGCCCCCTCCTGTCAGGGAGTTGTGCAGAGACAGAAGGTCACCCAGGAGCCTCCTTTTCTCCAGTCTGAGCCACCCCAGCTCCCTCAGCTGCTCCTGGTGCTCCAGCCCCTTCTCCAGCTCCATTCCCTTCTGTGGACTTGCCCCAACTCCTCCACATCTTTCTTGTCACAAGAGGCCCAGAACTGCCCCCAGGATTCAAGTTCAGCTTACACATAGTCTGACAAGTGGTTGTGTGGGCAAAAATGAAGACTGAGGTACTTGACTCCCAGGTGGGATCCAGCTGGAGGGAGAGCTGCTGGGATACAGGGACCAGCAGCATCGAGCCACAGACCACATTGCTCCTGGAAACTCTCTGAACTTTGGTAAAAAGTTTAAACAAAGCTTGAAAAATTTGCAGGAAAAATAATTCCATAAGGGTTCTCTGTCTTAAACTGCCAGTAGCACACTTCAAGCAATATCAGTGCAGTTGTATCTTCAAAAACTTCCCCAAGAAAGCTCAAAAAATTGCTTTGCACACTCACAAAAAGAGGGATAGGACTGTAGATGTTGGCACAAGGTCAGTACATGGTACAGGCATAGCTGAGGGGTAAGTGGGATGTTTTTCCCAACAGGGGGAATAGGCAGCCCATGTGACCATGTTTAAGGTAAGGTAGGAAAGGTCAGTAGATTAAATTCTTCTGCTTCAAATTATCTCACAGAGCTAGCAGAGGCATTTAGGAGAACATATGAATATGTTTCCAGATGTTAAACAAGGATTAAGGGCAACATAGCCCCAGAACAAGGGGCTAATGTACAGAAGCTGATTCCACTACTGGAGTAAGGATAAAACAATTCAGAATTGAAGGCTTCTGGTGCACAGGCCCCTCCCCTCACCCCCGGACCACACCACTTCATCCCTGGCCCTTACATACTTAAATACCCTTCATCATGCTTCTGGTTGCTGAAATGACCTCTGGCACTTTCCCAGGTGCTCACAAGGAGCCCTGCTGATCCTCCCCTTGACGTACTGAAAAGGTCATGGGGGACTGTGAGGCATCTGAGCAATTTATTATGCAGCTGAGTGTGAGTGGGGTGGGACCAGCCCCAGGCAGGGTGGCTGGCACATGCTGAGGCTTTATCCTGCGAGCTGTGCTGAAGAGCTGAACTTTAAACTGTTCCCAATCTGGGGCAAGGGCTTTTCTTCATAACTAGGAACCAGAAGATTTTTCTTCTTGCTCTCCAAACCTTCAAGTTTCTAGGAGTCCCACAGGTGAGGCAAAAAAATCCTCTGTGTTTGACTTTCACCCTGTCACATTAATGTCATACTAATGGCATACCAATGCATTTGGATCAGGAGCTGGGATCCACATGCATGGTGTCCTAATGCAGGTCCCCTGAGCAAACCAGGGTGTGCTCCAGGGCACTCTGCTGCTTTCACTCCCTGGGTAATCCTTCCACCAGGCTCTCAGTCAAGGGAAAGACCAGCACCTTGGAAAAACGGCTAAATTTTCAATTTGGTTTCAATTTTGTTAACACAAATGTTTTGCCTTCAACTTTGTGTCCTGCATTGTTTGACACATGAGGGCAGAGCCCCCCATATCTACTGCAGGGGATAAATGTAGATAAGTTGGTGCAGCCTCAGCCTCCTACATGTCCTGTGCCTCCTGCATCACCTCTGCCTCCACCTATTTCACCTGCACCTCCCCTTCCTCCTGCATCTTCTCTCCCTCCTGTGTTGCCTCTCATTCCTGCCTTGCCTTTGGCCCTTGTCTCACCTTTAGTTCTGCATCCTCTGCCCAATGGGGCAGCTCAGACTGGTACCACACAAACCACAGCCCCATGCCCCTGTGAAAGACTCACTGGCTGGATTTAATCAGCAGGAATTACTCCCCTGGAGAGGGCACAGCTGTCAGCCACATGTTATAGGGCTACAGCTCCTGAGAAGCAATGCAATATCAATTTCCTAAAAGTTGGAAAGTCATAGAATCCCAGAATGGTTTGGGTTGGAAGGACCTTAAAGCTCATTTTGCTATACCCTCTGTCATGGGCAGGGACACCTTCCATGAGATCAGGTTGCTCCAAGCCCCATCAGTGCACATGGTATCATAAGAAGTGCAGGCTTCTGAATACTTTTTGTTCAAACCAAGCTTTGAGAGAAAGGAAAAAACATAGGAAAACATAAGGGGCTGTGACAAATGGGCTTTTCAGGAAAGAAAAAAAAAAAAAGAAAACAACTGTAAGATTTGTTAAGAAGAAAATTCTTTTTATGCCTTAAAAACATGATGGACTGTGCTGAGAAAGCATTGTAATAGCACAGTCAAAAGTCATCTGAAAATGAATTTTTCCATTGTGGGCCTCCTTTGACCCCATTAACTGCAGACATTAGAACATTTTCATGTCCTTTTTTATCCTGTTAGGCATCCATGGGGCCTCAGTTAAGCAGGGCTGTCACTCAGGACACTGAATGATGGGCTGTGGTGGCTCTGATGTGTCAGCAAAGATGTTTAACTGTAGGACAAACAAATGTCTCTGGCCTTCAAGAAACAATTTTCCAAAGGTTGAACTCGTATTGACTCATGCCAGCACAGCAGAGAAATGTGCTCAGCCCTCTCATTGCAGTCGACCAGGAAACAGCAGCATTTCCTGTGAGGGAAAATAGTGGAGAGGAGCCAGGAATGAATAAGCAGCCTTATTGCATGGTGGATCATAAAACCTCTTCCTATGAAAGGGCTAAGTAGGGCTTGTTAAAACATTGATGAAGTCAAAGAATAAAATTACAATGAGGTATACAGGATAAAATTATAACCTCCAGGTAGGTAAGTAGGTTGAGGTAGGAAGAAAACAGGTAATAAAGGAATTGGCCTCTTTGGGAGGTAGCATTTGTCATCTTCTCCTGGAACATCTTTCCACGTCACAGAATGTCCAGTGAAGAAATCTCTCCTAATATCCAACCTAAACCTCCCCTGGTGCAACTTGAGGCCATTTCCTCTGGTTCTACTGCTATACGTCACATTCCTCGAGAAGGATATGCATCACACAAGGACCTCAGAAAGAGCTTCTGCACTTCAGCCCTTGACACAGGGACCATGTGTGTCTGGGACAATCTTTTATTCCAATCACTGAAGGAAGGTTGCCTGAAGGAAGCCAGTGGAGTTTGCTGATGTGCTGGGGGTTGTGATGTGTTTCTGAATGTCCTGTGGGAGGAGTTGAGATGGGCTGACTGGGCTGATGCTAAATCATGGCAATGGATGAGCATTAAATAGGGATTTACTTTGTCTCACAGAGTGTGTGTTGGTTTGGCACAGCCTGGTTTTTGGTAGTGGGGGAGGGCCACGAGAGTGGCTTCTGTGAGAGGCTGCTGGAAACTTCCACAATATCCGAGGGAGCCAGTCTCTGATGGCTCTGAAGGTGGATGTGCTACTGGGCCAATTAGGTTGGTAACTCCTCTGTGATGACATATTTAAGAGGAAAATCAAAATCCTGCAAGAATCTTTGAATTAGTGGAACTTGTTGGCAATGGGTACCTATGAGCAGCAGTTTTTCTTCTAGTCAGAGAAGAAGAGGAAGTGAGAACATGTGAGGGAAAACAACATGGCCGCTCCAAGGTCAGTGGGGAAAAGGAGGGGGAGGAGGTGCCTCAAGCGTTGGAGCTGGGGTCCCTCTGCAGGCCATGGTTAAGACTGTGTTAAAACAAACTGTCCCCCCATAATGCATGAAGTCCATGGGGGATGCAGAGATCCACTCACTGCCCACGGGAAAAGTGCTCACACATAGTGGGGCGATATTAGAGAAAGCTGCGGTCTAGTGGGAAACCCAAAAAAAGAGACAAGGCCTCTGCTTCCAGAGATAGAGCGAGAAAGCCCTTGCTTCCAAACTAAAGCAGCCTAGTCTTAGACGACTGCAGCCCGTGGACAAATGACCCACAGCAGTTTTGGGATGACTGTTTGCCCATGGATGGGACCACAGAGCGTAGCAGAGACAAGATTCTTCTCCCTGAGCAAATAGAAGATATCAAGTGATGAACTGACCAAAACTTCCATGCCTTGTCTCCCTGTGCTGTTGGTGGGAAAGAAGGAGGGCCTGGGGGGAAAAAAGTGTTTCAAAAGCTTATTTTACTTCTCATTATCCTCCTCTGATTGCTAATAATAAATTTACTTTATACCTTTAAATTTGAACCTGTTCTGCCCTTAGAGTGTTTTTTTCTCCCAGCCCTTATCTCAGCTCCTGAGCCCTTCATTAATTTTTTTCCCTCTCATCCGCCCAACTCTCTGTAACAAGAGAAGATAAGTGAGTGACTTCTGTGGGTGTGGCATGTGGCCAGAGTCAAACCATGACAGTGTGAAAGGCATCCATGACCCAAGGAACTCCAGACCCTGACAAGACACAGGCATGCAGACCACGTAGAAGGATTGATCTTACGCCTTCAGTAAATCTGCTCTTCTGCCCAAATTTCTTCCATTTCCCCCCCAAGACTGATTGTAATTTTCAGCATGATTTTTGATGTTCTCCATTGCATCCTTGGCAGAACTGTCCCAAACCAGTGCAAAAGCTGAACCCTCCAGGTGAGGTCTCACTTTTGATGCAAAGTTATTAACTCTGACATTACCATTTCACAAGCAGCAGATGCTTCATTCAAGGGCTATAGCACAAAAGGGCTGAGGAAGTGTGTGTATCCAGAATTAAAGCCCTGGCACAGGCTGTCCCATCCCTGGAGGTGTCCAAGGCCAGGATGGACAGAGCTTGGAGCAACCTGGGATAGTGGAAGGTGTCTCTGTCCATGGCAGGGGGTGGAACAAGAGGAGCATTAAGGTCCCTCCCAACCCAAACCAGTCTGTGATTGTGATTCACTGAAATTCAAGGCCAGCCTGGGGCTTCTTCCTGCCCACAGTGGAGCTGGAGCTGGGTCCATGGCTACAGCTGTGGGTCATTCTGCTTCCTCTTGTGATTTTGGCCACCACAGTGGGGCCATCGTGGCTCCATGGCTTTCAGGAGAGGGAGACCAGGGGCAGGCAGTGTCAGGGGCAGCCCAGCAGCAATGCCCATGTGAAGGTCTGTGCAGGTGGGCACCCACGAGGCTGCAGCAGCCCTCAGCAGGCCCAGGAGGAACTCCAGGGGCTCCATTATGCCAGCAGTGCACTGAGAAAGACTATCCCCAAACTGGAAATGGTGTGTTAGTGATTAAATTGCAGATTTTCCCTAATTAACACAGATGCCAGAGAGATGTTTTTAAAAGCATGTGAGAAACTCAACAGCTGTTGAATTTGCATAGCCAATGTGCATAAAAAAGCCCCACTGGCAAGAGAACACGGTGCTCCCAGAGGAGCTGCTCTGCACTGTCTCTGACCTCTCAGGCATGACCCTCCAGGGACACCTGCAAAATAACCTCAAAAAAGAGAATTATATCTTTGTGTCATTTTTATCCCCACCCAACACAAGGGCTACACCAGCTTCTCTGCCTCTGCTCTTGGCTAAATGCTTTTGTATTCCACAGGCAGTGACAACCACCTTCTCTTTCCCCTGTAGCTGTGAAAGACACAAACCTGCTGTCTCAGCTAACCTGCCCTCTGCTCTCCAGGAACAACTTCTCCTTCCTCTCCAATTACTCGATCCATTAACACAATAAAACTATGCTTAGAAGGATTTTTCCTTGTAAGAGTGGAGAGACCCTGGCACAGGTTGCCCAGGGAAGTTGTGGCTGCCCCATCCCTGGAAGTGTTCCAGGCCCAGTTAGATGGGACATGGGTGGAGTTCCCTGCTGAGAAACAATTCTTTGCTGATGTTTCTCTTGTTAGAAATGATGACAGGCTGCCTTGTTCTACACTAGTGCTCTGCTTTGCTCTGGAAAGCAGGGAGGTTATCAGGCCACCACAAGCTCCCTGCACAACATTGTTTGGGACACAAGGTTTAGGAAAAATCAAAACCTGGGGAAAAGACTAGTAACAACAAAAACATTAGAGGAAATCATAGGCTTGGGAGAAACTTCCCCGTGGACAGAGTGAGCAGAACATTATTTCTGTAGCTTTTTCTGGATCATGAACTGTTTCTTACCCAGCATGTAAGGCTGGCACAGGCTCACAGGCAGAGGCCTCGAGGGAAGGACATAAGCAGTGCCCCAGGGGTGCACTGGTGCTCACTGCTGCAAGCACTGCTGCACAGACACAGTGCAGGAGCTTGTTGAACCTGTGAGTGACCAGCTCCTGACCCTTGCACTGCAAAGCACAGAAGGGCATCAAAACATACACATCAAACCCTTGCCAGGCTCCCAGAGTGCTCCAACACCCCAGCTCTCCGCCAGACCTCTAAAATCACAAGCACATTTACACGCCTCAAGAAGTTTCCACAAAAAAGCAGTCCAAGGACTTCCCAGAGGATCACCTGAAAAGATGCAGAAGCCTCAAATACCTGAAGGTAAAAGCAGTCATTAAAAAGGCATAAACAAAGGGCATCATGATTATTTTGCCACGTCTCCAGACTTAAAAGGAGGTTGAAATAACCTTTATATAATCCCATTAGCATTTTCCAGCGAAAACAAGGCATTTTAGGAGGCTGAACAATATCTTTTCTTATCATCCAGAAAGGTTAGAGGTATTTATCTGATTTAATATTTTATAATTTATATGAAGTGACACAGAAGAATAAAGCAGGCAGGCTGAGAGGTGGCTGCAGTGACACAGCAGAAGCCACCTCTGCTCTTCCAGCAATGCCCAAATGGCCTGGGCATGAGCCAAGTCGGGGAACAACATCCCTTAACCACCAGCTCTTCAGAAAAGTGGATTTTGTGTTGTGCCCTGCTGTGGTGAGGACCCTAGATGCCAAGGTCAGCTTCCCCACACTTATAACACTGACATTTGACCCTATTTCAGTGTCACATTTGCAGGAGCTGGTGCTCTACCATCGCATTCCCAGGGGATGAAACATCTTATAGAATCATAGATTCATGGAATTATTAAGGTTGGAGAAGCTCTCTAAGGTCATTGAGTCCAGCTGCCATGTCCACCACTACACCATGTCCTCAAGTGCCACATCCATATGTTTTTTTGAACACTTCCAGGGATGGTGACTCGGCCA
This sequence comes from Cyanoderma ruficeps, assembly GCA_008694505.1. NCBI lineage: Eukaryota > Metazoa > Chordata > Aves > Passeriformes > Timaliidae > Cyanoderma > Cyanoderma ruficeps. Next base: position 16,796,193 of record VZDJ01000155.1, on the reverse strand, counting down.
CTGCCCTCGAGGTGGTGCCAATGCCTGACCACTTTTTCTGTGAAGAACTTTTCCCCAATATCCAATTTAAATTTCCCCTGGTAGGACTTGAGTCAGTTTCCTCTCATCCTATCCCTTGTTCCATGGGAACAGTGCTTAATCCCCGCCTGGCTGCACCCTCCTGTCCAGGAGCCATGGAGAACAAGTCCCCTCTGAGCCTCCTTTTCTCTGGGCTGAGCCCCGCAACTCCCTCAGCTGCTCCTGGTGCTCCAGACCCTTTCCCAGCTCTGCTCCCAGCTCTGGACACACTCCAGCCCCTCAATGTCTGTCTTGGAGTGAGGATCTCTTGCAGTGACTGTATATTCAGCCTGCCTGTCCTCTGTCCCTTCCCTTGCTGGGAACACAGCCTCGATCAAGCTGCTGCATCTTCCACAGAGGGAAGGAGTGAGATGCCCCTTCTGTGGAAGAGGGAGGGAGAGTGAGGGAAGAGGGAGGATATAGGGGTCAAAAATAGGTTCCAGTTCCCAGGAGGACCCAAGGCAGTCAGTGCTCATGTGGGCAGGCACCAATGCTCTCTGCAACAGCGACCTTGAATCTGGAGGAGCAGCAGGTCAGCACCAGCACCCTTCTCTGGGACCCCAAACTGCCCCATCTCACGTGTCCTGAGGGCAGGTGGGCACCAGGGACCTATGAGTGCTCCACTGCTCCAGCTGTGCAGTCCCTGAGTAAGTATTGCCTATTTTTCATCTCTGGTAGGGAATGGAATTGAGGAGGTTGTTCTTTGCTGAAACATTCTGGAAAGTCACAGCTGAAATCTCTCACTTGTCTCTTCCATCTGTTTATTTTTACCACTTAATAACACGTCTGTCTCGTCAACTATTCCTGACACTGTGGCAAGAAAATCCAACTCCGTGAAGACAGATTTATCAAAGAGACATTAGTTCTCCCTTACTGTGTGACACCACGTCAGTTCTCCTGCACATGAAGTCTGGTCTGTAATTTCAAAGTGTGTCTTCTATCTCTTTGAGGGGGTGATATGACCAATATATTTGAAATTGTTGCTTGTTATGCAAAAGGTTATCCAAACTGTGAAGATAAGAAGCAATTTCAAGTGCTTCAAGGAGCCTCCTTTTTTTCATGATGTGCTTTTCTCTTCGCTGCCACATGCTGTTACAGACCTAATTTCAAGGGATTAGTAACAATGGCAAAAGAGTCATTGAAATAATCTGTGATAGAGGACAGAACTCTGGGACAACATGAGAAGTCTGTGTGATAAATAATTTCTCATCATTAGTAAGAAAATCGTGGTCTGCAAGCTTCACCCTGACACCAGACCTGCTCCTGCCTCTGCTTTAAGAGGTGCCCCAGGTCTCTGCAGAGGTGCCTGAACGAAGGTCAGCAGTGTGAACCTCCTTATGAGTCATCTTGGGTTTATTAGCTTGACAGTGGATGGCTTCACTCACCCCTTTTGCTTCAAACTCTGCTCCTGGGTTCATTCCTGAACCATCCACCCCATGGGGAGGCCTGGAAGAACTGAATCTGAACCATCTGACATTTTCAAATGAACTGTTTTACCACTTTTTCCTTATTTTTTTGCCCTGCCAAGAGTTTTGTTTTGTAAGTTTTGAATCCAGCTAAACTGAACCAATGTCCTTGTTTGCTTCTTGGAGAGGGAGCAGGGATATTTCACTGAGACAGAGTCTTGAAACCCCAGTTTGGTGTTCAAAATCACGCAGAACACAAGCACTCTTCTGGGCATATTCTGGTAGCACAACCACGGCGCTGGTTGGGAGGGACATAATCCAACATTCTGTTGGAAGCAGGACAGTTGCCAGCCTTGGGAGAGAGGAGAGGAGAGCTGTGGATGCCTCCATGTGCAAAACATGATGGATGAAGGCTGTCTGTGACACACTGGCTGTGAGAGCAGCACCTGGATTTAATGAGTCCCTCCTCACCAGTACTGAGCCTGTGTCTCCCATCAGTGTCTTGTGCACGGTCCTGTTGTGCTCAGAGGAAGGTGACTTCCAGTACCTGGTGTTCCAGAAGTGACCCTCAGCCAATGAAAGCAACCCTCAGCATTTCAGAAAACAGGTGATCATATCAGTTCACAAGATCATCCTCTTCACTCCTTGTCCACATGAAAGGCTGCATTAACTACTAGAGAACAGGGTAACCTGCCCTTTGGGAAGCTCCTTCCTTCCCTGGGAGTGAACAGCCCCCGAAGGCCTTCAGGATCCCTCCTGCCTGTATGAGAAGCCATTCCAATAACCAAGGAAAGACCAAAACTATATCATTGACTCTTGGAATTTCCCTGCGTGTCCCTCTATATGTTTTATTACACTGCAAGTATATTCCATCAACAGCACCATGCACTCTGCCCTGTAATGTGGAGTAGGAAATGATCTGGCAGGTTCTGTACATTATGGAAAACCTCTTAATGTGGGAAGTAAGGAGAACCTACCAGTTTCTGAAGAGTAAATTCAGATTTACTCCCATGAGGGAGAAGGATTTGTTCTACAAAGATGGAAAGAGTTAAGTGAGGTGGTAAACGAAATTACTCAACATTGCCCCATACTAATTTTTTTTCCCCTAGAAATGACTCCTGAAATGAAGGACCTGTCTTGTGTTTCTTTCCCTCTTTGGTTGAGGCTGGAGTGTGGCTGATGTGAGATAAATCCACCTTTTCCTTCCTTTGACCACAAAAATGCCAACTGAAAACAAACCTTCAGGAATCTGGTGCCAACAGAAGGGTGCCAGGCTGCGGTGGATGTGCCAGTGCACACATAACACACCTCTTGACTGCACTTGGGCCCAGGGTTTTCCAGTAACAGGCTGAAATGCCATTTTCAAGATCTCCTGATTTCTCTGATTTTCACTGCCTCATTTTCTCAGTCCTTTTGGGTACACCTGCCTTGTTTTGTCAGGAACTGCCAAACCTCAGCAAATGAGCCGAGAACTGCATCCCAAATGAATTCTGTAGCAGAAGAAGAACCTATCAGGCTGTTGTCCAAGGTCCTTCCCTTCAACACATCTGCTGCAGCAAAAAGGAAAAGAAGGGCATCTATCTAAAAATAAAATTATTGAATATTTAGGTGCTGCTATTTTTGTCATATATTGTTTTAAAGCTTCAGTTCACTTGGTGCTTTTTAAAGACTTGGGTGAAGGAAAGCACCAGAATTACCTACAAAACTGGTTCTAAGTGCTAAGCCTCTGGACACAGACTGGCCCAGGAACAGAGGAAGTGGAGGGCAATGGCTGTGGAAGGTAAGGAGGCAGAAAGGGAATGCAAACTGGAGCTGATGTCTTGATCCCACTTTGCTGCTGCCTGGGCACTCCTCCCTTCCCACCCTTCCAGGTGGCCCAGTGGGTTGTGGAGCCCAAGGTGCAGATCAAAAAGGACGTGGCTCAGAGACACACGGTAATCTTGGAATGCCTTGTCTGTCCTGGATGCTGGGAGATGGAAACATAGATTTCCAGGAAAATTTACTAGCATTGAACAGTTTAACCACCATGAGGGAGTTTGGATTTCACATGTAAAGTTGGGGATGAAGGATCCATAGTTCCATCCCCTCCTACAATGACTCCAGCGAAGGACCAGGACACAAAGTCCCCCTTTGCAATCCAGCAAGTTCCCAGACATGACAAACCATCATCTCAGGGAATGAACCACCATGGGAATGTGGTGGTTCCCCTGGGCTTGGCTGCAGGGTGGTGTCCTTAGAGGAGCAGGAGAACTGATGACAGGGACAAGTGCTGTGGTTGGCACCAAGACAGGAGACCTCCTAAGACACCCAACAGCCACACTTACAAAGCAGATGGACAAATCACAACGAATGAGGACTTTTTTTCCATCTACACATTTCACCTGACATAATTTCATCCTATCTAGTCACTTGATCCGCCTTCTAAATCCAAACTTCAGTATTTTTAGTTACCTAAATAAAGAAACAATGCTCACCCAGAAGAGCCTAGAAGCTCAAGCTGGAAGCATGAAACTCCAGCAGATCAATATTAAGTTACACCCTGGCAATTGGAGGGAAAATAAGGACAGTTAACTCAGAGCCACGTGGAGCTTTGTGCATTAAAAACACCAATAGTGTTTTATTCAGAAAAAATAAACAGCCTTGCTTTGAAAGAGAGAAATATTCACATTAGATGACACTTGGCATGATAATGTGAGCCAGGAACAAGCTGTGCCTCAACAGCACAGGAGGGTGTGAATAATCCTCACAGGCAACGAGAGCCCCAGCTCCTCCCAAATGCCTGCTGAGCTATTCCCACTGACGTGTCCCCAGTGGCTGCTGGTGTTGAGTTTATCTTTGGTTCTTCCTGAAATTAGTTTATTATTTTCTGGTTTAGTTTCTCTATCAGCCCATCTTATTTAAACTACATCCTCTGAATTTTTTATTTTTTTGAGCTTTAGAATTTTTTTCTAGGAGACTTTCTAGTCTGCAGCCAGCTGGGGCCCCTCTTCTTTCCCTTGGCTCTACTCACTGTGAGAAAAAAAGCCTCCTCTGTTCTCTTTGGACAGGTTTCCAGCACTCGTAGAATGGTTTATCTGGAAGCAACATTTCAGATTTTTCTATGCTGCAACTGACACCACAGACAGGGATGTATCTTCACTGCTGAAGGAGAGCAAAACTGAGAAAATTCTGCCTCCAACCCTCTTTTAATGCAAGACAGAGCTCGGGCATTCTCCCCACCCCGCTACTCTTGACCTCTCAAGAAGTTCTGCCCTCCAACCTCTTTCTTCCACAGGACCACAGCAGCCAGAGGGGATTTCCAGTGGTCTCTGGTCCAGCCCTCAGGCAGCCTGAATCAGGTCATTGGCACCTTCTACAGTCCAAAGTGAACTGTCCTCCAAAGATGGAGAGCCCACACTTCCCTGGGGTCACCGGCCATTACTGAGCAACCACCTTTATCACACGTGTTAGGGAAGGGCCTGTGCCCACCCAGGCTGTCCTTTGGGCCTGTTCACCTGTGGCTCTCCCTGGACAGCTGGTTCTCCATGTAGTGCTTGAGGTTGCCCACAGCACAGACAGGCACGCAGACAAAACAATCTAAACTAATAATAACATTTTTGAGGTTATCTTTTCTCAATCCTGGTACATTCTATCTCTCCTGTAGGACATTCTGCACCTGAGAAGAACTCGGAACTGCAGAGGGCTGAACACCCTTTAATGCCCCTGTACCACTGGAAGGGGCAGGTGTCAGTGCACCTGCCTGGACGCTATTCCTGGTCCAGTGGAACACCAGCCTCCAACACACTGGATAAACACACACTGGATGGAACATCTGACCTTCCTTTTCCTGGCAAGCCCTGTCTCCCCTCCCTGTTATAAATACATGCTTCAGAAATACATAAATGCATAACTTAACACCTGCTTTGATGCAGTCATGGGAAGGAATCCACACTGGGACCCTGTCCAGAGCCTACACTATGTCACTTCATTCCCGAGGTGCAGCCCTGTGTCCCTTGCACAGGGTGGTGAGATCCAGCAGTCGTGGCTGGGATTTGAGCCAGAGGGGTCTGTAGTGTTTGTGGCCTTCTCATCACATTCAATGCAGCGACATTTGTTTTCAGGCAGAAAACGTCAGGCTGTGCCCTTGCCTTGCAGCAAAACCATTTTTGCCTGGCCATGTTATGACTGGTGCATGGCTGTGTCCTCTGCCAGACACCACAATGACTCCCCGCCGATCCCCGACATTCCCATGGGACGGGGAATATTCCCAGTGGGAATTGAGGCCCTGCACACCACAGGCTGCAGATAGGAGAAACCTTTTCAAAAAAGCAGCCTTGGCCTCATTCAGACAGGGCTGATGGATTCTGACAGATTTAGCACTCAAATCGAGGCCTCAATTAAAAGAGCAGCTCCCCAGGCTGAGGCTCAGGGCCCATCCTGCTCTGGGCCAGCCCGAAGCGGGGCCAAGCAGAGCTCTCCCAGGTCACTCTCATCATTCTCCTCGGGCTCACTGCTGAAGGCAGAGGGGGTGCTGCTGGGCAAGCTGTGGCCAGAGCCTGTGCTCAGGGGTCCCTGCCCCTTCGGGTCCGTGCTCAGCACCAGCGCGTCTTGCAGGCACACGCCGCCTGGGCGGGCAGGAGCTCGCTGGGAGTCTGCCTGGGAGTCATTCCTCTGGCTGAAAAACTGCCTCAGCAGGGATTTGTGGAGGGTCATTTGCAGGCTTTCACAAGTCCTCTGTTTTGTGCTTGGCCGGATGTAATGCAAATCCAACTGCAGGACCACATCTGTCTGGAAGGGGAGAGCAAAGAACGCAAAGTGAACGGGAGAATTAGATTGGAAGCAGAGCTTTCCTACTGCTGCTGCCAGAAAGGAGCCTTGGCTGGCTGCTGTGCAGGCTCACAGCCCCATGCTGTGGCACGATGGAGCAACACTACTGCCAGAGAAAATGAGCTGTACATACTCATACAGCTCACAACGCTCGCAGGCCTCAGCCATGGATTCTGGATTTCAGGACTTCTCCCGAATCAGGCCATGTGGGATCCCATTAGGACACTTGTCACTGCGAGCACCACCTCTGGGATATGGGGACAGGGAAGCAGGAGCCACCCCTGGGATATTGGCACCACAGCCAACACTAATGCACATGGGAGAGGAAAGCATGAACCACTTACAGCCCTGGAAGTGTTCAAGGCCACCCTGATCTAGTGGAAGTGTCCCTGCACATGGCAGGGGGTGGAACAAGATTTAGGTCCATGTGAGCTTTAAGGTCCCTTCCAGCCCAAAACATTCTGGGATTCTATGAACTAAAACACACCTCACACTGTAAAAGCCAACAGCTTTATCCAGCAGTGCTCCACAGGGATCTACTCACAGCCTAGCACTATTTTAGAATTTTACAGAAGATGAAGAAATAAGAGAATAACCACATTCATGGCAGTCAACCCCCCTGAAAACAGACCCCCAGCATGGCACTGTGCCTGAAACACCTGTAAAGAGCAGGGAGATGCATAATGGAACAAGAAGATTTTGGCAGGCAATGCCTGGTTTAGGTCTCCTGTCTACACTTAAAAGCAATGCAGAACAACTGAGAAAGTTTAAGAAAAGAGCTCCAGGAACAATCCAGAACTGAAAGCACTGCCATATGCTGAAGCACATCATGTACAGAGCGAGCAGAACTTGCTGTAGGCAGATCCAGGCAGCAGCTTGAGAGCAGCACTTGGTGTAAAATCCACTGGCTGTGTGTTAGGAGAGGAAGAAAAATCCAAGTATAAACAAGGTGCATACTGCTGTTTGAGGAGAGACAAGCCAGGAGACAAGCAATTCTGCTTCTCTCATGGTCTTTAAATAGTTTGAGGGTGCTCTGAAATATGCCAAAGAGGCACAGCTTGGATCAGGCTTGGCAGTGTTACTCTGATGACTGGAGATCCTGGCCAGCCCATGAGCTCATCTCTCAGGCAAAGCACACAGCCTAGTGAGACATTCCTCCACTTGAAATAACCGGGCAGGTCTGACCTCCCTGTGGCTGACGGGGCAAAGAGCAGCCTCCCTGGCCAGGCAGCACAGAAAAATAGAACAATCCATGACCAGTGATGTCTCTCTCTGCTCCCAGCAGAGGCTGCTGTGGGTCAGCTTTGATAGGAAGGTCAGGCAGAGGAGACAACACAAAAGCAAAGAGCATCCACACTCAGGTTCTGCAGCCTGATTGTAAATCGGAAAGATTTTGCTGAGGTGGAAAAGGTGAGGTGAAAGGACAGTACTCTCCTATGGAAACATGCTGGGAGAGCTGGGTGTGTCCAGCCTGGAGGAGAAAGGTATCCAAGATTACTTTAGACCCCCTTCCAGGGCCTAAAGGGGCTCCAAGAGAGCTGGAGAGGGACTTGGGACAAGGGCCTGGAGTGACAGGACAAGGGGTAATGGCTTCCCACTGCCAGAGGGCAGAGTTAGCTCAGATGTTGGGAAGCAATTCTCCCTGTGATGGTGGTGAGGCCCTGACACAGGTTGCCCAGAGAAGCTGTGGCTGCCCCATCCCTGGAAGTGTCCAAGGCCAGGCTGGACAAGGCATGGAGCAACCTGGGACAGTGGAAGGTGTCCCTGCCTGAGTTTTAAGGTCCCCCCTAACCCAAACCAATCTGTAATTCTGTGATTCTGTAAATAGGGCGGCTTTTGTGCCTTGGAGATCAACAAGACCCTCTTTGGTCTGGATGTGACACTGACAGACACATGGTCAGAGAGACATATCCAGCTCCAGCCATGCAGATGGGGACACCAGTTCCATAAGAGTGCAGGAGAAGTGTGGAAATTTGCACCTGGCTACTCTCTACCTGAATTTTCTGCAGTGCACAGAGCTGGAAGACGCAGTCCAGCTCCTCCCGCTTGTACACAGAGGCAAGCAGAGTCTCCACATGGTCCAGACAGCTCTCCCTCTGGATGGCCACGTCATCTGTCTCCTGGGTCAGGAAAACAAGAGAAAATGCAAGGAAATTTCAGCATGAAGCACTGAGGCACAACTGCCCATCAAACGTGCCCAGGGTTTTGATTAACACATTGCCTGGTGGAAATGCTCTGTGTCCTAATGGAAGCACTACAGAAAGGAACAGGAATGCAGAGGTTTTACACACTTGCCTTGTGCAGATCAATGAGAAGACCCTGAGTACATCTTACTGTGAAAAATGGGGTACAGTGGGATTTTCAGCAGAGCAGGAAGCAGCACCAGCTGGTATCACAACCACCAGTAGTGCCAGCAGTGTGTCATGGAGGGAGCAAGTTTTCCAAAGTCATAGCTGGAAGCTCTGAGTTGTGCTGAGTGCTGATTTAGACAATTCAGAACTGCCAATTCTTACTGAGTTACTCAAATTTAACCAAAACAGCACTGTGTCTATGAGATACTCTTCAGTACCAATTGAATTCTGAAGCCACTAATACCCCAGGAAGAGACGAGGGAATAGAGGCCTTATGAAGTTATAGATCATGGAATATCCTGAGTTGGAAGGAGCCCACAAAAGTCATTGAGTTCAACTTCTGGCCCTGCACAGACACCCCAACAATTCCACCCTGTGTCTGAGAGCATTGTCCGAATGCTCCTGGAGCTCTGGCAGCCTTGGGGCTGTGACCAAGTCCTTCTTGCTTTGGATTTGAGCCCTTCAGAATGGGTGACAGACCACAGGCTACCAGACCCTTCCAGAAGGCTTCCCTTTGCCAGCTACCTCTGGCCAACATCCCAGTGTGATCCTTAGCAGAAGCTGTGCTGGGCATGCTGGTGAAGGAGGCTGTTAGGGTATTTGGGGAGGTAGAAGTTGGAGAAGCCCTGGAAGCTCTTCCTGGCCTTCCCTGAACTGCTGCCTGCAAGCAGCCAAAGCGGTTTGGTTCTGGCCAGGAGAGTATGAGGAAAACCCCTGGATCCCAAATGCTGTCTGGGATCTGCAGGCATCAGGATCACCCCTGCATGCAAGGCTGGTGGAACAGGAGTAGAACCATTGATGATGCAGTAAGTCACTGGAGGCTGAGGAAACATCATTTATCTCTGTGCAAGAGAAAGCCAAATCCATCTCTGCACTTGGCAGCTCATTACTGGAAAGATAAATTGGAGGGAGTTTAGGGAAGATCAGGCCAGTGAATGGAGACTAAACCTGGAGACCAAAGAGGCAGGAAGCAGATCAGCCAGATGCTGCTGGCACAGGGCTTTGGCAGCATGGCTGCAGAAAGAGGGTGTAGCCCTGCCATGTCCAGCCAGCTCCATCCTCCAGCACATGCTCTGACCTGCAGAGCTGCCTCCAGCCCAGGTCCAACAGCAGCGGGATGTGGAGCTGCTGGAGCCAGTCCAGAGGAGGCCACAGAGATGCTCTGAGGTCTGGAGCCCTCTGCTCTGAAGCCAGGCTGGGAGAGCTGGTTGGAGGAGAGAACGCTCCAGGGAGACCTCAGAGCCCCTTCCAGGGCCTAAAGGGGTTCCAGGAGAGCTGGAGAGGGACTTGGGACAAGGACCTGGAGTGACAGGACAAGGGGGGAATGGCTTCCCATGCAGGGGCTGAGTTAAATTAGAGATTAGGGAGAATGTCATCTCCACTTTGGAACTTCCTCCCTGCAATTCAAAGCATGACTTACTTCCATGTTGGAAACAACTTTTTATAGATTTCAAGACCCTGTAAAATCAACATTTTCGCTTTTCTTGCCCAAACTACAATTGCCTTGCTCCTTCCTTTCATTACTTTGTCTGTGTTTTAGTTGGCACGCTTTTTTTCCATGAAGCACGGACTCAAAACTGGACCCAGTGTACCAGCAACACCTAGGAGAGCCAGACAGGATCTCACACAAATCTCAGAGCTCTACTTTGCAACCTTGCCACGGTTTTGTGCCATATGCTAGAGCAGCTTCTCCCTCTAAAGGCAGTGCGTGTCAGGTAAAAATGGAAGTCAGGCAAGACACAGGATGGGAGGGAATATGGGACAACTAAAGAAAATGGATCAATACTAGAAAATTCCATTGTAATTATTCCTGGAGTAATTACTCCAGCAAGCCCATTTGAGTTCTTTTGATAACCAGAATATGGCAAATGGTGGGAAAACTCCCATTTCCTACACTCTCCATTTCCTCAAACAAAACAGCTCTCTGGGATCAATCCCCAGGGCTTGAAATCTCACATTCAGCCTGGTGTTGTTGGCCTTCAGCCTCCAGCTCCTGCAGCTCAGCCACGCACGTGGGGTTTAGGAGCAGCCCTCAGCATCCCCCAGGAGCTAGGATCCTAAGATCCTAGAGGGAGCCTGGTGTCCCTGTGGGCATCTCAGGGATCCCACAGGGGTGGGGTGGCTGCTGTGATGTCTGAGGTGGGGCAGGAAGGACATGCTGCTGTCTCTGCAGACAGCACCGGAGCTCAGTGTGAGCCAGCTCCACCATGCACTAGGACAAGAAGAGGGATCTGGCTGTGCTGGGGTCCCTTTTTGTCTCCCTGACCCCTCTTGAGACAGCTCCAGAGGCAGGAGCAGGCAGCTGGGTCTCCCCTTCCCCGCAGTCACTGATGTGGGGCAAAACAAACAAATACAGGCTCACACACACAGACACAATTTTCATGCATGATGCTCACAAGGGGAAATGATGCTGCAGCTTAGGAATGGGCAGGATCAGGCTCCAAACCTCCTGGATACACCACGCTGCATCAGTGACCCCAGTGTGCTGAGGAGCAGTGTCCCTCCACGAGAAACAAGGGCCAAAAAATCCACCACAAATGAGCTACGCTTCAGCAGAAGGACTACAGAAAACAAGGAAGATGGTTACAGAAAGGAGAAGTAAATTAAATCCGTAGAAGTGGCATGGAGACCATCAGTAAAGCCCACACGGGGCACATGGTCTGTGAGGAAAGGTTTGAGAAAGGGTTCAAGGAAGTTGGTACAGCTCAGCTGGGAAGAAATATATTGTTGCATTAAGATACATTAGCACAGCAGGCTAAAGAAGGCGTAAGTCAAAAAGCCAGACCTACTTTCTAACACAGAAAACAGAATAGCTCTTGGCCTCAATCAGATTAAATGCAATAATTTAATCAGGCAGGCCAGAAATCAATCTGAGGGATAACTGGTTAAAGGCATCAAACTGCTGCTAAATCTTTCTTGTGATGCATGAGGGGAAAGGCAGGGAATCCACTGAGATGTGGAAGGAGCCTCAAAGAGGCGTACGCAGAGGAGGGGATCCTTTTTCACCTGGGATCGGCCATTCCCAGCCCTCAGGACTCAGCCCAACCACCCTCCCCACCTGTGACCTGGGGAAAGCAGCCCAGGAAGGGGCCTGGCCAGAGCACTCACGGCGAGCTGGTGGAGCAGGAGCTGGGGGTCAGTGATGTGGGCCAGGGGTGGCTGTGGCTTGGCACACACGAACATCAGGTTGGAGAAGAGCCGCAGGAAGTGGAGCTCCACCCGCGCCCCACATGGGAAGGTCACCGTCTTGCTCGGCAGCTCTGGAAGGGAAACCCAAGCACAATCAACTCCTTGGAGGGTCCTGTCAACACCCCCCTGCACAGCAGTGTCCCTGAGGGGCACAGGCACCCCCAGTTCCCTCCACTCCACACCCTGCACAGCTCACCTTGGCCACGTCCCCAGTGCTCTGTGGCTGCTCCCGAGGGACAGATGGGGTCTGTCAGGGACCGGGCTTCCTTTAGAGTGTGCTTGATCTCCATCACCTGCTTCCCAGTGACCAGGGGATCACGGCCAATGTCTGTGGGAAATGGTTGGAAGAAGGATCACTCCAGATTCCTTATTGATCTCACTGCCTTTCAGGCCCTACATGAATGTCTCCATGGCTACTGAAAGCTCCCATGGGGCACGGCCTGTGATTTGGATTTTAGGGAAGAATGGTGGGCTGGCTTGAATGGGATGGGATAGGATGGGATGGGATGATTTGGAGCCACTCAGTCTCTGCTGTCTCTTCTCACCCCTGCCACTAAAGTGAGTGGTTTCTAGCTTCTCTTACCTTCTAACACATCCTCCAGCATGTGTGTAACCTTCTTCTCTTGCAGAATGTGCTTCTTCAGGTATTTCATGAAGATCCCAGAGCTGAACTCCCCATCCTGCAATTCATAGGCTTCTGCATCTTCGCTCCTGCAAGAGTAAGGACATTTCTTCAGAGTCCTTGCAGTTCTGCATGCAGCATGAACTCCAAGGTGAGTCTGGGGCAGCCAACTCTAGACAGACTCTATTGGCTGGGTCAAAGTGAGCTTCTCAAGGAATAACACAAAGTGCTTTGGTTGTGTCCCAGAGAGGATGGGCAGGCCACAGGATGGGAAAAAGCAGTAGAAGAGAATGGGATAGGACAGCACAGTCTCCTTTGCCAGCCCAGGAGGGTGACGAAGGTGAAAAGCCAGTGGAACTGGCACTGGACCAGTAAATAACACCCAGCATCTCAGGAGGCTTTGGGTGGGCTGCTCATGGAACATGCACCTGGAGTATCAGGCAGAAGAACGGGTGACAGGAGCTGATGTCACCTTCACATGCAGCTTGTAACTGAAGCACAGGCTGATGGCAGCAAGAAGGACAGAAGTGCCTGAACAGCAAACCCAGCAATGGAGGGTGAGAGCCAGAGGGAACATGAAATAAGCCCTCTCCAGCATCCTCCCCATGCATGAAAGGATGAGGAGACAGGGCTGCACCAGAGTCTGGTCCCGTATGAGGGTGTGGGGTTGGTGAAGTCACTTACGTGGAATAGCCATAGACAGTGTTTCCCCAGGGCTCCAGTGGCTGCACCTGGGACAAGGCACATCCTGGGTTGTACCTGGAGAGGAGGCAAAGACACAAGTCAATGTCGAGGACATCTGTCAACTGGAGGGGACAAATCCCACCCACTCCTCATGTCCGTCTCTTAGGGATGGCAGTAACATCAACTCTCACCTCGGATATAACCAGAGAGACTAAAGCTGGGAGTCCCCCAAGAAGCCAAACCACAGGGAAAGGAGAAGGTGTATCCAACTGATTCATCTGCACTGGTAAGCTGCTCCCTGCCCTGAGCCTGAAGCTGTGGTACAGCCTGGAGCTGTGGGGTGCATGTTGCCACCTCCCTACAGAGGCTGGATTTTAACAACCCCAGGCAGCACCCCAGTGCAAAGAACACACAGGTTCACCGTGGCCCAATGGACAACTGTCCCTCAAGAAGTCAGAGGTGCACAGCACCACGGTTACAGCTCAGTTGTCTTTGCTGGGGGTCTGGGACACCCCACAGGGCCCTTCCAGACCATGCACACACTTTTGCCTTGTGGAACCAAAGCAGACTATGGATGATACACCCCCAGATCTCCCTGAGAGACGGGATGAGGACACACACACGAGTCTCAAAGCCCAAAACTGCTCCTGGCACCTCGGTCTGGGCACAGCTGAATGAGCACAGCCCCTATTATTTCCAAAATCAGGTAGATCCATGGTGACAGGATCTGATTTCCAACAAAAGAGATATCTTGGTTGCACTGAGTGGTTAAACCTTGCCCATCTGACTGCAGCCAGACTGACAGGTGGGGACAGGCTGCCTCCAGTTCACACCACTGACTCGGAGCTGTTCCCAGTCACACGGCGACAAGAACCAGGCACAGAGGCAGCATCAGTCCATGTAATTCATGTGTGTCATTCATCCAATTCCAGTGTCCTGGGGCTGGAGCTGGCACACTAAGGAGAGCAGAAAGGACAGGGGTATTGCCAGCAGCCAGCACATCACCTACTGCTGGTGGCACAGTCTGGAGATGTTTAATGGCAGAATTCAACTGGCTTGTGTAAGTTGTCCTAAAGATGATCAGAAGAGAAAATGTGAGAAAGAGACATGCTTCTAAATCTGAATATTGATTTATCTGCTCTTCAACTGCTCTTAATTTAATGTAGAAATCTTTGGTTCCAGGTCCAAGGATAAACCAGGGAGTTCCTGGAAAAGGCAATCACATCCGCCCAAAATCAGCATATAAATGTATGAGGCTACACACAGGCTCTGTGCTCTGATTCCTCCCCTGCTAAGGCTGAGCATCTGCTCCCACTTGGCAAAGGGAGATGTGTTTCTCATCACCCTGACATTTCTGATGCCAACACATGGGGTGAGGAGAAACTCTGGGTGAGCTCCCTGTTAGCACAGACACAGCTTCATGCACGAGCTGCTGACAGACCTGCAGCATCAGTCTGACCAGGAGGGTGTTGGGAAAGCAGGCCCTGGGAGCCTTATTTTACACAGTGGTGTAAACACACACAGCTATGAAATTCAGAGCCTTTCCTGAGCTGAAATAGTGACTTCTCAAGAAAAAAATGAGCTCAGGAGAGAGCTCCTGTCCCAAAAACATCAGGGATAACATCCACTACATGAAGTGCTATGCTTGCTGTAGAAAAAGGGAGGTGTGAACTTTGGGGAAGGAGGGAGAAAACCAGCTGCACAACTTTGCCTAAATATAACAGCAGATTGCACACTGCATCCTCTTCCAGAGCACCACTGAGACTCCATTGAGTGAAGGAACCAATGGCAATGGCAAAGAAGGAGACAGCAGCCCAAAGGAAGACAGACAGCAGCTCAAAAGCTGTTTTATAGATTGTTAACACTTGCACTGGTAGTCCCTGTGCAGCCCCCATACTGCCTCCCCATCACACACTGCCCTCAGAGGCACACAGCAGCCCAGAGCTGCACCAGAGCAGAGTATCCATGAGAGCCAGGTGTTCCTGCTTGGCTGCAGGCCACCCCCTGCCTCTTCTCATCCTGGGGAGACGTGCCAGGGAAGCAACACACTCTGCTCTCAGCGGCCAGCAAGAAGGGAAAAAGGGGATGCTCCACTCTGGGGAGTTCAAGGCAGCATCAAAGGACATCAAACTCCTGCCCCAGAGCTGTGACACAAGTCCCAGCACAGCCAGCTTTAAGCTATTCAAAGCAAGCAGCCTCACCACTGCAGCTAAAAGGCATTAAAATTTTATCATCTCTCCAGGGGCTGGCAGCTCTCTCAGGGTATCAAAAGCCCTGTTGTCTTTCCAATTCTCAGGGCAGGAGCCACAGCACAAAGAAAGAGATATTCCTACATTTGCTCTCCAGGTCTTTTCTGACCTGTAAATCTGCCTCAGGAGCAGAACTAAATGAACTAATGACAGCTTCTACTGCAATAATCCACCCACCTCTGCTGAAATTGGACAAGTAGTAATTTCCTGCAGCAGGATAGAAGTCTCCAGGCCAAGGGAGGATGATGGGTTTTCCACAGAAAGTGGGAAAATGCTGATCTCTGACCTCAGCAGCAGCAGCTTCACAACATGACCACTTCAGAAGGATTTAAGGCCAGTAAAAAAAAGTAGCAGGGCTTAAAGTATTTTCCCTGTCACATTGCACTCTTCTCCCACAAGTTAACAAGAACACAGCCAGGAGAAGAGAGGTGAACTGAACACTCCCAGCCTGAGCATGTGGGAAATATGAACCAGGAAAGCACACAATCAGCAAGATCAGGTCAGATGGGTCAGGCTTGAAACACTGAAGACAAACACTGTGCTGAGTTTCAGCCAACAGTTTATGCCAGGCAGAGCCATCCCTCCACAGGCTTGAGGAAACCTGCCTGTATTTGCCAGGCTTCTTCACCTCAAAAACCCAATGAAAGATCTCCAGCCCCTTCTCTCCAACAGATCTCAGACAAGGTCTGACACTCTCTGCACTAATACATGACTGACCCATCCTCCAGCACACCCTGCAGACCTGACAATGTGACTGATTTCATGGCACAGATCAATAACCTCTGACAGAGGCTCAGCAGCACCATGGGGCACGTGGCAACCACAGGGGCTGCCAAA
This sequence comes from Cyanoderma ruficeps, assembly GCA_008694505.1. Classification (NCBI taxonomy): domain Eukaryota; kingdom Metazoa; phylum Chordata; class Aves; order Passeriformes; family Timaliidae; genus Cyanoderma; species Cyanoderma ruficeps. The sequence continues at coordinate 16,779,992 of VZDJ01000155.1, read as the reverse complement.
ACCCACAGCTGAGGATGGCCACCCTCCCCCCGCCCTCAGAACACCCGGCCCAGGTGAGGAAGGGGGAAGAAGCCCCTACCACTTCCTGCAGGTGTCCAGCAGGATGATGTTCAGGGCTGTCTGCTGCTGCTGCATCTTCTGGAGGATCTTCTGCACGCTGATGCAGTTCTCAGGGGCATAGGGTTGGGGAGCATCAACAGGCACCATGTAGTTCCTCCCCAGATGTTCGTACCCGTGCCCAGCATAGTAGAATACAGCTGAAACAGGGAGAGGAGAGGATGAGTCAGGATGCCAACCTGCAGGTCTGTAACCAGCTCCCCATGGCCACGTCCCACCTCCTGTCCTGAAGGAATACCAGTGCAGGGCAGACCTAGACCAGTAGCACCTATGGAACTGGAGCTACATTGACCTCACAATCTCCACTTTTTCCCAATTTATTCCCTTCATTAGGGTTGGAAGCAGCCTCAAGAGGCTCTCCTGCACTTGTGGATTCCTGCACTGTTTGTCTCTTGAAGGCCCTGGGCTTACAGGCTTCCAAACCCTCTGTGCTACAATATCCAGGCTCAGTACCTGCCAGGCTGAATTTCACCATTGTACAATGTTTTGGTTAGTCCTCAGCTCTTTGAAGGAATAAGGCAACAGAAAAGGATTTTACCAGGATGGAAAACGCATCAACAGCCATTTAAATGAGAAGCTCATCAGTTTCCTTGTTTTGGAGAAGAGACTTACAACTGATTAGGTGATGGGAAACATTCTCAATTCAAAGGTCTGCCTGTATTCACACACCTATAAGCTGGTGAAAAATTAGACACATAGAGAGATGAGTTCTTCAGATGTCCAGAACATGAGGATCATGTACCTCAACAACCTCAAACCAGGCACCAGCCATGTTAGGCAAGGGAAGAGTTAGACTCATGCAGATGCTGATGGGAAGCCCAAGACCCAACAAGAATTTTGGGTTTTACTCTTAAGCACATGAAACTTTAGTAATAAACACAGAGCCATCCTGGTGGGAAGCCAGCACTGGGGAGCTTGGCATGGCCTAAACTGGGGCTCCTCTCCAAGCCCTGTGTTCAGTGCAGGGCTGGCACAGGGAATCCCCAAGCAGGCTGCAGCTTCTCAAAAGGAAGCTGCACAGTGGCTGGCTACCCCTCCCAGGAACCAATGACACTGCCTGGGGGCCGCTGGTTGGTGAAAGCCAACTTGGGGAATTGAAATGGGTTAAAAATAGCTCTGCGAGGTGACGCGGAGTTGTGTTACTGCAACTAGGGGACAGTGAAGAGCGAGAGGTCAGAAATGGAAAAAAGCAGCTATGAGGCAACAGCAGGAGAAATTCTTCACTCAGATTCAATGCCAAAGCCCACACTTCAGTGAGTAACCTCTACTCTGTTTGTCCTCTGCTGTTCCTGCCCCTGGACTTGGCAGGACGCTCACTTTGGTCTGATTCTGCAAGGATGCAGTAACAGGGGCAGAAGCTGAAGGGCTGAAAGCATGATCTCACCATGTGGAAAGTGGAAAACATGATCTCATAGTCAAAAAGACCTTGAGTCACCTTTGGTTTCTATTCTCAGGGGACAATGGAAAGTTTCTCAAATGGCCATTTTCACAGGTGCCATGAGATTTGGGTTCCTCTTCTCGTGGATCGCCACCCAGAGACAGCAGGCTCTGATTTGGAGAAGCTTTAAACTTTCGTAACTTGCAAACCAAAGCCACAAAGCCCTCTCCTAGGACTAAAAAAGAGTATAAAACAGGAAGCCTTCTAGAAAAACTAAATGCAGGTTGGGTCCCTTGAGCCATTGAGCACTGGTGGCTTTCGTCCCTCTGCCTGTCCATGCAAGGGAAGTGATGACATCTCTTACCAGGCAGCATCGCTGAGGCTCGGAAAAAAAGGAAATGTAACAGGAAAGCCCACAATGAATGGTTAAATCCTTAAATCTTCTAACTTTTGAAGTCTTGTTGAGTACCTGCATGTACCACCAAGTGCTCCCTATGCTACATAAACCACAAAAACTGGTGTTCAAATCAAAAAAGGTGAATTTCACATCACCCGGGCAACTTCTCCAACTTCTCCTGGATTGAATCTCTCCTCTTGAGCAAGAAAGCCATAGAAGGAAAGGGATGATTTATTCTGAGTTCTTCCCACATTGTATGAGTCAGAACTGCTTATCACAGTAAAACTTCTGAGTACCAAAATAAAAAGGGGAAGCTCTAAGCTCTACTTAAAATGCAGGAAATGTCAGCATGAGGCCTAATAAAGGCATGACTCCATATTCCTAGTATTCCACTCACAATTTTCTGCTCTCATTGCATTTCCAACGTAATTTTTTTGATTTGTGACTTTTTAGGATGCTCAAAATAACATCCACGGGAATTCCCCTTTTGCCTGAGGCTGGAATAATTAAATCACTTAGAGGATGTTGGGCCTTCAAAAATTCTATGCAGCTTTTCTAAGATGAGATCTGGAGGAAAAGTAGCCCAATAGCCCACCACCTCCATACAGTGAACTGAAGAAACTTTTGGATCATAGAATCATTAGGGTTGGGAAAGACCCCCAAAGATCCTTGGACTGAACCTCACCATGCCCACTAAACGACATCATGCAGTGCCACATCCACTCGTTTTTTGAACACTTCAGGATCCAGGCCTGGGAGCTGTGCTGGGATGGTCTGGAGATGTGGAAGAATGTCTCACAAAAGCCTACAATTCCTGGAGGGACAGTTACAGAGACCAAAACGCCCAACTGCTCTCATCAGCATAGACCATACAACAAGGGGCAATGAGTACCAACCCACAGAGGTTCATGTTTACCAGTCAGCCCTCTCCTCCCTCTGTGTATCTACACAAAACTCTCCTGACTTCAGCTCTGGTGGTTGCTACACAGGAGGTGGCACCTCCTGGTTCCTCAAGAACACTGGGATGCCACAGGAGCATGTCCAACACACACATGGATGTGCAGGACTGGCTGTCACAGACAACTCTGGGGTCTTTAACAGGCTGCCTGAGTTGTTCCTGGAGCTGCTGCCTCACCACAACTGGGGCACTCAACAGGCAGCCTGAATTGATGTCCCACCATTAAATTAGGATTCCAATGAAAGTGGCAAGAATCCTGAACTGCTGGATCCAGCCCACACTGAGGTTCACTGTCTTCAAAGAATAACACACCACTAAGCCTGGAGAGCTGTTAAGAAAACCTCAACCTAAGCAGGTGTTGCCTCACACGCAACTCAGCTGTTAATATTTTTCCTGATAGCACACAAAATCAATTTTGCCAGGATCAGAGGCCACAAATGTAGAGAAGCTCTGGAAGTTTAAATAAGGCATGACAATATGAAAGGTTTGCTGTTTCCAAGCATTTTTTTCTCTCCAGTGCTTAGGAAGGGCCATGGATAAAATGCCATTTGGTCCTCACGTGCCATGGACAGAGGGTGAGAATGGCAGCTGGGATGACTCTGGCCTGGGAGAGGAAGTAAAGCCTCTCTGAAAGAGGATTTCAGAGAGCAACAACAAAAGGAAGCTGCAAGTGAAGTCATGGAAATACGCTGTCAGAGGTGATGCACTCAGACGTAGTGCCAGGACTGTGCATGGCCCTTCCCACCAGCTCAGCTTCCCCTGATGAGTCACTGCCTCCCAGAACAAGGTGGTTGTGCAGCATTTACCTCGTGGCCAGGTCCCCATCCATTGCACAACCTCCAAACCTCAGGCTGAATGCCAGCCTGGAATCAGCCCACGCTGACTTTCACTGTCTGGGTGCCACTCAGCTGGCATGTAAGCCTCACAATGAGGTTTGGAAGCAAAAAAAAAAAAAAAAAAANCACCTGCAAGGTGTTTTCAGGGTATCTGTCAGGCTGGGACGATCTCAGGGACCCCAAAGATGCTACTTTCACCACCAAATCAGAACACCTGTGATTCACAAGATCTGCTGGTGGGGTCTGTGGTTGAGGAACACTTCCTTACACGGAGCACAGCGCACAATTAAGCACAAAGCCCAACCTCAAAGCCACCTGCAGCTGGGAATGCTCTTCTGCAAAAGGGGTATCAGGGGCCCAAATCAGACCTTCAGGAAAGAGAAACAAGGAAATCACGACCAGATGCAGCAGTCAGGGCTCAAAAGGAGCTCCCATCCTCACACATGAGTCGGGGTGGGGGGGAGCAATCAGTCAGTCTTCTCAATTCTTTTATCCAAGGAAAAATCAAACCCCCCTTTCCCATACACTATTGAAAGCACTGGCTCCCCAAAAACCCAGTGTGAGACAATGCTGTAGGGATTGGAGGTGAGCCACGTGTTGACGAAACATCCACTTTGTCTGACTATAACCTGCCAAAACTAAACTACACTTATCCAAGGGCTCCTGCCAAGCCTGGTACTGATGCTGGTCTCCACTGAGACACCAACATTCCATTTCTTCCCTTTTAATTCAATAGCTGCTCAGAAAATCGCCTAATCCCTACTCAGCACGGGCAGGTGGCTGAGCTGGCTTGGCCTTACCATAGACTCCCTTCCCCAGGAGCTGCAGGAACCGACTGACCGCTGTCGCCATCTCAGCCTTGTTCAGATCCAGCAGGGAGACAACCTGGAAGCCCAGATGTTTCAGAAGGTGACTCAGCTCAAACACATCCCTCACAGGAGCCATGAGGTTGGGGTGATGCTGGTAGCGGTTGTTGCCCACCAGAAGTGCTATTTTGCCTGTAGCTAAAACAAACACCAAGTGAAAAAGCTGAAAATGCTCAGTGGGAGGCAAGATCTCACCTCCTCCTGTTGGAGTGAGGATATAGGCAATCTAAGGAAAGAGGCAGTAAGGACAGACCCCAGGCTGGTGCAAGCCTAGAGCACCTTTCAGAAAGTCCTTCCACAAAATATACAATCATTTTGACAGAAAGGCTTGAAAAGTTTCCACTTGACAGCCAAAATCCCAGGAATGCAGCAGTTCTGTTCTACCTGCCCTACTGTGACAGGTCTGGCATGTATGTGGGAGGGGGATTCACTGAGCCAGGCTGAGGGTCCTTTCCCTCATGGGGCTGAAGGAGAGAAACCTATGGCTCCTGCTTTGATTTTATCCCCACCTCCCACTGTAAAAAAATGGGATTTACGTCGCTCAGCAGTGGTGGGAATGAGGAACTTTGCCCTGCTCTGAGGAGGTATTTCAAGTAGGGATAAGTTGTCATTTGAACAACACTTTTAAAATCATTTCGCAGGCACAGAGCTTAAGACTCAGTTACTCATTAGGAATGATCTTACTCCACTTGCTGACAAAGATCAGGGCTTGGCAGGGGATGGGACTCATTTTATGCTCTAATCCAAAAGTGCAGAGCCTATGGCAATGTGGTCATAAAGGCTTGAAGCAGTCTCTGCAGAAAAAGCACTCCCATTCCTTGTTCTTCCATCCACCCTGGAGCCTGGCTTTTAATTAAGGGAATAATTGCTCAGGAAGAAAAGATGACAGTACTCACCAAAAAACTTTCCAGAGCCACATGTACCTGGGAAAGAAAGAGGGAAATTATAAGCCTGGGTTCAGTGAGCCTGGGCCCAGCACAGAGTGCCAGGTCTGAATTCTGCTCCAATATCCCCAACAATGCACAGCTGGATCAAACACACAGAGGATCTGCACAACCAACATTCTTCAAGCAACTCCTTCATAGCCTGACTGCTAACCTTAAAGACACTGGTCTGATGTTAGGTGGATTTATGAAATCTAGCCCGATTTATGACATCCTGAGCAGCTGGGAAGCAAAGCCTGGAGAAGTGGCAGACAGGGAAGGAGGGTCAACATGGAAAAGCTCGTACCTGATGTGACTCACCTGCTACCTTGCTGCAGCAAAAGCAAACACAATGACTCAAGGTCAATAAAAGCTCCAAAACAGAGTTTCTCCCCAGAAATGTCCAGTGCAGAGGAAGTTTCCCTGTTTGCTTTTGATTGCAATAATATTCCCACAGTTTTTCATCTCTCTGCTCTGCCTTTCCCTGTTGTTTTAGCAGTTCTGGCTCAGACAAGCCACTCACTTTGGTCCACAAGCTCTCCTGCCTGAGCACTTCCAGCCTCTTAAAATCATTATTACCCTAACAGCTCCAGCTTTTCCTATTTCCATCAGAAATAAATTTTAAAATCCAGCCCAGGAGAAAATTCTAGAACCCTACAAGCTCTAAAAGAAGAAATTAAGGCGAAATTGCGTAAATCTCATGGGTCTTGAAGACCTCTGGACCCTGAAGCAGAGTTACTGATGCACGAGAGATGCCTGAAAAGCTGCAGAACAAAACCACTCATCCTTTTCCACCTCTGACAGAGGCACCTGTAAAAGCTCCCCAGCAGTAACACATTGAACTCAACCCAATCTGGTGTCCTTTTCTCACTGTCCCAGGATGTGTTTTGCCAGCTGTGAGGAGGCAGGCAGAGAGCTCCCTGGCTACACAAGATCAATTTCCACTTTGGAGAAATTTCAAAGCCACCCTAAAAGGCAGGATAAGAAGCTTATGGCATAGAAAAATCTCTAGGTGGAGTAAAGAGCCAGCAAAGTCAGGCTGTGCTATTCCTGCCTCACATAAGGTAAAGGTAGAGGGCCAAAGCAGCCAGAGATGGAGGCTCTGGGAACACATCCTCCCCCTGGGATCTATCATTCACACAGCATCAGCCCTGAGCCGCCAGCCCAAGGGGCCTGAACCTTCCCAAATAAACACCATTCTCTCCAGCTCTGTATCCAAGCACATCCCTTCACGTCAGCAAGACTGGAAATGAGTATGGTCACAGGAGCCTGCTGCAATTTGGCCTGGAAGTGTGAAAGCAGCACCTTGGCATGGCAAGAAAACAGCAGAGAGCAGCTGAGAGCACTGAGCCTGCCCTTACACAGCAGGTGTCTGACACACTACAGGGCCCAGCAGCATCCCACCTGTGGGACAGCACATCACTGCATTTAGGGGGTTTTCCAGCCACCACTCCCTTTGCTCCCTCAGGGCCCCAGTATCCAGGAATCCTGTTTATCGTGGTCCTTGTTCACCAGCTCAGCACCTCCAGAGAGCATCAAATTCCTTTATCCCCTCTAATTACATCTTGCACCAGGTGATTTGCAGCGAAGTGATGTGGGCTGGCTCTGCTCACCGATGTGAACGTCCACGGCGTTGGTCCAATGCTCCCCGTGCCTGTTGGAGGCACAGCAGAGGTACGTGCCAGAGTCACTGACCTTGGTGTGGGTGATCTAGGCAGATCAAAAGTTAAATCACGTTATTTATGGTGAAAGTTTGATACTCCCTGCCAGGATCTGGTGAAGGCACTCGTGTTCATGGAATAAAAAGTATTTTTCCTGCTGTTTGCAGAGACTTTGCCTCACCAAGAATCAGGGCAGGGACAAGAACCAGAGCCGTACCAGCTGGCAAGGACTCTGGTTCTCCAGCCTAAGATCTTGCTCAGAGAGGGACTGAAGCCACCACTGAGTCTGAGTGGTCATAGCTCTGCCTATTCAAGCCCTGAACACCTCCAAGCATGATGCTGCCTTTCTGGCTCCAGCACAGCACTACCCACCTCTGAAAATAACTTGTCCTTAGTGCCCAGACTAAACTTTCCCATCAGAACTGCAATCTAAGGCCACCATGTAATACCATCTAAGACCATCTGTGATACCATCGACCACTACTGAGAAGAGACTTGATGTCTTGTCCTTGTGCCCTTCAAGTGATACCCTGGAAGAAATCTCCTTTCTCGATTCAAGGAGACAGCACTGATTTACACTCAGCCAGAGACACGAAATAAAGACAGCCCCTCTACTGCCTTCCTGACTCTTTTCTGTCAGGACCAACCACATTTTCTTCTAGGTCTCCAGCAGGCAGACAGCATTCCTGCACCTCCCTCAATCTGCAATCCCCTCCACACACAGACAGTAACTGTTCTCACGTCTCTGCCTAAAAGGGCATAAGGGATGTGCTGAGAGCCCTTGATGCATCTATGGATTGGTTACCTCTTAGAGGAACCCACAACTTTTAAAGATGTCCACAAAACATATTCCCCCTTCATGCAGAGTCATGCAGCCACCTACCAAAGCAGTGGGGTGATTCATGGAGGGCCTCCTCAAAACCCTGCAATCAGCTTCTCCCATTATCCTCCTTAGCACCCAAAGGTCCTGTACTATCCCCAGAAAACCTTACCCAGAGTTTTTTTCTCTTCTGGTGCTCCAGCAGGTTCCCGTTGCGGTACCACTGGTAGCTGGGGGCTGGGACCCCCATGGCAGCACACTGCAGCTGCAGTGGCTGCCCCACCTCCACCCGCTGCTCGCTGGGGTTCAGGACAATGACTGGTTCTCCTTGCCACAGTTGAGGGGGCAGACCTGCAAGGCAGCAAGACAAAATTGGTCCTCCCTCCACGGGGACAGCAAACAACACCATTTTCGACTATCAGCACCGCACCTTTCTCCTTGGGGAGTAGGGAAACCTTGGGAGCAATGCCTATGATAGTAAAGGCCACACCAAAGCCCTGCCTCTGGCTTCCCAAACCTGATCCTCGCCCTTTCCTGACAAAGGTGCAGTCAACATTCTAAGGTAAACCACACCCCAAGTTATTTTTGGTCAGCTTTGAAGTAGCCAGATGGTTTCTTCCAGTCCCAATATCCAGAATAACTCTGGGAAACCCACAGCAAGCATGAGGGGCAGGTGCATGTGGATGGAGCTTGGAGCAACGTGGTCTAGTGAAAGGTGTCCCTGCCCATGGCAAGGGGTGGAACAAGATGAGCTTGAAGGTCCCTTCCAACCCAAACCATTCTGTGATTCCATAATACATCAAGAAAGTAAAAGACAGCCTTGTACCTCTGGCAACACACTGATGGACCTCTACCTTCACCCAGTCAGAGAAGACAGCATTTCTGTGGAGGTCGTTGACCCTGCAAGTGTAGAGTTGGGTCTGCTCTGCAATGATGGGCAAGTCTTGGCTGGTTGCTCCAGGAATCAGGCGGCAGTCAGACTAAAGGGAAAACATAGGCAGTGGGCAGCAATTCCCCCCTCACATGGACATGGACAGAGGGTGAGAATGGCAGCTGGGATGACTCTGGGCTGGGAGAGGAAATAAAGCTGGCAGTAGAAGGCACTAGGGAGCCCCTTGTAAGAGCAACAAAAGTGCAACAAAAGTGGAAACCCCTGTTTTCCTCCCTTCCTTCAGCTCCCCCACTGTGTGCAGGGACCCAGCCTGGTGTCATACACAGGGTCACCCCATCCTTACCTGGTACTGACAAAACCACTGGTACTGCAGCGAGGTGCGTCCCTGGGCTCGGCACCGCAGTGTGAAGGAGTATCCCACCGGGACAGAGACAGAGACTGGCTGCTCGGTTATGGCAATGGCTGTGGAGAAACAGCATGTGGAGATGGGAACAACACTGCAGTCACAGCCCCGCATCTCACTCTCACCCAGCGGCCAAGCACGGTGGGCTTCAAGAGGGACACCCATCCCAGCAGGCAGGGAAGACTGGAAGAACAGGGATGCTCTTGCGCCCAGAGAATGTAGAGAAGGATGGATGGTGGGTGTGTAGGTGGACAAGAGGATCGGTGGGTGGATGACACAGGCATCTTCTGCATACTCTCGCAAGTGCGTGAGGGCTGGCACGGTCACTCTGCCCCGTGGCCACTCACCTTCCTGCATCGCTTCTCCGGCGGCTCCTCCCCGGCCTGGGCGGCCGCCGGCCGGGCCCGCGGCAGTTCCTCTCCCCGGGACGCGGCGGCGGCACCTGCGGCGAGGGACGGCAGCGCTGGGGCGGGTCGGGCCCGGACGAGGGGCCGCTCACCCGGCGCGGCGGCCCGTGGCGGGCTGGGGGCTGCGGCGCCGGGCCGGGGCCCGCCCTCGGCTGCCGCCGGCCCCGCGGCCCCGCACTTCCGCGCTCCCGGCCCGCCCCGCGCCCGCCGGCACCGGGGGCGGCGCCGCCACGCGCCGGGGCTGCGGCCACCCGCACGGACCGGCTCCGCATGGCCCGGCACGGCCCCGCACGGACCGGACCGGCTCCGCATGGCCCGGCACGGCCCCGCACGGACCTGACCGGCCCGGCTCCGCATGGCCCGGCACGGCCCCGCACGGCACGGACCGGACCGGCTCCGCATGTCTGGCCCGCTCCGACGGGGACGCTGCAGAACGCGCCCCTCGTCAGGATGCCAAGGCTGCCCGCACCCCCATGCCCATGAGTGACCTCTCCCCCTCCCCAGGGGGGTCCTCACGCCCACCCCACTGGTCACCTCGCCCCCCTGCCAACCGTCCCTCCTTCCCCTGGTGCCCCCCCTCCCACACTCCTTATTCCTTACTCCCCACCGCCACTGCTGAACACACCCTCATTCACACGGGGGTCCTTTCCCTCCTCCCTACAGTATGTCATCGTCCAGTCCCCGTCCCCCGTCCCACTTATTTGTCCATATCCCACTAATAACCTTACCCCCCTCCCCACGGATGTTTTCACCCTCATCTCCACTGGTGACCTCACCCAATCTCCACAATAGTCCTTGCTCCCTTCGCCACAGACGTCCTTGTCCTCATTCTGACCGGTGACCTCAACTACTTACCAGGAGTGTCTTCCTCTCCTCCCCACAGTGCCCCCTCCACTCCTTGCAGGTGTACTTGCCCCTCTCCTCACAGATGTCCTCCCCTCCTCCCCACACTTGTGGGTATACACACCTTGTGGGTATACTTGCTCATATATTCCCACAGGTGTCCTCACATCCCTCCCCACCAGTGTCCTTTGCCCCATCCCCACAGCCATCTTCATCCACATCCTCAGTGGTGTCCTCACCATGTCCCCGCAGGTGTCCTTGTCTGTCTCCCCATGATCACCACGCTCTCATCCCCACAGCCACTCTTGCCCCCTGCCCTCACCCCGCCAGGCTCCGTGGCCGCACTCACGTCTCTCCTGGGGACCACGGCCTGCAAGGTTCATGGTGGAGCCGGCACTCCCAGGGGTGGGAGAACCCCTTTCTTCTGAGAATACCCCGCCAGCTGGGCCGGGCGTCACGAGGGCCCCAAGGGGAAGTGGCGCTGGGCCAGCCCTCCGGAGGTTGCACAAGCCCCTTTGGGAGAGAAGGGACGGGTGGAGGAGAGCACAGCGCTGTGCTGAGACTTGTGCTTGCAAGGTTAGGGCAAGGTCAGGCTCGTTAACCCAAAAATCATCACCTTTCCAGAGGCAGCAGGACTACAACGAAATTTGCTGGGAATGGTGAATGGAGAGGACAGACGGTGGCCAGGGAGTGACTGTCATTCCCAAACCTTGAAGTGACTGTGAAGGGAGTGTGACAGGAAGCTCAGAGGAATGAAGCAGGTCTGGGCTCAGGATGTGCAGTGACAAGGTACCTATTCTCAGGGCAGACAAAGTTGCATCTGGCTGGCTTCTCCCCATGTTAATAGTCCCAGGAAGCAGGTTCCCATGGTGCCAGGCAGGGACCAGGACTTCAGCATGAGGGGGACCATGGGCCAGTTAGAGAGAAGGCTGTGAGAGACTCTCACTCTGCTGCTGAAATTTCTCTGTCCTGTAGCTATGGGCTGACCAAGGAAAAGTGAGGCCATCAGGGATGTGGCTTCCAGGAGGCAGCATGGAAGGGCACAAACAGAGGCATCAGGATGGCAGAGAGAAGCAGTTGTGGCTGAGTGCTCATGGATCCCTGCCCCGTGGAACCCAGGGCAGGGCTGAGCTGTGCCATAAGGTCAGAAGGACTGAGCAAAGCTGAAGGATGCACCTCTAACTGCTGCTCTTCTTTTATAACAGATGGGCAAGAAGGTGGTAGGAAAAGCCAAACTCAACACAACTGGTGGATCGAGGAAACACTTTCTTCCTCAATGTCCTTTCCTATGTGCAGAATGGGATAGTTACATTGCAAAGGCAGGAAAACCTGCTACACCCTGCCCATCCAGTCTGACCCAGAGCAATCCCTGCTCCAACAAGGACTGGCCCTCTCCTCTCATGGATACAGGAAAGGTGATGCAAAGCATAGGACCTTCCTTTGTGCTCATCTCCCCAGCTGTCAGATCACACAGACCCTCCTTTTTCCTGTTTTCTCCAGGGTCCCGCTAGGCATTTGGAAATACACCCTTGCAGGTTGAAAACCTACAAATGATTGTAGATTAAAGTTCTGGCTGAGTATGTGGCAGCAGCTCCGTAGAACGAGTATGCTGCAGTTATTATCTATGTAATTCACATAGCTAATAAAAATGATCATTAAATTAACCCCAGCACTTTCCCATAGCTAAAGATGACATTTCTGGTTGATGCAGAATCTCTTCAAACAGCCGGAGGTTGCTGTGTTCCCTGTAGACTGTTTCTCCAAGCTTAAGGGAAAGAATCCTCCTCCAAATACCTCCTCAGACAGCCCATTGTGCTCGTCCTCTGTCAGAGCCCTGCCCTGGCACCATCTGCTAATATTTGGGGAAGAACCAGAGGTGAGAGCTTGTTGGTGGAGTGGAGGAAGAAGCCCATCATTTAGGAAGGGAGGAACTTAAGGGTGCAGGATGGGAAAGGGAAGGATAAGCTGTGCGAGAGGAGTGAGAAAACATCTGTGACTCTGTGAGTCAGTGCTGGATTTGGAGGCACAGGAAGAAAGCTTTGCTAATGAGGTCTGAAGCCTCGTTTCTGGCTGGCTCAGGCTCCAGCAGCTGAACACGTTTCCCCCGGAGCCAGGAGCAGAGGGCACTGTCACTCTCTGAGCAGACTGACGGGAGAGCAGATGCTGTGAGAGGAAGCTGTCTCAGCAGGCAACGGGCACAGGAACCATTCAGAGCTTGAAAGGGCAGAAAAAGAATATAACCCCTGCGCGTCTGGGGGGAGAATCAAACACCACAGCAGGCTCTTTCTCGTCCCATCTGAGCTAAACCTGCGCTCACCATCCAGGCTTCTCTCCACTGTTGGGGTGCAGCACTGAACCACGGCATGACCAGGGTGGGAAGGAAGCTCTGGGGGTCTCTGGTCCAGCCCCTCACTCTGAGCAGAATGTCAATCAGCTGCTCAGCGCCCTGTCCCATCCACAGTCAACTGTCTCACAGAATGGAGACTGCCCACCTCTTGGGTCCCTGTGGTACTGCTTGATTCCCTTCATAGCATGAGTAATTTTCCTAATATCTAATCAGAACTTTCTTCCTTACTATTTGCATTTTGGCCTCTAATTCAATCACTCTGCACCTCTGAGTCTGTGTCCTTCTATGAGGTAGTGAAGAAAACAAGGTCTCCATTTAGCCTTTCCCTGAAGCCTAAAACCCAGTTTCTCTCATCCTCTTCTCCTATGTCAGGTGTCTGAGCTCCTTCAATCTTTTTGGTGGCCTTCACTGGACTTGATCCAGCACATTAGTGTCTTTCCTGTATTTGGGAATCTGAAACCAGACACAGTCCCAGGCCCAAAGCAGAAACCTTCCTGATCTGGACACCCTTCTTAGCTAGTCTGGGCTCTGTTCTATCAGATCAATATGCCAAGACACTGGGCTCATGGTAAAATAATGTGTAATTCGTATGCTGGGATTTCAGGTTTCCTGAAGTTGTGGGACCTGAAAGTCCTCTTTCTCCTTCCAGAGAAAGGGATGGGAGCAGGAGAATGCCAACTTGGGTCCTCCCAGCCCAGCATCCTGCCTCCCACATTTGGGCAGCAGCCAGAGCAGAACAAAGAGTGTGAGATCAGGGCATGCACACACTGAATATTCTTATGCAGCTCAAACATTTCTTGAACTGAAGGTAGTATCTTCATACTGCATAAATCTCAGGAGATTTTCTTTCCACAGATTTGTCCTGTGGATTTTATTAATCCCTGTTGACATTGAACAGCCGCAGCCATGTGTGGGAGTAGCCTAAAGCCAAGGGGAGAGAGAAAGCATCTCCCTTTCACTTATTTTACCTCCTGCTAATTTGACTTGTTCTCCTTGTCCCTCTCAGATGTGTATACCTCAGTCATGGGCACCTCAGTAGTTTCTTCCAGTCCCCACAGTTACCCTTCATGCAGCAGCCAAGTCTGGACCTTGGCTTGTCCTTGCTGCTCTTTTCTGAGTTCTGCGTTTGGGTTTTTTGGGGGTCTGCTGTTTTCTGTTTGAGATGGATTATTTCTAAGTGACATTAGCTCACACAGAGCCCACTGCTGCCTATTGAAAATAAGTTTTGTGGTTTCCCCCATGGATCATGCTATATTTGTTTTATGCAATTTCATCTGCTATTTCACTGTCTGGTGAAGGTGGGGCCTTCAGTGACCCCTCTGCGACCACCCTTCTCCATATCTCCTAGGACCACTTCCAAATGTCTTAGGAGGTCCATCTCCTTTGCATTTTCAAGATCAAGTATCCTGTCTGGTATCACAAATCCCACAATTTACATGCCTGATAATGTGATCACCTGCCACTGTTGTGTCACCTGTATGGGTGATGCACACACTCTGTGTGTCTGTGCATACCCCAGTGCCAGTCCCTATCCAAAGGCACATTCCAAATCACAGTATTTGCTGAGGAAAAAGGAATCAGGAGTGTCCTGCACCAACTGATCCATCACCTGCCCTGCTGCTTGCTGCCACATCTGCTGCCTCTCCTGTCCAGGGAGAATCAGCTCTAAACATGTTGTATTTTCTGGAATGGAGCAATTTGCCATCATTTCCCGGCTCCTGCCATAATCACTACAGCCATGGGCAAGCAGTGAATCTGCTCCATCCATCATTCCAGTGCTGGAGGGATGTGGTGCCACCAGTGACATGTCCGCAGCACATGATGCAACAACTTGACAGGCAAGAAAAAGGTAGAACAAGAACATAATTCCATTTTATTACTCATTACATTTTCATTTGGTATTAAATCACAGCTAGTAATTGTTTGTGACATGCATCCACCTTTTTCATTTCTCTTTGTGCTGTCTTTTTTTATGGAGACTGAATAAATACCATCACAGACTTCCTCTTGGGCATTCTGGAATAAAAAACAGGCTGCCAGGCTCCTGATGTGAGGATGTGACTGCCATGCCCACACTGAGAGGTGCGGCCAGCGAGGGTGGGAGCCCTGTGCCTGCAAGGAAGTGAGGGATGTTGTAGCTGATCCTGAGAGATCACAGAATCATGGAATGACCTGAGCTGGAAGGGATTCACAAGGACCATCGAGTCCAACTTCTGGCCCCACACAGGGCAGTCCAATAATCCGACCTTGTGCCTGAGAGTGTTGTCCAAAAGGCCCTGGAGCTCTGGCAGCCTTGGGGCTGTGATCATTTCCCGGAGAGTGTGTTCAGTGCCCGACCATCCTCTGGGGAAGAAACTTTTCCTGATACCCAACGTAAACCTGAGACAACTTCAATGCTGCACCGTCGGGTTCTGTCAGTGGTCCCCAGAGAGATCTTTGAGGTGTGAGAAATCCCCCGTGGTGGGGAGGTATTATAAGAAAAAGTTAACTTCTTCCTCAAAAGCTGGACTTGAGCTGGATGACGGCAAGAGGAGGAGGAGGCGGCCGGGCAGGCGGCCCGGGGAGGCCGGGCAGTGGCCGCCGCGTCACGATTGACAGCGGCATGTGCGGAGCGTCTATAAACGGCGTCGGTGAGTGACAGGGCGGGCAGCGACGGCCGCGGGGCAGGGCAGCCGCACTCCGGCCATGAGCTCGGCCCGCAGGGCCCTCGCGGGCCTCTCCGGGCGGGGAACGAGCCACATCGACGGGGCGGAGGAGGCCGAGAACGCGGCCTGGGCCTCGCGGCCGGACCGACGGAGTTATCTGCTGGGCATCCGGCCCCAGAACAGGTGAGCGCCGGCACAGGGGAAGGCTGTGGGTGCTGTCGCCGAGCTGGCCGCTGCCGTGGGTGCGGGTGATAGCGGGCGCGGGGCTTGCAGGGGGCACGCCGGCGACAGGCGGGGGACGGGGGCGCGGGGGAGGCGGGCCGGGCCGGGCGCAGGGGCAGCGGGGAGGGCGGGCTGGCCCTCACCCAAGCCATGAGGCTGCCCCGGCCTCAGAGGCCGGCCGGCTGGAAGTGGTGTTGCCAATGGGCCTGGCCATCCTCGAGAAGCTGCTGCCGGGGAGAAAACCAAGCGATGGCTCGGGCTCTCCAGAGAAGCTGGTGTGCTGTAGACCAGTCCCTCGCCTCCCCAAGGAGAGCTGGGGGTGTCGCAGCTACTGCCGGGCAGGGCCTGTCGGCATCGCACATTGTGTATGGCTGGGCAGGTGTGTGAAGTGGTGGAATCATAGAATAGAATCATGGAATATCCTATCCACAAGGATCATTGAGACCAGCCCCTGGCCCTGCAGACGACACCCCAACAATCCCACGCTGTACCTGAGCTGGTTGTCCAAACACTCCTGGAGCTCTGGCAGCCTTGGGGCCATGACTGCTGCCCTGTGGAGCCTGTTCTGGTGACCCACCACCTTCTCAGTGAAGAATCCTTTCTTAATATCCAATAATCTAACATATCTTGACCCCCGTTGTACAGCTTCATGCTGGTCACCAGAGACCAGAGATGGATTGGTGGTGCCTCTCCTCTTCCCTCCATGAGAAAGCTGCAGACCCTAGTGAAGTCTCAGTCCAAGCCATCCTTATGAAATCCTGACAAACCAGAGTGTCTCCAGTTAAACTCAGGGAACAGCGCTGACCTTCCTGCCTTCATTGTAGTGAAGTGGCTCACCAGACAGAGCGAGGGGCCCGCTGGGCTCTGTGCATGGCTGCCTTATCTTATTGCCAAAAAGGCATTTCTACTCTGTAGATAGGGGCTGAGCAGTAATGAGATCAGCATTCCTGGGTCAGGAATGGCCTCCAGCACAGGGTCTGGGGTAGGAATAAGGCTTTGTTCGCAGGGAGAAAGTATGATAAACATGCTGTCAGCTGAGCCTGTCTGAGGTTAGCAAACACAAAATTACTCAGTGCCAGCTGTGCCCAAGGTGTCAGTGATTGTATGAGGCATTCAAAAAAGCCTTGAAATTGCTTTGAATTCACAGGGAAGGCTCTTCAGTCTATAAGCTCTCCAAATGAGTGTGCCTCTTCCTTGCTGATGGTTTATAAATAATCCATTTCCAGCGTGTCAAGCATTGATGCCTCAAGGAGCCAGACATTCACAAAAATAAACGCAGGTCCAAAAGAGATAAAAAAGTGCTGCTTGGAAGTCAGGTGTTAAAACTGGGGTAATGCCCAAGTGAAGTTGCCTGAATTCAGTTCCTTTGTGGTGGTATCATGTCGTGCTGGGGTATGAGCTAATGGCAGGCTGGCTGCACACTGTGACATCTTCAGCTCCACCAAATGCCCATACAGAGTCCCCAGCCTGTGGCTTCGGATCATACCGTGAACTGGAGATCTCTTAACTGAGCTCAGTGACTCCATTCTGCAGATTACAAGTAGAGAGAGGCTTTAATAAAGAAGATACCGAGGTGCTTGAATTGCCTACAGCTTAACTTTTATTTTTCTTGGCTACCCTCAAATTGTAGCTTTAATCAAGGGTTCATCTATCCTGCAAGTAATACCTTCAGTGTTCCCAGCTGGATTCCCAAAGTTTCCTGTGTTGAGGAAGGCATGGAGCAATGTAGCACCCATGCAGGCAGTGCACCTGGTGTCTTCTGGCTGCACCACCACCACCTGGGGCTGTGGCTCAGCATGGTAAATCTGGCCCACGGCTGCAGAGCTCTGAGCCCTGAACCTCTTGAACTTGTCAACCTCATTCTGCCATGGCTGCACCCCAGTTTCTGTCCGTGGGTGCCCTGTGCTGCCCCACTTAAATCAGCAGCACATTCAATTTCCACAAATGCTCCAATTGTTTTTCCACTCATGTACGTGATTGTCAAAGCCTGTGGCAAGGCAATTTCATTTTGTCTCAACTCCACTGTATGCCCCTTCTGTTGTAAGAAGCAGCAACTAAATGATCACTAAATGGCAAAATTGACCTTTCCCTGAGTTCATGACAACTTCTAGGTTCCCTAGTGAGTTAGGGAGGAGACATAAAAAGGTCTGGTTCCCTGCAGAGCCCTACAAGTGCTGAAGACTTGAGCCAGAATTTTTGGAAACTGCTGTCTAAGATGCAGGGCAGATGCAACTTGAATGAAGTGAGGCTTTTTGTGTTGTAATTAAATAATGTATCATAACAGTTCTGGAAAGCAAGTGAGTGGAATGGTGTAGCAAGGAGACTTTCCAAAAGCAATTATGACTTTAATTAAATTCAGGAACATCTGGAGAGCTTGCCTGGGAGAACTTGAAAAGCACAATGGGCAACATGCAGAACAGCAGATAACACTGAACAGCTCTCTTTAACACAGAATGAATTTGGATTTGCTGGGTTTGAAGCTAACAGAGGCAATGGGACAAGTGATGCAGATACAGAATTGCTTTGGGAGGCTACTGTAGTGGTTAGAAAACTAAAATGGATATTGTAATCCATAGACAACGTGGGTTTTTTCAGGTTTCTCTGTTTCTGTCTTTATATGTATATATAGAGTATGTTTAACTAAAATATTTGCCTGTTCTCTTCACCGCTTCTTAAAGCAGTAGAAAGTGTAGTAACGTGGTAGAGATACACAAAGACATGGAGAGTTCTTTAAGAAAAGAAGCTGAGGCTGGAAATTCCTGCTACTGGGGTGACTTATGAACACATTCTGCTCTGCGGTTCCCAGCACAGGAATGGAGCTGTTGGAATGAGTCTAGAGGAGGGATCAAGATTGTCAGAGGGATGGAGCACCTCTGCTATGAGAAAAGGCTGGGATTTTTCATCCTGGAGAAGTTTCTTGGGTAACCTTGTCACAGCACAGCTGGTTTGTAGCTGGACAGACACATTTAGCTATAACTGAAAATCTAATTCAGCTAAGCCTGGCTTGTTCTAGAAAAGAAGTAAATAAGTCCCTGAGTGAGCAATGATAGGATGGATTTGAACCCAAACAGGGACCCTAACTAATTCTATATAATCCTTAATGCAGACATATCACTGGCTGGAGAGCTGGGCAGTGCTGAGACCCTGACAAATCAGTTGTCCAAGCTTGGGAATTTTGAACTTTCTATAAAAGGAGGCAGCCATAATAAATCTTTGGTGTTTGTCTCATGATCATCAGTGAGTCCAGTTGTGAATCTGTCTCCAACCTACAACCCTAATGTAATATAACCTGATTGTGGCCTTCCAGTACCTGAAGACAGCCTAAAAGAAGGATGGAGAGAGACTCTTTACAAGAGCCTGGAGTGACAGAACAAGGGGGAGTGGATTCAAACTGCCCGAGGCCAGGGTTAGTTGGGCTGTTAGGATGAAATTCTTCCTGTGAGGGTGGTGAGGCCCTGGCTCAGGTTGCCCAGAGAAGCTGTGGCTGCCCCATCCCTGGAAGTGTTCCAGGCCAGGCTGAACAGGGTTTGGAGTGACTGGGATAGTGGAAGTTGTCCATGCCCATGGCAGATGATGGAGCGAGATGAGCTTTAAGGTCCCATCCAACCCAGACCATTCTGTGATTCGATGTTGAGGGCAGTTTGGATGGTCTTGCTTGGCCTCCCTAATCCTGTTGGAGGAAAGGGATGTCATGTAAATTGAAGGATATGAATTTGGTACCAGAACATGATTTTTTCTGGGTTTTAACTTACAGAATTTTTCAGAGGTGGTGCTAAAGGGGCCAAAAGAATAGAGGTGTTGAAAATGGCCATAGAACATCATCCTTTTATTAAACAGAGTGTTCAGGGTATTCACTCTCTGTGCCCTCGGGAACTAGTCTTTTGCAAGGATTTTCCCTGTGAGCAAACAGCTCAGTTTCTTTCCTTTGCTGGTTTTTTAACATACCAGATATTGGACAATATGAGGAGCAGCTTATGGCCACAGTGACTTGCCCTCTGCTCTGGCTGCTGACAAGATTTATTTTTTTTTTATTCTGTTTTTTTTTTTTTTTTAACAAACCTGTTATGTCTCAAAGCACTTGACTATAATTATTTCATGAAGTGAGAGGAGGAGCTGTCAGTCCTGTCTAGGGTTTGCCTTAGCTGCATTCATGGGCCACAACTCTCAAGACATCTTCTTAGGTGTCCTTGTAAGAACTAGTGAGTCTGGAGAGTGTATTGTGCCGAGAGCTGCAGTTTTATATAAAATCTTCATCTGAGTGCTAGGCAAACCTCTCTGCTGGAAGCAATCTGCACCTCTTACCTCATGCAGGTGCCTGCTCCCCAGTCTCATTAGAGCATTGCTTCCTTGCTTAAATATCTTTCTACTGTCATAGCTGTATCATATACAGATATTTATAGAGTGTAGTGACATTGCCTCTGATCTTTTCTTGGATAACTGTGCTCAGGGTGGCAGTTGAGCTCAGGAGAGGGCCTTGCCACCTGGCTCTTCTGGCTGGAAACCATTCCCAATCTTGTCCCTCTTGCTTTGCACATAATATCAAATGAAGGAGAAAGATCTGTTGCTATAATAAAGTGTGCTGGAAGCTGAGGAGCACTTGGTTCCTGAAAAGCAGGTTTAGTTCAGTCAAGTTCCCTCTTTAGCAGCTGGGTGGGCACCTGTAATGTCCAAGGGGCCTTTGCTTTTGGCGAGGAGTGGTGTAACCCCCTGGTCAGATGCCAGCTGAGGCACCTGGGAGCACTCAGTCACTTTGATTTGTGGGATGGAAGTGTCCCAAACTCTGGAAGGAAGGACAGGCAGTACCCACTGGAAAGGCAAAGCTAAAGGCATCAATGACTCATCTCCACACCCTTGTGACCTGTAGGACAGAGGTGTCTGTTTCCCATTGCTGTGGCTACCTGCACAGGGGTGTGTGGTTTGAGTGGGGCTCCTCTGCAGTTGTGCACTCTGAATAACAATCCTCAACAATTCCAAAGGGAGGTTTTTCTGGCTCCCTTTCTATAGCCTCCTGTCCATATCCCCTATAAAGCCAAGTGGAGCCGAGTGTGTAGGCTGGGGAGACAATGCCCTTCAAGGCCACTATTAAGATAGGGGCTATATCATATGTGAGAACTGTGCTCTCCTCAGGAAACCTCATAAAAGGGGAGGTTTCCCAGGCCAAGGATACCATTGTGTGGAGGGGAGAGTGTGGTCATCTCCAAACAAGGCACCTCTCATGCCACAGCAGGGGTGTTTCCCGGGAGGTGGAATTAAAGCCTCCTCTATCCTTGCTCTCTTTCAACGAGGGGAGGAAGATCTCGAGTGGATGAGGTTATCTCACACTGACTCAGTCTCACAATTCACAGCATCACCTGGTCCAAGAAGAGGAAGGTGGAAGGGCTGTTACTCACAATTTTATTTTAATTTTTTTTTCTCTGCAGAGTGAGCTGCCAGGAGGATGTCACCTTTCCTGGGCATCTCATTGTCCAATATTTACTTTGCTTTTTTTTGCCATTTCTCATTCCTTGGTGTGTTTCCAAGTTTAATTTGGGCCATAGAAGCAGCAATAATTCAGTTAAAATACACAAATCTGAGCCATCTTCAGAGCATTACAGAGGCTGATACAGGAATGTGTAACTTAATTTATTGTTTTCCACCTTCTCTGTTAATGAAATCTAGACTGAATTGTTACACACAAGTCCATGTTAATCTCAGCAAAAAGTAAATTACCTGCAGAAAAAACCGCCACATTTCTGCGTCTCTGACATCGATTCGGTCTGTGACCTTGACAAGCAAAGACTCAATACATCTGTTTCCCAGTCAGTGAAATAACAATGTGTCTTGTAGAGCAACACAGCACTCAGAGCTGCTTTATCACGGGCCTGCTGATAGCTCCTGCCATGGTGTATGAACACCAGCACACTCGTTCTGTGTGTGCAGGGAGTGCTTGATAAGGAGCGGGACACATGGCAGGAAAGCAGCTGTGAGCACAACCATGCCTGCATGAAAGCCTCAGTATTTGCTTTTAAATGTTGAAAAGGGTTCACTGCTGGCAGCTGAGGCGGGATTCCAAGCGGTTTGTATTTGTCTCAAGTAGTATTAACCTTGGAGGCAGGCAAGTTCATAGGAAACCTTATGCTTGGAAGTCTTCATGTGCAAAACTTGGCCGATAATGCCATGGATCAGAGAGCCAGTGAGGGGGAATGTCTGTAGGAAAGTGCCAGTCCCTCTGTCCAGCTCCTAGGATGGACAGGCTGTCCAGTTCAGCTCTCCATGGGCTTTCCAAGGAGCTTTGGTGCCATGCCGATTCCCTCAAAACATGACTTGAAGGTGTCAGTTTTGCTGTCACAGACACGTTTTGCTAGTTTTTTCCTTCACTGGACAGGCTGTGTGGGTCAATTTTCATGCTGTGAAAGTGCACTGAAAAATATTGATCACTGCTGCAGCTCGAGCAGCTCAAGTCCGGGTTCTTGTCCATATGAGGATGGAGCCACTGTTAAGCCTATTTCAGGGTCCCCATAGCTCTTGTTCACTTCCATGTGAGGAATGAACTGGAAGGAAAAAGATTTCTTTATCTCAGTGATAAGAAATACCGAAAGAGAGTAATTTCATGGGTGATTGCATGAGAGGGTTAAAAAAGGTGCCAGACTGAAAATCTATGTTTTTCAAGCAGTTAACTTTTTAGTGCTAGTGGATGCCAGCCCAGACCATCAACTTGAGTGGTTAAAAAAAGTGAGTGGTGTTGACAGTTCTGCCTCCTGCCCTTGCAAGACTGAAATTTGGCAAGTGCATGAAAAACGAGGAAGGCTGTCTTCACTTCCAAAGAAAATTAAGAGTAGTTGAAGGGCTAAAACCTCTAAGATGGTGATAAATGGCCAAAGGAGTTTGAAAGCATATGATAAAATGAAATTTAACGAAGAAGTGAGACTGATAGAAGGGACGTGGTGGAGAGGTATAATGCTGTGGTCCAGCACTTAAGAACAGTTCTGTATTTTCAGAACTAGCTTATAAAAAGCTGAGCTTCTCTTCATCAATGGGAGGTGCCTGAGGAGGCTTTATCCCATCAGTGCTGGATATGCCTGGAGCAGACCTTTTTGAAGTCTGCTTCTCCAGTAGAAGGGAAGGTTATACTTGAGGCCTTGATTCACTACTTTAGAATGTGTTCCTCAGGATAACATAAGCATTTGACTTTATCCAGTAACCATAATGGCCCCGAGCTTGCTCGGGGGAGACACATCCACTGCTGATGCTGCATTTCATTAGCAGAGACCTGTGCTGTGTGTGCTCATAAGTCCCTGGGGCACAGACAGCCCAGTCCCAGAG
The DNA here is from genome assembly GCA_008694505.1 of Cyanoderma ruficeps. Classification (NCBI taxonomy): domain Eukaryota; kingdom Metazoa; phylum Chordata; class Aves; order Passeriformes; family Timaliidae; genus Cyanoderma; species Cyanoderma ruficeps. Next base: position 16,756,975 of record VZDJ01000155.1, on the reverse strand, counting down.
AGGATCAGACCAGGCACGCTGCAGCATCTGGTGCCCTGCTCAGGAGCCCCATGTTTCCAGCAGGGGAGATTGGGTTCTGATGTAGCTGTGCTGTCACAGCTCTACATGGATATGCTGGAACGTAATTGAAGCGAAGCGCCAGCTGCCTGCAGGCAGGGCTGTGCTGACTGCAGGATCCACAATTTGATCGTGCTCTCTGGGGTTTAAATCTCTAGTCTGAAAAGCAAATTTAGCATATTGAGGTTAAACTTCAATTAATGCATGATGGCCTTTTTCTTCTGATAATATCAAGAGACCCTCAAGAGACCCTCAGTTCAGTGTTCAGCACTGTCTCAGGATGTGCAGTGAATAAAGCCTATGTTATCTTAATACTGGGGATTAAAAAAAAAAAAGCTGTCAGTACTGTTTGATCACATCCATGAGCACAATGGGTTCATGGCACAAGCAGCCTTTGTTCTGACTCTTGCTATTTTCTTTACGTCCAAGCCAAGACACATCCCTATTTGTCTTATGCAAGAAATCATGATTAAAACCACACTACTGCCTGCACTAGCATTCTAGCTAGCAAGGATTTGGGGGATTTTCCTTTGAGAAGGTCTTTAGTATTCCCTGGAGGGTAAAAAGATGTTTTTCCTTTGCAGTGGTAAGCAAAATGTTTTGAGACAAGTTAAACCCATGAGTTGTGTTTCCAGACAGACGGAGGTGCCGGGGGGCAGCCCAGAGCACAGTGATACGGCTGCCCCTGGGATCACTTGGGCTGGTTGTGCTTGGGAGGAGAGTGGGTGGAGGAACCTGGGTCCCCAGGAGGTCAGGACAGGGTGAGAGCAGCACGAGGTGCAGTTTCAGCTCTAGAAGCTCTGAGGATGTCTGAGGGTTGAGGACAAGGTGAGGTACTGGTCAGTAAGGCAGGTAATGCAAAGTTGTGCCTGGCAGTGCCAGAAAAGGTTTGGAGCTCTCAGGGATGTTGTAATAGGTGGAAGGACACAGCTCCTCTGTCTGACTTCTCCCATGGACCAGCACAACACATGAAAGATAGATCAGGTGAGTGAGTGATCCTCAGCCTGTTCCTGTGAGCATTTGATTTTCTCAGCTGGATCACACCCAACCTGCACATCCTTTGGCTGCATGACCAGCAGTTGGCACTGGGAATGGACCAGGATTGTGTGGCTGGGGGTGGAGAGGGTGAAGCTGCTGCCAAAAGGCCAAGGGCCACCCATGTTTGTTGGGTTAAAGCTGCTCCTGAGCAACAGTCCAAAAATTCTGCTGTCTTTGCTCTCCCTGAAGGAGAAGAGTCAGTGAACCCTTCAGGTTTTTCTTCTCAAAGGAAATACGCAATTATTTGTGTAAAGTGTCAGGACTTCAAGCTGAGCTACTTTTTTTCTTCGTGTTCACATGGAGGTTCTGCCTCCACAGGTGGAATGTACAGTTGGCAGGAGCAGTTTTCAGAGTCTCTCTCTGGTCATTTTTAGGGCAAGACTTGGAGTCCTGCTGACTTCCACATGACTGGGACTCACACATTTGGGTAGGAGACCTGAAGAGGTGGCCCTTCAGGTGGCCCTCCATGTGGTTCTTTCTGCTGTCTTCTGTAGCACCATCCTAGAGCACTGAATTTTGAGGGTTCACTGGTCTTCAGAACAGAGGCTGAGATGGTTTGATCTCTCTGCATGTAGGGATGTGGCAGTCTGGCTTGGTACATCTCAGAGGGGATGCTCATGCTGCAGTCATTTCCAAGGCTGTGTGGTGAGGTTGTTGCATAGGCATAATGTGTACCTCAGTGCAATTAAATCACTGAGCTTACATGCTCCTGACTAGCTTGTCCCTGTTAGTTTTAGACTTTTTGATTGCCATGTGGGTCAGCCCAAGGCTTGAGGAACTGTTCCTGACTGCTGCAGGTCAATGCACAAAGGTTGTTTCCTACAGCCTGCAAGGGGCTGCTGCCACAGTCCGGCAATGTGGCTCTTTGGCTGGGACATGAGTCCCTGAAGACACTCCTTTGGGAGGGCTGGTGACCACTGGTAAGTAGCTCATCAAGGTGTCTCGTGCAGGGCTTGTGTGTTTGATTTTGTTCCCTAAATTGGTTAATGCTACTACATGTTCCCACACAAACCCCAAAATGTGTAGGTTCTTGTAAAGTCTACTTGTGTTATTTTATTTTAATGTTTTGCCAGACCTTAGTGATTTGATTGGCAAGCTGGAAAGCAATGTGATCAGAGAGTTTTCAGCTTCTCCCTGGAGCTGTCCTTGGAAGCACAGAGGGCACCCAGCTCAGGCCACCTGCTTGCCAGCAGAGAATTGGGCTGGTCTCGTCCGTCCTCCCGCCTGCGTTTAACCGGACGTCTCCTGTGGTGGAGTTGCCTGCTTTAAGCACAATGCTGCGGATGGTGCATGGAAGGCTCAAGGTGCTGCTTCTTGGAAACCTACTTGTGTAAATGTCCTGACACTGATTCTCTGCGGTTAACGACCGTTTCATTTTTACAGCCTTTGATTTCAATTGACAATGTGGCTTGCTCGTCCTGGCAGGCGGCCTAAGGCAGCTGTACCTTCTTTTAATAGGAACTCTGACCTCTGCAAAATGACTCATCATTAATATGTCTCTGTAACGGTTTGTTTATTTCAGCTCCTTTCCGTGCTTCTCTCTCTAATGATTTTTATGCTGTTTTTTGCTTAGCTTATCAAGCAGCAGATTCTCTCCCTCCAGTTTAGGAAGGTAAAACTACATTGCATTAAACTGCTCTGACCAAACACTTTTCTGAATCTGTCTGCACATGATTAACCTGTAATGCTTTGGTACTAATTAATTAATCAGTTGAGAGCCCTGAAGTGATCTAACAGCCTCATTCTGCATGATTTGATCCCTAATACTTGCTTGAACTGCAGAAAGAAAAGTGAATGTTCATCATAATTCCTGTATTAAGGTGCAAGAAATATTCCTGTTTCTTAGCTGAAGGATGGGTGTTCAGCGACTTCTTTATATTAAAGTGTGACTTCCATACAGAGACATTAAAAATTGGATGTGACTTCCCTGAGACATCCAGAGGAAAAATTTTCTTCCCCCTGCCATTGTTGTGAGGATCCTCATTCACTTGGACTCTGTCCCAAAATGCACTTGTACAGCTGTACTTTGCCTTTGGCAAAAGAACACGTTTGGAAATCAGTTGGCATTTCTGGTTTGCTGGAGTGGCAGGTAGAAGAAGGACCGTGGAGGGAAAGGCCTCTCCAGAATACTTCTATAGCTCTGGGATTTCTAACCAAAAAGTCAGAAAAAGAAAATCATGACTAGAGGAACACACTTCTCAAATCTCTTTTTCCAGCAGGCTTTTGTATGGAAATCCCTCTTTAATTGAAAAGGCTACTGAATTGCCAGGGGTCTCTTCTAGGCTCCAGGGCTTTTTCTGCCCCAAAGATGCAGCTCCAGGAAGGCCCAAAGAAAAATGGCTAGTGCTTTTGTGTCCAGTTCCTCGAATACTCTGAATTACTAGTTTAGAAAGCAATTTGAATTGGACAAGCCTCCTTGCAGCTGGAGTGAGTCAGCTGAGAGCCCCACAGTGCCAGAGCCTTCAAATCCTGCAGTGGCCAACACAATGGTTTCTTTGAAAGACTCAACAGACCTTCCAGGCTTCCTGCCAAGTGTCATTGGGCAAGTCTCTGATTCATCTGCCAAGCCTGTGGAGCCCCCAGCTTCTGAGCACAGCTGCTTTCCAAAGCCATTCAGTAGCCTTTGCTGTCTGTATTTCACCTTGTGGGATTTGCACTGAGTGGACCAGACTTATTCCTGGTGCTGCCTGCTGATGCTGGTGGCATGGTGCTGGGATTAAACTGGGTCCTAAGAGCCACTATGTGTGTGTGCATCACTTGATTATAAGATGCTGATCTGGTTGCCCACCTGCTGGGGTATGAAGTGTTGGTTGATGCTTGGGAAATTCCTTTATGTGGATCTGAAAGGCATTTACTGGTATGGGGTGGGGGATCTGTATTGAAGCATCAAAACCCTACCAGTAACTGCCTTGTAATGGATTGTCTGCCTTGCTCCGTGGGAATGGGCATTTTTTTCCTGGGACTGGAATTTGGAAAGGTTGCTCTGGTTTGAAACATCTTTTGACTCCCTCAGACCTTTCCTGGCCCCACAGTTAAGTGAGGAGTTGCTTGCCAGGGCCAGTGTCCTAGTAGCCACAGAAATTGATTGCCACAGAAATGAGTCTGAGCTGTGGAATCTGTTATTTGTCACACACATGTGTTTGGAAACAGACCATGCTTATAACCCTCATTCAGTGGATGAATCAGGTTTGCAACATCCTGGGCTCCCCCTGTCCTGGCCCTCATACAACACAAGGTGCCCGGGAGCTGGGTGAGGTTCCTGCTGGGTCCCAGTGGGTTGTTACTCAGGGATTCATCTCCCTGCATCTCTTATGAACCCATTCTAACAGAAGGCAGAGGGAAAATAATGACATTGCAGCCTCCAGGTAAGTTTTCAGGGTGGATGAAACAGGCAGTTTCTGTGGCTGTAGCTCTTCTGACACCTTCAGCCATGCGTGCTTAGTCCCTGTCAGTGCACCTTCCCTTGCTGGATCATGCTAAATGTGGGTTATTTTGGTTTGCCCTGAACCAGTTTGCTTCCTTAGCAGGTGGAGCATTAGTGGCAGCAGCACCAGCATCCTGTCTGCAAACTGGGGCTGCTTGTGAGGCTGGGGTCCTCCTCATGGAACCCTCACCACACACTCTGAGCCCTTCTGCTCACGGTGGAGCTGTGTCAGGAGTGGTTTGGGCACTTGTTCCACCCCTTGCATGTTTCTGGAAGCTGATCACTTGTTTAAAGAAAGTCTCTCACTGCTGAAAATTATATAAATAGAGCTGCCAGCTACCAGTTCTCTTGCAGTGTTAGCTGCTTCTCCCAACGTCTTTGCATTGAGACCTTGGGATCTGCTCTCCTGTTGTAAATATGTAGAGTTTTAATTGCAGAGGGAAAAATTAAATCAGAAGCTCTTCCCTTCCAAGAGCCTCAGTGTTATCTGAATGAAACCCCAATTTGGAATTGAATAATTTCCCTTTATTTAAGAAGGCCCAGATTTTCTGGGACCTCTCTCAGTGATGCTGCAGCAGGGTTGGCAGTGCTGGATGATTATGGTGATCTCTTGCACTCATTGAACAGTGCTGAAATACCTGTAGAATCCATGGTCTCTTTTGAGCATTATAGATTGCACTATTGGGTTGGTTCTGCCAATTTGGGTGTCCCAGCACAAACTTCGGGGTCAGAGCCTGAACCCCTGGAGGAGGGAGTGTGAGTGCCTACCTGCAGCAGTAAGGGGTTAAACAGGGAATTCCTTCCCAGCTAATTCCTGGATTCAGAAACCTGCTAGCCAGACTCAGGTCTTCCTCAGTGAGCTGTTCCACAGCTGGCAGCTTCTCTTCATTCTAAGAGGGCTGCTGTGTCCAGGAGACATGTTCAATTCACACGTGGCCTGAAATGACACAAATTCTTCACAAATAAAAGAAAATCCCAGTGAACAGAACAACTCTTGAAACAATTATGGTTCAGAACTGGGAACTGACTATGTTAGGCAGAGTTCTAAGCTTGCTGGCTGGCCAAAGAGATGTTTTGGTATAGTCAACAGCTGAAATGGGTCTTCATTCATCAAGTGGGTCAACATTCATTGCCCTGATAGCCATAATGGCTAAGACCAAGGGAATGGCTCCCAAATGTCACTTTAAAATGACAGTCATCTTAGGAGGGAGAAATCAGTCAAATGCCCTGACACTGGACTGGACTTGCGAGCAAGTGCAGGGATGATGGGAGGGAAGAGGGCGTGGACAACGAGAACACAGGCTGCTGAGGTGAGACACAAGGTGGACCCTTTGATTTTTCTGGTGCTTTTATCTCTAAGAAATGCTTCTTGAATCTTCCAGGAGCACCTTCTGCGCAATCATTTCTCAGCTGACGGAGGAAACACAGCCACTATTTGAAACCACTATCAAATCCCGTGCTGTGTCCGAGGACTGTGATGCTAAATTCACGTGCATAGTGACAGGTAACAGTGTCTTCAGTGAATAACCTGGTCCTGCCTCAGCTGCTGGACTTGTGCCAGTTAAACTCTGCAGCAAGTGATAACAAGGATAACAAGCCCACTGTTGCTAGAATGCCAAGCAAAGGTTCAGCAATTGCATGGTGATTTCAGCTTCAATTTAAGGGAGGTGGGAAACACATGAGAGTGTAAAGAGGTAAAAGCCTAAGGTAACATCTCAAACAAGACAAATGAAAGATGAGAAAATGGGATATGCTGGTAACTGCTTGGACCAGCTACATTTTATTGTCCTAATCTCTGCTTCTCTAATCCTCCATAACTCAGGAACGTGCAGTTTTGAAGACAAAGGCTGTTGTGCTGAAACCAACACTGCTGTCTGTAGATGGTTAGAGAACATCTAAATTTGTGTCAGTAATAAACTTCTGTGTCTGTCAACATCTGAAATAAAAACTGGTCACTGCCCAATGAACTAAAATCTCCCATTGGGCAGGAAGGGGTTCAGTCAAAAGAGGAGGAGGAGGAGGGAGAGGCCAAAAAAGAGGGCTGGTGGTAAGGCACTGTGGCATGGCAGCACACCTGGTGTTGAGGCAAGTAGTTCCTTTGCTACTGAGAGTTTGTTCTTTAAATATGGAGACTCTAAAACCTCTTCTCTCAATGTACTTATTAACAACTCCATGATTCTTCCTGACTTCACTAGTATTACTTACTCCAAGAGGTTACTCAGTGAGAGACATGAAACAAGTTTGTAAGTTTTAGAAGGAGAAGAGTAAATCCAGTGAGCCTCTTAGGCACAAGGACCAAAGCTTTTCTAAGGAAATCTGGTTTGCTGTTAGAAACAGGTTGGAAATAAGGAAGCACAATCTCAGTCCTTCCAACAACTGCCAGCTCTTAATTCTTGGCTTTTCTCTTATGGATTCCCTTGTTCTGAAGGCTGACCTTCTGAACTTGAAGAGGTACAACTGATGTATTGATTTTTTTGAGGCTTAACTTCAGCAGACCCCTTCTTACTGCTTCTAGAGCCAAAGGGGGCTGCTAGGAGATGCCTCCAAACCACTTCAAGGGGGGGATCATTACAAGGATTCTTCCCAATTTCAGTTTTCTGAAAGCAAAAGCTTGACAAATTGTGCAGTACCATGGAACGTGCCATTCTGCAGGCGTCAGAGGTGAGAAAATGTTTAGGTATGTTGGGAAATCCAGAGTAAAAGTCCTGGCTTCTCTCACTGGCTTAAATCTTCACTAGCTGCACCTTTGAGGTTGATGGTTCCTTCTAACAAATTCCATCTCTTCCTGGTGTGTTGCACCAGGCAGAAAACTTGACCTGATACTGGCCTCATTTCCTACTCAAGTGAAGGAAATTGTCAATGAGTCTCTTTAAGCATGTGTCACAATATTTTTGTGCTTGGTAAACTAGGTTGGGGGATGTCTCTATGCACTTAGAAATTTTCATGGAAATGTTTTTAAAATCATCCTTGGACCCCTTTGCTAGATGGGCATCTCCTGTATGATGTGGTCCTGTGGACTGCTTTAGGGGCTCGGGATCTCTTTGGGAGAGAGGGGCAGGAGGTGGAAAGCATACTGTGGCTGCAGAGTCTGGTTGGTAGCTCAGGTATCTTGCCCTGCCATGATGTTTGTGTTCAACTGGGAGGCGTTGCTGGGAGCAAGGAAACGGCAGTGATATCTCTGGCCAGTGACCAGAGTGGAACCAGTTGAGTCCCAGCACTGTGGCTGGGGTCCAGGGACACTTTGATGGAGGCAAAGGGCAGACAGTCACCTGCTCCTGTTTTGACGGTCAAGCCACAAATATGGATACGTGACCTACAATAGCATCTTCTTTTTTTTTTTTTAATTGCTTCTTGACCAATAATGAGAGTTACAGGCTAGTCCCATATCTGGGAATACTTGGACTAAGGCTGACTGGGCCTGTCTAGAAACAGAGAAAGATGCAAGTGTTTGAAGAACCAATCTCCAGAATGTGGTGAGTGGCGCAGGCAGGGAAGAAGCAGGTCAGGCAGAGGCAGATTTCTGTACGTGGAGGCACAAACCTTCCTTTCCTCCTGATGCATAGTTCAGCCTGCTACTGGTATCCCTGCTATGTCTGATTTGATTTTTTTGGGTCAAATCCTGCATCAGTTATGAGATGTTTTCTCTTTTCAGACAAAATTAGTTTCATTCTTTGTTCTCTAAGAGATGTGAAAAAGGAAACGAGAACATTTCCATTTACTGTGCCGCTTCATCCCTCATCTCTGCACTAAGTGCTTTTCTTGGTTGGTCTGTCTGGAGTTCAGGGTCTCAAGGGTCGTGGATATTTGGCTTCTCTCTTCAGAGTGGCCCTTCATGGAGGTGCTGCCACAAGGATTTTCCAGCTTTTTGGTCGCTTCTGTGTAGCATTGCCTGGGAAGGAGAGATGTCAAATGATGAAATGGGAGGAGTTAGATGAAGGGGCTTAGGTCTCTGGATGCTTGTTAGAGGATGAGTCCAGCCAGGACAGTTGGTGGCTGGATCCAGCCAAGACCATTGTATGTCAGCACCAGCCCACTGTTGTACAGCTGCCTCTTCAGTGCTGTTTCAGCCCTCCTTAGCCAAGTTCAACCCCTCTGATCTGGCTTCTGATCTGGTCTCTGATCTGAGACAAATCATCGTCTCAGGAGCTTGATCCCATCACTGCCTCCATGGTTTTGTTGCAGAGTACAGAGGGGAAAGGGCTCTGCACATGGCTTGGGAAAGAGAGTTGGGGTAGGGTGAGTAGATGGTCACATGCTTAGTAGATGTTGTTTTTAATCAGGTCAGAGGAATTCCACTTGCTGCATTTGTGGTGAGGGAAGTGTTTGAAAGATGAGACTGAAGTGCTTGGATGAAGAATGTCTGGAGACATGCAGGGGCTGTGAGAGGGGTTTAGGCGTGGCATAGTGACTACAAGAGCAGAGAGTAGGCTGCTGGGAGATGAGGAGGATTGGCTTGGGGGCAGAGGACAAGGGTAGGGTGGTCAATGAGCACTGCTCACAGGGGAGCTACTGCTCTTAGTATCTGTCCCTCCTGTCAGCGTGGTTAGAAGTTTCCTTGTCCTTGCGTGCTGGAGGGGTTTAAATCCATGAAGCCAGGAAGGGTAACATCTTACCATGAATTGTATTCCCAAAATTGCTGAACCCCCTACTCTATGTAGCTTGTGTTGAGCAGAAACTGTGGATATTTAATTGTTCTAAAGGTTCTTAGCACCTTCCCAAGTTTCAGAAGACTAACTCCCACTCCTTCCCTGCCCCCCAAAATTAAAAAAAAAGAAGAAAGTGACTTGAAACAAAGTTTCTCTGGGTGATTTTGGATAGATATATTCAGAACTGTTTTGGATAAATATTTTAAGAACTGTTTTGGTTACAGTCACCAAGCTTTGAAGACTTCTCAGTTTTTGACAGTTTTCAGAAAAAGAATATTTGATCTAAACCTGGCAATCTCCATGAAAAAAAAAATAAATCCTTGCTCCAAAAGGTCTCCAGGATCCTGTGGTGGAGGGCCATACTCTAGAGCAATGCTGCTGGCAGACACGCATCCTGAAGATGTGGAGTGGATGCCTTCCCTCTTCCCAGGAGCGCCTGGCACCACTCTGTCTGCAGCTGTGGGGCTCTGCCTGGGGGCTGCAGGGGCCCAGCTGCCAGCAAATCCCTCTGGGCAGCAGCTGCACGGGGTGGGGGGGTGGGCTGTGGCAGTGGCAGTGGCAGGTTTTGGGGGGATGAGTGCAGATCCCTGAGTGGCTGCTCAGGGTGTCTTGTGCTAAGGGTGGGCATCTGGTGCCTGCAGCATGGCAATGTCCACGGATGGAACCCTCAGTTCCACCTCATCCCACTGGACAAGCTGTGGATGCTGTGCCTGCAGGGGATGTGCCGTGCCGGGGATGATGCCTGACTCTTCTTCCCCCCCACCCCGGACCGGGGGAATTTATTCACTCTGCAGGCCAAAGATGGATGTCAGCAGCATCAGCAGCAGCTCCCCTCCCCATGCCAGGGAGACTCATCCCTGCACAGGCATCTCTCGATCCACTGCTTGGCTCTGATTACAGCCCCTGGGGAGGGATGGATGGTATTTGGACAGGCAGCTGGGGCCACTGTACCTGCGTGGGAGGTGGGAAGCCTTTCAGCATCCGCCTGCCTGCAGACTTCCAGCCGGCACTTCCCTGCAGCCCTCTTTGGCTGCAGGCTGGAGCTTGCAGTGTGAGCTGGCCCTGGCACTGGGCTGGCAGGGCTGTAGCTCCTCAGAGGGAGCAGGCAGCTCAAGGACACGAGTGCTACAGGTCAAAGGGAGTTTAAGCTTAGCAGGAGGAAAAGCCTTTCCTCTAGACACTGCATAGCTCTGGAAATTGCAGCTCTTTCCGGCAGATGTCAGCTGGGAATGGAAATCAGCTGTGGAGGCCACGGGGTTGGGTGGGGACGGGACATCACAGGGCTTCTCGGAAACTATCCGCTGGCAGTTCCCAGAATGAAGGGCTGTGATTGCTGTTTCTGAGGGTGTCAGGAAAGTCTACCTGCCAGCTCCCTGCAAGATGGACTGTGGGGGCCTTCTGAAGTCTTACTTGCAGAACAGCCCTTGGGAAGGGTTGGATTGCTCTGGGCAGTGTGAGCTTGTGTATGGAAGTCATTTTGTTCATCATCTCTGGAGCAGAAAGAATTCACCACAGGCTCATTCAGCCCAGATTCCTGCTGCCAGTAGTTAATATTTTATGAAAAATATAAGCAGCAACGTCAATACCTGATGATCCCATCACTGGAATGCTCTCATGGCTTTCTCCAGTTCCCAGTTCAGGGTTCATTTTCTTCAGCCACAGGTACCTGAGGGCTTTGCATGTTTCTAGAAACTGGTTTGGGGAGGTCAGAACAGCAGCAAGGAATGGGCTGTGACAAGAGTGGGGCAGAGGGGGAGGACAGAGAACCTTGCAGGAAGGGTGTTGGGCGAAAGTCATGGCTTAGTTTTCTGTAGAAGAGGAGGAATAAGGCAGTGCCCAACAGAAAGCCAAAGCTGCTGATGGCAGCAGTGGGAGGGGATTGAGGCAGCAAAGCATGTGAGAGATGTGCAGACAGTGAGGATGGAGAGGGGGGATGCTGGGGCAGTGCAGAGTAAGAGACCTTAGAGAGGGAGGAAGAACAGAGTAAAATCCAGTCTGTGAGATGTCTGGGCTATGGGGGTGGATGCTTCTCATAGAGAAGAAGAGGAAAGAAAAGCTGCTGAGACTTGTCTTCCCAGCCCTCTCTGGTCCCCGTGGGCTAAATCCCTTGAGGAGCCAGTGGACACTGAAGAGCCAAGCACAAGCAAGGGGTGGGGACAGGGGAGCCAAAGCAGTACAGGAGGAGATTTGGCATATGCTGCTTTTCTGGGCAAAGGCATCTTGGATTGGCCAAAACCTGGGTTGATTCCTGCTGGTGAATCTCTGCTTCTGGACTCTCAGTCCTGCTCTAGGACCATTGTGAGAGCAGGAGTAAGCTGGGCTCAGGAATTGCTACGGGCTGACAACATCTTTGGCTGGTGCATGGAGGACATTTGAGGTCCTGGTTGGCCTTGAAACCTGGGAAGTATCCAGAGAGCATCTTGTCCCTGCTTTCTCATTACTCCAGAGCCATTGGGTTGGGACACTTTGGATATTTCTGGAAAGTCCTCATCTGCCCCATGCCTGGGATGTTTGTGACCCTTGCCACGTTCTGGGGTGCTGTGGGTGATCCTTGGGGTCTGGTGGAGTTGAGGAGCATGCTGGACTCCTTCCTTTGGTCCCTGCAGGGACATTTGCAGCAGATAAGCTCCTGAGCAATCGACTTTAGCCGAGGCATGATGTGATCATTGAAATTTCCATCCCATACCCTGGGGGTTGGCTTGTCTGAGTGGTGAGCCCTGAGTGAAGTGCAGGAACCCCTGCTGGCTGCTGGCTTGAGCAGTCTTTGCATAAAAACTGCACTTAATCTGAACTGGAGCTGCTGTCAGTGAGCAGTGAAGGTTGTGGCTAGCACTGGTCCATGTGGGACTCACATGCTGATCCAACACCTCTGCTAGTGGTGGAGAACATGGCTGCATGCCCAGCCTGCCAGCCAGCCAGTCACACACATCATGATGTCATTCTACTGAAAAGGCAGGTGACATCTGTTGTCAAGTGACATTTGTAGGACACTGAGCTGACTGTGATGCAATCAAGGTTGTTTCTGTTCAGTGGAAAGTTTCGGATCAGCTTACAGGCTGTGACACTGTGCAAAATGCTGAGAGCTCCATGGAGGGGTGAACGCCTGTTCCCCAACCATAGCCTTGGCCTCATCAAAACATCCCTCTTCACATAAAAGTGATGGCATGCTCACCTTCTCCCGGCCAATGTTACAGGAGACGAGCGTGTGATCCATTCCTCTCTGTTCAGGAATGAAGTGCTGGGATTTTTTTCTCAAAAATAGCCCTATTCCTAGGAGTGATAAAAGTCTGAGATAAGCCCATTAAGTTTCCACTGTTTCTGTTGTGCAATTTAGGAATGTGGTGAGCCCAGAATAGCATCTGTCCTGGTGTGCCAGATTGTTTTGCTGCTGATACCATGCTGTCTGTGCTCCTGTGAGGAATATTTCGCGCTCTGATATACCTTCCATGTCCTCCCCAGGGTATCCACAGCCAGAGGTGACGTGGTACAAGGATGATCAGGAGATGGATCGCTATTGTGGCTTACCCAAGTATGAGATATTCCGCCACGGAAACCGCCACACCCTGCAGCTCTACAAGTGAGTAAAGGAGCTGGAGAGCGGCTGGGTTTGGTGGTGGGAGCTCTGAGTGTGTTCTCAGTGACTGGATAAGCTGTCAACAGTGATGTCTCCCGCAAAACTTGGCTGGCCCCTTCTGCTCCCCACTCTGAGTTCACCCCTGGCCCTTCCCCTCCAGCTGTGGCTCCCCAGTCACACTGGTGTGAGATCCATCACTGTATCCAGGGATAGCTGCCATGCTGGAAGCAAGAGGAAGGGAAGAAGTCACTGTCACTGGAGCCTTCCAGTGCTGAGCATTAGGGCTGACAAAGGTAAGCAAGGGGGAAGCACTATCTGCCTCCAAGATGATGTTCCAGGGAATCAGGTTTCTGGAGAGCCAGGCACACCTTGTCCGCAGCAGGCACAGACCCATTGCACCTTGAGTCCTGGATTTGGGATGTCACACAGGTGTGACACTGACTGAAAATGCAGAATATCAGTGTTGCTGATAGTCCTGCCATCCTCGTGCTTCTAGCCTGAGCTTTTCTGCTCCCCAGGCTGTGCTCCAGATGTCCATCAGGGGCTGGCTCACCTCTTCCAGGAGCAGGGATCTCTGTGGGTCAGGTGTCCTCAAGGGGTGACGATAGGGATGCAGGCAAGTGCTTGTGCTGGTGCCTGTGACGTGGGATGGGAAGACTTTGGTAACACAGTAGGGTAGAGGAAGAACAGGAATGCCCTGTGGGCTGTGTAGAGCTGAGAGGAAAAGATCCCTGCAGAGGACTCTGTCCAAGAACAGTTGGGAAGCCTGGTGCTGCCTGTTCCTCCTCCATCACTGCCCTCATACCAGAGTTACAGCCCAGGGTGGAGCTAGAACAAACTTATCATCAAACTTGCTTGTCTGTTAGCGCAGAGAGCAGACAGAGCCCGGGAGGGAGGCCAGCCCAAGGCCTCCAGATGTCCTTTGGGCACCTCATGGGCCACATCTTCTGGACTCTGCGGAGCAAGAAGTAGGAGAGCATGCATGTCTGTGTGTCCAGCAGGCATCTTGAGGAGGATGGATAGGTCTCACACAGAGCTTTTGATTTCCAGGTGCCGAGAAGAGGATGCAGGCATTTACCAGGCCTCAGCTAGAAATAACAAAGGGATCGTGTCCTGCTCAGGTGTGCTGGAAGTGGGAACCATGACGGAGTTCAAAATCCATCAGAGGTGGTTTGACAAAATCAAGAGAAAAGCTGAAGAAAAGATGCAAGAAATAGAACAGGGCAAGAAACGAGGAAAAGAAAATGTGGAAGTGGAGAAGTTGCAAGGAATGAGCCCTGAACGGCTCCAGAGGAAGCGGAGGCTGGCTAGAGATCAGAATCTCCGGTCAGGAGACTCTTCATGGGAGAAGGAAGATGCAGCCAAAGTGCATGTCGCGGATTCACAGTCCAGGTTACACAAGGATATTGCTGAGACAAAGGAGCAGCCACTCAGTGCAGTGCCAGGCTTCCCAAACAAACGGGTGGCACCTCTGAAAGCAGAGGTGACCACCAATGGCGATGCCACTTTGGAAAGTGGGGAGGAGAATGGGAACAGCTTTCTCAAGTACATCTATGACACAGTGGAGGACTTGGCGACTAAGCCAGGGGCAAAAGACTCTGCAGCTAAAAAGAAAAAGAAGGTGGAGGCTCCTTCAGCAGCAACACAGGAAGTTTCTAAGCAAGAAGAAAGGGGGAGAGACAGGGCCAATCCATCTTCAAATCCCAGGTTTGCTCCTCCTGTCCCCTTACGCAGGAATGCACGTTTGAGGGCAGCAAGTGATCAAGAAGTGGAAACCAGTCCAAAACTCAAAGAGCCTGGGAAAGCTGTGAAAGAGGACATTAAACCTAATGATGACATGTACTTCTCTTTAAAGGACATGTATTTTGATAAGCAAGTGAAGCCGGCGACAGGGAAGGAGGAGGTGGAAGCCAAGGACGAGGCCAGGACTGAGGCTGCCCTGCAGCCTGTGGCAGTCAGCAGACAGACAGAGGATGCTCCATTGGCCTCTGAGGTGCTGGAAGCAGGACCTGTGCTGTCCGAGGGCCAGAGTGGCCAGCAGCAAGAACAGAAGTTGGAGGGAAACAAAGAGGTAACTAGGAGAGACAACAGCCAACGCAGGGGTGGCAACAAGAAAATATCTGTGCTGCGCATTTGTGTTGTGTCACTGGGCCTGGGAGGCTGCGTGTACACCATGGGATCTGCTGCCGAGGCTCCGCAGGTCTCCACTGGTGAGAGCACCCAGAAGGGCTTTTTGGATTTTGTGAGCCCAGACAGCAGAGCTTCCAGCCCATCTCCAAGCAAATGTCAGCTGAGGTGGTGAGAGATGTAAGTCGGGGCCATTCGAGCAGCTGGTCTCGGTGGCCTGGGGCTCTCCGGTTTAATCGGCAGGCTGACCTCATGCAAAATGTTTTCACTTCAGGTCGGCAGGGAGCACTGAATGGGTATTTATAGCTGGGAGTGGGTGCCTTGTGATGGCATCTGTTCAGTTTAACAAGGGAGCTTTAGTTAAGGAGCCCCACATGCAGATGAGCTAACATGTGAGCTGCACCCTCAGGGCCTCGAGTTTTGTTTACAGTGCAACGTGTATACAGTAGGTCTGGACTATTTTTTTGGCCCATCCTTGATGGAAAAACTCTGTCGGCAGACTCATTGTGGTGGTGGTGAAGCGCCAGGGTACAGCACCTGCTTCTGACCCTCAGAGCATATTTCAGTCTACTGCTATTTTTGTCATCTAACCTAAAGTATTTGCCGTGAAAATATTAGACTGGAAGCTACCGGACTATTTCCCCCCTATTTTTCTTTAATGACCCCTTCTGCTATAGAAGGTTCTCTGAGTTCAGTTTGCAGGTGCTATCAGATTTGGAGTTTGAGCTGTGGTAGGTGCACACTTTTGGTACAGACAAGGCTCCAGGTGCAGCACCTCTCGCTCGGTAGGTAATGCACATATTTCAGAATGTGGAAAAACCCACAATGCATAAGGGACCGATGTTGGGTGCTCCAGTGGAAAAAAAATATGCTTTCTTCCTCCCTTAAATTTCTTTAGCCATTGGTGGGTGCAGCTTTGCTGGTAAGAACTTGCTGTGTTATGCAGTGCACAGCTGGTTTCTGGCCTTGCTGCTGCACAGTGCTGTGAACTCATCTTCATATGGACCCACTAGTATTACATACTGCTGCAGAAATTATTGCTGTTCAGGCCAGCCCATGGCAAAGCCATTTGTTTCTCCCCTCTCTGCTCACTTTAACGCCTATCCCTCTCAAAAAACATGGAAAAATGCTGGTGTGCAGCAGCCAGGCTTGGGCTGTCATCCCTGAGCCTTTGACATGCGTCAAGATTTTTTTCTCTTTAAAAGCTCCACTCACAGAGGGAAACCCGTGACTTGTCAGCTGGTATGCCTTTGAGGAGACAAAAGGGAATGCTTCTGATTTGAATTTGAATGCTTCAGCTTGTTGGTGCTGCTGGGGAAAGTCTTCAAGCTTTTGTGAAAGCAAATAAGCTGGTTTAAAGCCGTTTAAGGCCGATTCCAGGCGTGTTTCAGGATATTTTCATCCCCCAGGACAGGGGTTACTTGTCTTTTTCTTTTTTATTCTCAAACAAGAAAGGTCATAGCATGAGTGGCTTTGGGACATAGCTGGGCCTTATGCTCAGGACTTCTCTTCTGAGCTGGATTTATCTGTAGCAAAATGCCAGACTGTAGCAAGGCTCTGGACATTTTCCTCTATAAGAGCAGAGAAGAAACTAGATTTGCATGGTAATCACTTTTGCCTAAATTTTAAACTGACGATTTGATTATATTTCTTTAATGTTATGGGTAGCAACAGCCTTTAATGGTGCTTCCCCCACCCCAGGCCTTCAATACTCATATTGCCCTAGCAATTAGAGAGGGACTTTGGACAAGGGCATGGAATAACAGGACAAGGAGAAATGGCTTTCCACTGTCAGAGGGCAGGGTCAGATGGTTTATTGGGAAGAAATTTTTCCCTGTGAGGGTGGTGAGTCCCTGGCACAGGTTGCCCAGAGAAGCTGTGGCTGTCCCATCCCTTGAAGTGTTCCAGGCCAGGTCTTGGACGGGTCTTGGAGCAACCTGTGATAGTGGAAGGTGTCCCTGCCCACAGCAGGGATTGAGGTGAGCTTTAAGGTCCCATCTAACACAAACTATTCTATGATTCCTTTATTTGCTTGGGAAGGGGCATGCTGAGAGAATGCTGCTTTCCTCTTTTCCCCAAGCTACCAAATGAAGCAAAAGCAGCACAAAATAGAGGTCTAAGTGCCACAGCTCTCGTTTCCCATGGCATTCATCTGTGGGGGGCTTAACACTCAATTCAGTGACCTCAGGAGAAGATCCTTAGCAGCAGATCCTCCAGGGTGGAAGGGGACCCTGTCCCCGTGCCATTGTCCTGGTGATGCTCACAGAGCATCAGCCAGGCAGAGCACATACCACGGTATGGCTGCCCCCCCTACAAAAATAGACTCCTCGGCTGGAGGATTTGGGCAGCTCTCCTCGGGATAAAGCTTGGCTGCCACAGCAGGCAGCTTGCTGACACGTTTGCTGGGTGCAGATGCAGTCGGAAACATTTGAGCTTCCCAAACGTCAGAGAAACAGAATGGCTGAATAGTGCTGATAACGTCAGGGTGTACAGTTTCTCTATAAATCATTTGGGCAGCCTTGTCCTGATAGTGTGTGACATGCCCACTGCCCCATCTCACAGTGGAGATAGGGGAGCACTCAGTCTTTAAAAACATCAAGGGAATTATGCAAGGTGTCAGTGATGGCTGGTGAAAATGGGCAAGTTTAGCTCTTTGGGAAGGCGCTGAGTCAGAGGAGATGGGATTAAAAGCCACTGTGAAGGGCAGATCTCTTTCCTCTGTGCACAGCAAGGGTGTTGAAAGATGGAAGGGCTGGAACTGATTAAAAGAAGAAACATTTTGTACAGCCTGACAGGTGGGACCCACTCCTGTGGGATGATGGTTTAGACCCTGGATGACAGAGTAACAGTGGTATCAGGGTAATTCCCGTGATTCAAGAAGAATTTGGGCAGTGCCCTATGGTACAGGTGGACCACAAGTATGACTGCACAGACCCAGGCAGTAACATCATGCTAATTTCCTTTTTTCTTTTTTTTTTTAACTAGGTTGCAACAATAGTTGGACAATCTCCTGGTGACCTAAAGCATCCAGTGTCCAGTCCAACCAAAGAGACCAGTCAGCAAGCTAGTAAGCCAGAGGAGGTCAGGAAAGAGGTGCCTGTTTGCCAGGAAACCAGGGGTGCTGTGAAAAGGACAAATCCTCGGTTTAGACCTCGGGAGCCACCAAAGCCACCAACACCTTCTCCAGACCATGTACAGTCTGGCAAGGAGCACCCAACCCCCAGGAAACAGGCAGAAAGACATTCCCGTGCTCTTGAGGACAGAGAGACTCAGCAAGGACTGTTAAATCAAGAGAACAAAAGCCAAGGTGGGGAAGAGTCATTGCTAAAAAATTTGACTCCTCCAGAACCTGGAGAAAACACTCCTCTTGAACAAATCCCATGCCAGACAGTCAAGGATGGAAAGAGCAAAGAGGCAGGAGCAGAGCTGTCTGGGAGCCATCCTGGTGTGGGGACAGGAGGGAGTGATGCAGCAGAGCCATGCCCTGGGGCTGTGCACAGGGACGCAGGAGGAACACCCTTGGGTCATCAGAACACCGAAATGGCAGCTCCTGCCTCAGTTCCTCTTGCCAAGGAAGAGCTGCTTCCTACTCCTGCAGCGAGGCCATCAGTGGCTCAGGAGGCACTGCAGGCAGCTAAAGGTAGCCCAGGGATGGAGGCCACTGCAGGAGAGGTCCCGTCTGGAGCCCAGCTGCTGCCTCCTGCCAGCAGAGAAACGGAAATCACAACGACAGATGGATCCGCCCCACGAGAGGTGTTTTCAGCTGTCACATTAGAGGAGGAGAATGCCAAGCCAGTGCCCATGGGACCTCAAGGGAAGGAGGGAGGACTCCTGACAGCCACAGTTCCATGCCAGGAACCAGCAGCATCTTCAGGGACTTGGGAAGGAGTCTCTGAAGTTCAGCCACAGGTACCGCTGGTCCTGCCTGGCTCAGAGAGATCTCAGGAGATGTCTTTGGAGGAGAAAATGCAGCACAAAAACCTGGTTTCCTCCTTAAAGAACTACCTGCTGCTACTTTTAAAAATGTCAGATAGCAGTAAGGATGCCACAAAAGGGGACACTGACTCTGGGGACAAGGAGCAGCCAAATGCAGGGGAAGGCATGATCCCAGAGATAGGCATTGCTGGCCTTAGCCCTCGCACCTCAAGGAAAGTTTTGGAAAAAGTAGAAAACAACCAGCTCTTCCAGACAGCAGAGAACTTGCCTCTGACCCCCAGGACATCCAGACGGATCACAGGAATGATTAATGAAGAATTTGTTACCAGCAAGGAGATGCTGGCTTGCAGGCCTGTGCCCCCAAAGAGACGCACCTGGGGGGCTCCTGAGGCCGAGGGGCCGCCCCCGCTCTCAGTACCCTCCATCGTGGTGGGCAGCATGCCCACAGCAGGAGGTGCTCCTCATCCTTCTGATTTGCCTCCAGTGAGCTCTGAAGAGAGCCCTGCTGACACCCTGGCAGTGCTACCTTGTGCCACACCAGAAGAGCTTGCCTTGGGGGCCCGGCGCAAAATATACCTGCCAAAACCCAAACAGGTGGGGGTGGAAGACGAGGCAACCCCAGAGAGCCTGGGGCACACAAGAAGTCCGACTGTATCACCACGGCAATCCAGGAAAAATGCATCCCTGTCGCCTTCTCCCACCCCGGCTCCATCCTCTCCCTCAGAGCAGTGCTCTCCAACCCTCATGAAGAAGATGGCCACGTTGGAGGTTCCTAAGCTGTATGAGGAGCCTGCAGGTGACACCTGTGGTGACGAAGAGGTCCCTGGAGATGCTAAGCCAGACGCACAGCCAGCAGAGTCCCAGAAAACAAATAACCCATTTAAAGGTGAGGGAAGAGAGAATCCCCATGAGGCGCATTCCCTTGTTGCCAGAAAGGGAGCCAGTGATAGTCAGCTGGGGCCACATGAGTGATAGTCAGCTGGGGCCACAAAGTGTGTTTACAGGGTTTTCAGCATCAGCCTTTGGCTGTGTGAAAGCCAAAAGTCTCTCCCAAGACTTCTATCCCAGTGCAGGGGGGGATGGGGAATGCAAGAGGCAGCAGCTCTGACACTGGCTGTCTCCACAGCCTGGGCTTCCCCAGCTCCAGGGATCATAAAATCCTCTTAGTTTTGATCTCTGTGTTTTGGTCCTCATCAAGCCTGATACTGGTTGGGGATCCTGAGCTACCTGGTCGAGTGGAAGGTGTCCCTCCTCATGGCAAGAGGGTTGGAACAAGATGGTCTTTAAAGTCCCTTTGAACCCAAACTGTGATTCCATGATTCAGTGGGCATCACAGGGTGCACACTCCTCTTCCACATCTGTGGTCAATGCTAATTTGATTCCTTGTGGCCTCACATTAAAAAAGGCACAATCCTGGGGTTGAAGGAACCAGGTGATACTCTCATGGGAATCAGCTCTCTTGCAAAGTAAGGGTAACCATGATAAACCCCTACTTCAGTAGATGAACGTTTCCTCCAATATTCCATAGTGTTGTTCTGCCTTTCCTCTGGCCAAGCCTCACTGGGTATTGCAGTGCTGCTCTGTTGAACAAATCTGTACCACTTGTATCCCATCCATTTATCCCAGTGGAGCTCTGAGACCTTCCTTGGGAAGGCAGTGTTACACGGGCTGACACATGTGATACCCAAAGCCCTGAGCAGCAGCGTGGGCGTGGGCTGGGCTGTCCCCAGAGCTGTGGCCAGCACTCTGTGACTCACCACCCTTCTCTTTGCACCCTGTCCTTAGCTCCACAGGTGGTCCGTAAGATCAGGGCAGAACAATTTTCCGACGCATCAGGAAACCTGAAGCTTTGGTGCCAGTTCTTCAATATATTGAGCGATTCTAAGCTGACATGGTACAAGGATGAGATCCCTGTGGCTGAAGCCCAAAGGAGGTAACCTGTCGGCTCCATGGCAGCGCAGTCCTTGTTGTCACCTGTCACATCCTGCTCCTTGCCTTGGCTGGGGTGAAGGTGCCCCTCTTGCTAAGGCAGCATGGGAAGCTCAGTGCATGGCACAGTACATTGTGAACAACAGCATATCAGTGCCCACAGAGGGAAGGATTGCCCAGGTGGGGAGTTGCTGCCAAATTTATCTTATTGATGCTCCATCTGGAGTGTCTGCTTTGGGTACCCAAACCTTGGGGAGGGCAGAGAAAGTGTTATGCCCATCACAGAAATCAAGAGCTGGTTGTGAACTGCAAAACTGGGATCCCAAAGGATCCATGTGAGGGTAGCAGCCTCCCAACAGTGCTGGGAAGGTCTTCCGTGCAACAACCACTGGGAAAAAGCAGCTCTGGCTGTGCCCTGTCTACCCTTGGTACTGCCCTTGCACAAGGAGAGCATATTCTGACAGCTGGTTTTATCCTTTGGGTCCACAAGAGCAACTTGTTCTCAAGCCCAGAGGATTTCCGTAGGGACATCATCCACATCAGTTAGGATTTGCCTGATGCCATTGATGTTCCCTGAGCTCCCTTTATAATGAGCAGACAATAAGTTAGATGATTCTGGGGCAGAAATTTTCTTCTGAGGCAGATACTTGAGCTGGGGCAGAAGGGCAGGAGTGACCATTGCAGCAGACCAGAGCAGAGCCTGCTCAGCCAGTGGGTCTCTTCCCTCTGTGAAGCCCTGACCCAGCCTCACTCAGGGGCAAGTACCTTTATCAGTCTGTAGCCCAGTCCTGGCCAGATTTTGCAGGGCTTGCCTGGAGGATAAGCATCTCTGTGAGAACAAACCACAGGGCAGGACTCCTGGTACCATGAGGTGCTGGGGGAGCAGCAGGGCTGCCCTTGGGATGGCTTAGTTTGTAGCCTTCTTCCGTCCCCCCAAGGGCAGTACATTGCCCACCCACAGTGCCTGTCACAGGGCTCCCATGTGGCCCCCCACCACCGCACGGGGATGTGGCCATACTCCATTTTTTTTTTCCAGTGCTGGCGATGAGGGCCAGGCAGCTTTGGCTGTTGTGCAGGCATCCCAGAAGGATTGTGGAGTCTATCGGTGTGTGATCAGCAACGAGTATGGCACCGACTCCACAGATTTCCTGCTCAGCCCAGAAGGTGAGGAGCCCTCTCACAGCGTCCTGGGTGTGCCATGGGGTGGTGTGGCTAACTGCAGAGAAGGCTGGGTGCCAGGCTGCAGTGGGGGAGCCTTGGCACATTCTGTAACACCACTGTGAGGTGCTTCTGCCTCTCTGTGCCAATTGATTCCCACCATCCTACCTGCCATCCCTAGCTGTGTAAGTGCATGGGGCAAGGGATGGGATCCTGGCAGGACCTTAACACCTCTTTGGTTTCTGTCTCCTCTAGTGTTGTCAGGATTTATCCTGCGGGAAGAGATTGAAGGTAAGGGCCACGTGATGAGCTGTGACTCTGCCCCTGCTGAGTGGGGCAGGCAGCTCTGGGGCAGAAGCAGGACGTGCCTGTGTTGTCCCCCCCTCACCAGCTCTTCCCCCCACCAGTTGGAGAGGAGATCGAGATGACACCCATGGTGTTTGCCAAGGGTCTGGCTGATGCAGGCTATTGGGGGGATAAGCTCTTCGGGCGCGTGGTGAGCGAGGACGTGGAAGTGGGAGCTGGTTTCCTGCGCAAAGCCTGCCGTGCCAGAGCCATTTATGGCCTGGAGCCTGTCTTTGAGTCTGGCCACACCTGCGTCATCAAAGTGCACAATTTCATCGTCTTTGGGACCAAGAATGAGAACAGCCTTATCGAGAAGAACTATGATATCACCATCCAGGTGGGCATCTTTGTGGACCACCATCCACCCTTCTCCCTTCCACCCTCCCCACCTGTGAGTTGGTCCCCAGACAGTCCCCAGCTCTGTGCCCACTTTTGCTATTTCCTTCCACTTTTGGAATGCTCTGGAGTGGTCTAGCCAAGGGGCTGGACATGTCCTTGCCATTCTTGGCTTCAGCTCTTCAGCATGGAGCTGCTCAGGACTTTCCCATCACCCTTTGACCATCAAGACAGGGAAACAATTGGCAGTGGTCCCAGGGAGGCATTGGTGCAAGATGGGACAGGTTCTTGACTCTTCTGTTTGTACTTCCAGGAATGTAAAGTCCAAAACTCCAGCCGTGAGTATTGCAAGATCTTTGCTGCTGAGGCACGAGCCGTCCCTGATTTTGGAACAGTGCCTGAGTAAGTGACGTGCTGCAGCTCCACTGGCTTGATGCCCTGGCAGAGCATTGCAGGGGACGGTGGGAAGATTCCCTGTGGGTGATGGGGCATCCCAAAGGCAGTGCACTCCACTCCCACAAATAGAAGGGATATTGGGAGGAAGGCAAAAGTCAGGGTTGCAGACTATGGTGTAAGTCTCCAGTTGCAGAGGAGGGAGAGGTCACCATGCTGACATTGTTTGTGAACTCCCACACAGGATAATTCCTCTGTACCTGATTTATCGTCCGGCCAACAACATCCCTTATGCCACCATGGAGGAGGACCTCGGCAGGCCCTGCGAGCAGTACTGTGTCACTGAGAGGGATGGCAGCTTGGTGGCACGAGGCACCTCGGAGATTGTGCTCAAATGCTGCACCTTCCAGCATTGGGTTTACCAGTGGACAAACGGAAACATCCTCGTGACTGACATGGAAGGTAAAGGGATCTTCTGTGTGGTGCCCATGGCCCATCACCACCCTCCAGCCTGGGAAAGGAAGAAAAGCCCCAGGCTTACCCTTCTGCCTCTCTCTTCCCCCCATGCCATGGAACCCTCTACCCAGGGCGATGACCTGCCCTTGGTGCTGGTGGCTGTCCTTCTCTTGACAGAGACTGATTGTCCTCTTAAATTACAGGAGTGGGCTGGAAGTTGACCAATGTGCGGATCGCTACCAACCTGAAAGGGTGAGTGACTTCCAGCTCTGGAGCAGGGTGGCCCTGGCTGTCCCCAGCTCTGCAGCTTACCTGACAAGGGCAGGGGTGATAACCGTGGTCAGGCTCCATCCTCACCTCCCTGCTCTGGTGGGACATCTCCTGGCGCAAAGCAGGAGCTGAGGATAACTCTGTTGGCAGGTACCAGGGGCTGAAGGAGAGCTGCTTCCCCTCCCTGCTGGAGCAGTTCCCGGCCACCCACAAGTGCAATCATTACTGCAGCATCCTGGGCCTGAAGACGCTGGAGCCAGCCAAGCCCAAGGGCCCCAAGAGTCCATCCCTGGGCAGGAAGTCTGCCCAGTCCAGCCCCCAGCTCCAGAAGAAGATACTGACAAGTCCTCAGGGCACCCGCAAGGCTTCTGTGAGCCCCAAGAGCTCCCGGAGAGCTGCAGAAACAGGGGAGGCCCCAACAGCCTGCAAACCCAGGTCAGGAGAGAGCAACAGAGCTGCCTGCCCGCAGTAGTCAGAGCTGCTGCAGCTGAGATTCCTACTCTGGCCCCCAGCCTGGGCCCAGCACGTGACCAGTGTGGGAAGGGGAGACCCTGGCAGTGGCCTTCTCCGTGGGGCACCTGCCCGGCCTGCAGCGCTTGCATTGTGTGGTGTGTGCTAATTGTGAGTGGCTGGGCCAGGGCTGCAGGGGCTGTGAGCCTCAGGCCACCTCCCCAGAACCTCTCAGCTGGAGCCTGTGGGGCCGTGTGCCTCTCCACGCTCGGACTCGCTTTCCTCTCTCCACTTTCCGTAGGCCTTCCTTAAGGCAGGGGCAGAGCTGCTCCCTCGGGCTTTGCAGGCACCATGTCCTTGCCTGGCTCCCCAGCAAACTGGGAGTCCTGGACACCCTCCTGGCTCCCAACACCTCATGTCCTTCTCTGTGTCCCCATAAAGTGACTGGGCCAAGCTTTGCCAGCGCTGTCAAGGATGAGAACCCCACCAGTGCCCAGGCAGTCCCCAGTGCCCTGGCACACCCTTTTTCCTGTAGAGGGTTCCAGCAGTCACTGCAGGGCTCCTCTGCTATGGTGTGGGGCTCTGGGATGTTGGCTGGCCCCAGGGCGGGGTGTTTGCACTGGTACCAGCAGCTGCACAGGGATGGGATTTTGTACCCCTGCTCTCCCCTGCTTCCCAGGGAAGTCTCCCACCCCATTGCTGGGTGGCTGCTGAGGGTGGCTGTGCTGCTCTGGATGGTGGCCAGTGCTACTGTAAGGATGCTCTACCTCACATGGGATACCTGGGAGCAGGGCAAAGGGGTAACTTCCCCTTCATACCAAACTCTGCCTTGGCACGTGGGGGCGTCCAGCCCACAGGACTTGCCCTCCTTGCCATCCTAGATCCTGTATGCCCCAGCCCCACAGCACAATCTGGTGCTCAGCATCACCCCTGCTTGGCACATGCTGGACTCCAGCAACAGCTGGCAGTACCCACTCCAAATCCTGCTACCCCTGGCTCAAGGCAGCGATGGACAGGCACAGGAGCTGTCTGCTCCGTCACCCTGCAGAGCATCCCCTTCCTGGGGGCGTTGCAGGAGGGTGCTGGGTGCCAGTGACAGCACCCTGCAGGGTGGGGTCCCAGGCAGTGGCTCAGTGCAGCCTGATGGAGGGAAGGGGCCAGGCTGGGAGCGTGGCATGCTCTGGGCTCCTGGTCCTTTGTCGCTGGGTAACTGTAAAATACCAATGTACATAATGTGGCTGCATTGGCAACTGGGTGCTCTCAAGTGCAATAAAGTGAGAAGGACTGGCCTGTTCCCTGGCACTGTGGTCGTGTGGGAGAGGTGTACCCAAGTACGGTGGGATGCGTTGGCTTTGTGTTTGGGGGAAAGAAACATCTTCAAGCACTGGCTTTACCCCATCCGTGCCCTATGGGGGAGAGAAGGGGGGTTGGGGCCAGAGCCTAAGGCTGGCAGCAGACAAGGGCTCAGCTTGCAAGGTCCACAGTGGGCATGGGGTGCAGCCCCAGCAAAGGACCTTGTGCTGTGTGGGACAGCCATAGTCAGGGACCAGAAGGGGTCTGAGGGCAAGCACACAAGGGTTGCCATAATTTATTTGGGAGCTGCTCCCTTGTGTCCACAGGGCTAGCACCTAAGGCTGCAGGTTGCACGGTGCACACAACTTCCATCAGCACGAGTGGAGAAGACCAAATACTCAGGTTTCTGTTGGAGTTTTTTCTACCTTTGAGGATAGGCCTTGTAGGCTCTGGTGTTCCCCCAGTTCTAGATTGTTCCTGCACAGGATGTGTGGTTGTAGTACATGCAGCACTCTCTGAGCCAGAGCACGCTGTCTGCCTGCTCAGCCCAGGATCCCGTGAAGGAGAGACTCCCATTCTGGAGCACTGAGCTGGAAGGAGAGACACAGGGTCAGGACAAGCTGCTGCCCCACCACCTGGGTCCTTGGGCAGGGTCAGATGGCTCGGGGGGCCTTCACACCCACCTGGCAAAGAGCTGCTTACAGCAGGTGTACATAGTGTAGCTGGTCGAGTTGAAGTTGGTGTTGGTGAAGAACACTGCGCAGTCACCCACCTGTGTTGGCACATGGAGGAGACCTGGGGGACAAGGTCTCCTATTGGGACTTAAGAGGTACCATGGATCCAAATTCCATACCCCAAGCAAGCTGTGAGTCCTGTACCCCATGCCTGCTCACAAGTCCCACACCTTGACTATATTTGCTTGCAAATCCTACATCTGGGAATGTGCAGGTCCCATGAGCAATCCTACCTCACCCCCCAAGACTTTAAGGAGCCCCTTGCAATACTCCAAAAGTTGCCTCTGAAATGTTCTAGCCCTGAGCAGGATAAGGGGCCCCAGGAGAGCTCGTTGGGCTTGGGCTGCCCTTGGCAGAGCCATGGGGGGACGGGCCAGCCACCTCCATCCCTGAACGCTGCATTTATGGGATCTTCAGCCCTGTGCCTGTCCCTCCCTGGATCTCCCTGGCCCTGCTGGCCGTGGGCAGAGACCTACCTGCCAGGCAGGCATTGAGCATGGAGACACAGATGCCAGTGAGCAGGGCCCGCAGCACCACGGAGGCAAGGTCACCCTTGCGCTGGGGCACCATGGAAGCTGTGGGGCAAAACAGACACTGGGGTGAGTCAGATCCTTGCTCTGCCTCTACACTGGGTAGGGGACAGAATCAGAGACGTGTCCTCAGTCCTAAGCTGGCTCTGCCACATAATGCCCCGCCCACCCCAACTCCTGCTGTCTGGAGGATGTGGTGATCCAGCCAGCACCCAGTGTGATGTCTGCCCATCCTGGCAGAGCACTGTGCCCACCCTGCACTTAGAGGTGATCCACCAGAACCCTGAGCACTCCCAGCACTGGAGTCTCTCTGCTCTTTCCCCTATGGCTGGGTGACACCCAGGCTTGAGGGGACATGCATATGCTCTTGTCCATGGGTGCAGTGCAAAATCATCCTGGTCACCTCATGAAAATCCTGTTTCTTATCTGGCAGAGACAGAACATGGAGGCTTGAGGGCAGCAAAATCTTCCTGCCTCAGCTGAGCTCCTGCTCCCTGAGCCAGGACCCCACTCCCTGAGTGCCCAGGTACTCAGGACATAGGTCACACTTACCCAGGCCTCCCAGAGTGATACCAATGGAGCTGAGGTTGGCAAATCCACAGAGGGCAAAGGTGGTGATGCTCTCAGCTCGCTCCTGGAAGGCACAGCAGCAGAGGGTGGTCACCTCTGCCCAGGAGCAGCCCCAGAGCACCCAGAGCTGAGCACCACATTGGAGCTCCCAAGAGACATGATGGAGAGAAGTCCCCCACCCCAACCCCTTCTCCATCAGCTATTTTGGGAGCAAGGATGAAGGCCCTCCCTGGAAGAGGCTGGGCTGGGGGGACAAGGGGCACTGTAGCACCATGATTTGTCCCATCAAGGAGCAGGATAAATGGGAAAGGGCTTCACTGACTCCTTCCCACACCCAGCCATTAGCAAACATCCAGGTCTAAGTGGACATAGGTTCCCGCCCACTCCCAGCACCATCATCCTTGTTCAGTGATCTTAGAGGACTTTTCCAAACGAAATGTTTCTATGATCCTCTGCCTGCCCCCCACCTGTCTGCCTGGCCAGGTCCCATGCCCCATTCCAGCTGGCTCTATCCCTGCCCTGTGCCTGGCAGGGTAGTGGTGCCCCTCACAGATATCCACTGCTTCCGGTTCCCATCCCACTCCTCCAGGCCCATCAGACGGTTCTTCTTGTACGCGGCCAGCTGCTGGTACGCCACAAACTCGTTCAGGAAGATCTTGATCCCCAGGAGCTCAGCCACCACCGGTGAGTCTGCCCAGTCTGCCCCCATGAGAAAGGCCACAGGCATGAGGACATAGGAGCAGATCACCTGGGAAAAGCATCCCAGAAGGGAATGACTCAGAGCTGGCCTGCCCAGCCCCTGGATTGGACATCCGCTGCCAGGATGTGCCAAAAACCCAGCAAGGGTCCCAGCAGCCCACTGAGACAGTGGGCAAAGGTGGGGATGAGTAGGGGATGCAGGATCTGGCAGCTCAAACCAGCTCCTGGGGATACCTGGAAGGTAAGACCCTCGATGTCTACCATCTCCCCAAACCAGCGGAGGGCAGCATTGATGAACTCCAGCACGGCCAAGAAGGCGATGAGGTTGGCTGCAATGTTGGCCACCAGCCCCACAGAGGTGGCAGCCCCGTTGCTAGCAGCTTCCAGGATGTTCCGCTCTTCCCTGCATGGTAAAAGACCCCAGTGCACTCATCTGGATGGGCATCCCCCATGCCAGGTCAGCACTCGCTCCATGGATGTGTGCACACCATAGGCTCTCCCAGCCTTGGGCCACACACAGTGTCCACTGGTGCCCCAAGTGCCCCCACGGCTTCCCTGCAGTAGGATTCCTGCAGCCCCACTGCACTGCCCCTCCCCTCACACTCACCCTTTGGCGAGGCGGATGCTTGCTTTGCCCTTGAACTTGGACTCCTCCACCTCAGGGTAGACGAGTTTGGCCATGGCGAGGGCGCAGGGCGCAGCCATCACAGAGGCTGCGATCAGTGATGCTGCATCAATCTGCAACGTGCAGACCCAAGGCATAGGCACCTCTGTGCATGGCTGTGCCCCCATAACCTGCCACCCCAGGGCATCCCGGTACACGGCTGGCATCGGCCAGTGACACTCAGACCAGTTCAGGCCTCTCCACTTGCTCAAGGTAGGAAAATTGGCTGGTTTTCCCATCTGAGCAGCTGAGCACATGGGGCAGCTTGCCTGGATGGAGGTGATTGCTGGAGCTGCAGCGATTGTAGCCTTGGTGATGTTAATCTCTCCTGCTGTTTGACTTAATCATAATGGTTCTCGTCCCTTCCTTGTTCCTTTTTACCAGTATCAGAGCAATAGGCTGGATAACACTGTTCACTTCTACCTGCTGATGAAGGGCCAAGCTCCCAGCCTCACCCCTCCCCTGGCAACGTCTCATTTCTCTGACCTTCCACCTTTGATTCCCATTTAAGGAGACTAATTAATGTTTAAATAGCAGGAGCTAAGGCAGCAGGTTAAGGGGAAGGTTTTTTCAGAGCACTGATGAACTGGAGAGGGCATCCCTGGGGGCTTGGTGCCAGAAGTGCCCAGGCAATGCTGGAGGAGCAGGGATTGTTCCGTTGGGAGAAAAGAGGGAGGGAGGTGGGTATTGCTGTTTCTATTTAAAGGAGGGTTTCAGGGGAGACACTGCTCAGTGATAGCCAGTGAAAAGGTGAGAATCACAGACACAGTTTCAGTTGGATATAAGGAAAAATTCTTTCTTATGTCTGAGGCACCTCTGGGGGAAAACAGAGGCTTTGGGGAAGATCTCCATCCATGGGATGTTCACCACCAGCCTGGACAAGGCCCTGGGCATCCCCTCAGTTGCCATAACCTCAGTTGGCAGGAGGGTGGACTAGAGACCTCCCCAGGGAGTCTTTCCAGGCTATATTATCCCATGATTCTGTGGGATTTGCCCTGCTTGCTGTGCAGCAACACACGGTAAGGGTCCCATAGCACTGCCTTCTACCTGGCAGGGCTCTGGGGTTCTGGCCAGGCCAGCGGAGGTGAGGCTGCACAAGGTGTCTTTGGGACAAGGTGACTCTGGACACCCTGCTCTCATCCTGCTTATGGAAGGGGACCATGAGGCACCTGCTGGGGGTCTTCTCTCATCCTCCAGGGCAGTTCTTGCATGTCAGTACCCTGCAGCAGGGAGTGTGTGGCTCCAACTGCTTGTGCACTCACCCCAAAGGATATGTAGGCACCCATGACGCTGCCTGCGATGGTGGAAAAGCCCCCAGTCATCACGGCATGGATCTCTGACAGGGTCATGTCTGCGAGGTACGGGCGGATGAGCAGCGGGGCTTCGGTCTGTGGAAGAGAAAGCCCTGCTGTCCTTGGGGTGGGGCCAGACAGGGCCCCACAGGTCTCATGGGGAAGGAGAAGACCCTTTCTCCAGGGCAGGCTCAGCTGCAAGCACTGAGGAGCTAGATCTGCTGCCCAGGACCTTACCTGTCCCACAAAAATGTTCCCTGCCACACTGAGAGTCTCAGTGGGAGTGGTGCCCATTGAGACTTGAAGCAGCCAGGAGATCTGGGGAAAGACAA
The DNA here is from genome assembly GCA_008694505.1 of Cyanoderma ruficeps. Lineage (NCBI taxonomy): Eukaryota > Metazoa > Chordata > Aves > Passeriformes > Timaliidae > Cyanoderma > Cyanoderma ruficeps. The sequence goes on along the minus strand of VZDJ01000155.1, from coordinate 16,726,722 downwards.
GGTCACCGTGTTGACAGAGGCTCCTGGTACCCTGCCACCATACCCAGGAGGCCAGGCACTGTTTGGCCCCTGCATGGAGGTGATCCTGGGAAGCACCCCCAGACGAGGTGGAAACATCAGCTCTAAGGTTCAGGTTTTTTGGCATTCTGAGAAAGACACACTAGAAAGACGTGGCTTGTGTCTATGCTTTTAAGAAGGACAAATCCCCCCAAATAAGTACCATGATGATTTTCCTGGGACATCTCTCAGCTGACCATAGTAGACAGAGAACACAACAGGTTCTTCTCCTTTCCTGCCATCCCAGATCTAGGAGTGAGGCCCTACCTTGAGAATAAGCCACTGCATGACACCGAGGTAGTAGAGGATGGACATCACACAGCTGAAGAAAACAATGATGGGCAGGGTCTGCAGGCAAGGCACAGGGTTAAAGCAGAGCTGAGCCACACATCCCAGCCCCCGTGGGCACCAGGCTGGGCATGCTGTGGTACTGCACAGCCAGCCCACACTACTGGGGTGCCACAACACACAGCCAGGCTGGCACGAGGGACAGGGACCAGTGCAAATCCTCCATGGCACTGAGGAAGTCCACAGGTGTATACACAGCTTAGGGAGATCCATCTCTGAGATGGTTGAGCTCTACTGCAGCAGATCTGTCTGCATTTAGCTCTGTGCTCTCCAGGACCCAGCAAAGAGGCAGACCAGAAGAAAACCTCCCCATGCCCCATTCCTTGGCTGACCTGGAAGGCAAAGACTTCTTCAATGAGTGTGTTCCCAAAGACAAAGCTGGAGCCAGCTGTGGTGTAGCTCAGGAAGTACTGCAAGGGAAGAAATTACACAGGTAGAACAGAGATCTCCATCAGGTCCTTCCTTGATACCTCTTTCTGCCTAGTAAGGACTGTGCCCCCAGTCCCACAGCTCACTTCACTGCACACTAGAGAATGACCCTCTGAGACCTAAGATGGGGATACTGGTGGGCTGTCCCAAAGCCACAGGGTTCTGCTACAGCCTGGAAGGGAGAGCACACCAAGGGCTCTGGGCTGCTGCAGAAAACCAGGGAAGAGCTGGCTTGCCTCCAGTCCCAAACAAAAGTGTTTGTGAGCATGCAATCCCCGCTATGTTCCTTCCTTGTGCCACATTCTGCTTTTCCTGGTAATCTCAGGGTACAAGCACAGAATGGGATGAGTAGATGCAGTACCTGGACCTGGTCTCCCAGCCACTGGAAAGCTTGGGTGCCAGGAGTCGTTCGGAGCACAAAGAGTCCGAATAAGAACTCCAAACCAAGACCCCAGAAAACGGCTCTCCAGGACACCTGGGGACAAAAAGCAGAACAAGAACTGAAATGTTTTCAAGGCCTACAGGCTTTCCTTTCTGGTTTCCAGCTGCTGCAACAGCAGCACATGACAAACACCACACACTGCCCCGGGGTGAAGATCATGGGGAGACCAATAAAGTGTCACAGAAACCGACAAATGTGGGTTGGTGACAGCCAGAAATGAGTTGGTGAGACTCTACAATTGGCTGGAACATAACCAGCCAGGCTGACCCAGGATACAGGCACAAAGACCTTATGATGATTGGTAGGACAGACCTGCTAGACTGAAACTGTCTGTTCAATAACCCTTTGGAAGGGCAGGATGGAGGGGCTGCCCAAAGCATTGCAGCAGTTTGGGCTGGAAGCCACCAGGACTTCAATCACTTCTGACCAAGGCCTCCAAGGCACCTGAAAGCCAGGTGTGGGTCTGGTGCTGGGTTTCTGGGTCTGACCCAGAGGCACAGGAAACAGGACAGAGGCAATGCAGGAGAGCCCTGGGTTGGGAAGTGGGAAGGAAAGCAATGGGAAGAAGAGCAGTGAGGTGGCTTTGAGGTCCATCCACCCAACCAGTTCAGCTCCCCAGGCTGCGCCCAGCTCTGCCCAGCTCTGCTGGGCTTCTGCTTCCTCCAGAGAAGGAGATGCCAGGGGGAACAAAGTGCTTGTTCTCCAGTGCTGGGTGGCCACCTCCTGCGAGGGGACTGATGGTCAAGTCACACCTGAGACACGTACCACACCGTGGTGCTTGGAACAGGCAAACAGGAACAGCACCAAAAAGCAGAAGCCACCTAATGAGATGAGCTGCTCTGGGTTTCTGCCAGTGTCCAAAGCCAGCCACACAATCAAGCCTGCCAGGAGGGCCACCCACAGGAGCCTGCAGAGGAAACCCCAGACTGTCAGCAAGATGATGTCCCCATAGGGAGAGAAGGTCATGAAGGGCAGGAGCTGAGTGTGATGGAATTGCCATGGTAAGGTCCATATATCTGAAGAAACCTGGGGCTCGGGCACAAGCAGGGGCTGTGAACGGCCATCACGCTACTGAGGCAGAGCAGCAAGACATTTCTGCAATGGCTTTTAAGTGGTTCCCAGGCTGGGCCATACTCGCCATTTGTGAGGTGCCAGCACAGCACTGCAGCACGTGCCTGATGCCATCAGCTGTGCTCGTGCTGGCAGAGCCATGGGAGGGAACCCGGGTGCTGGGAGGGATCTGGCCCTGCCTTCTCCTGACTCACCATTTCAGCCACGGCCAGCACTTTTGGAAGCACTTCCCAACGGGGCGGAGGAGCAGCAGAACCTTTGCCCCACAGTGCTTCTTGAAGATTTCCCAGCAGATGAAGAAGACAACCACAGCAGTTATGACCACCAAGGCAAGGGCTCGCTGGAAGTTGAGGTAACAGGCCGCAATGAAGTAGCACAGGTAGGCTGGAGAAGGGAGTCAGAAACATCAAGGCTGTAGGATCACGAGTTCATAACTCACTGGGCCCAACCACGAGGTTCATTTCCTTCCAATGTCCTTCCCTGGCCACCCTTGAGGATCCCATCTTTGTGTGAAAAGACCTTAAGAGCACCAGCCCAGCAGGAAGCAGAAGAGGCACAGTAAGCCCTTTGGGCAGGTAGAGAAGGGGCAGGGGGAAGTGAGGTGAAGATAGAACTGGGCAGCAGTGGTGGGGTGAGGAGGGGGCACTGAGGCTGCTGGGAGTGGATACAACCTCCACACACTTGACAGTGTTCAGTAAGGGGAGTCTGGAGGCACAGCCAGCTGAAGGGATGGGAACGTGGAGTCTCAGTGACAGGAAGTCCTCACCTACTCCAAGGAGCCCCAGGACGACTCTTCTCAACACCTTGGCATGAGCCTTGCAGAAATGCTTTCCCTTGGATGCCGGCTGCAGGGCCTTCCTGCGGGAAGTCACGTGCAAGAGACATGAGAGACACAGAAGATGGACGTGGAAGATCACCCAAGCCAAGTCAAACCACCCCAGCTGCAGCCACCCCACCAGGGCCAGGCCATGCCCACAGCTCCCTCTGGGCACTTCCAGCAGCAGGAGGAGGTACAGCTGGGCCATGGTGAGAAACCCCAGCATGCTCATCATCACCTGCTGTGGGGACAGAGACCTGCCAGTGGCACCCTCCAAGGCCACATGGAGCCATCAGACACTGCCCCCGTGTGCTCAATACCATCTTACTCTGCTCCCAAATCAGGTTTGTCTCTGGCAGAATCAAACATCTGTGCAGATTATCCCACCTGCAGTAGGAGGAGAATCTTCCTTTCCTTTTCTCCTCTTGGCTCTTGCTGCGTGCACTACCACCTTCCTCGTAGTGTCTCTCCTCTCCCTGGAAAACATCATTAACTGGAGCACCCTGTACAAGGGAAGGGAAGGGAAGGG